>JAQQTO010000035.1:0-1200000 GCA_029884595.1 Ormosia semicastrata | reverse complement strand
CAGGGCTGAAAATAGCTATATTTCATATATGAAACTATAGCAAAGTGACTAAACGTACTCAGACGATCATAAAAATTTACAGGCAAGACAAATAAGTGTTAGGCCACTTCCACAATCATATACAAGTCTATCATATTTATCTAGGGTATTACAACCTTGATCAAAGAAGGATCGTAATTAATAATTAGTATCATTAATTACTCTTCAAGGGACTTTGGATTATATATATATATATATATATATATATCAAAACTTACTTGCAAGTGATTTCCAACCTCCCACAAGGTTCATTTACACATAACAACTCTTATTCCACTTTAATTTCACTCAAAATCATAAATCATGAAAAATCATTCAATGCAAAATCTAAAACCCCAAATGCCAACTCAAATGGAATTTAAGGCATACACGGCTGGAAATCCATTTCCATACACCCAACAACTCATAAACAAGTCATCCTCAAGTTCCCCAACAAGATTCAAGCCAAAAAAACCAAAATCACACTATGAATCCATATCTCACATCAAGCAAACTCAAGAACCTAATGAAAAACATGGAAGGAAAGTATGAAATACAAAGTTCCCCCTACCTCAATCTTTAGAAATTGAAGTCAATAAGTTGTTCTTTTGCAAAACTAAGCTCTCTCCCTTGCTTGGATGATGATCCTTCTCCTTCAGCTCTTTGTTTTCCTCTCTCTTTTCCATTTCCTATTGTAGCCATGAAGTGAGAAGTGAGAAATAAGAGAAAGTCTCATTTTGGCCTTAAATAGCCCAAGCAACAGAACAAGAGAGTCGTGCTCTCACTTTGGTCACTTAAGTGACTCATTATTCACCCGATCAGTTGAGAATGCTTGGATTTCACCAGACCAAGTTTCCTAACTTCCAACAAGCTTAAAATAAATCCTAAGATTCATTAAAAATCTTGTTTTACCATTTCCACAATTGTTTATATCTGTTGGGGGTCAACCCGACATTAAAACACACAATCAGTATGCTTAAAAATGTCAAACTAACTCCGATTAATCTCAAATTTTAACCATATCTACTTCTACACATTTGTGACTTAAAAAGAAGTTCTCCACACTTATTTCCATTAACTAAGCAATTTAATTCATAATTAAGGCTAAAAACAGTTATATTTCATACATAGAGCTATAGCAAAGTGACTAAACGTACTCAGACAGTCATAAAAATTTACAGGCATGACAAACTAGTATTAGACTACTTTTGTAACCATATACAAGTCTATCATGTTTATCTAGGGTATTACAACCATGATCAAAGAAAGATCATAATTAATAATTAGTATCATTAATTACTCTTCAAGGGAATTTTGATTATATATATATATATATATATATATATATATATATATATATAAAGTCTACATATTATTAAATATTTATTTAATTTAGGCATATAACAAATTCTAATTTGACCATAGTTATAACTAAAACTTCCCCCATTGCCATATATAATTTCAAGTGGCTTTCTTAGTTGAGTAAATAAAATTAGAAAGCGCACAATTTTATCATATTCTTTCCTCCATCCCGCTTTTTAAATTCTTTCAACATGTGCAAGTATGATACGCTAAATTGTATAATGAGCCAAACCAAGAATGCTAAAGAAAAGAAAGAGATGGAATCTGAAAATTTATGACACACATATATCATATTTCCTCCAAAATAAAATAAAAGTAAAACATCACTCTAGGAATACTTCACCTAACCACCACCCCTGATCTGAAGGTTAGTCTCACAGTAAGGCTAGTGAGGATACCTTATCAACAACAAAAATTAATTAATAGTTAGTATGATTAATTACTCCTCAAGGGAATTTTACTATATAATATATATATATATATAATTTATATATATATATATATATATATATATTCTACATATTATTATGTATTTATTAAACTTAAACGTATAACAAACTCTAGTTTGACCATGGTTAGAACTCACACCTCTTCCATTGTCATATATGTTTTCAAGTAGACTTTCTTGATTGAAGAAATGGAATTAGAAAACTCTTAACTCTAATATTTTTTTTCTCTAACTCATTTTTGAAACTCTATAAATTCAATCAAGGATGATATGAAGGTTTGAAGGTTTGTTGGTGTTGAACATAACTTATTTGGGTTCTTTCTTTTTCGACTGGAATCCCATCTTAGGAGTGGTATTCTCCGCATTACTCACTGGAAATTTTCTAGCTTTGGCTAAAATCTCGATCCTCTCTCCTATAGTGATCAAGTCAACAAAATCTTTATAAGATGCTCCGACCATTGCCCTGATAAAAGGATTTTTCAGGGTTCCCAAAAATATGAACACATTATTAGTAGGATATGCGAAAACCCTAATTAGGGTTACTGCAACTTCATCTCAGGCCCACTAAGCCTTGTGGCAGTTTTCTAATAAGTTATGTGTGTTGTGCAGTGTGGTAGACATTGTCATTATTGTACATAATTAACTTTCCTAAAATACAGTGTACAACTTAGGAATGAAAGAAAATTTCATTTGTAAATGGGAAAGATTCCCCTAAATTGTTTCTGTACAGTTTCTATATATATATGAAATAATAGAAGACATGAATGGCAATTTTTTCAAACAAATTGACATGGTAGCAAAGCCTTCTCTCTTGCCCTAGGTGACTGCACCTTTTTTTTTCTTTTCTCTACCCAAGGGGCTCTCAAAATTTTTTTTTCTGGCTTTAGAGTTTTGTTTGGCATCTGGTTCTAGAATTTTTTTCTAGATCACGTATTATGGTTTCACTGCATCTGGTTTTGGAATTATTTTTTTTCCAGATCACATATTCCATTTTTTTTGCATACTTTTGGTTTTCTGAATCACTATGGCAACAAAAAAACTTTTGTGTTCACTTTCGTGGGAAGAACTATTCATCCTAGGTGTTTCAGTTTGAGATGTTCGTCAAAGGTAAAGGACTGTGGGGCCATATCGATGGCTCTTCTGCTGCACCAAATGACAAAACCAAGTTTGCTACATGGGAGATGAAGGATGCTCATATTATTTCCTGGATTCTGGGATCCATTGAGCCACACATGGTCAACAATTTGCACTCCTTTACAACAGTTAAGGAGATGCGGGACTACTTGAAACATATTTACAACTAAGATAACAATGCAAAGTGCTTTTAGTTGGAGCTCGACATTACCAACTACAGCCAGGGTAATCTCTCAATTCAAGACTACTATTCTGGTTTCCTCAACTTGTGGACTAAATATTTGGCTATTATACATGTTAAAGCTCCAAAAGAAGCAATTTTTGCCCTTCAAGAAGTTCATAACGCCAGTCGACGGGCTCAATTTCTCATGAAACTCAGATTAGAATTCGAGGTTACGAGGGCTACTATGTAAAATAAAGACCTGGTCCCTCCTTGGATGTGTGTGTTGGAAAATAACCTTGGGAGGAGTAGCGATTATTCACTGAAAGAGCTATGGCGCAAGACAAATTTGCTTCGAAGGCTGTCACCATTGCTTACGCTGCTTAAAGGAAGAGAAAAGGAAGGGATATGAAGCAGGTTCAGTGTTATTCCTGCAAGAAATTTGGGCATATTGCTTGAAACTACAGCCAAAAATTTTGCACCTATTGTAAATAGCGTGGTCATATTATTAAGGAATGTCCTACGAGACTAGAGAATTATCCAGCCAATACCTTCCATGCAATGATTCATCCCTCTTCTTCTACTGAATTAGCAGATTAGCCTTCAATAACAACATTTCCTGCAATCTCTAATCAACCTGTCCTAATTCTAGAGACGGTGCAATAGATGATAATTTCAGCATTCTTTGCCTTACGCATTCAAGGTAAGCCTAAGCATACTTTTCAACCTTAGTTTGTTGACTCTAGGGCTTCGAATAATATGTCTGGTACTTCTGACTATTTGCATAATGTTCGACCCTATTATGGTACACAACATATTCAAATTGTGAATGGTAATACTCTTCTTATTGCTACTGTTGGGGATATTGATTCATCTTTTTGTAATGTGTTTGTGTCTCTTGGACTTTCTTCTCATTTACTTTCGGTTGGTCAATTGGTAGATAACAATTGTAATGTGCATTTCTCTCATGGTGGTTGTCTTGTGCAGGATTAAGCGCCAGGGAAAGTGATCGCGAAGGGGCCTAAAGTGGGTAGATTGTTTCCTATACACTTTACTATTTCTCATTTTTTTTCTTTAGCTTGTACCACTGTAACAAATCAAAGTGAGGTCTGGCATAAATGTTTGGGCCATCCTAACTCACTTGTTTTATCTCATTTATTGAAACATGGCTTCTTGAGTAATAAAAATTTATCTTCTTCTTTATTTTTTGATTGTTTTGTGTGTAAGCTTGCTAAAAGTAAGAGTCTACCATTCTCTTCTACAGGTCATCATGTAGATAAATGTTTTGATTTTATTCATAGTGATATTTGGGGTGTTTCTCCTATCATACCTCATGTAAACTATAAATATTCCGTGACATTTATTGATGGCTACAGTCGGTCTACTTGGATTTATTTTCTTCACTCCAAAGCCAAGGTCTTTTCAGTGTTTCAGACTTTTTTAGCCTATGTTAAAAATCATTTTTCTACTGGTATTAAGATTTTACGTTCAAACTTTGGCAAAAAATATATATCTAAAGAATTTCAAGAATTTTTATAGCGTAAAGGTATTATTTTTCAGCATTCTTGTTCATATATACCTCAGTAGAATGGAGTTGTTGAGCATAAAAATCGCCACTTTTAAGATATCACTCATACCTTGCTAATTGAATCCTTTGTCCCCCCTCGTTTTTGGGTTAAAGCTTTGTCCACTATTGCTTACCTGATTATCCATCTTCTTTCTCAGGTTTTAGACTTTGATTCATATTTCTCTCATCTCTATAACATGTCTCCTAGTTATCATAATCTTCATAATTTTGGTTGTGCCTATTTTGTTCACTTACCGCCTACTGAGCGTCACAAACTTGGTGCTCAAGCAGTTCAGTGTGCGCTTATAGGTTACAGTACTACTCAAAAAGGCTTCATGTGTTATGATGTTACTGCTAATCGTCTTCGTATCTATTGAAATGCAATTTTCTTTGGGAATCACTACTTCTTTCTGTCTAATGTAGTCTCTTCTATAGCTCTTGCTATGCTTCCTAACTTTGGTGATGTTCCTCAATCTATTGAGCATTTTAAACTAGGTGTTGTGTATATGAGACGTCAACCTCCTTTACCCCCTCCCGATGCTGACCCGCCACCTGAACCTGTACCTTCAGCACCTCAAAGATCTACTCGTGTCTCTCATCCACCAAATAGGTGCGGGTTCCCACACACTTCTCTTAATGTGACCTTATCTAGAATTTTTGTTCTTACTTGTTATTCTCAGGCAATCAAACATGCATGTTGGGAACAAGTCATGCAAGCTAAGCTACAGGCTATTTAGGAGAATCATAATTGGGACATTGTTCCATTCCCTCCTGGTATTAAACTCATTAGCTGTAAGTGGGTGTATTCTATGAAGCTTAATTTTGATGGTTCTCTTGACCGCTATAAGGCTCGGTTGATTGCCCTTGGCAACACGCAGAAATATGGGGTGGATTATGATGAGACATTTGCTCCAGTGGCTAAGATGACTACTGTGAGGATCATTCTTGCTATTGTTACTTCCAATGGATGGTCCCTCCACTAAATGGACGCCAAGAATGCATTTCTGCATGGCAATCTTAAGGAAGAAATTTTTATGACTCCTCCTCTAGGATTAACATAGTAGCTTAAACAGTAGCTCCAGACTTTGTTTCATATGAAGGATATTGGTTCCGTTCACTATTTTTTGGGTCTTGAGGTGCATTCGAACCAGAATGGTATTTTTCTACATCAGCACAAATATACATAGGACTTGATCTCTTTAGCTGGCCTTCAATCTACTCTCCTGTTAACACCCCTCTAGAGGTCAATGTGAAATATCGTCATAAGAAGGATGAGCCTCTTTCCAATCCTTTGTTGTATCATCAGTCAGTTGGGAGCCTTAATTACTTAACCATTAGACGTTCTAACATTTCTTTTGCTGTCCAGCAAGTCAGCCAGTTCATGCACACCCCTAGACATCTCCATTTGGTTGTTATTCATCATATCATTCACTATTTGAAGGGTACTTCTAGTCATGGATTATTTTTTTCCTATCGAATTGTCCCTTCAATTGATTAGTTGCATTGATGCAAATTGGGCTGGCTTCCTGGACACTCGACACTTTGTTATAGGATGGTGTATATTTCTTAAGCCTACACTCATTTCTTGGAAAAGTAAGAAACAAGCCTAGGTATCCAAGTCTTTCACCAAGTCTGAATATCGTGCTATATCTACTGCTTGTTCTGAGATTATTTGGCTTCGTAGTTTATTAGCTGAGCTTGGATTTTCTCAATCTGATCCCATGCCTCTCTTTGTAGATAATACTAGTGCTATGCAGATTGCTGCTAATCTAGTTTTTTATAAGCACACCAAGCATATTGAGGTGGACTGTCATTCTATTCGTGATACTTTTGACAATCGTGTTATCTTACTTCTGCACATCACCTCAGATCTTCAACTTGTTGATGTCTTTATTAAGGCAATACCTCGGCCTTATCATTAGTTTCTCATCGATAAATTAATGCTTCTTGATCAGGCACATCAATTTGAGGGGGGATGTTAGTAGGATATGCGGCAACCCTAATTAGGGTTACTACAATTTCAGCCCAGGCCCACTAAGCCTTGTGGCAGTTTTCTAATAGGTCATGTGTGTTGTGCAGTGTGGAAGACATTGTCATTATTGCACATAATTAGCTTTCCTAAAATACAGTGTACAACTTAGGAATGAGAGAAAATTTCATTTGTAAATGGAAAAGATTCCCCTAAATTGTTTCTGTACAATTTCTATATATATGAAATAATAGAAGACATGAGCAAAAGTTTTTTCCAGACAAATTAATACACATCTTGAACAATATCAACAGGGTTGAACTTGAGCTACCAAGGCTCTTCACTTCTGTGCATACTATTTGAAAGATTCCTCATTTCCTTTATGCATTAAGATCAATTGTTCTCGGGTAAGAGCTGCATCCAGATTGAACTTGTATTGATCCATGAATAGATCATCCAACTCCGTCCAACAAGAAATCTTAAAGTGGTCTAATTAAAGATACCATTCTAAAGCGGGGTCTATAAGACTCTCATGGAAAAAGTCGATGAGGAATTTATCATCCCTAGACTAAGCAGCCATCTTGATTCTATAACCAATCAAATGAAATCGAGGGTTGCCACTCCCGTCATACTTGGCAAAGTCAGGAATCTTGAAGTCTTTAGGGATCACGACATCTGTGATAGGACACGGTTCTTCTATTCTAAGAGGTCCATAAGTACTGGGGCCCTTGATTGCCTTGATCTATTCTTCCATTTTCTCCATCCAATCTTACTTCATCTTATCTTTCTCGGTCATGGCATGACTATTCCTAGAGTGAGGCATTGCTGCCTATCCCAGAATAGACACATGAGGTTATTCCTAGGTAGATCCAACATAACCAAGAATTTCATTATGAGCACCTTCCAAGGCTCGATACCCCTCCCAAATAGGCATAACTATTAATGTTGTTTAATGTGGTTGCTCATGGCTTCCCACAATGATGCCTGAGGTTATAGTCGAGAATGTCGGGACGGTTATCGGTGGCACACTTACATATGCTTCAACCTTATTTGTACCCCTACTTCCATTGATTAAGTGGAGAGACTCTCTCACATCTTGTAGTATTGCTTCCAACCTCGCTTGGGTCTCAAACATCTCATTCATCTACCAGTCATTTCATCAACTTCCCTGCTCAAATTTCTTCCCGCGTCAGGATCACTAGCATATTGGTGTATGCCCTAGAGGTTGATACTTTTTCTGTATTTATATACATTTTATTATGCTTATTTTAATATATAAGGCATTTCATTTATTGTATTCTTTTTTTATAAACATAATAAAGTCCTTAGAATAGTAAGTTTGATGTCATAGGACATCAAGTGGATGACTTGATCATGAGATCCTTTTTGGTTACAACACTATTCTTAAATGTCCCTAGTCAAGTATTATTGTTAATTAGGACAACAATAATGCATTGAGACTAGTATGTGCATAGACTGATGACCACACCTCACGGGTCATGGATATGAGATATCAAGTCTCCATATGGGTACATATTAGAGTAATGATGTACTGGACTGACCCACCATGAGAACGCTACATGGATCGTTACGTGAGTGTCACAAGTGATTCTCATAGTGACAATGGTGTTTGTGGTCCTTTGACCTAAAATCACTACGATTCCTACGTGAGGGGTTGTGTGTTTTAATGCCATCAAACGTCATCTGTAACAAGGTGATTATAAAGTTAGTTATTGGATATACCGCGAATGATGCAGAGGGATGTGAGTGACCTAGATGGGATTTGTCACTCCTACATAACAGGAGCGATATCTTTAGGCCCCCTGATTGAGTGAGACTGCGAAATGCATGGCCATGCTCAAATGAGTCAATATAAGATATTGATTTCATTTTTTGTTACAAAGTCTACTCGAGTATCAGGAAACGAATGATTGGACTATACAAGGATGACGCATTCCATGCCTTGTGTTCAATCTAGATATCTTGACAAAGGGACTAAACAACACGGAAACATTAGTCATGGAAAGGTTATATCAAATCACTGACATTCTTATTACTTAGGTAGCAGCGATATGTTGCTAGATATCGCTCACTGCTTGTAATATTAAAATGAGATTTTAATATTACTGCTAACGTAATAAGAACCTGCAAGGTCACACACATAGAGTAGACTAAAATTGGAGCAATGGATCCAAGTTGGACTCGGATTCAAATATGGGCCAGACTCATAACAGATGGGTCTAGGGTTGCACAACTTATCTTGCTGCTGCTCACATTCACTTAAGGCAGTCACTATTATAAATAGTACTGCTAAGGGGCTGCTAAGATACATAATTACAGAACCCTAGCCGCATTTACAGAAAAGTGAGTGAGTGAGCGACAGGTTTTTTCTCTTCTCTTCACAGTTAGCACTGTGTGAGAGACGTGAGGCTCTTCTTTGCGGATGTTAGACGTTCGTGAGTCTGTTCGTGTGGATACCGCAGAGACATCATTTCTATTACGGTAGGTAAATAATTTAAAAATTTGGATTATGGCTTTTTGCATGGATCCTCGGTGGGAATCCTAATTTTTTCGCTGTGTGATGTAACCACAATTCCCAACATAGCAACCATTCTAGTCCGAGATCTGGTATTGTGAACTCGAGTTTGATTCATCTCTTCTTTCCTAGGCCGCGTAATGGTTCCTGAACCAGTTTGATTTGTTAAAACAAGATAACATTAAACAAAGAAAAAGGAAAGACACGAATGAGATGCATAAGATGAAATGAATGAAATGAAAACATTTTTTTCATTTTTTTTAAAAAAAGGTAGGAATGCCATGAAAATGCATGATGTATTTTTTTATTTTATTTTATTTTTTTAAAAATGCTAGGAAAGGCATGAAAATGCAAGACGATGTATTTTTTATTTTATTTTTAAAAAAATGCTACAAATGTCATGAAAATGTAAGATAATGTATTTTTTTAATGCTAAAAAAATGCAAGAATGAATGACATGAGAAATAGATAAATAAAGAAGAAGCATGCTCCCTTTGTGCCTTAGTCAAGTGGAATCTAAGGGTTGGATTTCCTTAAGATCATGGCTCTAATTTTGGTAGTTATTGTGTTCAATTTATCGGTGCAAGGTTTTTTAGGATAGATCTAAACTTCTAAAAAGTCATGGTCCCTAGATTGCCCCTATCTCAAAAGACAAGGACCCAATTCATAAATTAATCACAAGTATAGATAAACCCTCTCAATATGATTAGTCCATGATACTGGTAATAATCTGAATGGTGTCTTGACAAATGTCAAGTGAGTATAAGGCCGCCCAATAATAAAAGTCAAGACCCCTTCTATTCCTCGGGTTCGCAAACTCGGGTATAGATCCCAAAAAATGTGAGGTAAGTGATGGTGATGTGTGTGAGAGAGTATACAAACCTGTACAAAAATTTAAAAAGATAAAACTACCCCCAACTTGCAAAAACATACATATAACAGTCAGCAAGCAATCATCTACCATAGGGTTTCAACAATTAAGCACAAAATATTAAAAAAATATATACAAGTAAATCATGTCGAAATAAACACAGGATAATACTATCAGATATTTACATAAAAGTACTAAATGAAATCTATTTACAAAAAAGATAAAAAGAAGAGACAAAAGGGGTAAAATAAATAAATAGAGATTATTAATAATTTGTACAACTAATAACGATAGGCTTGACTCTCCAAGTATCCCTAGTTGAGTCGCCATCTGTTGTGACTGAGAGATCTATGATGGAAGCGGCGAACAAAATATAATAAAAATGGAAAATGGAGTTGCCATCAATTTTATTTGAATTAGGAAAAATTAGAAAACCTTTCTTAGAAAATAGTCTTTGAAATCAGATTGGATTCGGGAGTCGATTACGTATAATGAAGGGTGAAAACTTAATCCCACAACACTCCTAATACATTCATCCTGAGACAGTACCTTAAGACAACTGTGCAAAACTTGATAATCTCAAATATATTTATTTTACTCCTCTTAAAAACATTGTATATATTTTTTTAAAAGGAAAAAAATAACCAAATTGTGAAAATTTAATTTTTAGCTTAACAGAATAGGAGTTCCCGCTCCTACGTATCCCCAAGTGCAATGAGAAACTCAAAGTCACGTTGTTCTTTAGAAAATGATTGTGGGTTAGTTAACTTTAATTATATAAAAATGAAATTTTGAAAAGGAATTTTATTTGGAGACAAATCCATTCTTGCACAAGGTTCAAGTTAGCATCAGGCTACTCAATAAACCATTATGATCCAAATGACATTGAAGATAGCATCCGTTATTCAATCATTATCAATGGTCATTACATGAATTAAAAGAGATTTTTTTTTTGTAAAAAATAGGCTTCATTTAACAATTTTTTTGAAATTTATTTTTCAATAGCTAAAAAAGAAATATGCACTGTAATAAACTAACAACCAAAATTTAAAATTAAAACCAAGTTTAAAAAAAAAGACCCAAGGGATGTCACCCACCTAACTAAAA
Organism: Ormosia semicastrata; assembly: GCA_029884595.1. Classification (NCBI taxonomy): domain Eukaryota; kingdom Viridiplantae; phylum Streptophyta; class Magnoliopsida; order Fabales; family Fabaceae; genus Ormosia; species Ormosia semicastrata. The sequence continues at coordinate 1,188,828 of JAQQTO010000035.1, read as the reverse complement.
AAGGAAAAAGAACAATTTTTTTAAAATTAAACTAAATAATAATAATAATAATAATAATAATAATAATAATAATAATAATAATAATAATAATAATAATAATAATAAAAAAAAAAACTTGACATTGGCCCATCAAAACCATTATGCTGGCCCAACACACCATAATACCATCTACTTAAACTCTTAAACCTAAATAAGATAAATGAAACAAAAAAAGAAAGAAACAAAAGATTGGGAACATCACACAACTAGGCTGGGTTAAAAAACCCAACTCGTAATGGTGGCAAAGTGGAGAACAGCGTGCCAGAGTTGGCTCGCAATAGTGCATAGACAGCAGCAGGGGACGGCTTCAAGGGCAGAACTGGGCGACTTAGGGAGGTGCGATGGTGGCTTGACGTTGTCGGGGTTGTTCTGGCAGAGGCGTAGTAGCAGCTCTACGTTGGTGCGTTGCAGGTAACGAAGCAAGGACAGTGGCACTGGGTTTTGATGATTGCAGGCTTGGCGGCGGTGAAGGGTTCAGGTCTGAGGGATTTAGTTTTTTCGGTGGTTGGGGTCACGAGTTCTGGATGAAGGCCAACGGGACTTAGGTTGTCATGGCAGCGGAGGTTGGGGCTTGTGGGTTTGAAGACGGTGGCTTTAGAGGCACTGGGTGTGGTTTCGGAGGTGTTGGGTGTTGTGGGCGCGTGATGGGGGTTATGAACAGTGGTTACGTTTCTTGGTTGGGTGGTGGTGGTTTTTGTGGGTTTAGGTCGTGGTTTGTGTGGGTTTGGTTGTTGGGACAAAAATAGTGGTCGTGGCCGGGTAAGGATGGAGGTGGTCAGTCTTTGTGTGGGTTGGGCTACGAGTAGCATTGGACGAGTTTCATGGCTATTGTGGTGGGTTAGGCCGTGATGAGGTTGCAGTGGTGGAATCGTGGTTTATGAGTTGTGGTGGCTTTGTTTGGTAGGGTTGTTTGAGTGTGATGGCATGAAAGGGTGGTTTGGGTGGTAGTGGGTCACGATGGAGGTTGCTACTTTGGTGGTGGCTTGATGTTGTTGGTGGCTAGGTTAGTGAAGGATGGGTGGTGATGGAGCAATGGTGGTGAGGATGGTCGCATTATGGTGGAGTGGGTCACAATTGATGAAAGTATGAGGTGTTTGGGTGCATCATGGAGTTAGGGTATGGTTACGGGTTGTGTGGTTGGAGATAATGATGGAGTTTGGACATGGGTGAGTGGTGATGGTGAGGTTGTTTGGTGGCTATGGTTGTGTTCTTGATGGTTGGGGGTCATGTTATGAGAGTTTCACGGTGTGTTGGTGAAGTGGTGGTGTGTGGCGAGAGGTGGTCTCACGGTGGTGGCTTGGTTGGAGGTCGGTCACGATTTGGGTGGTGATGGTTGTTGGTGATGAGATAAAAGATGAAGGTGGTGGTTATGGAGGTATGGATGAGTCATGGTTTGAGTGGTGATGGGGTTGGATATGGTGGTGGGTTGGATGGAAGGGTGGTTTTGATGAAGGTTGTGAATAGAGCAAAAAAAATTGTGGCTAGGGTGTTAGGCTGTGAGTGTGAACTCCGGGTTTGTGTGAATTCACATGTGTGGGTCATGGGTTTTTATAGGAGAGGATTAGGGTTTTGGGAGTGATGGTAGCTAGGGTTTAAGATGAGTCTAATGGTGGTTGTTAGAGTTTCTTTAGGTGTTAAGTAGCATATAGATCATGGATTGGATAATAGGTCAATGAATCAAAGTTATGAGACATGGGTTAAGTTAAAAAGTTAGGTCATTTTTTATTTTTTATTTATTTATTTATTTATTTATTTATATTTTATATTTATTTATTTATTTTTTCTTCTTTTTATTTTTTTTATTTTTTATGAATAAAAAAGTCTTAATGACCCGAATAAAATTAGGTGTTCACAATTAATTATTCTTCAAGGGAATTTTGATTATATCTCTATATATATAGTCTACATATTATTAAATATTTATTAAATTTAAACATATAATAAATTCTAATTTGACTATGGTTAGAACTCAAACTTCTCTCATTGTCATATATAATTTCAAGTGGTTTTCTTGGTTGAGTAAATGAAATTAGAACCTCAACTTTATCATATTCTTTCCTTTATCCCGCTTTTCAAAATACTTTAAACATGTGCAAATATGATAGGCTAAATGATATAATAAGCTAGACCAAGACTGCTAAAGAAGAGAAATAGGTGGAATCTGATTATTTACGACACACATATAGACTACTAGAAAAATTAGAATTAGAGACGGAATTTAGAGACAGAATTTAAAGACAAACAAAATTTCATCTCTAATAGAGATGGAAACAGAGACAGAAATGATGATTCAGAGATGGAAAATAAATTTTACAATTTAGAGACAGAATTTAGAGATAAAAATTATTCGTCTAAAAAATTTCTATCTCTATTTCCATCTCTAAACAGTCAATCTGAAAGTTTAAAAAGTTAAATAGATTTAGAGACGAAATTTAGAGACAAAAATTATCCGTCTCAGAAATTTATGTCTCTATTTCCATATCTAAATAGTCAATCTTAAAATTAAAAAGTCAAATAAATTTAGAGAGAAAATTTAGAGATAAAATTTATCCATCTCTAAATTTTCCATCTCTAATTACACTATATTCCATCTCTAAATAATCCATATAATTTAAATAATAAGATTTTTTTTAAAAAAGTTAGAGACAAAGTATATTTCCGCCTCTAATCTCTTCAAAATTCAAGGGTTTCAGAAACCCAAATTTCCCAAATTATATTTCGTCTCCCTCTACGCTTTTTGACACTCTCCGTCTGCTCTCTACGTCGTGGTTTGCTCTCTCCCAACCGTGCACCTCCCTTCTCTTGGTCGTTCTCCTCTGCTCTCTCTGTCGCGCCGTTCTCCAAGCTGTGCACCGCCGTTCTCCCAGTCGTGCACTATCGTTCTCCTTTGTTATCTCCATGGCCAATTCCTGTACGCACTCTCTCTTTCTCTGTTGTTTGGGTTTTGTTTGAACATTGAAAAAAAAGCTCTCTTTTTTTGCTTTGTTCCTGATGGGTTTTCATAAGATCTGAACCATTTTGTTGTTTGCTGCAATTGTATTGTACCTGATTATTCCCCTTCTCTCTATTGTACAAAGGTAGTGGTGTGCATCTGTATGTATAAATATTGTTTTCAAGCATTGCTTAACTAGGTGGATTTGCATTTGCAGGCTAAAACATAAGGAAGCTGATGAAGGATGGGTTTATTATCAGGAAACCCACCAAGATTCACTCCTGCTCACGTGCCCGTCGAATGAAGGACGCCAAGAGGAAAGGATGCCATTTTGAATATGGTATTTATTCCCAACCTTAATTAGCTTCATGTCAAATGGATTCTAATCTCATGATTTGCCAATCTAAGCTGGGGATCTAATCCCTTTGTAGTTTGTAAGCTAATAGTTATTTAGAAATCATAGCGACATAGACTCATTCATCATTTATTCATTCTTTAAGAAATTGTTAAAGGTATTGTCAATATGTCACTGAGTTGCTTATCATTTGTATAGATCAATGTATTGTTTTGCAAAATAGCTTAGGAGATAAGAGTTATTGGTACTAAGTTTATGGGAAACATATGATTAGATCTGGTTAGTTCTATTGCTTTCGGTCTGTGTGAATCATATGATTAGATCTGTTTGATAAAAATAGGTATTAAAGAGAACAGTTTGCATAAATAATTGTTAAATAAGAAATGGATTTCAATTAAATTTTATATTTTAGTCATACGAGATCATTTATTTATAAGATTGTTGATTTTTTTTTCAAAAGATAGCTATTCGTTAATAAAAATAAAAGGAATGTATCATTTTACAAAGAAAGTAAAACAAATGAAATAAAATCAGATAACCAATTTGTGTTGTTTGTTTCATGCTTTGTTCGTGCTTAGCAATCTTGAAATTGGTGAAGGAGAGCGAATTGAGTCTTGTTTTGCTTCAAACTCCAAGTATATTTCAAACTCCATGTATGTTTCGAACTCCATGTTTTGCTTCTGTTATGCTTGATTTGAGCTCGATGTTCTGTTCCTTACTCCATGCTTATGTTCTGTCCTGTTGCTGAGTTAGGTTGGTTCTGCTTTTGTTCTTGACTTCTTTCCATCTGATTCTATGTTACCAATTTGCTATGAGTTGTTAATTGTGAGTTCTATGTTACTGAGTTTCTTTGCTATGAATTGTGATTTACTGAGTTGCTATGTTACTGAGTTATTGGGTTTCTATTGGGTTGCTTTGCTTTTGCTTTTATTGTTGGTTTGATTTTAGGTGGAAAAATTTGGATTAATTATATACAACAACAGATGCGTTGTTGTTCTATTGGGTGGCTTCCTATATATGATTAATCCATTTGTTGGTTACTTGGTTTGATTCTATGTTACTGAGTCTAAGTTGCTGTCCATTTGACTTTATTCATCAATTTGATATTGCTCTCCATTATTTTTCCTTGTCTTTCTTTTAATAATTTTCTCCTTTTCAAATAATACAAACTTCAGTGACTGCACTATATTAATAGCCACTTTCTTTTGGCTTTTCAGTTTTTTTTCCAAAAAGAACAAATAAGAAGTTATGTTTTATCGAAATCAAACTATGGGAACTTGTTTAATATCATAAAGCTTACATGTATCTGGATGTTTCTAACATATGTTCAAAATTAATAAAAGGCATGAAACCTGCATAAACAAGCTAAAGTTATGATTGCCTCGAATGTTGGTAAGAGTAAGATTGAGTGTGAATCAGATTCTATAGATGCGGTTCTGTTAGTACTAGGCTACTAGACCTCAGTGCTGGATCCAAAAATATGAAGACGTCAATCTTATCTATGTTCTTTGTGAGGCCTATGCTTATACAAATTTTCTTGCTCAGCAGGGTGCTTTTAGTGATGAGGAGTTTGCCTCGTTTCATGCTCTTCCTGCTGGTTTGGGAAGATAATTGTAAGAGGGATAGAATTGGTGTCTCTTGTCAGGACCTAGTCCCAATTAAGGCAGCAACAATGAAACTAATTACACCACTAGAATTTATTGAACAAAGAGAGTTACTTATTTTTTAATTTATTCATATCATCTATTTTTACACAAAATTAGATGTCAGATTTTTTTAATATAATCACAGAAGAAGAATGTGTAGTCTATATCCACAGTAAATTTAGGTACTTTAGTATTGAGAGTATGCATCCTCCTTGGTAGAATGACTTTCAAGGCTTAGATTGTGAAAATAAGTTATAATTATCTATGATTCAATTCTATTGTACAGATCTGGTCACCTAAAAGTAGTATAGGTGCTTTGGTTGGCATTATTATAGGTGTTGAATAAATAGGTGCTTTGGGATATAACTAGAAGTTGCAAAAATCAGTAGTTCTGATTCATACATCAATATTAAATAGTAACATGCTTCCATGCTATAGGTTTTTATTGTTGCTCTCTCTTTTGGTTGAATTGCTTTTAAAAGCATATACTCTTTTGCTACTAACTCTTGTGGTTGCTATAGTTCTTGGGGCGGATAAGCAAACCAAGGTTGTTCCAATCCAGCTTGTGGATACTTTACCACCTTTGAATGTTCCTGTTACTGCTAAGTGGCATTACCTGTCTGCCTTTGTGTAAGTTCTCTTCGTAAACATTTTATTTTATTTTATTTTATTTGGTGAATCTTCCTATATAGTTAACCTTCCCTGTTTGTGTGTTGTGCTTTTTGATTTATCTATGTGGGATCAGAAATGACACACTGGATTTGAAAATATTCTAATATGCACTGAGAGACGTGTTCAATTTTTTTTTAATCACCAATTTAATGTCAAAATTGTTGTCACTTCGTCGTCAATCACTAATTAATGCTTTAATAGGTGAATCTATATCCTTAATCTACATTTTTTTTGGGTACGTAAATAAGTAATTTCTCCTTATTAGGAATACAGTCTTGTTATAATTTTTTAACATGCAACAAACTGATAACGTCAACTTGCAAACATGTTATAAACTATTAATATGTCAACTTGCAAATTGTCGTTAAGGCTTGCTTTACTTGTTTGATTAGTCTTGTTATTGGCCTTTTTGCATAATTCTTCCATGAGGTTATTCTTTCATGTCTTCATTTCAAGTTGTTGCACAAACTATTAATAATTTTCAGTGTTTCTTTTAAGTACCTCTTCTGATAATGTTTACTATGGAGTGGTTCATTCTTTATTTAACTTTTTTCTTCTTTGTGTGTGTTGTGGGAAAGGGCAACTCATTTTCTACTACTTTTCATCACTCTGATGCACGCACTATGTTTTCAGCATTTTTGAATGACAATCTGAACTTGTACATTCTTGACTGGGTCAATCACCTGATTATCATCAACAATCTGCCCATGGGAAGTAGAATTGCCTGGGTGCCCATGGGAAGTAGAATTGCCTGGGGAATTATATATAAAATGAAGGCATCTAGTTGTGGCAAATCCCAACTAGATGCCTTTTTTTAAAAATATTTTTTAAAACATTAGAGATGGATTTAGAGACGGAAAAATTCATCTCTAAATTAGAGACATAATTAAATTTTTCGTCTCTAACAATCAGAGACGCCACTTTTAGGGACGGATCAATTTTCTTCTCTAATTTCGTCTCTAATATTTAGAGATAGAATTTTGCACATTTAGAGACGAAATTTTTCTATCTCTAAATCTGATTTTTTTAGTAGTGATATTATATCTCCTCCAAAATTCAAATAAAGTAAAACATCACTTTGGGGAATGTATTACCTAACCACCACCCTTAATCAAAAGGTGAGTCTCAATGCTTTATTAGTATACATTAGTCGAAGACAAAAACTATTTAATAGTTGATATCAATAATTACTCCTCAAGGGAATATAACAAATATATATATATATATATATATATATATATATATATATATATATATATATATATATATATTCTAAATATTTATTAAATTTAAAACTATAACAAATTTTTTTTTGACCTTGATTAGAACTCAAACCTCTCCCATTTTCACATATATTTTCAAGTAGCTTTCTTGGTTGAATAAATGAAATTAGAAAGCACTCAACTTTATGATCATTTTCTCCTCCATCCCACATTTGAAATTCTTTAAACTCGTGCAAGTATGATAGTCTAAGGATGTGTTTGGTTCAGATTATCTGAACCATCCAACAGTTTTTTTTCAACAAAAAAGCCTTTGGACATCAAGCCAACGTGTTTGGCAACCATGAAAGAAAAAAACAACTGCTTAAATAAGGAGGATAAAGTTGTTGGATATCAAGCAAAAATTTGAGATGTTTTAGAAAATGCTGTTGGGATTATTCCTAACAGTGAGATATAAATATCATTTTATCCTCAATCAAATAACTTTTTTAATCAATCAAATAATTTTTTTAATCATTTTATACCTATTTTGGTAATTTAATATAAAATTGATTCTTTTTTATACTATCGAAACGAAACAGATTAGCTTAACATCGCTTTTCTAGCTAACATATTCAAACATAAAACTTTTTTCTTATAATCGATTATAACAAAAAGTTTTTATACAATAATCAGTTATTAAAATAATCAAGTTTTCATAACTATCACTAATTTGTATAATGAGCTAGACTAAGACTGCTAAAGAAGATAAACAGATGGAATTTGAATATTTATGACACATATATATCATATTTCCTCCAAAATAAAATTAAAGTAAAACATCACTTTGAGAATACTTCACATAACTACCACACCTGATTTAAAGGTTAGTCTCACAGTAATGCTAGTGGGGATACCTTATCAATGATAAAAAGTAATTGATAGTTGATATCATTAATTACTCATCAAGGGAATTTTACTACTATGTATATAAATATTTATATATACTCTACGCATTATTATGTATTTATTAAATTTAAACGTATAACAAACTCTAATTTGACCATGGTTAGAACTCACGCCTCTTCCATTTTCATATACGTTTTCAAGTAGGCTTTTTTGGTTGAATAAATGGAATTAGAAAACTCTTAACTCTAATGTCATTTTTTCTCTAGTTCATTTTTGAAACTCTTTAAATTCGAACGAGGATGATAAGCTTAGTTGTATAATGAGTTGAACACTGATGGAGAAAAAGAGATGAATTTTGATTATTTATGACCTAAATATATTATTACATCTCCCCCAAAACACAAGTAAAGAAAAACACCAATCAAGAATAATCATAAGGGTTCAATATCTTGGATTTTTATTTCCGTTACAACAAATTAAAGTGAAATTTATCCCTTCATTGTATTCCAAGCTCCTAGTTCCATATCTTTCGAAGATCCTTTGTTCCAAGAAAAGTAATCATTACCCCTACATCCACTAGTTTCCCATATTTTCCATGAACATAATCCACATGTATCTCGATCTTCATCATAAATATCCAAATAGCAAGTGGATGATTGTCCTGGTCATGTAAAGTTGCAAAAGTAAAGCATTGTGAAAAATGACACAACACTTGGCCTAAATGTAAACTGGTAGCAATCTCCAATTGTGAGTGTATGATATACCAAATCGTCATCCTTGGATTGGCAATGAAGAGTAAGATTCTTCTTAGAAAGCGCTCAACTTTATGATCTTTTTCTCCTCCATCCCGCAATTAAAATTTTTAAAACTCGTGCAAGTATGATAGTCTAAATTATATAATGAGTTAGACCAAGATTGCTAAAGAAGAGAAAAAGATGGAATTTGAATATTTATAAAACACATATATCATATCTCCTCCAAAATAAAATTAAAGTAAAACATCACTTTGGGAATACTTCACCTAACCACCACCCTTGATTTGAAGGTTAGTCTCGCAGTACTGCTTGTGAGGATACCTTATCAATGACAAAAAGTGTTGCTAAGTGGCTTCTGTACTCAAGAAGGGGTGGATTAAGTAAATAAAAAACTCTTTAAAGACTTTTATCAAACACTTGAAAAATAATTTTCTTTGAAGCTATTTATCGATTAAAGTGACTGAATAGAGAAGATAGAATGCTCCACTCATAATTAAGCAAATCAAAACGAAAGAATACAGGCAGATATATGAAATTGAAACAAAATATAAAGGAGTTCGAGTTAGAAGAGCAAACACAATGTTTATCTTGGTTTGACCACTAATCACTTGTGACCTACGTCCAGTACTCAAGTAACCACTCGAGATTTTTTCACTATCAATGCAAGCTTGAATAGGTGCTTGCTACTATTACAAACTAGAGCACTCCTCACACCTTGGAATAACTTGTGCTTGAGCCTCGACAACTAGGGATACCTTACTCTTACAATTTCTTGAAGGATGCCTCACTCTCTTTACAAATCCTTGAGGGATATCTCACCCTCTTTACAAATCCTTGAGGGATACCTTACTCTCTTTACAAAGAATCAATATGTAGAAAAAAAGATGAAACTCTCACAAGAGTATGTAATACAAGTTGAAGCCGTATGAAGCTCTTTAAGAATATCTCAAAAATTCACAAAAACATAGCACAAAGGTTGAAAGGATTGATTCACGAATTAAAGCATGAAAGATATGTTTTAGGTTGTTGGTTGTGTCTAAAGATGACTCAAAAACATGTATTTAAAGTGTTCTTTTCAAAAGATCCATTGAGGGTAATTAAATTCAACATTAAATGTTTAGAAAAGAGTCGTTGTTGACTTTCAGGCTTGTGGTAATCAATTTAAGGATGTGGTAATCGATTACCAAGCTCTTAGAACATGTTCCCGGCTTTCTAGGTAGGGGGTAATCGATTATAAGGTTTCTATAATTGATCACCAAGCCTCTGTTAAAATGGTAATCGATTACAAGGCTATGGGAATCGATTACCAAGCCTATGACTTTTGAAAAATGGATTCCTGCATGGCTGTATTCGATTACCAGCTTCCAAAGAAGTTGTTAATTGATTACTAAATCTTTGGATAAGATTACAATCATCTTTGAACCCATTTTTTATCCTAATTTAGCTTGGTAAACATTTCTAACTCAGAAAACTTGAATTTTGAAAGATATAAAACTTTGTTTTTCATTATCCAAGATTAAAACCATAATTTCTTAAAAACAAAACCCTTTTAAATAAACATTTGGAGATATATTGAGAGCTTCTCACATAAAAGACTCTTAAGTCTTATAAATTATACCAATTGTACTTCCTTTGGACTTGGTCTTCAACTTGGCTTTGTTATCATCAAAAAATTCATATTCTTCATAACATAAGCATTCACATTCTCCCTATTTTTTGATGATGATAAACCAATACAAGAAAAGAGAGATATTTATATATATCATAGATTTAAGTGTAACACTCTCCTGTAATTTACGCACGAGGTAAAACAAATATTAATAAAATTTGCATGTAAAGCTCCCCCTTGCTCATGTAAGTCATATCTCTCCCCCTTTGGCATTATCAAAAAGACATAAGCATTTGTCATAAATAACATAACAAAATGAATTAATGAACATCACATAAATATAATCAACAGTGTAACCAATTAGTCTACCAAATGATCAATCAACAACTCATATGATTAGCACATAAATATGAAGTAGTGAGAGCTCAAAAAAATAAATATCAGAGTTATACAATAATCATAGTCAACAAGCAAAGAGTGAGACAAAATATAACAGGATACAGATTATCATGACTAAGCCTTGTCGTCACTCTGTCTCTTCACTATCAAACTCGTCATCAAGATCCTCCTTATCATCATCAGTATCAAGATGCTCCTCAACATGATCAGCAGCATCAGGATGCTCCTCAACAACATAAGCAGTAGCAGGATCACCATATACATGCTCCTCAGAAGCAACCCCAGGTGCAGGTGGAGGAGGTGCAGCAGGCCTCATAACCTCACGCATCTGACCATGCTGAATCATATCTCGCAGAGCTGCTACCTCTTGATCTATGTGTAGCAACCTCTCCTCAAGGCGATGGATAAAGGTCTTGAGCTCACTGAACTGATCACTAACATGAGTGCGTAGGTTGTGTAACTCGTGGAGCAGAAGGTCAATGGAAGGCTCTATTGGAGTAGTCTGTGGTGTTGCATCATCGACAGCCTCTTCATCTCCCCAGGGTATATGACTATCCACCCCATGATGCAAGTAGTACCATTTTCTAGCCTTTAGCATATGTTGAATGATATAGTATGCCCAGTTAATTGATTTGTTGGTGTTCATCGGCCACAAGGTGAGTATGTCATCCTTTTGAACTTGGGAATAGTTGCTTCCCCGACCAATCAAGGCCCTAGCCAAGATATAATGGGGTACTCTATTCTCGATGGTGAGCCTAGTGGCTATTGTAAAGGATTTAGATCACAATGCCTCAATTGCAACATCAAATCAAGAGGAATCAATAAAACCATTGTAGGCTAATGTTAATGAATGCATTGCCTTGATTCATGGAGTCAAGCCAATTCATTGTTATAAATGCCCTTGTCACTTCCAAATATAACTCTGTCACTTCCAAATTTCACTCTTATTACTGTTAGATTTATTTTTATATATATGTATCATTGTGGTAGTCAAACAATAATATACACACATTCAACCAATTTATCTCTTCTGTTTTTCTAACTCATTATGGTGTCAGAGCTAAATTCTTCAAAGGCCTTATCCTTTGATGAACCCAAACTCTCCATTCAGTCTTTTCACCAATGCTCTAGATTGGTCTCCATCAAACTATCCACCACAAATTTCTTTCTTTGGAAATCTCAAATCCTACCATTAATTCTAAGCCTTAACCTTGAACATCATATCACAAGCTTGAAAAAACCAGCTAATGAAGTCACTAATTCAACTGAAAAATATAGATAAAGAGCAATGAATGCTGAATGATGGATTACTTACCTTATGGCTTCTTGGAAATATGAAAGAAGAAACTCTTAGCATGATCTATGGAGGGGATACAACCTATTCAATATGAAGTATTCTTCATGACCAGCTATTGCCCAGCTCTGAAGATAGTGAGGCCCAATTAAAAAACAACCTCTACGATTTTTCAAAAGGGACTCCATCATTGTATGGATATATCATAAAATTCAAAGAATTTTGTGACAAACTTGCATCCACTGGCAAACCACTCTTAGATGTAAATAAAGTGTTTCAAATCGCAAAAGGACTTAGAAGCAAATACAAAGAATTTTGAATTACGGTTTTATTGAAACCTCTATATCCTTCTTTTACACAATTCATTATGTCTTTGCAAAACTTTGAACATGTATATCTTGTTGAAGAAAATTCTTCTATTGATCACAACTATGCCTTCTTTAGTCACCGAGGAAGAGGAAGAAATATTCATGGAGGCAAAGGAAATTTTAAAGGTCGTGACTCAAACAATTTGACACAGAATCGTCCAAACAACAACCACAATTATCAAGCCTCAAACTCTCAAGTCCCACCAAATTCTAATAATAATTGGAAAGGATCACCAAAGCAATAAAATAAGGAAGCTTGTCAAATTTGTAAAAGAACAAATCACATTGTCACAAAGTGCTATTACAAGTATAAATACAATGGTGAAGATGTAAACACCCAAGAAGCATTGGTGACATTAAATCTCAATGATGACAATGATTCAAATTTTTATGCTAACTCTGGAGCAACCACGTATATGACAAATCAAGGAGGTAACTTAAAAAATCTTAAACTTTATTTTGGAACTGACACAATTCTTGTTGGAAATGGGGAAAATTTATCCATCACCCAAACGGGTAAAGCATTGCTTAAAACAAGATAAGGAAAGCTTCACCTAAACAGTATTTTGGTAGTACCTAAACTTAAAAAGAATTTGTTATCTGTGAGTCAACTTATTAATGATAATGATTGTACCTTTGAATTTAACTCTGATCGTTTTGTCATTAAGGATCAGAAACAAAAGACCTTGGCCAAATGATATAAACAAGGGAATCTCTATGCACTTAAGGGAGGAACAATTGAAGCTCTTGTTACAGTCAAAGAAGCATCCTCTGAAATATGGCATGGTCACTTAGGACAACCGAATTTAAAATTTCTGCAAACTATAGAAAACAGGAAAGTTATCAATGTTTCAAATGGGTTAACAAAAAATAATTTATGCAATAGTTGACAACTTGGAACATGTTGTAAACTTTCCTTTAATAAATTTAATTCAATTTCAAGTTTTCCTTTAGAAATAATTTATAATGATTTGTAGGGACTTGCTCCTATGTTTTCCTCTCTAAAATTCCAATACTGTGTGATTTTTGTTAATGAATTTACTCGCTACACATGGTTTATATCCTTTAACAAATAAATCTGATTTTTACACATGTTTTCTTAAATTTCAAGCTTTTGTTGACAAACATTTTGACAAGAAGATTAAAACTTTTCAAAGTGACAGTGGTGGTGAATTCACTTCAAAAGAATTTACAACTCATCTGGCTTATAGTGGTATTGCCCAACAACTCTCTTGTCCTCACATGCTAGAGCAAAATGGACTTGCCGAATGCAAACATCGACATATTGTTGAAAAGGGACTAACTTTACTTTTTCATGCCAATGTTCCCATAAAATTTTGGGTTGATGCTTTCTTAACTGCCATTTACCTTATTAATCGACTACCTCTCTCATATATTAGTAAGGAAACTCCCTACTTTAACCTTTTTGGTAAAAATCATGATTACTCTGGCATACGAATTTTTGGCTCTCAATGCTTTCCTTATTTAAAGACACCTGGATTACATAAATTTTCTAGAAAAATAGTTCCTTGTGTCTTTTTAAGATATAGTCCACTCCATAAAGAATATCGTTGCCTAGATCCACACACTCACTATGTTTATATTTCTCGTCATGTAGTATATAATGAAAATTATTTTCCTTATTTACCCCTCCCAAATTCCTTGCCTACAAAATCTTATGATTCATTTATTACTACTTTTCCTAACTTTGATGAATGGTTTTCAGGAAGTACAAATAATGCCTCACCACTTAAAGAGTCATTGATTTATCCTCCTAAACTTCTATTCTTGGATTCATTAGATCTCCCTGCACCTAATTTAATCACTTCACCTTCACTATCCATCGATCCAAATATCATTCTTACTAACATTGAAGTGGCTCCCATTTCATAATCATCTCCTTCATCTCCATCAATGTTTGATCCACCATCACCTGATATTATCCTTTCCTTACCTAGTAACCATGTTAACACTCCCTCTACGACTACAAGACCAATTCAGGATAAACGACCTCCATTCTTCCAAAAAGACTATGTATGTTCACATATTCAGAACCCTTCACAATATCATGATGTCCCTATTACCTCCTTGAAAGCCCAAAACCTATAAAATTGCTCTCAAATACACAAACTGGAATACGGCCATGCAAGATGAAATTGATGCCCTTCATTGTAACCACACTTGGTCTCTTGTTCCACACCCACCTAGTGCCAATGTTGTGGGTTCCAAATGGATCTTTCAAACTAAAGTCATAGAAGATGGCACCATAGATAGGTTTAAAGCTTGCTTGGTAGCTAAAGGATATACATAGATTCCTGGTCTTGACTTTGGAGAAACTTTCAGCCCCGTTGTCAAGGCTCCAATCATTCGAGTTATCCTCTCTCAAGTCGTGCATTTCAAATGGCCTCTCAAACAATTAGACGTCAAGAATCCATTCTTGCCTGACATATTCAATGAACGTGTTTACATGGAATAACCACTAGATTTTATGGATTCGCAATTTCCAAATCATGTTTGCCTTCTCCACAAATCCCTTTATGGTCTCAAATAGGCACCTCGTGCTTGGTTCTCTAAACTCTCTACTTGCCTTATTTCAATTGGATTTATATGTAGTAAAGCAAATTCATCATTTTTTATTTATCGTTATGGCACTAACTTTACTCTTCTACTTGTTTATGTAGATGATGTTATCATTACAAGTAACACTCCATCTTTTATATCTAGTCTTACCCAACAACTTAACAAGGACTTTGCTCTGAAAGACTTAGGCCAACTCCATTATTTCCTTTGACTGAAGTCAAATACTTTTCTGGTGGTCTTACAAATTCCCAAACTAAGTATGCTCATGACCTTCTAGCCAAAGGCAACATGCTCGAAGCCTCCAACATTAATACTCCCATTGCTCCAAAACCAATTAAACTATCTGATGACAATGAGCTTGTGGACCCTGCAGAATATCGATGTTTATGCAACTCTCTCCAATATGTCATATTCACTCGATTGGACCTTACATATGCTGTCAATCTTGTGTGCCAACAATTTTCAAAATCCAACCAAAAAGAACCTTCGTGTTGTCAAATGCATTTTGTGCTACATCAAAGGCACTTTTACACATGGCCTTCATTATTTATCTCAAAGCCCTCTCACTCTTAATGCTTTTGTGATGCAGATTAGGCAGAATGTCCTACTACTCGAAGAAGCACCACTAGTTATTGCACCTTTCTTGGGTCAAATTGTATATCTTAGGCCTCAAAGAAACAACCCACTGCCTCTCGTTCATGCACTAAGGCTGAATATAAATCCTTAGAAACCATAGCTGCTGAACTCACCTGGATTCAATATCTTTTCCATGACCTCGATATTTAACTTGATTGTTGTCCACTTCTTTGTGACAACAAAAGCATTATTCACTTGTGTCACAATCTAATGTTTCATGCTCGAACTAAGCATATTGAAATTGATTATCATTTTATCCAGGAAAAAGTTATTGCAGGTGCTCTCCAACTTCGCTACTTGCTTACAACTCAACAAATTGTTGACGTGTTCACTAAAGCGTTACCCAAACCCTCTTTTGCAACATTTGTTTACAAGCTTGGCATTCATCCCCTCCCAATGCCAACCTTGAGGGGGGTGTAAATGATTCAGATCATAATGCCTTAATTATAGCATCAAATCAAGAGGAATCAATAAAACCGTTGGAGGCCAATCTCAATGAATACATTGCCTTGATTCATGGAGTCAAGCCAAATCATTGTTATAAATACTCTTGTTGTCGCTTCCAAATATAACTATGCTACTTCCAAATATCACTCTTATTACCGTTAGACTTATTTTTATATATATGTATCATTGTGGTAGTCAAACAATAATATACACATGTTCAGTCAATTTATCTCTTTTGTTTTTCAAATTCATTAACCATGTCCCTCTGTTTGGGTCTATATCCAGTTCTCAGTAAAGAATTTAATGCAGTTTTGTAGTCATAATCTTCTCCCTATACATTAGTAGCACCAGAAAAATTTGTACCATCAAAGGTGAGACCAGTAAGCCTATACCAAATATCATGAGTAATAATTATATGTTTCTTCATCTCAATGATCAGGAAGGCATTTTCATATTTCAAATTCGCATAAAATGCCCTAATCAAATTTGGGCAAATATCCTTCCAAATACTCAGAAAATTAATCAGGTCAAGACGCTTAATCATTCTAAAACATTCTAAAGGCTCGCTAGAGGAAAAAGCTACAGTGAGATACCTTGGTTGGATAATTTTCTGCAGTTAGAATTTTTGGCAAAAAAGCTATGCTTTCTTGGAGGTTCGAAAGTGGGTGGAGAGGTCCAAGCCTAGAATGGTGAGTGGAAGAGCTTGAGAGGACAACCTAATAGCTACCCTTGTTCTTGGCTTCTTTGTTCTTCATGAAGATTTAGCCATTTGTGTGAAATGGGGTAAAAAGAATGGAAGGAAATTGGAAGGGAAGGGTTTTAAGAGTGTTTGGTGGAAGGAAATGGTAGAAAATGATGAGGCATTAGAGGAAATTGGAAGATTAGGTCGTGGTTCTAGAGAGAGAGAGAGAGACATACGGTGAGGGTGAATTTTTAGGTGATTTGGAGTGTTTTTATGGAAAATATGTTAGGGGTTTTGTAGAGGAGGTGATTTTGAGGGATTTGGTGGTGGAAAAAGGGGTTTTGATAGAGAGAAATGAGAGAAATTGAGGGATTTTGGGTGAGAAGGTGTGTGAGGTAGAGAGAGAAAGCTTGAGGGACGCGTGAAAATGGCTTCCTCGTGCCTCCAGGACCCTTTAAATCCTTCCCATAATCGATTACAAGGAGGCTATAATTGATTACATGCAATCTGGGAATTCGGTAATCGATTACAAGAAGGTTGTAATCTATTACATGCAATCTGACTTAGTCATGATAGGGTACTTGCAAAACAAACTTAGCGAAGCCTCTGACGCTCGAGTCAATATTGGATTCAAGAAATAATCAAACCAAAAGAGGTTATGCAGAAAAAATTATGCAGAAAAGAGGTATTTTAAATGCATGAATGATCCAAAATGCCTAGTTCTCTTCTTATATGAAAGAAAGTCTCTTTAGATAAGGGTTTTGTGAAGATATCTGCAAGTTGATTGGTTGTTTCAATAAATTTTAGCATACAATCTCCTTTTTGTACATGATCCCTTATAAAGTGGTGCCTTATCTCAATGTGTTTAGTCCTAGATTGCAAAACGGGGTTTTTAGACAAATATTTGATTGCACTAGTATTATCACATCTTATAAGGATGTGATCAAGTTGAAAACCATAGTCTAGAAGTTACTGCTTCATCCAAAGGATTTGAGTACAACAACTTTCGGTTGCAACATATTCAGCCTTAACAATAGACAATGCCACATTATTTTGTTTCTTGCTATGCCAAGAAACTAAAGAGCTTTCAAGCAAGTGGCATGTCCTACTAGTGCTTTTTCTTTTCAATTTGCATTCTGCAAAATCAGAATCAGAATAATAAATAAGACTACAAAAGGCACCTTTAAGGTACCACAAACCCACTTGTGTAGTGCCAATTAGATATTTCATTATTCTTTTTACTGCACTTAAGTGTGACTCTTTAGGATTTACTTGGTATCTAGCACATATGCACACATTAAACATAATATCTGGCCTACTAGCAGTAAGATAGAGGAGAGAACCAATCATATCTCTGTACTTGGTAATTTCTATAGAGTTACCTCCTTCATCCTTGTCTAAGTAATAAGAGGTGCTCATTGGTGTATCCATATGCTTAGTGTTGTCCATTCCAAATTTCTTGAGTAGCTCCTTGCAATACTTGGATTGGCTTATGAATGTCCCATTCCTTATTTGCTTGATTTGGAGTCTGAGGAAGAAGTTAAGCTCACCTATCATGGACATCTCAAACTCACTTTGCATAGTGTTAGCAAACTTCTTACAAAAAGAATCATTAGTAGCACCAAAAATTATGTCATCAACATATATTTGCACAAAGAGAATGTCATGCCTTTTATTTTTAATAAAGAGGGTTATATCAACCTTTCCTCTTGTAAAAACCTTTTTTTCCAAAAAGAACCTACTCAACCTTTCATACCAAACTCTAGGAGCTTGTTTTAAGCTATACAAGACATTTTTCAATTTAAAAACATGGTTGGGTAGTTCATAATCTTCAAAACCCCAAGGTTGTTCAACATACACCTCTTCTTAAATAAAACCATTTAGAAAAGCACTTTTAACATCTATTTGATATAATTTGAAATCCATGATGCATGCATATGCAAGTAACATTCTAATGGTCTCTAATCTAGCTATAGGTGGATAAGTTTCCTTATAATCTATACCTTCTTCTTGATTATACCCTTAAGCTACAAGCCTAACTTTATATCTAATTATTAAGCCTGTTTCATCAAGCTTGTTCCTAAAGACCCATTGGATGCCTATTTTTGGATGATCATTGGGCCTTGGAACTAATTCCCAAATTTGATTTCTTTCAAATTAGTTTAGCTCCTCTTGCATGACTAAGATCTAATGTTCATTGTCAAAGGCTTCATTTATGTCTTTAGGCTCAATTTATGAAATAAAAGCCATATGGTTATGTGCATTTCTAATTAAATTTCGAGTAGTTACCGCTTTAGACACATCACCTATCACCTTGTCAAGAGGATGATATCTTGAAGTCCTCCACTCATTGGGAAGGTCCATGGTTTGTGAATCCTCTTGACTTTCCTCTTGTTTCTTGCCTTCTTTCTCCTTGTTGTCCAAGAATGTTCTTGTTAAAGTTTCTGCAACATCATCAACATTCTTTCTCGGTCTATTTGAGTTAGTTTCATCAAAAGTAACATGAATGGACTCTTCAATGGTCATAGTTCTTTTGTTATAAATTCTAAAAGCCTTACTATGATTAGAATAACCAAGAAATATACCTTCATCAGACTTAACATCAAACTTTCCTAAGTTATTGCTTCCATTATTTAAAACAAAACATTTATATCCTAAAACATGAAAATGTGAAACATTTGGCTTTATTCCTTTGTATAACTTATAAGGGGTTTTCTTTAAAATTGACTTTATTAAGGTTCTATTCATTACATAACAAGCGGTACTTATCGCATTTGCCCATAAATACTTAGGAAGTGTAGTCTCATTGAGTATAGTTCTCGCAATTTCTTCTAAAGATCGATTTTTTCTTTCTACAACTTCATTTTGTTGTGGAGTTCTAGGGGTTGAAAAATTATGTTCAATGCCTTGTTCATCACAAAAGGTTTCGAACTCATGGTTTTCAAACTCACCAACATGATCACTTCTTATGGATGTAATGCAAAAACATTTTTTCATTTTGGATAACTTTGGCAAGTTTATTAAAAGCTTGAAATGCATCATTTTTTTGAGATAGAAATAATATCCATGTAAATCTAGAAAAATTACCTATAATCACTAATGCAAAGTAATTCCCACCAAAGCTCATTGTTCTAGATGGTACAAAAAGATCAATGTGCAAAAATTATAAAGGTCTAGAAGTTGAAACAATATTTTTAACTTTAAAAGAAACATTTACTTGGTTTTCCTTGTGACATGTATCACATAGTTTGTATTTTTCAAATTTGAGTTTGGGTAGTCCAATTATTAGCTCTTTACGGACTAACTTATTTAAGTTATCCATGTGTATGTGTGCAATTCTTCTATGTCATAACTATGAATCATCTTCTTTACTAATAAGACATTTAGTATCATTTGAAGATATATCATCAAGGCTAATCATATATATATATATATATATATATATATATATATATATATATTATTGACCCAATGACCAACAAACTTAACATGCTTATCATCTTTTCCTTCAATTATGCAACAATTAGAATTAAATATACTTTTTTTTTCTTTATCACATAATTGACTAATGCTAAGTAGGTTATGTTTAAGCCCTTCAACATGCAAGACATTATCAGTAGAAGAAGAGAGAATTTTACCGACTTTGCCAACTCTAAGAATTTTCCTTTTGTTGTTGTATCCATAGGTTATATGTCTGTGTTTCTTAGGAACAAGGAACAAAAACTTGGAGTCATCTCCGATCATGTGCTTGGAGCAACCACTATCAAGATACCAATTTGAGCACTTAATCGTCAAGCACACCTATAACATATATTCAGTTTTTAACTTTTGGTACCCAAATTCTCTTGAGTTATCGTGTGTTAGTTTTGGACATGGTGCCTTTGGGAACCCATACCATTCTAGTCCCTACCTTAGTGTTGATGTTCTTTCTCACATTATAAGTTGAAGCACTATGTCTTTTCTTTTCACAATGAAAACATTTAATAAAAGGACTACTTGAAGTACTTGAAGGAACAAAGAAATTTTTATAAAATTTTTATAAAATTTTTGTTTGTTTTTGGGATTATACCCTAAACCAACTTTTTGAAAAATGCATCTTTGTTTCCTTGGCAAAATATTATCTATTCCAAAGGTGAATTTTGAAAGTGCATTTTTTAAGTCTTCAATTTCTTTTTCGAAAGCTTGGCATGATGAACAAGATGAAGATGTTGATGCATGTGAAGAGCAAGTTGTGCAAATTAGAATAAATCAGTCCTAGTATCTCATTCTCAATTTTTAGTTATTCAATCTCTTTGTTTAAAATAATATTTTTTTTCCAAAGAAGAAATAGTTTTCTTGGATGAAGAAACTAGTTTAGTTAGTTTTATAGACTTATCATGCAATTCTTCAAAAGCATTTTGTAATTCATTATAAGAAGAGGCAAAGTCAAGGTTAGACGAAATTACCTCTAAGTTGTTTTCATCGTCTTCTCCTCTAGCCAAAAGACATAGATGAGCTTCCTCATTATCCGAACTATCCGTGAAATCCATGTCCTTGTCATTCCATGCTATGTACGTTCTCATTCCTTTATTCTCCTTTGAAGGTTTCTTTTCAAACTTCTCCACCTTCTTTTGATAAATGGGACATTCCATCTTCATATGCCCTGATTTTTCATATTCGTAGCATATCAGTGTGGATGAAGTTCCTTCCCCTTTGTGAAAGGTCTTCGGTGGGAAAGGTGACCTTCTTTGAGTTCCATTCTTTTTAAGGAGTCTTCCAAACCTTTTCACGAAGAGGCTTGATGCGCGATGTCGTGCTCGCCTCAAAATAGACTAGGATTTAAATGAAATATAGCATAGTGCATAACCTAGGTCATCTCCTAAGGATTAATTTGGATTTCTCAAGTATATTAAAAATTATCAAAAGGTAGGGGGTTTTATTCATCAAGTAACAGAATGCAAATTCGATAGTAATTAGGAATAAATTCAAAACTGAAAATACCAATCCAAGGGCTACAAATCAAGTGGCAAAGTAAATCATAGTTCAAAGAGAGTAAAATTATTTATGCAATTACCTCTGTTAATTCGAATTCAACTAGATAATCACCTAGAATTTAATCAACTAAAACAGAATCACAATCGCAATTCTTGATTAAGATTGAATTAAACATAATTTCGAATTAACATAGATTATCAATCGATGATCTATTCTCCATTAAATTCAGATTAATCAATCCAAATCTATCTTCAATTTTGAAACATAATCATAAATCAATTAAAGAAGGAGAAGAGGAAAGAACACAATCAGAAATCACAAATAAAACAAAATAACTCAAAACTCTAATCACAATCATTGAATTCCTTTGATTGATTGGATCTTTAGCCTTCTATGGCCATCACCATTGAAGAGATACAGAATAGAGAAAAGAGGAAAACGAAATAGAGAAGACGAAAAGAGAAGAAAAAGGGTTTCTTGATTCCTATCGTAAAACTCCAAAATCAGGATTCGTAAAAAGTGTGTTTTTCGTATTCTGTCTAAACCTATTTGTAACTGAAAATTCTTCTGCAATTCCTAATCTACCCCTAGCCTAATCTGTAGCCCTCTGAATAAGCTTTACAGAGACATATAGTTTGCCTTATTTGGGTTTAAATTGAGAGAGTTAAGCCCAAATCAGTGAGGGAAGGTCCAAGTTATATGACAGCAACAGCGTCCTAACTTCGAGGCTCAATTTCGCCTTGAATCCAGCTGAATTAGAAAAATTGCATTAGACGCAAAATTGTGTATCTTCGTCTCAGCTTTCAGGGGACACCAAGATCATCTAAATATGACATTTGTAGCTCAAGATATGGCCTGTATAAGACAGAAAGGTCAAAACGAGTTAAATTCTGAAAATTAATAAAGCTTTTACAACTAAGCTCAATGAGGCCCAATCATTTAAAACTCACCCACAAACATAATAATATTGGATACAATTATCATCAATTAGGCTAAATATAAAGCAATAATGAATGTCTCAAAATTGATTGATCAAATTTCCCCACACTTGAACTTTTGCACTCCCGGGCAAAATACAAAAGACCAAAACTAGATAATAAAGAAAAGCAAATGCAAGAATGCAAGAAAAGTAAAAATTCATTAACTAAAAACTCTAAAAGACTCAAATTCCAATGACATTCAAGAACGCAAAAGCTTACAAGCAAGAGGAGCAATGGAATATTCAAGAGAACAAAACATCCATGAATTAAAATTTCTTCACATCTCAAACCAACAAGCAAGGTAGCTTCAACTTGAAAAGCATGAATCAAGAATGAAAGATCCTCACAAGATACACTCTCAATCCCTCAAGTGTTTACAAGGTAAGTATTTCACTTAATTCAACTCATGAACGATTGAACTACCATAAGCTTGCTTATCTTTTACTTCTTCACTATTCAAAACACATGCACACAAAAATCAAGAGGACTTTATTCAAGGTTGTAATGGGATCAAGGTAAGGGAAGAAAACAATATGGATATGACAAAATAAATATCAAAGAGAATGAAAGAGCATTGTGAAAGAACTCAAATGACAAGTAATAAACATGAAATTTTTATCCCCCAACTCCAAATAATGCACATTCTCCTTTACAAATTTCCTTCACTTCTTTTCTTTCACAACCTTTCTTGAATTTATTCTTTTTCTTTTCTTACTCTTTTTTTTTTCTTTTTCTTAATTATATTTTTTTCATTCATTTTTTTTTTAAATTTCACCAAACATCTTGCACATTGCACATCAAAGTACACAACCCCCACACTTGAACATCAAAAGTGCTCATCCAATGAAAATGAACCAATGCTCTCTTATTCCCTAAGGTAAAGGTAAAAACATGATTTTTTACATAAGGCACAAAATGAGCTAAAACAAAGAATAGGCAAGTAGGCTCAATGGGGTTAAACAAGGGAAAGTGATGCAAGGTTAGCTATTTGGCCAGAGTAGTTAATCAAGAAAGAATGCCTCAATCATGTTCATGCATACAAGTGAAAAATGTAGCCTCAAAAAGAATTTAAGCAAGTTCTAGAGTGATCAAATGACATGAGTGAAAATCACACAAGAAAGAAGAGAATGGTGCAAATGTTTAATCCACCAATAGGCTCAAAATCTCACAAGGTATGTATCTATCAAACTTGATCCACCAATTCAAACATTCACCACCAAGCAAATTAAATTCAAGAAGAAAGAAAATTTATTCAATCATGTTATGAACCTTGAATTCCAATTATCAACTTTACAAACTTCAAAACATCATTGGAAAGCAACTCAAAACACACTTGTGCCCTCTTTTTTTTTTTTTTAAAACCAAAAACAGAATTAAAAGAAGAAAACAAAAACAAAAACAGCAAAATAACACAAAATGCAAAAACAAAAAATAGAAAACAATGAGCAAACAGAAAACAAAAACAAAAAAAATAGAAATAGTAGAATAGAAAACGAAAATAGAAAATAGAAAATAGAAACAATGTAGAATTGTATGACAAAGAAAAATAGAAAATAGCAAAAAATAGAAACAGAAAATAGAAACAACAAAACAGAAAAATATAAAAATAGAAAAACAAACAAGAAAAAAAAAAACAAAAACAACAAAATTCTTTCCCCACACTTAAATCACACATTGTCCTCAATGGAAACATAAAGCAAAAGCAAAAGACAAGTATACATGTGAAATAAAAGAGCAAGGGAAGAAAACACCCTTATCATGGTGGGAAGATTTGCACTTAGGGAAAGGTGGGCTTTGCCAAGGAGAGTTCCTCTACAGGTGCTGGGCTTGCAGGGCTCTCAAGAAAGGGCTTAAGACGGTGGCCATTAACCTTGAAACTCTTATTGGTGGCTTCATTCGAAATCTCCACTGCACCATAAGGAAAGATGCTAGTGACAACAAAAGGACCATCCCACCTAGAACGGAGCTTACCGGGCATGAGTTTAAGGCGAGAGTTGAACAAAAGCACCTTTTGGCCAATGGAGAACTCCTTTCTAGAAATCATCTTATCATGGAAATGCTTAGTCTTTTCCTTATAGATCCTTGAATTCTCATAAGCCTCCAAGCGGAGTTCTTCCAGTTGTTGCAATTGAAGCTTCCTCTCTGAACTTGCTTGGTCAAATGCTAAGTTACAACTCTTCACTGCCCAAGTATGCACGATGCTCTATTTCCACCTAAGGTGACATGGTTTACCAAAGACAACCCTGAAAGGAGACATCCCTATAGGTGTCTTGTAGGCGGTACGATGAGCCCAAAGAGCATCTTCTAACCGGTGGCTCCAATCTTTCCTATTTGGCTGCATCATCTTCTCCAAAATCTGCTTTATCTCTCGGTTAGAAACCTCGGCCTGCCTGTTAGTTTGGGGATGATATGCTGTAGACACTCTATGCACGACCCCATACTTCCGAAACAAGGCCTCCATAGTCCGGTTACAAAAATGAGTCCATTGGTCACTAATGATAGCGCGAGGCACTCCAAACCTGCAAAATATGATAGACCTGACAAAATCCACAACAACTCGAGCATCATTAGTCCGGGTAGCCTTAGCTTTCACCCATTTAGAAACATAATCAACTGCAAGCACAATATAAGAGAAACCAGAAGAAATAGGGAAAGGGCCTATAAAATCGATACCCCAAACATCAAAAACCTCGCAGAACAAAATGGGCTCGTCAGGGCATCTCTGTCGGCGAAGTGATAGCCACTCGCTCTCTAAGACTTTGCTCACAAGTACTGAAAACCTGATAAGCATCTCTGAAAATGGTAGGCCAGTAGAATCCAGAATCTAGCACCTTCCTAACGGTCCGCTGTGGTCCAAAGTGACCTCCAACAGGAGAAGCATGACAGAAATGAAGAACGAATTGGATCTCATGGTCAGGTATGCATCTGCGAATCAGCTGGTCACTACAAAATTTCTACAAATATGGATCATCCCACACATAATATTTAGCATCACTTTTAAGTTTAGTTCTCTGTGATCTAGATGCATGAGGAGGAAAAACAGATGCAACCAAGTAATTAACTAAATCAGCAAACCAAGGAGAAAGTGGGGTATCATGCAGCTGCATGAGCTGCTCATCTGGGAAGTCATCTCTGATAGGAGAAGGGTCAACAACTCCTTCTATCCTGCTCAAATGATCTGCCACCAAATTCTCTGCGCCACTCCTATCTCTAATCTCCAAATCAAACTCCTGGAGAAGCAGCATCCATCTAATCAATCGAGGCTTCGAATCTGCCTTCTTTAACAGGAACTTTAAAGCTGCATGATCAGTAAAAATAACCACTTTAGAACCAAGCAAATATGATCTAAACTTATCAAGTGCGAATACAATAGCAAGCAACTCTTTCTCAGTAGTAGTATAGTTAGCCTGGGCAGCATCTAAAGTCCTGGAAGCGTAGGAGATGACATGAGGTAGCCTACCAACTCTCTGGGCTAGCACAACTCCCACTACATAGTTAGATGCATCACACATGAGTTCAAAAGGGAGTGTCCACTCGGGCGGCTGAATGATGGGAGTGGTGGTCAGAGCTATTTTGAGGCAATCATAAGCCTCTCTACACCTGTCATCAAAATCAAAGACAACATCTTTCTGCAACAAGTTAGAAAGTGGAAGGGCCTTTCTGCTGAAATCTTTAATGAATCTCCTGTAGAAACCTGCATGGCCAAGAAAAGAACAAACCTCTTGCACGCAAGAGGGGTAAGGCAACTGGGAAATAACATCAATTTTAGCAGGATCTACCTCTATACCCTTCCGAGAGATCACATGGCCTAAGACTATGCCCTGTTCTACCATAAAATGACACTTTTCATAATTAAGAACAAGGTTAGTTTCAATGCAGCGATGCAAAACTCTATCCAGACTGTCTAAACAGACATCAAAGGAGGAACCATAAATAGTAAAATCATCCATAAACACCTCAATGCAATCCTCTAAAAAGTGTGAAAAGATACTTACCATGCATCGCTGGAAAGTTTCAGGAGCATTGCACAGGCCGAAAGGCATCCTCCTATAGGCAAAAGTGCCAAAGGGGCAGGTGAAGGTGGTCTTCTCCTGGTCCTCTGGTGCTATATGGATTTGGAAGTACCCCGAAAAGCCATCAAGAAAGCAGTAGAAAGACTTTCCAGCCAAGCGCTCAAGCATCTGATCGATAAAGGGCAAAGGAAAATGATCATTTCTTGTCGCTTGGTTGAGCCGCCTGTAATCAATACAAACTCTCCAACTACTCTGCACTCTAGTAGGAATCAGCTCATCACGATCATTCTTCACTACTGTGATTCCTGATTTCTTTGGAACCACTTGAACTGGACTCACCCAAGCACTATCTGAGATAGGATAGATGATGCCTGCTTGCAAAAGCTTGGTCACTTCTTTCTTTACCACATCCAGGATCAAAGGGTTGAGTCGCCTCTGTGGTTGTCTCACTGGTTTAGCACCATCCTCAAGTAGTATTCTGTGCATGCACATGGAAGGACTAATGCCAGGAAGGTCAGCCAAGGTCCAACCCATAGCTTTCTTATGCTTCCTCAGTATTTGCAGTAGCCTCTCCTCCTGGTCAGCATGGAGGGCAGTAGAAATGATCACTGGCAGCTTCTTATCCTCCTCTAAGTATGCATACTTAAGGTGCTTTGGGAGTGACTTAAGCTCTAGTGTAGGTGGCTGAACTACAGATGGAAGTATCCTGGTGGTAGGAACTGTGTCTACAACCTGTAACCCTACACAATCCAAACTGCTGCATTCTGACTCCATAGAATTCGCAGCTACACCACCATCAAACTGTTCAGAACCTGTAAAATTTGCATCGAAATCTACATCAAAATTATCATGTAAACAGGATGCAATTTCAACACAAACACTGCACATTTCAGACTCAATACAAGTAGGACAAGTGTAAATATAATCAAAATCATTAAAATTTGGGAAATCAACAGCAAAGAACTCAGACAGGTTATCATCAACTATATCAGCTAGCAAATCTATATGGAAAACAGGATGCTCCTCCATGGGGTGCTTCATGGCATCCAAAATGTTAAATTTGACCACACTATCTCCAAACTCCATGGAAAGAGTGCCTGCATGAACATCAATCTTGGTTTTGGCAGTTTTGAGGAAAGGTCTGCCAAGAATGATGGGAGCCTTGCTGGATTCAGATTCTCCATTCATATCCAAAATATAGAAATCTGCAGGAAAGATCAAATCATTAACTCTAACAAGGACATCTTCAATGAGTCCAGTAGGGTATGCATTACTCCTGTTTGCCAACTGAATGATAACTCCTGTATTCTGTAAGGGTCCAAGGGAAAGAGAATTAAACACAGACATAGGTATAACATTAATTGAAGCACCTAAATCCAACATGGTATTTTCGAATTCGCTATTGCCTATGGTGCATGGAATAGTAAAAATCCCTGGATCCTTGCATTTTTGGGGCATTGTAGAGTTTGAATAAGTGCAGAACACATTCCTCCCCATACTGATCTTCTCATTTCCCTTTAACCTCCTTCTGTGAGTGCACAAGTCCTTAAGAAACTTAGCATATCTTGGAATTTGTTTGATTGCTTCAATGAGAGGAATGTTCACCTCAACTTTCCTAAAAGTCTCCAAGATCTCCCTATCTGTGTCAGTCTCTAAAGTCTTCTTAAGCTGCACAACCCTCTGAGGAAATGGTAGTGGGACGGACTGCTCTTGCTCATCAGCAACTACGCCAAGAGTGGGGACATAATCTGTTTTCTTTATTGTGCTGCTACATGGAATTTCTGGTATGGCTTGCTGCTCCTTGCTCTCCTTATCTAATCCATGTTGCAACCTACAATTTGGTGCATCAACAGCCTTACCAGATCTGAGAGTGATGGCACTCACATTTCTTGGATTCACCACAGTTTGTGCAGGCAACTTGTCAGAATCTTGTGTCTGTAATTGATTCATTGAACTAGCAAGCTGTCCAATCTGGTTCTCCAAATTCTGAATGATAGCTTCTGTCCTCTGCTGGAACTGCAAGTTGTTCACTGCCATTTGCTTTATCAGTTCCTCCAAGGTTGGCTCGGATTTAGGAGGTGCTGTAGTAGGCTGCTGCATAAAAGGTGGCTGATACGGCCTACTGGATCCTACAGTAGATTAAAAAAATGTATATATTGTGTTCTTCTTGTAAAAAAAAATCAAAAAAAAATAAATAAAAAAATGTAAAAAAAAGGGTAAACAAGGCAATAAAAGAAAGGAAAAGAATATATAAAGGGAATTTGTATTAGGTGGAGTTGGGATGAACTTTCATGCTTGTTAATTGAACTCAGCTTTTATGCTCTTTTATTCTCTTTGGTATTTAACTTGTCAGATCTATATTACCTTCTCCTTTACCTTGACTCCATTACAACCTTGAATAAAGTCCACATAATTTGTGTGTGCATGTGTTCTGAGTAGTGGAGAAGTAAAAGATAAGCAAGCTTATGGTAGTACAATTTTCATGGAATGAATTGAGTGAAATACCTACCTTTTAAACACTTGAGTGATTGAGAATGAATCTTGTGAAGATCTATAGTTCTTGACTCATGCTTTTCAATTGAAGTTTCATTTCGTGTTGGTTTGAGATATGAAGAAATGTTACCTCATAAATGTTTTGATTACTTGAATGATTGGTTGCTCTTCATTCTTAAATATTATTATAAATTGAGTCTTTTAAAGTGTTTAGCTTTTGAGTTTGTTTCATTTTTTTTTTTGGTCTTGTGTGTTTTGCCCAGAAGTGCAAAAAGCTGAGTGTGGGGGAATTTGATAATTACGTATTTGATACATTAATAAACATTCATTTTTAGTCATTTACACTCTTCATGTACTTAATTGATTGATTTTGGTTATGTTTTATAAGTTTGGACTCAAATTGAACTTAATTGAATTTTTCAACATGATTTACGTCTTACACTATTTCTGTATTTGGATCTTGGGCTGTAGGTAGTCTTTTTAGGTGATTCTAATGTCATTTGAAAGATAAGAGAGATCTCTACAACTTTCGTGAATACCTTAAATGCCTAATCACACAACTGGATAACTCAAATTGGAGTTGAATTAAGAACTAGGGTGCTGATCCTAACAGCTTGACGTATACATACTATTCATCATATAGCTTTGGCTATAGGATGTCAAATGAGCTTAAATGTTTATGATTGATAAGTAAGACCCAAATCTACAACTTTAATGTTGAACACTTTTCCAGAATCTGAGGTCTGATGGGTCATATTGGGCTTAGAAGTTAGAATAGAGGAGCTGTCACTAAGCCTGAGCAGTATACAGTAATCAGACCATATCTTGAGTTTTAGGAATGCTTTTGAGCTCAAACTAATGGCATTTGAAAGGTAGATCCAGGCCTACAACTTTCATGAAGACCACTTGGTGAAAACATGACGAATACAATGACCTCAGAGCTAAATGATTTCAGAGACAAAGAATCTTCATAAATTTTTACTCATCAAAAGTCATTTGGCATTTTTCACTCATTTTCCACTCATCCACTCACTTATGACTCAGCTCCCTTGTTATTTTGTATCCCTAATCCTCTATAAAAGAGAGCATTGGCTGATCATTTTAGAGGCTACGGTGTTAGACACCAAATTCATGCTATTTTGTTATTTGATTATCTTGTTGTAGTTTTCTTTTGTTCTAAATTGAAGTTATGTTCTTCTTCTTCTTCTTTCTTGCTTTCTTCTTGTTTATGAGTAACTAAGTTTCATTTTGCTTAGGTGAAAGAGTGAAACTTTTGGTAATGAAATAAGGTTAGATTAATTTCTTTCTTGTGATTAAATGATATATTTTCAAGTGGTCATTATACGTATTGTATTTTGTTTCTAATCAATTTAGAAACCCTCCTTGTAAAGTGGAGTTCTTGATTTGTTGTAAACAAGAGATTGACACAATGAATGCTTGAATTCATTTACAAGTGTTGGTGTTAGAAAATCTCATTGTAAAGTGGAGATCTTGATTTGTTGTAGACAAGATTTTGACACAATAAATACTTGATTCCATTTATGAGTGATGATGTTAATAGATGCTTAAAGGAATCATAATATAATTACGTATATAATTTTTAATGAACTTTGAACGTTGTATTTTTTGATTGGAAGTGTGGATTTTAATTGAGTTATAAAAGAATTAATCTTACCCTTAATTTATTTACCAAGAGTGGATCTCCTAGCTCAAGCAATTTCTTTTTATTTGTGACCAAGTTTTATCACCTTTATTGTTGTAACAAAATATTTTCCTTAACGTCAAATAAATTTTTCTTCATCAATTCCCTGTGGATCGACCTCAGACTCCCGAGAATTTATTACTTGAAACAACTTGCACTTGGGTTTGTAACTTTTAATTCGCATTAGCAAAGTGTCTAAACATGCTCAGACAGTCATAAAACTTAACCGACATGATAAACAGGTATTAAGTTACCTCTGTAACCATATACAAGTCTATCATGTTTTCTAGGGTGTTACACACTTGAAGTTTCCCAAAGAAAGTGGCTAGTGTTATTATTGCTAGATTTCCTGATTCTGAAATAGTTGTTGCATTGGATTGTCAATTCCTGCTCAAACACCTTAAAACTTTGTTAATAAGATCTTCATTAGAAAAATTCTTTCCTAATGAAGCTAGATGATTTACATTGTGAGTGAACCTATGTTGCATTTCTTGAATACTTTCTTCTTAGTTCATTCTGAAAAGTTCATATTCACGAGTGAGAGTATTGATTCTTAACATCTTTACCTCACTAGTACCCTCATGGATAATTTGTAAAGTGTCTCACATTTCTTGGCTAGTCTTACAATTTGAAATCCTGAAGAATTCATCATACCCTAAAGTTATGGTAATGATGCTCTTGGCTCTCATATTATATTGAACTTTTTTCTTGTTTTCATCAGTCCAATCACTTCTTGCTGTTTCAACCTTTACACCATCAATAATACGTGCGGGAACAAAAACACCATTTTCTACAGCATCTCATACATCTAGATTAATAGTTTCAATGAAAATTTTCATTCGTTCTTTCGAATAAGATAACTATCCCCATTGAAAAAAGGTAGTCGATTTATAGAAGATCCTTCTGATGAAAAACCATATGAAGAAGTCATTTTCTCTTGAAGCTGCTATGCTCTTTACACAAGAGTCTAGCCCTGATACCACTTGTTATCAAGTGACTTCAATACTCAAGAGGGGGGTGAATTGAGTAAATAAAAAACTCTTTGAAAACTTTTATCAAACACTTGAAAAGTAATTTTCTTTGAAACTATTTATTGATTGAAGTGACTAAATAGAGAAGATAGAATGTTCCACTCACAATTAAGAAAGTCAAAATGAAAGAATACAGGTATATATATGAAATTGAAACACAAATATAAAGGAGTTTGAGTTAGAAGAGCAAACACAGTATTTATCTTAGTTCGACCACCAACCACTTATGACCTATGTCCAGTCCTTAAGTAACCACATTAGATTTTTTCACTATCAATGCAAGCTTCAACAGGTACTTGCTATCAGTACAAACTAGAGCAGTCCTCACACTTTGGGATACCTCACCCTTGTGCTTGAGCCTCGATAACCAGGGATGCCTCACTCTTTTTATAAATCTTTGTGGGATACCTCACCCTGTTTACAATTCCTTGAGGGATACATCACCCACATTGCAATTCCTTAAGGGATACCTTGTAACACCCCCTTCGGGGAGGCATTACATTTAAGATCAACTCCTTTAAAATTCTTTAACCAATTTCTAAAAGTTAATATTATAAAATATGAGTTTCAAAAACTTCTTTTCGCGAATAACATAAACTAGTTAAATTATAGAGACACAAAACATAAGAATCATAAAATAGACTTTTCATAAAACGAAGTTTGTTACAACCATAAGTACATTACATCATGTTCCAAAAGCATAAAACTTAAGTGTTCCAAAAAGTAAATATATACATACAACCACCAAATGAAGATTGAGCCTTGTCCAAGTCCAAACACCTGAAGAACAGGGTCCTGCACCCGATCTTCATATAGAATCCCCTTCGGGATTCCTAGTAGACAACGCCCCCAGTCGGGGCATGTCACTATGGACGGGAGTCCAAGCAGTCGACTCCACAGAGTACTCCCTATAGGAAGCTCTGCAGTCATCCCAAAGCTCTCCAAGGGGCATGTAAAATTCTAAGTGAACAACTGCATCCATAGTAAATGTAGCTGCCTCATGCCGAGTCCTACTCCAAAGCAAAGTGACACCTCTGTCATACCGAATGAGCCTCGTGTCCCACTGAACACTCCACGCTTCGATGCTCCCATAAAACTGTAGCGTAGTGAAACCTCACGGATCTTGCCTTGTCGCCATCGCGGTCTTTTCCATCATAAGTACAAAAATAGAAACAGACAGAATAATACAATAGAAGAGGGGAGATCCCCTACATCAATACCATCATGGCAGCAAGAAACATCACAAAAGACAATAATGCCTTTCACAACAACAATATCAATAAATGACAGATATAATCATATTAACACAAGGATATGAAAGATCAATAGATATAGTCATGTTATCAACCAATATATGATTCAGCTAGATACATCAAACTACAAGAACACCAACCACACCACAATGAGATGTACACTGAATATGCATATGCATAATGCGTATGCTGACTATCTTTATGCTCAATGCATTCATTTCCTACTCCATGGAGCTAATCAAGTACTATAATTATCTTAATATGCACATCATGGCTCTCATTAGACAGTCTACACCAGATCGTGATTGGCGATAGTGTCGTAGTCCGGATCGTCGGTGCATCTGCATCGGTCTGATCCACGGCCCAAAGGAGCTACCAGCTGGCCATCATGGAAAACTCGCACCCCAACGCCCCGAAGGTTAACACGTGACCTACACTACGACTATCGCACCTGCACAAAGGTGTAATTCATCTCCTAGACATTCTGCCTTGACAATAAGTCATTTCGACTTTCACAATGCATGATGAATGACTCAATGCATGCGCACATGACAAGGGTAAAAGCAATACTCATGAACAATATAAGTCCCACCAAATGAGCCACAACAGGCTTAGATTCATCATTGACAATTCTGGGTCCAGTACGTCGGCCCAATAGCACAATGCTTAATCCACAATCCACTTGGGTCCAGTACGTCGACCCAGAAGCACAATGTTAAATCCACAATCCGCTTGGGTTCAATACGTCGGCCCAAAAGTACAATGCTAATACATTCTTTCACAAGGTATCTCAGCCGTGCAAATTTCAAGAGTCATCACTATCGATTCACATGAAGCATTCTTACAATTTCTTTAGCATATAGAACCATTGTTTCCCCATTAGGCCTTAATTGTGACAATTTTAAAAATAAAGATAGAAATCAATCCTAATCACCAGGTTCATCTAACTAAGTTCCTCGAGTGACTTTTCCTTATATCATTCATGAAAGACTTAAAAAGAAACTTCATTGTCTTATCCTCATAATTATTTTCCTCTTTCCTAAGTCCTTTCAAGTTTTCACTATTTCTTTCTCAAGCTTGTTTTTCTTCTCAAGATCGAAAATCACTCTTTTGCTAAATGATAAAAGTTATTCTTTTCCATCCTTTATTATAGATTCCTAATTAAATTCCCCGATTATCATATCATCTAGATCCACCACTAATAAGTCATTTTCCATTATCCCTATTGTCTCCAAAATTGTTTCCGTTGGTACATTCAAAAGTTATTACTCCTCAAGTCGTGACATTATAATTATCTTCAGTCTTACTCATAAATCCCTAAACCCTAATCTGTCTTCCAAATCACCTAAACAATATTTCTTAACATTCTATCTAAAACTTCCATTATTCAACTTCTAAATAAAATTCTTTCCATCCTAATTACTCTTCCACCTCATTATGAAATATTTTAGGTCTCCAATTCGCTCTTACTTCTAATTATTAAGTATCATGGCCAAAATCAATTTCTTTTCAATAGTAAATTTTTGTTTCTTCTCTCTTTCAACTTATAACCTTATAGATCGTGTCTTTATCACCTAATCATCTAAGTCCTTGATAACCAAGTATTTTTCTCATGGATATCTCTTCTTGGGCCAAGGTAGCCGTGACCCTCAAGGGTCAAAGGAAACCAAATAAATCATTCTTTCTCAACACAATCATAGCATGTCACTTACTTTAATCGTCACAATCAATTAAATTCATGCTCACTATCAAAATCACATAATATCCATTAAGTCATCAAAATCATCTTTGCATATAACAACATCATATAATCATACTAAATCAAACAAACATAAATCAAAATCACACAATCAAGTGGATGAATCCTCACGTGGACTCTCCATTCCCAACACAACCATTCATTCTTCACCACCATAGTATGGTCGATGAGGTTAATCTCCCTCTTACCTTAGGTGTAGCCATCTAGCTCCATGTAAGTCCTTGTGTAGCAAACTTTTTCCACCAAGAGGTTCTTAGAATCAAAGCAAATACACAAGAATTAATACCTAGGGCTTGAATAAGGTTACCATAGATCAACATATGACTTTACATTCTTTAAAATGAAGCAAGAGAGAAGATTCAAGAATTTACTTTACGGCTTTGAAACTTGAGATTTGAAGCAAAACTCAAAGCAATACTTGAAGTTGGGTGAATTAATGTTTGATTATTCACACAAAAGTGTCTTAGAATAGGGTAGAGACTCAAGATCTAAGGTTATCTTGAATTATTGAAGATTTGATGGTATATTTTGAAAGTTGGCCGTGAGCTCCAAATGATAAAAGTGAGAGTTTTGTGTTTAGTTTTTTTTTTTTTTTTTGGTTGCTTGGACAAAAGGATGAACAAGTGATGAATTAAGTGTAGGATGGTCCCCCAAAAATGGCTTGGCCGTGAGGTGTAGAGAAAAAATGAGAGAAGAAAAAATAGAAATAAAGAATCTCACCCTAAGATCTTCAAGTTAGGGTTTGAAAGAAAATGATGAAGATGAGAGAACTTGATGATGATCACAACATAGAAAATCATCTATAAAGTGTGTAGATCCTAGAAATGTGATTGAATGTAGAAAACAAAATGGAAGACGAAGATGAAGGGTGGTAGCCATGAGGTGAAGGAGAGAAAATGGAAGATGAAAATGAGATGTGATTGCCATGAGGTTGAGAGAAAATGGAAGAGAGAAAATGATGAGAGAGAATGAGATAGAAGCTTTAGGGTAGAGAGAGAAAGTGATAGAAAGTTTTGGGAAAAGAAAATATGATGACTTTTGGTGAAGATGTGAAAGTGATGGCTTGTGAAAAAATGACATCTTGTCATCTTTTTTCCTCCCTAAAAATTGTGTACACCTAGGAGAAAGAAGCAAAACTTCTTTTGCAAGTTTCTCCTAAAGCTTCTTTAAGAAGCTTTGCACGTTTTCCCAAAAAGGTCAAATCATGTAATGTAGTGATGTGATGATGTCACTTAGATGATATCATAAAAGTGACTTGATAAAAATAATTTACTAAATTTTTACTGCAAGCTATTACTTAGTGGATAAAGGTTATAGTTAACAATGTCGGTATCTATTGTCCAATGGACAATAAGGCGCACCCAAATTTTATCTGTCAGATAAAATCTCAAAAAATGAAAACTTCGTAAACTGTGTCCATCCCCAAATTTAATAAGATCCTCCATCACTATTTCCACAGTCCAAGATTTTTCAGCCTCGAGGAAAATATTTCATTTTTTTGGCTCCATTTGACGTGCACGTAAATTGAAAAATATATTAAAATAATTAAACAATTCAAATAATTTCAAAAAAATTCACAAAAATCACAAATATTATAAAATGAGTATTTATTGTGAACAAGCAATTTTTGGGGTGTTACAACTCTCCCCTTCTAAAAATAAATTTCATCCTCAAAATTTGTTTTATCTTAGAACACATACGGATATTGTTCCGTGTAGAATGTTTCCAGATCTTTAACGCAATCACAACAGCTAACTTCGAGTTTTGTGTAGAGTATCTCTTCTCATGTGTTCTCAGTTGTCTTGAAGCACACGCTACTACTCGTTTCTATTCCAAGCGAGCATATGTTCTAAACTCCAACGTGAAGCATCGCGAGACATCTTGAAAGATTTGTTGGAATTCGGCAGAATCAACACTGGCGAAATAGTCGAGTGCCTCTGCAATCCTTGAAAATTTTCCTACATGCATCAACTCATGTAAAAACTTGACTCTTTTACGTGAGCTGGATGAGAGGTCCTGCCATTTTGGAGAATCTTGCGGTGAATCTCCGATACCAGCTAGCTAATCCCACATAGTGACAAATCTCCAATACAGTCTTTGATCTTTCCCATTGAATAACTGCTCCAACTTTCGACAGATCCACAACAATTCCTTCCTTTGAGATCACGTGACCCAAAAGTTGAACTGCCTCTAACCGGAATTCGCACTTGGACAACTTCACGCATAACTTCTTCTTCTTCTTCAGAATTTGAAGAATCACACTGAGATGTTCAGCATATTCCTCTGGACTTTAAGAATAAATCAGAATGTCATCAACAAAGATAATGATAAATCTATTTCAATAGGGAAGAAAGATCCTATTCATGTAATCGATGAATACTACTGAAGCGTTCGTTACACTGAACAACATTACTAAATACTCGTAGTGCTCATAACGCGTCAGAAAGGCTGTCTTGGAAGCATCTTCTACTTTCAAA
The DNA here is from genome assembly GCA_029884595.1 of Ormosia semicastrata. Classification (NCBI taxonomy): domain Eukaryota; kingdom Viridiplantae; phylum Streptophyta; class Magnoliopsida; order Fabales; family Fabaceae; genus Ormosia; species Ormosia semicastrata. The sequence goes on along the minus strand of JAQQTO010000035.1, from coordinate 1,151,624 downwards.
TGAACTTGATGATAACTAGGACGCAAACTGATCTTGGAGAAAACAGCGGCTTCCTTCAGTTGATCCATCAAACCACCTAACCTCGATCTTAACAGGAAGTGTCTCACAAGACAAGTTCTTATCTAATTGTACTGCATTCGACACTATGACATGGTTTGGATCAGGAACATATTTTCTCAATCAAAATACAGAGGAACGTTATGAAGAATAGAAAGAAAAGGTAGTGAAGCCATTTGGTATACTACCGGACCCATCCGACGAAGAATATGATATGGTCTAATAAAATTTAGGAATGAGCTTCATGGATTCAAATCCAGAAATTTCTGTCTCAAGAGACGTTAAAGTTTTGCTGGAAGAGAATAACAAGATATGGTTAGAAAATAACCAATTCTTTTCTTGACATCAGGTCTATTTATGGAAAAGGCAAACAATCAAATTAGCAGAAAGGTTTCAAATTTCTAACAATAACAAGATAAGTTAAACAACTTGTGTAATAGTAATAGGCTTAGAAATGAGAATGGCAATACTCAAGTAAAAAATAAATAAATAACAGACAACCCAAATTGGTTCGCACAGTCATAGGTAACAAAATAATGGGTTGCCACAGGATCAAACAATACAATTTAAGGCTTACTTCCTGTGGTACAATCTCACTTGAGTAGATCTTCAGATTGGGAGGCTCTTGCTCCACTCAACGTACTAATTTCTCCTCCAGCTTGAGCCCTTATCGCATGCTCATTGCTAACAGAAGGTTTCGTTCTTTGAGAAGTACAATTCCTAAACACGTGTCTTAGCTTTCCACACTTGAAATAGATCATTTCCTTACTCGTACAATCCCTTTTTAAGTGATTCCTCCCACACTTCTTACAATGTGGTAAAAACTTCACGGTTTGACCGAATCGGCTATCACTAGTATTTCCCCTAACTATTTGCTGCTAATGTTTATTTCTCGGTGGTCGCAAATATAATTTCTGCTAGAATTGTTTGACCTTACGATTCTTGCTTTTTCAGAACCAATACGGTCCAACGTTATGGGGTTCAATATCCTGAGATTAATTCAACTTCAACAAAATCTGAGCCTCAGCTATCAACTTCTATTGCTGAGCGGTCCTCTAATTTTGTTGTATTGTTATGCCAACCATTCTTTGTATTGCTTTCGCAGTTGCAGCCATCCCCTCATTGTCGCGTTCCACATTCCCACGCGTACGTCTACCGTGAGCCATTACCTTTTCTTCAACGTCAAACTAATTACAATACAGTGAGAACTAAGTGCAACCATTTTAAACAAGGTTGCCTCCTTTCGGAAACTAACCACACAAAAATACACACAGTACAAACAAGACGAACTTACCCATAAACCCAAAAGACTCAGACTTGGACTTTACTCACACTAGAAGTACAACTCCAAAGGGTGTAGGTACAAATAATTCGTACGAGTCCAATCATCCAACTGGACTCTTACTAGAAGAACTCCAATTTCTTCTAGTTCGCCTAGTTGAAGTCATAGTTTTCTTTTCACACAGAACATTACATATTGAGTTGGCCAGTCCTCAATATAATGTAACTATGTAACAGTAACTACTAACATCCAACCTAAACCAACTTATGTAATCCTCTTTTAACATCTCAAACAAGAGATAAGGAAATGCACAACACACACACACACACAGGAATTTCTACCTGTCAAAGAACAGTCAGTCCATACCCCGGCTCAATAGGATGAACTGCTCTGATACCACCTAATGTAACACCCCCTTCCGGGAGGCATTACATTTAAGACTGACTCCTTTAAAATTCTTTACCCAATTTATAAAAGTTAATATTATAAAATATGAGCTTCAAAAACTTTTTTTCGCGAATAACATAAACTGGTTAAATTATATAGACACAAAACATAAGAACCATAAAATAGACTTTTCATGAAACGAAGTTTGTTACATCCATAAGTACATTACATTATGTTCCAAAAGCATAAAACTTAAGTGTTCCAAAAAGTAAATATATGCATATAACAACCAAATGAAGATTGAGCATTGTCCAAGTTCAAACACCTGAAGAACAAAGTCCTGGACTCGATCTTCATCTAGATCCCCTTCGGGATCCCCCGTAGACAACGCCCCCAGTCGGGGAATGACACTACGGACGGGAGTCCGAGCAGTTGACTCCACAGAGTCCTCCTTATAGGAAGCTCTCTAGTCATCCCAAAGCTCCCCAAGGGGCATTTAGAATTCCAAGTGAACAACTACATCCATAGTAAACATAGCCGCCTCATGTCGAGTCCTACTCCACAGCAAATTGACACCTCCGTCATACCGAATGGGCCCCGTGTCCCACTGAACACTCCACGCTTCGATGCCCCCATGAAACTGTAGCCTGGTGAAACCTTGCGGATCTTGCCTTGTCGCCATCACGGTCATTTCCATCATAAGTACAAAAATAAAAATAGATAAAATAATACAATAGAAGATGTGAGATCCCCTACATCAATACCATCATGGCAGCAAGAAACATCACGAAAGACAATAATGCTTTTCACAACAACAATATCAATAAATGACAGATATAATCATATTAACACAAGGATATGAAAGATCAACAGATATAGTCATGTTATCAACCAATATATGATTCAGCTAGATACATCAAAATACAAGAATACCAACCACACCACAACGAGATGTAAACCGAATATACATATGCAAAATGTGTATGCTAACCATCCTTATGCTCAATGTACACATTTCCTACTCCATGGAGCTAATCACAAATTTCAGAGAGAATGATCCAGAAGACTTTGTCTGTGTAACGCTAGCCTCAAATGAAATGCTATAATTTTCTCAATATGCACATTATGGCTCTCATCAGACAGTCTACACCGGATCGTGATTGGCGATAGTGTCTCGGTCTGGATCGTCGGTGCGTCTGCATTGGTCTGATCCATGGCCCAAGGAAGCTACTAGCTGGCCATTGTGGAAAACTCGTGCCCCGATGCCCCCAAGGTCAACACGTGACCAACACTACGACCATTGCACCCGCACTAAGGTGTAATTCATCTCCTAGGCATTCTGCTTTGAAAATAAGTCATTCTGACTTTCACAATGCATGATGAATGACTCAATGCATGCGCACATGACAAGGGTAAAAGTAATACTCATGAACAGTATAAGTCCCACCAAATGAGCCACAACAAGTATAGATTCATCACTGACAATTCTGGGTCCAGTACGTCGGCCCAATAACACAATGCTAAATCCACAATCCACTTGGGTCCATTACGTCGGCCCAGAAGCACAATGTTAAATCCACAATCCGCTTGGGTCCAGTACGTCGGCCCAAAAGCACAATGCTAATGCATTCTTTCACAAGGTATCTTAGTCGTGCAAATTTCAAGAGTAATCACTATCAATTCACATGAAGCATTCTTACAATTTCTTTAGCATATAGAACTATTGTTTCCCCATTAGGCCTTAATTGTGACACTTTCAAGAATAAAGATAGAAATCAGTCCTAATCATCAAATTCTTCCAACTAAGTTCCTCGAGTGACCTTTCCTTATATCATTCACGAAAGACTTAAAAAGAAACTACATTGTCTTATACTCACAATTCTTTTCCTCTTTCCTAAGTCCTTTCAAGTTTTCTCTATTTCTTTCTCAAGCTTGTTTTTCTTCTCAAGACCGAAAATCACTCTTTTGATAAATGATAAAAGTTATTCTTTTCTATTCTTATCTTATAAATTCCTAATTAAATTCCTCGATTATCATATCATCTAAATCCACCACTAACAAGTCATTTTCCATTATCCCCATTGTCTCCAAAATTGTTTCCGTTGGTACATTCAAAAGTTATTACTCCTCAAATCGTGACATTATAATTATCTTCAGTCTTACTCATAAATCCCTAAACCTTAATCTATCTTCCAAATCACCTAAACAATATTTCCTAACATTCTTTCTAAAACTTTCATTATTCAACTTCTAAATAAAATTCTTTCCATCCTAATTACTCTTCCACCTCATTATGAATTATGTTAGGTCTCCAATTCACTATTACTTCTAATTATCAAGTATCATGGCCAAAATTAATTTATTTTCAATGGTAAAATTTTGTTTCTTCTCTCATTCAACTTATAACCTTATAAATCATTCTTTATCACTTAATCATCTAAGTCCTTAATAACCAAGTATTTTTCTCATGGATATCTCTTCTTGGGCCAAGGTGGCCATGAGCCTCAACGGTCTAAGGAAACCAAATAAATTATTCTTTCTCAACACAATCATTGCATGCCACTTACTTTAATCGTCACAATCAATTAAATTCATGCTCACTATCAAAATCACATAATATCCATTAAGTCATCAAAATCATCTTTGCATATAACAGCATCATATAATCATACCAAATCAAACAAATATAAATCAAAATCACATAATCGAGTAGATGAATCCTCACGTGGACGCTCTACTCCCAACACAACCATTCGTTCATCACCACCATAGTATGGTCGATGAGGTAAATCTCCCTCTTACCTTATATGTAGCCTTCTAGCTCCTTGTAAGTCCTTATGTAGCAAACTTTTTCCACCAAGAGGTTCTTAGAATCAAAGCAAACACACAAGAATTAGTACCTAGGGCTTGAATAAGGTTACCATTGATCAAAGTATGACTTTACATTCTTTAAAATGAAGCAAAACAAAAGATTCAAGAACTTTACATTAGGGCTTTGGAACTTGAGATTTGAAGCAAAACTCAAAGTAATACTTGAAGTTAGATGAATTAATGTTTGATTCTTCACACAAGAGCGTCTTAGAATTGGGTAGAGACTCAAGATCCAAGGTTATCTTGAATTATTGAAGATTTGGTGGTGTATTTTGGAAGTTGGTCGTGAGCTCCAAATGAGAAAAGTGAGAGTTTTGTGTTTAGGTTTTTTTTTTTTGGTTGCTTAGACGAAAGGATGAATAATTGATGAACTAAGTGTAGGATGGTCCCCCAAAAATGGCTTGGTCGTGAGGTGTAGAGGGAAAATAAGAGAATAAAAAATAGAAATAAAGAGTCTTACCCTTAGATCTTCAAGTTAGGGTTTGAAAGAAAATGATGAAGATGAGAGAACTTGATGATGCTCACAACATAGAAAATCATCTATAAAGTGTGTAGATCCTAGAAATGTGATTGAATATAGAAAACAAAATGGAAAAGGAAGATGAAGGGTGGTAGCCGTGAGGTGAAGGAGAGAAAATGGAATATGAAAATGGGATGTGATTGTCGTGAGTTTGAGAGAAAATGGAAGAGAGAAAATGATGAGAGAGAATGAGATAGAAGCTTTAGGGTCGAGAGAGAAAGTGATAGAAAATTTTGGGAAAAGAAAAGATGATGACTTTTGGTGAAGATATGAAAGGTGATGGCTTGTGAAAAGATGACATCTTGTCATCTTTTTTCCTCCCCAAAAATCGTGTACACCTAGAAGAAAGGAGCAAAACTTCTTTTGTAAGTTTCTCCTAAAGCTTCTTTGAGAAGCTTCGTACGTTTCCCCTAAAAGGTCAAATGATGTTGTCATGTAGTGATGTGACGATGTCACTTAGATGATATCATAAAAGTGGTTAGATAGAAATAATCTACTTGATTTTTACTACAAATTATTACTTAGTGGATAAAAGTTACAGATAACAATGCTAGTATCTATTGTCCAATGGACAATAGGACGCACCCAAATTTTATCCGTCAGATAAAATCTCAAAAAATAAAAACTTCGTAAACTGTGTCAGGCCTTGGGTTTAGTAAGATCCCCCCTCACTGTTTCCACAATCCAAGGTTTTTCGACCTTAGGGATAATATTTCATTTTCTCAGCTCCGTTCGATGTGCACGCAAATTGAAAAATATATTAAAATAATCAAACAATTCTAATAATTCTAAAAAATTCATAAAAATCATAAATATTATAAAATGAGTATTTATCGTGAATAAGCAATTTTCGTGGTGTTACATACCTCACCCTCTTTACAAAGAATCAATATGTAGAAAAAAAAAAGATGAAACTCTCACAAGAGTATGTAATACAAGTTAAAGCACTATGAAACTCTTCAAGAATATCTCAAAAATTCACAAAAACATAGTACAAAGGTTGAAAGGATTGATTCACGGATTAAAGCATGAGAGATGTGTTTTAGGTTGTTGGTTGTGTCTAAAAGATGACAAAAAACATGTATTTAAAGTGTTCTATGAAAAGAGCCATTAGGGGTAATTAAATTCAACATTAAATGTTTAGAAAAAAGTCAATGCTAACTTTCAGGCTCGTGGTAATCAAATACAAGGATGTGATAATCGATTACCAAGCTCTTAGAACATGTTTTAGGCTTTCTGGGCAGGTGGTAATCGATTACAAGGTTTTTGTAATTGATTACTGTAACATCCTAATATTAGTAACCTAGTATATCACACATATACCTAGACAAGCAGTATTAGCAACGCTACTTCTAACCTAAACAACAAACAAAACCCATACCATTCATTCACATAAATAAGTATAGAGAGCCTGAACAACAAAAAGCCATATATATACATTATCAGCCTCTCAAAGCAAACTGTAATACATAACTTTTACAAACTCAAGGTAGCAGGAAATAAATATAAAACATATTTATTGCAAGAAACAAAATAAATTACGCTAGTTCTTTTGCTTCTTCTGCTTCCCTTACCTGTACCTAGATTTACATGGAAATACAATTGGGATGAGAAATCATAATTTCTCAGTATATGCAATGCCAAAACTAGTAGTTAATTATTTAACAATAAATAATTAACTGAGTGCATAAGATTAAGTCTGCTACAGATAATTAAGCCCCTGCTCAAACACTATCAGAATATATACACACCCTATGTAACATTCACAAGGCAAATTATAATCCTATCTCACACTAATATCGAATAATCAACAATATCAAACAACTGTCCATACAATTGTAAGATATCATCAACAAGCAAGGCAACTGCCCATACAATGGCCAACAAATGTAATGCTTTATGATATGATGTATGATTATGCTTACACAAGAACCTAATAAAATGATTATGCAATGCTATTACAGATTTTAGTTTTAGAAAATACATGTCACTTACTTGTTTCCTAAGAATCGCATTCCCTTGTATATACTGGGTAGGATAAGCAATTAAGCCCTGATGCTACCTGGTAATAAGTGGATTCCTTCCCTTTACCACAGTAAGAGTACTGCTACCACCCCCAAGGAGAATTCGGATCCAACACCTTATTCTTAGGTCACATAGTTGTGCACACCATCTAAGGTTACAATACATAGGAAAACAAGACATAGCAAGTTTGAAAAAAAGATATGTAATGTATTTCAAAAAAACATATAATTATCACTAGGTCCTTCAGATAATCACATATTTTATACATTAATAAACCTTCATTTTTATTCATTTACACTCTCCGTGTACTGAATTGATTGGGCTTGATAATGTTTTATAAGTTTGGACTCAAATTGGGCCTAATTCAATTTTTTCAGCATTATTGAGTTTTGATGATGTTTCTGTATTTTGGCCATAACTTGAGTTCTAGATATCTGAAAATTATGCCTTTTACCTTGTAGGAAAGCTGAGAGGAGGCTTTATAACTTTGATGAAGAGCTCGAAGTCTCAATTGGATGTCTAGTGGACCTAATTGCGCCTAGAAGTTCAAACTCGGGTTTGGGGAGCATATGGCATTAAAGTGAGCATATCTTGGTCAATTCAAATCCAATTCAGATGAGACTTAGGCCATTATATTCCTACAAGGTCCAGCTATGTTTGGGAAGTGTAATAAGGCATTAGAGGCCAATTTAGGGGGCAGTTTATAGCTGTAGAAAAAAATCTGAGAAAAAACTTTTCATTCTACATTTTCATCTTCTCTCTAGAACTCTCTTCTCTCTTTTCTTTCTAGATTTTCATTTTTCTTTCTCTTCTTTTATGAGTTCTTCCCTCCTATTCATGGAGGGTTAGAGCCTTTAATTAATCCAAGAGATTGACAACTTGATGATTAATCTTGAAATTTCGTTTTAATTGTTAAATATTCATCTATTAATCAAGTTTCTCTTTCTTTTCCTCTCTTTGTTAATTCTGGTTGAATACTTAATTTGATTGAAATTTTCATATGTTAATTGCTTAATTACTAAATGCAAAGAGATGATTTCAAAGATTAAATAGTGCATTGAGGTGTTTGATGAAATGTTTGGCTTGGTTTGATCTTGGTTTTTAAGCTAATTTCAGTTTTGGATAGATGCTTAATTTGTCTAACCTTAATTAATTGAATCCTGGAAGCGTTTCTATTAGAAGATTTGCAAATCATTGAGAGGCAACCTATGCATGACAATATAACTCACAAGCTAAGCACACTTAGCTTACAATACCTAACATCACACTTCATCGCTTCACAAGCGATTCACAAGGTAACCTCTTGTTGCTCAAGGTTATAGGTATTTGTGATTAACATGGAGAAGGTGCAAATGATTTTGATGTCGACAAACAAGAAAGCATGGGAATACAATGATCAAGTCACAAGAAACGCAAGCTTAGCATATAGGCTATAGAACTAGTGTAAAGGTATTCTAGTGATTCACTTCAAGCTCAAATGACCTCCTTAAAATGTATTTGCAAAATGGTTTTTCAAGTAAGATTCAAAAATGTTTTTATGCAACAAATGCTTTGAAATCTTATATTCACTTTCAAGCAAGTTCCATGCAAATGTCAAATTTAAGACAAGCCTCTTAGAACTTTCCAACTCCTTTTGACATGCACAAAAATGTCTCTGTTCTTGTTAGGATTCAAATTTCTAAGACTCCTAACCGATTAGGACCATCTCCTAACCGGTTAGCTTGCTCAGAAAATGGCTTGTCTCGTGTTTCTTTCAAATGCCTAACCGATTAGGCAAGGCTCCTAACCGGTTATCTTATAAGTCAGAGGCCAAAATATATTTGTCCTAACCGATTAGGTAGAAGACTTAACCTAGGTTAGTCTCACTTCCAGAAGCCAAAATTGTTTTGTCCTAACCGATTAGGCAAATAGCCTAACCTAGGTTATTCATCAACTCGAACCCACGTTGGTAATATCCTAACCGATTAGCTTGGAGCTCTAACCGGTTAGCATTCTCACCAGAACTCATTAATGAGAGGTCCTAACCGATTAGGACATATTCCTAACTCGGTTATCTATCAAATTAGAACACTTCTCCTTCAGCCTAAATGACCCCTAACCGGTTAGAACACTTGGCTAACCGGTTAGCCTAAGTTCTGGAAAAATATGCAGAAGCTCGTAACGACTATATTGCAGAGCATTAATTGCTCACAACCACCTCCAACGGCATTTAATAACACTTACCTATATATCTGGAGGTTGGGCTTGTTTAGTGGGTTAGAAAAACTGAACCATCTATTCTGGAAAATCCCTATTGAGCTTCAAACAAGTCTTTCTCATCATTTTACTAAATCCTCTGTTTTGAGCTTGAGTTTGTGTGAATCCTAAATATCATAGTGCTTCAATTTGTAATACTTGCTCTTGAGAGAGTTTCATCCGTTTAAATCTTATTCAATCTGTTTAGAGAGGGTGAGGTATCCCTCAAGTATTGTAAGGGTGAGGTATCCCTTTGAAAATAGAGGCTCAAGCATTAAGGTGAGGTATCCCATTGTGTTGAGTGCTCAAGGTTGTAGTGGTTATCAAGCACCTATTGAAACTTGAAGATATAGTGAAAAATCTCAAGTTGATTGCTTGGGGACTGGACGTAGATCACAAGTGGATTGGTGATCGAACCAGGATAAATCGCTGTGTTTGCTCTCTCTAAACCCTTCTCTTTATATTAAGCACTGTTTCATTGAATATCTTGAATATTGTTCTTCTTGATTGTTGCATTTATTAGTAAAAATATTTATTCCATTTATCCAATTAGTTCTAATCATCAAATAGCTTCAACGAAAAATTGTTTATCAACCGAATTGCGAAAGATTTTCGAACTTGACTTACATACTCAATTCACCCTCCCTCTTGAGTATTGAGGCCACTTGGTAACAAGTGGTATCAGAGCTAGACTCTTGTATAAAGAGCTTAGCAGCTTCAAGAGAAGTGATGACTTCAAATGGTTTTTCAAATGAAGGTTCTTCTATAAATAGGCCTCCCTATTTCAATGGGGATGATTATGCTTATTGGAAAGAAAGAATGAAAATTTTCATTGAAGCTATTGATTTAGATGTGTGGGACGCCATTGAAAATGGTGCTTTTGTCCCAACACAAACTAAAGATGGTGTGACAATTAATACACCTAGAAGTGTTTGGACTGATGATGATAGAAAGAAGGTTCAATACAATTTGAGAGCCAAGAACATCATCACCACATCCTTGGGGTATGATGAATTCTTTAGGGTGTCAAATTGTAAGACCGCAAAAGAAATGTGGGATACCCTACAAGTAACTCATGAAGGAACTAGTGAGGTAAAACGATCTCGAATAAACACTCTTACTCATGAATATGAATTGTTTAGAATGAATCAAGGTGAGAGTATTCAAGACATGCAAAAGAGATTTACTCATATTGTTAATCATCTCATCTTATTGGGAAAGACATTTCCTAATGAGGATCTTATTAACAAAGTCTTGAGATGTCTAAGCAGGAATTGACAACCCAAGGTAACGGCGATTGCGGAATCAAGAGATTTATTAACCATGTCTCTAGCCACCCTATTCGGAAAACTTCAAGAGCATGAGTTGGAACTAAATAGGCTCAATCAAAATGAAGAGCATAACAAAAAGAAGAAGGGAATTGCACTCAAGGCCACCTCTTCCATACTTGAAGATGATGATGAAGATGGTGAAGAGGATGCTGAAAATATTGAGCTAAGTGAGGAGAATCTTAGTCTTGTGAGAAAATTCGGAAGATTCTTGAAGAAAAAGGGATTTCAAAGAAGACCACCGTTTCCTCAAAAGAAAGCATATCACAAAGGAGAAGGATCCTCTACTCGTCCAAAATGCTATGAATGCGGAAAACTGAGGCACATGAAAATGGAGTGTCCTATATATCTCAAAAAGACAGAGAAATTTGAGAAAAGGCCCTCCAAGGAAAAGAAAGGAAGAAGAGCATACATAGCTTGGGAGGACAATGATTTAAGCTCTTCTGACGATTCGGAGAATGAAGAAGCTCATCTTTGCCTTATGGTTCAAGGAGAAGAAAGTGGAGAAAGCGACACCGAAGTAACCTTTTCTAACCTAGAACCTCCACCTTCTTATGATGAATTGCAAGATGCATTTCAAGAATTGCATGATGAATCTTTGAGGCTCACAAAAATGATTTTGTCTTCCAATAAAACAATCTCCCTATTGACAAAGAAAATTTCTACTTTAACTAAGGAGATAAATGAACTTAAAATCGAAAATGAGACCTTAGGACTCATAGATGCTAATTCATTATGTATGACTTGTTGTTCACATGATAATGCATCCATATCATTACCTTGTTTATCATGTAAAGCTTTTGAAAAAGAAATTGAAGACTTGAACAACATTCTTGCAAAATTCACTTTTGGAAGAGACAACTTGAATGTGTTGTTAGGAAGACAAAAATGTGTTTTTCAAAAAGCTGGCTTGGGCTTTAATCCAAACAACCATCAAAAGTCTTATAAGAACTTCTTTGTTTCCTCAAAAACTTCAAGTAGTCCCTTCGTCAAATGTTTTCATTGTGGTAGGAAAGGACATAGTGCATCAACCTGCAATGCTAGAAAGAACATAAACAATAAAGTTGAAATAAAAAGAGTTTGGGTTCCTAAAGGTACCATGCCTAACTCTAACATACAAGGACCCAAGACAATTTGGGTACCAAAAGTTAAAACATGAATGTGTGTTGTAGGTGTGCTTGAAGACCAAGAACTCAAATTGGTATCTTGATAGTGGTTGCTCCAAGCACATGACCGGTGATGACTCCAAGTTCTCCTCCCTTACACACAAGAAATATGGTCATGTCACATATGGTGACAACAACAAAGGGAAGATTCTTGGAATTGGCAAAGTTGGTAAGATTCCTTCATCATCTATTGACAATGTTTTACTTGTTGAAGGACTCAAACATAACTTACTTAGTATTAGTCAATTATGTGATAAAGGTAATAGAGTAATATTTGATTTCTCTTGTTGCATAATTGAGGGAAATGATGATAAGCAAGTTAAATTTGTTGGTCATAGGGTCAATAATATATATATGATTAGTCTAGATGATATCTCCTCAAATGATGCTAAGTGCTTTATGAGTAAAGAAAATGATTCATGGTTATGGTATAGAAGAATTGCTCACATTCACATGGATCACTTAAAACAAATTAGTTTCTAAAGAACTAGTAATTGATCTTCCAAAGCTCAAATTTGAAAAAGACAAACTTTGTGATGCATGTCAAAAGGGAAAACAAGTAAAGGTCTCTTTTAAAGCAAAAAACATAGTTTCAACTTCTAGACCTTTACAACTTTTGCACATGGATCTTTTTGGTCCCTCTAGAACTATGAGCTTTGGAGGGAATTACTATGCATTAGTGATTGTGGATGATTTTTCTAGGTTTACATGGACATTATTCTTGGCCCACAAAAATTATGCTTTTCAATCATTTAGAAAACTTGCCAAAGTTATCCAAAACGAAAAAGGTTTTTGTATTGCATCCATAAGAAGTGACCATAGTGGTGAATTTGAAAATCATGATTTTGAAACTTTTTGTGATGAACATGGCATTGAGCATAATTTTTCTGCCCCTAGAACACCACAACAAAATGGTGTTGTAGAAAAAAAAATCGATCTTTAGAGGAAATGGCAATAACTATGCTCAATGAGGCCAACCTTCCTAAGTACTTTTGGGCGGATGCGGTTAACACCGCTTGTTATGTTATGAATAGAGCCTTAATAAGGCCAATTTTAAAGAAAACTCCATATGAACTGTACAAAGGAAGGAAACCAAATGTGTCACATTTTCATGTCTTTGGATGTAAATGCTTTGTTTTGAATAATGGAAAAGATAACTTGGGAAAGTTTGATGCAAAATCTGATGAATGAATATTCATTGGTTATTCTATTCATAGTAAGGCCTTTAGAGTCTATAACAAACGAACTATGACCATAAAAGAGTCATACATGTTGCATTTGATGAAACTAACCCAAATGAGTCGAGAAAGGAGGTTGTTGATGATGTTGCAGAAATCTTGGAAAAGACTCACTTGGAAAATCAAGAGAAAGAGCCCAAGAAGGAAGAAGAGAGACTCCTTAATCACTCATGGCAAGAAGATTTAGAAATCTTGGATCTACCCAAGGAATGGAGGACTTCAAGATATCATCCTCTCGACAGGGTGATAGGTGATGTATCAAAAGGGGTAATCACTCGAAACTCACTTAGAAATGCATGCAATTACCTAGCTTTTGTCTCTCAAGTTGAACCTAAAGACATAAATGAGGCTATTAATGATGAACATTGGATCTTGGCCATGCAAGAAGAACTAAACCAATTTGAGAGAAATCGAGTTTGGGAATTAGTTCCAAGGCCCAATGATCATCCTATAATTGACACCAAATGGGTCTTTAGGAACAAACTTGATGAAACGGGCTTAATAATAAGAAACAAAGCTAGGCTTGTAGCTAATGGTTATAATCAAGAAGAAGGCATAGATTATGAAGAAACTTACGCTCCCGTAGCTAGATTAGAGGCCATTAGAATGTTACTTGCATATGCTTGCATCATGGATTTCAAACTCTATCAAATGGATGTCAAAAGTGCCTTTTTAAATGGTTTTATACAAGAAGAGGTGTATGTAGAACAACCTCCTGGTTTTGAGGACTTTGAAATGCCCAACCATGTTTTTAAACTGAAAAAGGCATTGTATGGCTTGAAACAAGCTCCTAGAGCTTGGTATGAAAGGTTGAGCAAATTTCTTTCAGAAAAAGGTTTTTCTAGAGGCAAGGTTGACACTACCATTTTCATAAAACATAAAATGCATGACATACTTCTAGTTCAGATCTATGTGGATGACATTATATTTGGAGCTACTAACAACTCTCTTTGTAAAGAATTTTCAAATATTATGCAAAGCGAGTTTGAAATGTCCATGATGGGTGAACTCAACTTCTTCCTTGGTCTCCAAATCAAGCAAGCAAGAGAAGGAACATTCATAAGCCAATCCAAGTATTGCAAGGAGCTACTCAAAAAGTTTGGAATGGACAATGCCAAGCATATGGCTACTCCTATGGGTACCTCTTGCTATTTGGACAAGGATGAAGGAGGTAAATCAGTAGAAATTACGAAATATAGAGGTATGATTGGCTCACTCCTTTATCTTACTGCAAGTAGGCCTGATATAATGTTTAGTGTATGCATGTGTGCTAGATATCAAGCTAATCCTAAGGAATCACACCTAAGTCTTTGTTAAAAGAATAATGAAATATCTAATAGGCACATCACAAATGGGTTTATGGTACCCTAAAGGTGCCTCATGTAGTCTTATTGGATATTCAGATTCTGATTTTGCTGGATGCAAAATGGATCGAAAGAGCACTAGTGGAACATGCCACTTGCTTGGAAGCTCACTAGTTTCTTGGCATAGCAAGAAACAAAATAGTGTGGCATTGTCTACAGCTGAAGCTGAATATGTTGCAGCTGGGAGTTGTTGTTCTCAAATCCTTTAGATGAAGCAACAACTCTTGGACTATGGTCTTGAACTTGATCATATCCCCATAAGATGTGATAATACTAGTGCAATTAACTTGTCAAAAAATCCCGTTTTGCATTTTAGAACTAAACATATTGAAATAAGACATCATTCATTAGAGATCATGTTCAAAAGGGTGATTGCATACTTGAATTTGTTGAAACAACTAAGCAACTTGCTGATATTTTCACCAAACCCCTAGCAAAAGAAGCATTTTTCTATATTAGAAATGAACTTGGTATATTGGATCAATCATGCATCAATTAACAATTGCTGCATAATTTCTAAATTCCTCATTATATTTGAATCCAATACTGACTTGAGCGTCGGAGTGTTCCCTTACTTTGTTTTGCAGGAGCT
This sequence comes from Ormosia semicastrata, assembly GCA_029884595.1. Lineage (NCBI taxonomy): Eukaryota > Viridiplantae > Streptophyta > Magnoliopsida > Fabales > Fabaceae > Ormosia > Ormosia semicastrata. Next base: position 1,136,559 of record JAQQTO010000035.1, on the reverse strand, counting down.
GAGTTCATGCTTAAGTCCCCCAAATTGGAAAGCTCAAAAGTTCCTACTGATATTGGGAGAAATGTGTTCAAAATGAACTTCAAGCGTTTTTGGAATACTAGAAGTGAAATCAGATTGCTCCTACTGATGCATGTCAAGAATTATTCCCATAAGTTTGTTGTAATGCTATCAGTGGAATAATCAAGTAGAAGAAGAACAATATGGTTACGTATGAGACTTGGAAGTGCCTTGGAACACTGAGGGATTCTCTGTCATGGCCTAATATTCGGTTAGGCATAACTCTTAACCGGTTACCCTGCGTTTGGGAACCAAATGGTGCGTTCTGACTTAGCACAATAACCGGTTACCCAATTTCCCTAACCGGTTATTGGACTTCTCAGTGGCTATTTCCTAATAGCCCTAACCGGTTACTCACAATCCCTAACCGGTTAGGCACTCCAATTAAAAAGCCCCTACAACAGCGTGTTCCCTCCATTCACGCCCCCTCCACTTCCATCTTCATCCTCGTTCTCTCAGGATATCACACACCCACTTCCTCACCTTCATTCCTCACCTTTAATCCACACCAAATTCAGTCTTCCAACCCCATCTCTCTCACATTCCATCATCCCCCATCATCATTCTCCTATTAAACCCCCATTTCAATCTCCCTCTCACTCTCACTCTCCACCACCGTGCCCTAAGCCTCCATTTCCACCATGGCCAGTAGCTCTTCATTCCCCAAAAGAACACGCACAAAAAACCCCAATGTCCCAAAAGAAACAAACCCTACTATCACTGATCCAAATTTTTCAGTTGCTCTGAACCTTGGGAGATACTTCACTGATCCTGCTCAGATGAAGAAGTATCAATTGGAATTCCATGCAAGGCGTCTCATCTCACCAAAATGGATGGACTGGGAGTTCTTCATCCAAGAAGGCTTCACTCCTCTCACAGAACTGCTTGAATTCCATGGGTTGAGAACCCTCGTCACCACAAATCCAGGGTATTTCTATCTTGAACCCACTAAAGTGTTCTTCTGCAATTTATCAATTAAAGGTGGATCTTTAATTTCTGAAATTAAGAAGCATAAGATTGTGGTGAATCCTAGTGAGTGGGTGCCTTTGTTTGATCTTCCCCACTCCGGTGAAAAGCTCAGACTGGAAAACTATGGTAAGTGGGAAAATTATAAGAGAGATGATGCTGCAATGGGCATGATTTAGCCTGGAGTTCCAATGCCAAAAGGAACTTTCACTACCGGGCTTCTGAAGATACATGATCGTCTTCTTCATTTCGTCATTACTCACATTCTTGCACCAAGGGCAAGTAATTATACCCTGGTTGAAGAGGAAGACATTTTCCTGATGTGGCTGCTCAAGGAACGCATCAAGATCAACTGGCCTTTCTACATCATACACACCATGATGAAAGCTAAAAACAAGGCAGTCATGGATCTTCCATATGCTCTTCTGGTTGCTTGAATCTTAGACCATCATAAGGTTCCCTTATTGGACGATGACATTGTAAACACTGCCGGCCCTCATAAATTTGGTCTTGCATCTCTTAACAGAATGCACATGAAGAATATCAATGGTGAATGGACTTATGGCCAAGCACGAGTAGGAGGAGCGCCACCAGAAGAAATTCCTGTTCCCACAACTGATGTCCCTATGGAGGAGGCACCAGATATGAGTAGCGTCTCTGAATCCACCAGTGAAGCTCGCATTATCGTAGCCATCGCGGATCTGCGCACCTACCAAGAACACAGCAACATAGTTATCTTTGATCGATTAAGTGCCATGGAGGACCGCTTGGACAGGATCGAGCGTCGCTTTCCAGCACCCGAGAACCCTGGGGCTTAAGCATAGACTCTATGTCTCTCATGATTGTGCTGCTGCACTTTTGAACTCTGTTTTTGATTCTGCTTTATTATCTTTTTTTTAACATGTTGGGAGAATTATTTAGTATGATGCACTAATTCCTGTTTATCATGATAACTGCTTATGTTTAGCTTATTTTGGTAATCCTGATAGTGATCTTATACTCTTGTTATGAATCTTGGACATATAAACCTTGGTATGCCTGTTAGTGCGTTTCTGTATGGTATGATTGCTTATAAGTTACTGGACAATGCTGAATCTTATTAATCAATTTCTGTTTTGCATGGTTGGTTTTGAATACCCTAGGTTACTGAATTTCTTTTTGATTATGCCAAAAGGGGGAGAAGGATAAAAGTCTTAGATAAGAGTCTTTCTATTTATTGAGAAAAGTAACTAAATGTGCATGAAATAACTAAATGTGCATGTGTAATGATAATGATTTTGTGGATTGTCTGTAAATTAATGGTCCTGGAATTCCAAAACAAAGGGGGAGCTGTGCATCTCTGATTTAAGCACCTCTTGAACAAAAGAGGGGGAGTAAGTCTCCAAATTCTATTATGAATTCCAATTATCGCTTGAACTAACTCTTTTCTCAATAAGTGTTTGTCATCATCAAAAAGGGGGAGAATGTGATTAACATGGAGAAGGTGCAAATAGTTTTGATGTCGACAAACAAGAAAGCATGGGAATACAATGATCAAGTCACAAGAAACGCAAGTTTAGCATATAGGCTATAGAACTAGTGTAAAGGTATTTTAGTGATTCACTTCAAGCTCAAATGACCTCTTTAAAATGTATTTGCAAAATGGTTTTTCAAGTAAGATTCAAAAATGTTTTTATGCAACAAATGCTTTGAAATCTTATATTCACTTTCAAGCAAGTTCCATGCAAATGTCAAATTTAAGACAAGCCTCTTAGAACTTTCCAACTCCTTTTGACATGCACAAAAATGTCTCTGTTCTTGTTAGGATTCAAATTTCTAAGGCTCCTAACCGATTAGGACCATCTCCTAACCGGTTAGCTTGCTCAGAAAATGGCTTGCCTCGTGTTTCTTTCAAATGCCTAACCGATTAGGCAAGGCTCCTAACCGGTTATCTTATAAGTCAGAGGCCAAAATATATTTGTCCTAACCGATTAGGTAGAAGACCTAACCGGTTAGTCTCACTTCCAGAAGCCAAAATTGTTTTGTCCTAACCGATTAGGCAAATAGCCTAACCGGTTATTCATCAACTCAGAACCCACGTTGGTAATATCCTAACCGATTAGCTTTGAGCTCTAACCAGTTAGCATTCTCACCAGAACTCATTAATGAGAGGTCCTAACCGATTAGGACATATTCCTAACCTGGTTATCTATCAAATTAGAACACTTCTCCTTCAGCCTAAATGACCCCTAACCTTAGTTAGAACACTTGGCTAACCGGTTAGCCTAAGTTCTGGAAAAATATGCAGAAGCTCGTAACGGCTATATTGCAGAGCATTAATTGCTTACAACCACCTCCAACGACATTTAATAACACTTACCTATATATTTGGAGGTTGGGCTTGTTTAGTGGGTTAGAAAAACTGAACCATCTATTCTGGAAAATCCCTATTGAGCTTCAAACAAGTCTTTCTCATCATTTTACTAAATCCTCTGTTTTGAGCTTGAGTTTGTGTGAATCCTAAATATCATAGTGCTTCAATTTGTAATACTTGCTCTTGAGAGAGTTTCATCCGTTTAAATCTTATTCAATCTGTTTAGAGAGGGTGAGGTATCCCTTAAGTATTGTAAGGGTGAGGTATCCCTTTGAAAATAGAGGCTCAAGCATTAGGGTGAGGTATCCCATTGTGTTGAGTGCTCAAGGTTGTAGTGGTTATCAAGCACCTATTGAAACTTGAAGATATAGTGAAAAATCTCAAGTTGATTGCTTGGGGATTGGACGTAGATCACAAGTGGATTGGTGATCGAACCAGGATAAATCGCTGTGTTTGCTCTCTCTAAACCCTTCTCTTTACATTAAGCACTGTTTCATTGAATATCTTGAATATTGTTCTTCTTGATTGTTGCATTTATTAGTAAAAGTATTTATTCCATTTATCCAATTAGTTCTAATCATCAAATAGCTTCAACGAAAAATTGTTTATCAACCGAATTACGAAAGATTTTCGAACTTGACTTACATACTCAATTCACTCTCCCTCTTGAGTATTGAGGCCACTTGGTAACAGTATTGACTGTTCGGGGTCAAACATGTTGCCCTTTTTGCTAACCGCAAGTGCATGGGTCGCACAAGTAATACAGATACGAAGTAAAAGTTCGTTCCCACGAGGATATTGTTATAAAGCTAAATACCAACCAATAGCTTAATCAGTTCTAGACAAGGACATGAAAATAGGAAAATAATAATCTAAACTAAACTAACCTACAAAAGTTATAAACCTAAAAGCGGTTAGGTTTCAGGAAATCCTCCTTCACCCCCTACATCTATCAACAACATGCAATTCCTCTCATAAACACAAATGCATTGATTAGGTTAGTTTGAGAATCTTCATTAGTCAACAGCCTATGTCTAGGTCAATCAACCCTGGTTTCTACTTGCCTAACTCACTAAGTTTCCTTGAGAGCCAGTACAACTTTCACTCATGAACGATCTATTCTCAATCACACACTATATATGGTCAATAGGTATATTAAACTTTATTAACGAAACAGCTCATAGCCGAACATGTATCAACCACACCATATCCTTATCAACAAATCCCTATGTCTAGTTCATTTGCCAATATTAAGATCATGCAATTAAGGCCAACCAAGAACAAACATTAAACACAGATAATGATTGAACCATAATCAAACATCCATACAAACTCAGAGAAAAACACATCATTAATATAAATAAAAGGATCCATAGTATTCCTAAACAAAGCTTAGCTATACAAAAGATAAGGAAGAGAAGAGAGAAAGGAAAAAGAGAGAAAGAAACTCATTGATTTGTCTCTGAAGCTTGAATCCTCCTTCAATCCTGTGATCCTTGTCTCCAATCCACCATCCATGAAGATCTAGCCAAGCTATCTAACCTAAAACTAACCTAAACTAACTAAACTAACTAAACCTAAAAAGGAAGAACTGGCCAAATGGCCAGAACCCTTAAAAAACAGAGAAAAAACTAGAGAGATGGAGAGAGCTGCGAAAAAAATGCGTAAAAATCTATTTATAGGCTCAGCTGGCCGCCGTGCGCCGCGGCCCCCACTTACGAGCGCCTCGGCCCTCTCAGGGTCGGTCTTATTGCGCCGCGGCCCCCACATATCCTGGGCCGCGGCCCTCTCGCCTCTGGTCCAAGTATGGCATCTCCATTTTGCCTATGCGCGCCGCGGCCCTGACCACTGAAATGGCTGATTTGGCTTCTCTTCCTCTTTAAGCTCATTTGCTCCATATTTAACCTTGTTTAGAGCTTCTCCTAACATAGAAAAAATACCAAATCAGTAACAAATATAAATCTACTCAATTCATACTCATTAAAGCTCAGTTTTGCACAATAACACATCGGAAAAACTTAGAATCAGAATATGACAAATATAAGCACAAAACCCTCCAAATATGCATTTAAACAAGGACATAGCATTCATTTTAGCACAGAAATAAGGCACAAATAACTGCATTCTAGCTAGTCATCATTGACCTATGACATTCTACTTCTCAAAGCATGCCTAAGGTTTCACAAATCCTATCACAAGGTTCACCCTAACCAAGTGAAAGAACTATCACTAGCAAACATGCACTATTAGCTCAACTCTATCACATAAAGGAATCAACCCAAGTTTCTAACATATCCTCAAGTTCATCCGTTAAGAACAAGAGAACACACAGAAACTATGCATCCTAAACTCAACTTCAACTCTAAAGGAGTAAACTATGCGTATAGATAAGCATACCATACCAAACAAACCCAAACTAGTTGTTTCTAGTACACCTTGTCTTAAATTCTCAAAGTCCTTCACATAAGGTAAGTGGTTATTATTTCTAAGAACTACCACTAGTTGTGTCTCAATACTAATGGTCTTGTATCTAGAACCCCACACCATCACTTCACAAGTGAATCCAAAGTCAACCTCATGTTGAACAAGGTTCTAAACACTTTCTTGTTGCATTTCAACACACTTGGATGCTCAACGTTTCCAAAATTGTTCTATGGCATTCCATCAAACAATGGAAGCCTAAGGTTTCCAAAGACATTACCCCTTGACACTCCACCACACTATGGTTATCTAGGGTCTCACGAGTATATCATAAGGCATTATCCACACTTTGGATGCCTAAAGGTTCTCCAACCTCATCATAAGGCAAATCCCATAACCTTGGGTGTCTAAGAGTTTTCCAAACTTCTCATATATGCCAGGTGATCATTCTCTCTAAGAATTACCCCATTAGTGCCTCAACACACTTAAAAAGGCATACATGAATGATCTCAACTAGCCAAGAACTTGAAAACATAAGAAAATGACATTTTTAAAGATTCTGACTTTAGACATGGGCCATGACTGATTACAAAGCCCCCCCGTGTCTTGCTCTATGAGCACTATTCATGAATTTCAACTAGCAGAAAGGGACACTACCCCCTCCACCCGTGTCTTCGGACACGGGCCGTGTTTCTTAACCAGAAACTCTGCAGCTCACTCTGCAGAATCGTGGCACTGTTCCATTAGCCAAATTCTTGGATTTTGGCCACTCCAATCCAATCTCTAAGTGATTTCAAGTCCCAAACAAGTTCGCAAACATGAATTAAACTTAAAATACCAATTGATTTAATTAAAAATGGATCAAAATACTAAATCACTCATGCAAACCTCTAAAATAAACACTTAGAGCATTTGTGGTCCAAAATGAGGATTTCCAGTTTCTAATCCAATCTCTTAGCATGAACAAGTCATAAATACAATTTAAAACTTATCCAAGCAAGAAAATCACTTAAAACACTTCAAGAACTCATTTTGGCATATTAAACCTCAAATAGACTAAACATGAAAAATAAGGAAGATGAAGTTTGATCCTTGGTCCTCTAGCTTTTCCTCCTTCTTTCTCCTTCTACCCCACGGTTCCCCTATCTCTTCTCTGTTTTCTATTTTTGCTCCTGCCTACCATGAGAGAAATGAAGAGAAAAGGTCAGAATTGGCTTCTTATAGCCAGTCACTAAAGGGTACCAAAAATCCCGATCTACTAAGAATACTCAGATTCCACCAAATCCAGATTCTTAAATTCTAACAAATTTAAAATACATATTGAGATTCATTAAAAATCTTGTTGCACCAATATAACATTTTTCAATATCTGTGACTAGTCAATCCGGTATTAAAACACACACCCAGCATGCTTAAAAATACCATACTAACTCTGATTATCCTCAGATTTTAATTGTAGCGCAATTTACACATTTGTGACCTAGAAATAGTCTCCACATTTATTTCCACTAACTGAGTAGTTTAAGCCATTTCCGGGGCTAATAACAGTTATTTCTCTCAAATAGTGTTACAGCAAAGTGATTAAACATGTTTAGAAAGTCACAAAATTAAATAGACATGTTAAGTAGGTATTAGGCTACCTTTGTATCCATATACAAGTCTGACATATTTTTCAGGGTGTTACAATTACCAAGCCTCTGACTTTTGAAAAACTGATTCCCACATGATTGTAATCAATTACTAGGCCTTGGTAATCGATTACCAGCTTCCAAAGAAGCTATTAATTGATTATTAAGCCTTTGGATAAGATTAAAATCATCCTTGAACCTGTTTTTAGCCCAATTTAGCTTGGTAAACATTTCCAACTCAGAAAACTTAGATTTTCAAAGATATAAACTTTGTTTTTCATGATCCAAGATTTAAACCATAATTTCTTAAAAAAGATACCCTTTTAAAAAAAACATTTTGAGATATATTGAGAGTTTCTCACATAAAAAACTCTAAGTCCTATAAACTATACCAATTGTACTTCCTTTGGACTTAGTCTTTTACTTGACTTTTATCATCAAAAACTTCATGTTCTTCATGACATAAACATTCACAAAATTTAATTAATAGTTGGTATCATTAATTACTCATCAAGGGAATTTTACTACTTTATATATAGATATTTATATGTATTCTACATATTATTATGTATTTATTAAATTTAAACATATAACAAACTCTAGTTTAACCATGGTTAGAACTCACACCTCTTCCATTGTCATATATGTTTTAAAATAGGCTTTCTTGGTTGAATAAATGGAATTAGAAAACTCTTAATTCTAATATTATTTTTTTCTCTAGCACTTTTTTGAAGCTCTTTAAATTCAAACAAGGATGATATGCTTAGTTGAATAATGAGCTGAACATTGATTGAGAGAAAGATGGATTTTGATTATTTGTGATCCACATATATTATTATATCCGCTCCAAAATACAAGTAAAGAAAAACACCAATCAAGAATAATCATAAGGCTTCTTTATCTTGGATTTTTATTTTAGTTGCAACTAATTAAAGAGAAAATTATCTCTTCACAGTATTCCAAGCTCCTAGTTTCATATCTTTTGAAAATCCCTTGTTCCAAGAAAAGCAATCATTGCCCCTACATCCACCAATTTCTCGTATTTCCATGAACATAATCCGCACATATCTCGATCTTCATCATAAATGTCCGAATAGTGAGTGGATGATTGTCCTAGACAAGTAAAGCCACAAAAGTATAGCGTTGTAAAAAATGAAACAACACTTTGCTTAAATGTAAACCGGTAGCTCTCTCCAAGTGTGAGTGTATGTTATCCCAAATCATCATCCTTGGATTTGCAATGAAGAGTGAGATTCTTTCAAGAAGGAGTTGCAACTAAATCTTTGATAATTTCTACAGTTACCTTGGAAAAAAGCCCTTTGGCTTAACTAGTGTTGAACCTCAATGCAAAAGGTATTGTTAAAAGTAGTGGGAGCGATATGACTTTGGAGGGAATTGGATTTTGAGCCATAGGTGCATTGTGACCTACACGGCATATAACCATTTATTTATAATGCATAACACAGTGTCATGTTCTTGATAACTCATATTTTTTGTTCACATAGTGTGCACAAAGCTCATATTCCCTCTTTTTCCTTGATAATATTTCTAATGAATGAGTTTGAACTCTTAAAATGTTAAAAATATAGTCTCATTAATACTTAAGAAGTCAATTTTATATATATATATATATATATATATATATATATATATATATATATATATATATATATATATATTCAACATATTATTAAATATTTATTAAATTTAAACATATAGAAAATTTCAGTTTGACCATGGTTGTAACTCAATTCTCTCCCATTATCATATATATTTTCAAGTGACTTTCTTAGTTGAATAAATGTAATTAAAAAGTGGTCAACTTTATCATTATATTTTCCTTTTTTCCGCAATTGAAATTCTTTAAACTCGAGCAAGGATGATAGGCTTTATTGTACAACGAGCTGCATCGAGACAGCTGATCAAGAGAAACAGATGGAATTTGATAATGTATGACATACATATATTATATCTCCTCCAAAAGACAAGTGAAATAAAACATCACTTTGGAAATGTTTTACTTAACCACCATCCCTAGATTTGAACGTTACTTTCACAAAAATACTTGAGAGGATAATTTGATCAAAGACAAAAAGTAATTAATAGTTAATATCATTAATTACTACTCAAAGGAATTTTACTTATATATATATATATTATGCATTTATTTAATTTAAGTGTATAACAAATTCTAGTTTGACCATGGTAGAACTCACACCTCTCCCATTGACATATAAGTTCTAAAGAAGGCTTTCTCTGTTGTATAAAAGAAATTAGAATGTGCACAACATTATCAGATCCTTTCCTCTAACCTGCATTTGAAATTATTCAAATTCGAGTAAGGATAATAAGCTTAATTGTATTAGGAGCTTGACTGAGATCGTTGATAAAGAGAAAGAGATTAAATTTTATTATTTATGACACACATATATTATATCTCCACCAAAATACCAGTAAGGTAAAACATCGCTTTTGGGAATATTTTACCAAACCACCACCCTTGATCCAAATATGAGTCTCACAGCAATGCTTTGTGAGGATACCTTGATCAAAGACAAATAGTAATTAATAATTGGTATCATTAATTACTCTTCAAGGGAATTTTGATTATATATATATAGTCTACATATTGTTTAAATATTTATTAAATTTAAATATATAACAAATTCTAGTTTGGCCATGGTTACAACTCAAACTTCTTCTATTGTCATATATAATTTCAAGTGGCTTTCTTGATTGAGTAAACGAAATTAGAAAGTGCTTAACTTTTTCATATTCTTTCCTCCATCCCTCTTTTAAAATTCTTTAAACACGTGCAAGTATGATAGGCAAAATTGTGTAATGACCTAGACTGATACTACTAAAGAAGAGAAATAGGTGGAATTTGATTATTTATGACACACATATATTATATCTCCTCCAAAATCCAAGTAAAGTAAAACATCACTTTGGGGAATACATTACCTAACCACCTCCCTATTTAAAAGGTGAGTCCCAATGCTTTATAAGGATACCTTAATCGAAGACAAAAGTATCTAATAGTTGACATCAATTACTCCTCAAGGGAATTTAACATATATATATATATATATTCTAAATATCATCAAATAATTATTAAATTTAAAACTATAACAAATTTCAGTTTGACCTTGGTTAGAACTCATACATCTCCCATTTTCATATATATTTTCAAGTGACTTTCTTTGTTGAATAAACAAAATTAGAAAAGCGCTCAACTTTATGATCTTTTTCTCCTCCATCCCTCCAAAATAAAATTAAATTAAAACATCAATTTGGGAATATTTCACCTAACCACCACCCCTGATCTGAAAGTTAGTCTCACGGTACTACTTGTGAGGATACCTTATCAATGACAAAGAGTAATTAATTGTTGGTATCGTTAATTACTCATCAAGGGAATTTTAATACTTTATATATATATATATATATATATATATATATATATATATATATTCTACATATTATTGTGTATTTATTAAATTTAAACGTATAGCAAACTCTAGTTTGACCATGGTTAGTGTAACATCCCGAATTTAATAACCACAATATAACCAAAGTATACTACAGTGATTAGATTCAGGCCTGCTACTTACTACTACTAAGCATTTTCAAATATAACAAAGCCATGTATACATATAAAAAAAATATGAGCCACGAATGAATATATTTATTATACAACATCTGTATTTCTCATAAATACAATACGTGCATCATTTTAAAAGAAACTACTCAGCTAGACTAAACTAAGCACTCCAAGCTCCTACTTGAACTTCACTTTCCATAAGACTTCCTCCCTGAAATCATCATGGAAACATACACACGGGGTGAGAATCACATATTCTCAGTAATTAAATCCACAAAACACATCATCACAATCATTCCAACCATTTCGGGGAAAAACACATTTCTAACTCAGGTTTCATACTCATCAATCTAGAAAGGTGGCAAAAGCCAAAATCATGTCCTTTCTCTTCCCGAAATATATTCTCATTTTATAAGTTTATATAAAAATTCATTTATCACAAACAATTTTCAAGCAATTACCATGCTCACAAAAATATAGCATCTCCATCCTAGAGATACAAACACAATTATGGCTACAACCACTATCACACTAGTGGCTATGACCATTGTCTCATCTTAACAGCTTTCAACGATATTATACAACCGCCTATACAATCGTACATATCATTGATTAAGGTAACTGCCCATACAATTACCATGCAAATGCAATGCTTGTTATATTGTATGTTTATGCCTAACATGTCCTAAGACAATGGGTATACAATGAGATTAAAATAGTGTTAGTGCAATGCCATGAAACTCAACTATTCCCAGGAAACTCTGTTCCTTGTATTCCTCCTGAGTAGTATGGTTCCGACCATTTAATACTACTTGGCAATGAATGGATTACTCCACCCCTCAACAATGAGTGTTCACCATCTCATATACACTACTTTGCAATGAATTGACTACTCCACCTCTCAACAATGAGTGTTCACCATCTCATATACCATTCACCAATACGTGGAAATAACAAGTGTATGAGAAAATATGCAAAATGATATTTAACACACATTCAACACCACATCAAATACTCTCTTATACAAGATCATAACCAATGCTCTTAAACGTGTTTTTCCTCCTCCATAAGGCTTTCCAACTTCAAATTAGGAATACTCACATACTCACGCTATGCGTCATTCCCATCACGTCACAACATCACAAATGATACTAAAAATAATCCCACATGGATCAAGAGTTTAGGTGTTAGCCTATGGCATTCCTATGGCATTTTCAATCCATAGCTAGCCTAAGATCTCACACTTTTCTCACATATTCTGGGTGGTAGTTTCCTCCTTGAAAATACTTCCCTTAATGCCACAACACACTCAAAATGACATATATAAAAGGTCCCAACTAATAGAGAACTCCATTTCACCAAGATAAGAATCTTATGAAATCCTGGAATAGGCGCTCAGGCGCTCCACCTAGGGCGCTTAGGCACTAGGGTGGCAGGGCATCTCCCCTACTCTTCCCAGCGATGAGCGCTTAGGTGCTCTTACGAGGGCGCTTAGGCACCGCCTGCACAACATCATGCATAAACCCCCTAGGCTAAGGGTGCTCAGGCGCTCACCTTAGGGCACCTAGGCATTGGTCGCTTAAAACAGAATCTACAGAATTTTGCAGAATTGGTCACTTTTCCATTAAGGAACAGACTAACTTCTAAACAATTCAACTCAAAAACCAAAGAGTTTCTAATCATAAACATGATCCTTAAACACCTCTAAACATCAATTACACCTCATATATAATTATTATCTCCTCTTGGCATGACTTTTGGAATCAAACCATAATCTTAACTTACTCAAAAATCAGCTCCTACACAAGGTTTTTCATGAATAAAACCATGATTCAAACCATATATCATGCATAGTCTAGCTCAACAGCAAGTCTATCTCAAATTTCCAAGAGTTCCTTAAACTTAACCCCTAAGAAAAGCAACCGATTTCACTTTCCATTTTAAACAATCAAAACTCAAAGATAAAGGAAAGAATAGAATATGGAGAGACAAGATAGAAAAGTACCCTTACCTCAAGATCAAGAAGATGAAGATGAAGCCAAGGATAGGCTATGGAAGATCCAAGCTTTCCCTTCCTTTTTCCCTTTCTTCTTCTTTCTCCTCTTTCTTTCCCCTTCATGGTTTCCCTCTCCTTTCTTTTCTTTTCTCTTTTCCCACTTTTCTCACTCTCAGCCGTGAGTTATTTAACAAGGGAAGTCAAATTTGGCTTCTCTTGAATAGGTACCAAAACCCCGATCTACTAAGAACAACTAGATTTCACCAAATTCATTTTTTTAACTTCCAACAAGTCCAAAATAAATTCTAAGTTCCACTAAAAAACTCATTTCACCATTCCCACATTTTTTCATATCTGTTGGTTGTCAATCCGGCATTAAAACACACACCCAGTATGCTTAAAAATGTCAAACTAACTACGATTACCTCAAACTTTAACTGTAGCACAGTTCACACATTTGTGACCTAGAAACAAACTATTCACATTTATTCTCAATTAACTGAGCAGTTTAAGCCATTTCCGGAGCAAATAACATTTATATTTCACACATAGTGTTATAGCAAAGTGCCTAAATGTGCTCAGACAGTCACAAAACTACACAGACATGTTAAGTATGTATTAGGATACCTCCGTAACCATATGCAAGCCTAACATGTTTTCCAAGGTGTTACAGTTAGAACTCACACCTCTTCCATTGTCATATATGTTTTCATGTAGGCTTTCTTGGTTGAATAAATGGAATTAGAAAACTCTTAACTCCAATATTTTTTTTTCTCTAGCACATTTTCAAAACTCTTTAAATTCAAACAAGGATGATAAGCTTAGATGAATAATGAGTTGAACATTAATGGAGAGAAAGAGGTGGATTTTGATTATTTATGACCTATATATATTATTATATCTCTTCCAAAACACAAGTAAAGAAAAACACCAATCAAGAATAATCATAAGGCTTATATATCTTGGATTTTTATTTCAGTTACAACTAATTAAAGAGCAAATTATCCCTTCACGGTATTCCAAGCTCCTAGTTTCATATCTTTCGAAGATCCCTTGTTCCAAGAAAAGCATAAGTAAAACTTGAACATAAAAACCGTTACACATGTGAATCCTAAGTTGAATGCACCCACCTTTACATGCCCCATATCCTAACCATGCCAAAACAACAACTTACTCACAAGCAACATAATCAACCCAAAAACCAAAACCAACTACGACACCCTCGAGATACCTACCTCCCCTGTAATTTTGATTCCCAACCATATTTGGGTCATTCCCTGCAAGGGGAACATATATATTTCCTTCAACAACAACCGCACCAGGATGTCTAACAACTGCTCCAACAGGCACACCGCCATGCACGTTAACCATCTCAGCTATAGGAGGTCCACCGATATCTGCACAATACTTTGCCCACGTTACCTCTGCCAAGGCTCTAGATGCATATTGTAACATCCTCTTTGGCATGTTAGACTTGTAAATAGTTATAGAGATAGCTTAATACTAGCTTAACGTGCTTGGTTAATTTTGTGGCAATCTGAGTTAGTTTAGGCACTTTGCTGCAAGTTAAAATGTGAAAAGTAGCTTAAATGGCCTAGCTAATGGAAATAGATGTAGATAGTTTATTTCTAAGTCACAAATGTGTATTCTATGATATGGTTAAAGTTTAAGAATAATCGGAGTCCGTTTAGTATTTTTAGGCATACTGGTTGTGTGTTATAATGCCGGATTAACTAGTCACAGATATGAAAAATTATGATACTAGTGAAATGACTTTTTTTTTAATGAATCTTAGTATTTATTCTAAAGCTGTTGAAACTTGAAAAACTTTATTTAGCTTAATTTGAGTATTTTTAGCAGATCGAGAAGTACCAATGTTATAGCTAAAGGCCTAAAACACTCCACGGTTACAGCCATTTGTTTGGATTTCTTTTATGTGACTTTGTTACTCATTTTACTCACTTTTCTCTCCTCTTCACGGCTGAAACAGAAGCAACTAAAAGGGAGAAAGCTCAACTAGAGAAAAAGGAAAGCAAGAGGCGCAAGAAGAAGGGGAAATCCAAGGTTTGAGGTTGAGGAGCAGTTCTTCAACTTCAAGGTAGCATCAAGGCAGCTTGAAGGTAGGGGTTTTTGAGCTTCAACTTCAATTTTTCTCATTTTTCCATGTTTAGGCTATTTGAGATCTAATATGCCAAAATGAGTTCTTATGGTGTTTTAAGTAATTTTCTTGTTTGGATAAGTTTTAATGTGGTTTATGACTTGTTCATGCTAAAAGTTTGGATTAGAAACTGAAAATTCTCCATTTGGACCTAAAATGCACTAAGTGTTGATTTTAGGGGTTTGGATGAGTAATTTAGTATTTTGATCATTTTTGTTGAAATCAGTTAGTGTTTTATGTTTCCCTCATGTTTGTGAACTTGTTTAGGACTTAAAATCACCTAGAAACAAATTTGAAGAGATCAAATTTTTTATTTTGTTCTTATGGAACAGTACCCGGTTCTACAGAATTTTGTAGGACCTGGTCTCTATAGCTTGCGTCGCGTGCAAGGTCTGGCACGCCGCAGCACGTGTTCGATACCAGTTTCAATATTCAAACCCGAGAGCAGGGCACCACGATGTGGCCGTGTTTGTGCTGTAGCGTGAGCTCCATGATTTTCCAACATTGTGGTTTTGATGTTTTGGAATTTCATAAGTGATGGGATCACTCATATATGCTTTCCTAAGTGTGTTGAGGCACAAATGTGGGGAAAATTCTTGGAGAGAACGACCACTTTGCATGTATAAGAATGTGTGAAACCTTAGGAAAATCTTTGAGTTTAGAATGCCTTAGGGTTATACCTAAAACCTTGCACAACATGAGGTTGTTTTGAAAATTACTTGTGAAGTGATGATGTGAGGTTCTAGGTATGAGAATGCTAGTGACATAGCTTTTGCTACTTTTGTTGGATAAATGAGGTTAAGATTTCTATGTTCTAGTGTATAATATGTGACTCGGATATTTGGTTTTCAAACATGGTATTTACTTTTTTCCTATCTATTATGACCTTAGATGGTGTGTAGAACCATATGACTTGAGGATGAGATGTTGGATCTAAATTCTTCTTGCATTTATGCTTGTATGGTCATGGTTACCGGTATGGGGGTGACAATAGTACTCTTACGCGGTGAGGGGAAAGCGTCTACCTATTACTAAGCGAGTTTATGCTTTTAGGCTTATCCTACTCTATATATTCAAGAAACAGAGGTTTTTGGGAAATAAGTAAGTAGCTTGTGTTGTCAACTTTAAAATCTGCATTGCCATTGCACATCCATAATATTTGGATGTTATTTGAACATAATCATACTTCATAATATAAAGCATTGCATGTTTGACAATTGTATGAGCAATTGTCATTACTTGACCAATTGATTGTTTGGTTGCTCATTCAATAGTATCTTAGGATTGTATGGGCGATTCTTTGATATAGTTGTTTATCAGATATTCTATTACATCGAATGTCTTTTTATGTTCAGTTGATTTATTTATTATGAATGATTAACTACTAGTCTTGGTATGTTTATACTAAGAAATTGTGATTTTTCACCCCTATGTGTTCCATGTAAATCCAAGTGAAATCCCTAAAAAGGGAAAAGGCAACAAAAAGAAGAAGCAGAAGGCTTAGTTTAGCAGCTTTATTTTTTTTCTTTTGGATCAAATTGTATATTTGTACTTTTCTTGTTGTTTGTAAAAGCTTATGTATACAGTATGGCATGTTAGCCAATGACCTTTGTATATATGACCTTTTTATCATTCGCGGCTCTCTATGATGACTATATAAGTTATTACGAATTTTTATTTTATGCATTTCTAGAAGTGACATGCTTAATACGATTTATTATGAAATATATTATTTATTTTACGATAATTCTTATTAGGGTGTTACATTATGGTATCAGAGCAATTCATCCTGTTGAGCTGAGGTGTAGACTGATTATGCTTAGGCATCAACCACCTACACCACCACCACACTATAACACCCTGAAAAACATGTTAGGCTTGTATATGGTTACAAAGGTAGCTTAATACTTACTTAACATGTCTGTATAGTTTTGTGTCTTTCTGAGCACGTTTAGGCACTTTGCTGTAATACTATGCATGAAATATAGCTGTTATTTGTTTCGGAAGTGGCTTAAACTGCTTAGTTAGTGGAAATAAATGTGGAGAGTTTGTTTCCAAGTCACAAATGTGGGAACTGTGCTACAATTAAAGTTTGAGGTTAATCGAAGTTAGTTTGACATTTTTAAACAAACTGGTTGTGTGTTTTAGTGTCAGATTGATCCCCAGCTGATATGGAAATATCAATTTTTGGTGAAACAGGATTTTTAATGAATTTCAAGATTTATTTTAAATCTATTGGTAGCTAGGAAATCTGATTTGGTGAAATCTGAGTGTTTTTAGCAGATCGGGGTTTTAGCACTTATATGTGAGAAGCCAAAATTGGCTCATCTTTATAAGTGGCCTATGGCTGAGGGTGAAGGAAAATAGAAACAGAGAAGAGAAAAAAGGAAATGTGAAGAAGGAAAAAGAAGAAGGAGAAAGAGGAGAATCAAGAAGCAAGTAAGGATTGGAGAGCTTGGATCCATCGTTGGCCATCATCAAGACCTTGAGGTAAGGGGAAAAATCTTGTTTTTGACTCATCTTCCTATTTTCTTTATCTTGTTCATGAGTGTTGGAATGATAGGAAAGTTTGGTTTTTGAGTGTGATTTTGGTGTTTTTGGATTGAATCTTGTTGTAGAACTTGACGATGGCTTGTTTCTGAATTGTTGGGTGTGTGGGAATGGAATTTCCATCCTGTGAAAGCCTTTAATTCCCTTTGAGATCAAAGTTGGGGTTTCAGGTTTTTGGGTAGGGGATTTTCGATGATCTTTAGTTTTGAGTGAAATTAAATTGGTTTAAGAGTTGCTTTGTGTAGTTGGACCTTGATGGAGGTTAGAAATCACTTAAAATCAAATTTTGAGTGATTGAAAGAGGATTTAGTTCCAATGGAACAGTACACGTATCTGCAAAATTCTGTAGAATGCAAGTTCTGCAGTTGGCGCCACGGCGTAAGGCTTAGAACATCGCGATGTGAGTGTTTTGAACACCCAAAATTTGGGCCCGAGAGTTAGGTGCTGCAACGTAGCACTTTGAGTGCCGCAACATGTTGAAGAAAGGGGTGAGTGCCGTGACATGGCACAAGGATGTCGCGACATTGGTGGCATTTTCCTACCAGTATTTGAACTCGTGGCTTGGGCGCCGCGATGTGGCACAGAACAACGTCGCGATGTGAATGCCGAAAAGCAACTAGAAGTTGTGTGTCTTACCTTGGAGTCTTCCAATGGTGTAGTTTCTTCATCTATACTTCTTTTTGAGTAGTAAAACTCTAATAGGAGTATTTAATGAAGTGGTTGTATGGTGAAAGTAAATCAATTGATATGTTAATTATTATGGTATTTAACATCATTGTATTTCATGTTGGTAGTGAGGAATGTAAATTAATTGACATGCTAGTTATTATAGTAATTAGCATTATTGTTATTTCATAGCTATGTTGATGAGGTTTGGCTCTCATTGTTGATTATCATAATGTGATTTTGAATGAGAAGGTAATTAATCCTTCCTATCACAATGATTGTTGTGGATGATCTAATGTGATTTTGAATGAGAAGGTAGTCAATCCTTCCTATCACAAAGGTCATTATTGCTTAAGACTGTGTAATTGATGAGACTTCACTACCTAGAGAGAGTGATCATACATGATTGTAAGTGAAGAGGTAACATACCTTCCCGATCATAGTAATGAGTTGAGGATGACCTTTCCCTCATGCCCTGTGGAATAGCTGGAACTGGGTTTCCAGTGCTTATTCAAAGCTTATGGAACCAGGTTCCATTGTTTTGTTCAAGGCTCATGCATTTCATGACATTACCACGAAACTGGGTTCTTATAATGGTATCATACATTATGCATTTCATATTTAGGTTATTGCATAAGCGTAAACACTAGATATAATTTGGCATAGCATGACAATTGTATGGGCGGTTGTTATCATGACATATTCATGCATTGCAGTTGTATGGGCAATTGCATGTCTCTGAGATGGAGATGTTGTTTACTTCTGTGACTAAAGTGTTTATATGATAATTGAATATATTATCTGGGTTTATATCTTTGAGATGAAAGAATTGTTGTTGTGTCTCTGCGACGGAGATGATGCTTTGGTGTCTCTGAGAAAGGGATGATGTTTTTGTTAGCATGGCAATTTCTAGAAAGACTGTTTGTAGTGAATGAGTTTTTATACAAACTTATAAAGTGAAAATCTATTTCAAGAAGAGAAAGGACTTGATTTTGGCTTTTGCCACATTTCTAGCTTGCTATGTATGAGATTTGAGTTTACAAATGTATTTTTCTCCAAAATGGCTGGAATGATTGTGATGTCATGGTTTATGGTTTTTATCTACTGAGAATGCATGATTCTCACCCCTTGTGTATGTTTCCATGATTATTCCAGGGAGCAAATCTTATGGAAAGTAAAGACTAGCAAGAGCTTGGAATGCTTAACTTAGTGTAGCTAAGTAGTTTCTTTCACATGATGTACATATTGTATTTATGAGAAATACTATTGTTGTGTAATGAATATATTCATTCGTGACTCATATTTTCTATATATACATGACTTTGTTATATTTGAAAATGTTTAGCAGTAGAAGTAGCAGTTCTGAATCTAATCACTATAGTATACGTTAGTTATATTATGGTTATTAAATTTAGGATGTTATATTTTGCTATCAAAGTAGTTCATCCTATTGAGCCAGAGTATGAGCTGACTTTGCTTAGGCATGTAGAAGTTTCTCTTTGTGTTGTGCATTTCTTTGTCTCTTATTTGAGATGTTGAAAAAATGATTGCATGACTTGCTTTAGGTTGGATGTTGGTAGCTACTGTTACGTAGATACATGACATTGAGGATTGGCCTACTCAATATGTAATGTTCTGTGTGGGTAGGGAACTACGACTTCACCTAGGCGAACTAGGGGAAACAGGAGTTCTTCTAGTGAGGGTCCAGTTGGTATGACTGAACTCGTGTAGGATTTGTTTTCCTCTATACCCTTTGTTGTGGTACCTCTAAGATAAGTAGAGCCCATGTGTTGGATGAAGGGTTGATAGATAAGTTTTGCGTGGATTATGGATTTAGGAATCCAAGAGTTTTGTGAAAAATAGATTTCTAAGGTGTAGAATATCTGGCATAGGTTTGGCTTGAGAGCTGGAGACCTACATGAGACTGGATTATCTTGAGTTGTTGATGATGAGTTGGATATCGTAATGGAAGGTGAGATTCCTTCGAGTGTGATGTTTATCGGATATCTTGGAACCTTAGTTAGGAGAGACTAAGTGTTAATGGCGGGTGAATTTTGGGGACAAAATTCTAAAAAGGAGAGGAGAAATGTAATATCCTGGAAAATATGTTAGGCTTGTATATGGTTACAGAGATAGCTTAATACTTACTTAACATGTCTAAGTAGTTTTGTGTCTTTCTAAGCACGTTTAGGCACTTTGCTGTAATACTATGCGTGAAATATAACTGTTATTTACTTCAGAAGTGGTTTAAACTACTTAGTTAGTGGAAATAAATGTGGAGAGTTTGTTTCCAGGTCACAAATGTGGGAACTGTGTTACAGTTAAAGTTTGAGGTTAATCGGAGTTAGTTTAACATTTTTAAACATATTGGTTGTGTGTTTTAGTATTGGACTGACCCCCAACTGATATGGAAATATCAATTTTTGGTGAAATAGGATTTTTAACGAATCTCAAGATTTATTTTGAATTTGTTGGTAGTTAAGAAATCGGATTTGGTGAAATTTGAGTGTTCGTAGTAGATCAAGGTTTTAACACTTATATGTGAGAAGCCAAAATTGGCTCCTCTTTATAAGTGGCCTACGGCTGAGGGTGAAGGAAAACAGAAACAGAGAAGAGAAAAGAGGAAATGTGAATAAGGAGAAAGAAGAAGGAGAAAAAGGAGAATCAAGAGGCAAGTAAGGATTGGAGAACTTGGATTCATCCTTGGTCATCATCAATACCTTGAGGTAGGGGAAAAACCTTATTTTTGACTCATCTTCCTATTTTCTTTATCTTATTCATGAGTGTTGGCATGATTGGAAAGTTTGGTTTTTGAGTGTGATTTTGGTGTTTTTGGATTGAATCTTATTGTAGAACTTGAGGATGACTTGTTTCTGAATTGTTGGATGTGTGGGAATGGAATTTCCAACCTTTGAAAGCCTTTAATTCCCTTTGAGATCAAAGTTGGGGTTTTAGGTTTTAGGTAGGGGATTTTTGATGATATTTGGTTTTGAGTGAAATTAAAGTGGTTTAAGAGTTGCTTTGTGTAGTTGGACCTTGATGGAGGTTGAAAATCACTTGAAATCAAATTTTGAATGATTAAAAGAGGGTTTAGTTCCAATGGAATAGTACGTATCTGCAGAATTCTGTAGAATGCAAGTTCTGCAGTTGGCATCGCGACGTAAGGCTTAGAACGTCACGATGTGAGTGTTTTGAACATCCAAAATTAGGGACCCGAGAGTTGGGCACTGTGACGTAGCACTTTGAGTGCCACGGCATGTTGAAGAACAAGGGTAAGCGCTGCGACATGGCATAAGGATGCCACGACATTGGTGGCATTTTCTTGCCAGTACTTGAACCCGTGGCTTGGGCGCAGCAATGTGGCACAGGACAACGTCGCGACGTGGATGCCAAAAAGCAACTAGAAGTTGTGTGTCTTGCCTTGGAGTCTTCCAATGGTGTAGTTTCTTCATCTATGCTTTTTTTTTAGTAGTAAGACTCTAATAGGAGTATTTAATAAAGTTGTTGTGTGGTGAAAGTAAATCAATTGGTATGTTAATTATTGTGGTATTTAACATCATTGTATTTCATGTTGGTAGTGAGGAATGTAAATCAATTGACATGCTAGTTATTGTAGTAATTAGCATTATTGTAGTTCCATAACTATGTTGATGAGGTTTAGCTCTCATTGTTGATGATCATAATGTGATTTTGAATGAGAAGGTAATCAATCCTTCTTATCGCAATGATTGTTGTGGATGATCTAATGTGATTTTGAATGAGAATGTAGTCAATCCTTCCTATCACAAAGGTCATTGTTACTGAAGACTGTGTAATTGATGAGACTTCACTACCCGGAAAAGGTGATCATACATGATTGTAAGTGAAAAGGTAACATACCTTCGTGATCATAGTAATGAGTTAAGGATGGTCTTTCCCTCACACCCGTGGAATAGCTGGAACTAGGTTTCCAGTGCTTGTTCAAAGCTTATGGAACCGGATTCTTTTGTTTTGTTCAAGGCTCATGCATTTCATGATATTAACATGGAACTGGGTTCTTGTAATGGTATCATACATTATGCATTTCATATTTAGGTTATTGCATAGACAGAAACACTAGGTATAATTTGGCATAGTATGGCAATTGTATGGGCGGTTGCTATTATGACATATTCATGCATTGCAGTTGTATGGGCAATTGCATGTCTCTGAGATGGAGATGTTGTGTTTGTATCTCTGAGATGGAGATGTTATTTACTTCTGTTACTGAAGTGTTTATATGATAATTGAGTATATTATCTGGGTTTATATCTTTGAGATAGAGGTATTATTGTTGTGTCTCTGCGACGGAGATGATACTTTGGTGTCTCTGAGAAAGGGATGATGTTTTTGATAGCATGGCAATTTCTAGAAGACTATTTGTAGTAAATGATTTTTTATACAAACTTATAAAGTGGGAATCTATTTCGGGAAGAGAAAGGACTTAGTTTTGGCTTTTGCTACCTTTCTAGCTTGCGATGTATGATATTTGAGTTTACAAATGTGTTTTTTTCCGAAATGGCTGGAATGATTATGATGTCATGGTTTATGGTTTTTATCTATTGAGAATGCGTGATTCTCACCCCTTGTGTGTGTTCCCTGATGATTCCAGGGAGGAAGTTTTATGGAAAGTGAAGACCAGCAAGAGCTTAGAATGCTTAGCTTAGTGTAGCTGAGTAGTTTCTTTCAACATTATGTATGTTTTGTATTTATGAGAAATACAGTTGTTGTGTAATGAATATATTCATTCGTGGCTCATATTTTCTATATATACATGACTTTTTTATATTTGAAAATGTTATAAATCTAATCACTATAGTATATGTTGGTTACATTATGGTTATTAAATTCAGGATGTTACACACACCACCAAGGGCAACCACACCAAGAGGTAGCTAGGAGGAATCAGATTTTCCATGACCTCTTGGAGTTCAGGAAATCAAATATGCCTTCTTTTAACGGGGAGTACAACCCAGTCAAAGCTGAGGGTTAGCTCAAAGAGATGGATAATTTTCACTGTTATGGGTTGCTCAGATGAGCATAAGGTGTGTGATTGGCTATGCTATAGTAAAGACTAGTTTTGATGATAACAAACATGAAGATGATGAGAAGACCAAGTCCAAGATCTTCAAGATTAGCTTTAGGACTTAGAGTCTTTTTGTACGAAGACTTTTTGGATATCTCATTGTTTTTACAAAATAAGATAAAAACGGTTTTAAACTAAAATCCCAAAACTGAAATTTATCTTGAAAACAAAAGGTTTTGTTGTCTTGAAAATCATCTGGGCTTTTTCCTAAAAGTATTTACAAAAGGTTTTTCAACAGAGTTATTCGAATAAATGTCTCTTTATTCGAATAAATCAAGCCTAGAAAAACCTTCTTTTAATTGAGTTATTCGAATAACCCAAGAGTTATTCAAATAACATTTTCAAAATCTTGTTGTGTGCCTCTATTTTTCATAAAGTGCTATTCGAATAGCACCTCTGCTATTCGAATAAAAGGTTTTAGAATGGCCTCTTTTAACTGAGCTATTCGAATAACCACAAAGATATTCGAATGGACCTGTTCCTCTGAAAATGTTTTAAAGCAGTGTTATTTGAATAAACTTCATGTTATTCGAATAACCCATATCAGAACTGATTATTTGAAAATGTGTTATTCGAATAACACAATAGTTATTCGAATAAACACGGGTTACAGATTTAGAAAAAATGGTCATTTTTGCTTTGATTACGAGAGTTAATTCTTCCAACATCTATTTTCTTCAAAAACTCTATAAATAGAGATTGTGGGTCACTTTTGTTTTTTTACCCATCTATTTGAATTATTATTTGCTTGCTTTAAAATGTGATTTGCAATTTTTGCATATTTTTTTATGCTTTTTTCGCCAAAACTTTGAGATATCCTTAAAGAGCTTCTTAGTGCTTCAATTTGTGACATTTACTCTTTGTGAGAGTTTCTCTTCATCTATTTTCTGCTTCTTTGTAATGAGGGTAAGGTATCCCTCAAGTTTTGTATAAGAGTGAGGTATTCCTGAAAGTTAAAGGCTTTAGCACAAGGGTAGAGTTTCCCTGTGTGTGAAAAATGTTTTAGTTTTAACGGTAGCAAGCACCTATTTAAGCTTGTATTCATAGTGAAAAATCTCGAATAATTTTTCTAGGACTTGACATAGGCCACAAGTGGTTTGATGTTAAACTAGGATAAATATTATGTCTGCTCTTCTCTTCTTAATCTCTTTGTTTACTGCAATTTATCTTTTTATTGCTTAACTTTTTATTTTCTGTTCCTAAGGCCTTTTATGCTCTCTTTGTATTCACATCTTTTATTAAATAGCTTCAACGTATTTTATTTTAAAGGCTTTTGCGAAAAAAATTTATACTTAATTCACCCCCTTTTTAAGTACTGGAGCCACTTGGTCACAAGTGGTATCAAAGCTAGACTCTTGTTTAAAGAGCTTAGTAACTTCAAGAGGACATGACTTCTTCAAATGGTTTTTTAGAGGGATTTTTCATAAATCGATCACCCTTTTTCAATGGGGATGGTTATGCCTATTGGAAGAAAAGAATAAAAATCTTCATCGAAACTTAGCATCTTGATGTGTGGGGTGCTATCGAAAACGGTGCATTATACCTACAAAAGAGGTCGATAGTGTAAAAATCGAGACACTGAGAAGTGATTGGTCTGATGAGGATAAAAGAAAAGTTCAACATAATTTAAAAGTTAAAACATTATTACCACCACTTTGGGGTATGATAAATTTTTCAGAATTTCAAATTGTAAAACTGCTAAAGAAATGTGGGACACTTTACAAGTCACCCATGAGGGTAATTGTGAAGTAAAGTGGTCGAGCATCAATTCTCTTACCTCGCGAATATGAATTATTTAGAATGAACTAAGGAGAAAGCATTCAGGAAATGCAAAAGAGGTTCACCCAAATTATAAATCATCTTGCATCATTAGGAAAGAATTTTACTAACAAAGATTTGATTAACAAAGTTTTGAGATGTTTGAGTAGGATTTGGCAACCCAAGGTGACAGCCATATCAAAATCAAAGGATTTGTCAACATTAAGATTAGTTACCCTCTTTGGAAAACTCCATGAACACGAACTGGAGCTGAACAGAGTAAATCAAAGTGAAGAAAATGATAAGAAGAAAAAAAGAATCGCACTTAAATCCACCTCCTCCAATATTGATAATGAAGATGAAAATGATGGAGATAAAGTGGACAACTTTGAGTTAAATGAAGAGAACCTCAGTTTCCTGGTAAAGAAATTTGGAAGGTTCCTCAAAAAGAAAGGAACTCAAAGAAGACCACCTTTTCCCCCAAAGAAGACCCATCATAAAGGGGAAGGAGGATCATCAACTCAAACCTATTACGAGTGTGGAAAATCGGGCCACATGAAGATGGAGTGCCCAATTTATCAAAAGAAAATGAAGAAATTTAGAAAGAAACCCTTCAAGGACAGAAAAGGGAGAAGAGCCTACATAGCATAGGATGACAATGCTATGGACTCCACTGATGGTTAAGATAGTGAAGAAGCTCATCTATGTCTTATGGCCAAAGGAAGAGAAGAAGAAGAAGAAAACGACAATGAGGTAAATTCTAAATATGACTTATCACCTTCTTATGATGAATTACAAAATACTTTTGAACAATTCCATGACGAGTCGATAAGGCTGACAAAATTAATTTCCTAATCTAAGAAAATAATTTCTTGTTTGGAAAATCAAATTCTTGCTTTAAACAAAGAAATTGAAGGATTAAAAATTGAAAATGAAACATTAGGATTAATTTATGCTTGCACAATTTACTCTTCATATACCTCAACATCTTTGTCTTGTTTATCATGCCAAACTCTTGAAAAAGAAATTAAAGATTTAAAGAACACACTTTCTAAATTTACTTTTGGAAGAGATAACTTAAATATTTTGTTTGGAAAACAAAGAACTATTTTTCAAAAAGCTGGGATAGGTTACAACCCCAAAAATCAGCATAAATTTTATAAAAATTTCTTTATTCACTCAAGTACGTCAAGTAGTCCTTTTATTAAATTATTTTATTCTAGCAAAAATAGACACAGTACATCAACATGTAATGCGAGGAAAAATATCAACGTAAAAAGTGGAACAAAAATGGTTTAGGTTCCTAAGGGTACTATACCCAAAACTAACACTTAATGACCCAAGAAAATTTAAGTACCAAAAGTTAAAAATTAAACATGTGTTGTAGGTGTGCTTGAAGGCCAGAGCTTAAATTGGTACCTCGATAGCGGCTGTTCCAAGCACATGATCAGAGACGACTCCAAGTTCACATTCTTTGTTTCCAAAAAGCATGGACATGTAACCTGTAGAGATAACAACAAAGGAAAGATTCTTGGAATCGACAAAGTCGGTAAGAGTCCTAATTTCTCTATTGATAATGTATTGCTTGTTGAAGGACTCAAACATAACTTGCTTAGTATTAACCAATTATGTGATAAAGGAAATAGAGTAATCTTTTATTCAAATTGTTGCATAATTAAAGGTAAAAATGATAAGTATATTAAATTAGTGGGTCATAAAGTTAACAATATTTATATGATTAGCCTCGACGATATATCCTTAAATGATGCAAAATATCTCTTAAGTAAGGAATATGATTCATGGTTGTGGCATAGAAGAATTGCACACATTCACATGGACCACTTAAAAGAATTAGTCCCTAAAGAGCTAGTAATTGGACTACCCAAGCTCAATTTTATAAAAGATAAATTATGCAATGCATGTCAAAAGGAAAAACAATTAAAGGTCTCTTTCAAAGTAAAAAATATTATTTCAACCTCTAGACCTTTACAACTTTTGCACATGGATCTTTTTGGACCATCTAAAACTATGATCTTTGGGAATTACTATGCGTTAGTGGTTGTGGACGATTTTTCTAGGTTCACATGGACCCTATTTCTTTCTCACAAAATTGATGCATTTTTAGCTTTTAAGAAACTTGCTAAAATTATTCAAAATGAAAAAGGTTTTTCGATTACATCCATTAGAAGTGACTATGGCGACAAATTTGAAAATCATGATTTTGAAACTTTTTGTGATGAACATGACATTGAGCAAAATTTTTCTGCCCCTAGAACTCCACAACAAAATAGAGTTGTAGAAAGGAAAAATCGTTCTTTAGAAGAAATGACAAGAACTATGCTCAATTAGGCTACACTTCTTAGGTATTTCTAGGCGGATGCGGTAAGTACTGCTTATTATGTAATGAATAGGTCCCTTATAAGGCCAATCTTAAAGAAAATCTTATATGAATTATACAAAGGAAGAAAGCCGAATGTTTCACATTTTCATATTTTTGGTTGCAAATGTTTTGTTTTGAACAATGGAAAAGATAACCTAGGCAAGTTTGATGCTAAGTCTGATGAGAGTGTATTTCTTGGTTATTCAAATCATAACAAAGCCTTTAGAATCTATAATAAAGGAACTATGACTATAGAAGAATCCGTTCATGTTGTTTTTTACGAAACTAACCCAAATGGACCGAGAAAGGATTTTGTTGTTAATGATGTTGCAGAGGCTTTGGTGAAAACTCACTTGGATAACAAGGAGCAAGAAGAGAGGAAGCAAGAAAAAAGTCAAGAGGACCCCCCAAATCAAGAGAATTCACAAGCCACGGACCTTCCCAAAGAATGGCGAACCTCAAGGTACCATCCACTTGACTAAGTAATAGGTGATGTATCCAAAAGTGTAAGTACTCGAAACTTAATCAGAAACGCATGCAACCAGATGACTTTTTTTTCTCAAATTGAATCTAAAGACTTAAATGAAGCCTTTAATGATGAACATTGGATTATGACAATGCAAGAAGAGCTAAACCAATTTGAAAGAAACCAAGTATGGGAATTGGTTCCAATGCCTAACGATCATCCAATTATAGGCACCAAATGTGTCTTTAAGAACAAGCTTGATGAAGCTGGCCTAATAACAAGAAATAAAGCTAAGCTTGTAGCTACAGGGTATAATCAAGATGAAGAAATAGATTATGAAGAAACCTATGCACCTGTAGCTAGACTAAAAGCTATTAGAATGTTATTTGCTTATGCTTGCATAATGGATTTTAAGTTATATCAAATGAATGTTAAAAGCGCATTTTTAAATGGCTTTATTCAAGAGGAGGTATACATTGAACAACCTCCAGGTTGTGAATATCATGAACTATCCAACCATGTTTTCAAACTGAAAAATGCCTTATATGGCTTAAAACAAGCTCCTAGATCTTGGTATGAAAGGTTGAGTAAGTTTCTTTTGGAACATGATTTTACAAGAGGCAAAGTTGATATAACCCTTTTTATTAAGAATAAAAAGCATGATATTCTCCTTGTACAAGTTTATGTAGATGATATTATTTTTGGTGCTATTAACGAGTCTCTATGCAAGGATTTTTCTAATATCATGCAAAGCGAATTTGAGATGTCCATGATGAGAGAACTAAATTTCTTCCTTGGGCTTCAAATTAAGCAAACAATGAGTGGAACCTTCATTAGCCAATCCAAGTATTGCAAAGAACTCCTCAAAAGATTTGGGATGGATAACTCAAAGCATATGGACACTCTAATGATAAAGTAGGTAATCCTGTTGAAATCACTAAATACAGAGGTATGATTGGATCCCTTCTCTATCTCACTGCTAGTAGACCAGATATTATGTTTAGCGTATGCATATGTACTAAATACCAAGCTAATCCTAAAGAATCACACTTAAGTGCAGTAAAACGAATTATGAAATATCTTGGTGGCACTTCACAAGTGGGCTTGTGGTACCCCAAAGGTGCCACTTGTAGTCCTGCTGGTTATTCCAACTTCGATTTCACTGGTTGCAAATTGGATAGGAAAAACACTAGTGGAACATGCCACTTGCTTGGAAGCTCATTAGTTTCTTGGCATAGCAAGAAACAAAACAGTGTGGCATTATGCTGAGGCTGAATATGTTGCAGCCAGAAGTTGTTATGCCTAAATCCTATGGATGAAGCAACAACTTCTAGACTTTGGACTTTAGCTAGATCACATCCCTATAAGACGTGACAATACTAGGGTAATCAATTTGACTAAAAACCCCATTATGCATTCTAGGTCTAAACATACTGAGGTAAAACATCATTTCATAAGGGATCATGTTCAAAAAGGTGATTATGTTTTAGAATTTGTTGAGACAACTAAACAACTTGTTGATATTTTCACAAAACCTTTACCTAAAGATACTTTCTTTCACTTAAGAAGAGAGCTTGGAATTCTAGATCAATCTTGCATATAGTGCTTATATTTATTGACTCATTATTGAGTTGTTAATCTTGAATTATTACTAACTTGAGCATTGGAGATATCCCCAAATCCTCTTTTGCAGGTAAATCATCATTAGGTAAGCCTCTGGCTCTAAAATTACACTTCTGGTCGTGTTTACCAAAGTTTTTCTGATAGGTTTATTCGAATAAACCTGTGGTTATTCGAATAAACTTAATCAGCTGACGAGAAAAATGTGTTGCGCATCAGTTCTGTTCTAATAAAATTCAATTTATTCGAATAAACTGAGACAAGCAACCACAATTCTTGTTTTTGATATCTATCTCATTCGAATAAATTTTGTTTTATTCAAATACACATGATGAGTGTACCTTTATGCCTTCATGCCTTTGTTCCTTTTTCCCTGTATCTGTTCTATTCGAATAAGTGGAATCTTATTCGAATAATGCTTTCACACGGCCTTTGTCCTTATTTAGTTATTCAAATAACTAGAAGGTTATTCAAATAAATCCTTGGCAAACAGCCAAGTTACAGAGCCAGTTATTCGAATAACGTCATGGCTATTCGAATAACTTCTGGCTGTTATACCACAATCGTTGGTCTCCTCGCAAGTTTATTTGAATAATACCCTTGCTATTCAAATAAACACGGGGTCTTTATATAACCCAGTGTTGTCTAAGTTTCATTTCTCTTTATTCTCTCCTATCTCTCTAAGTCTTACACATACCTCAGCCTATCTTTCTCTCTCCTACCTTTCCTTCTCTACATCCACCATCATCCTCTGCCATTTCTCCACTCTCACAACCTTATCACTGTGACCACCATTACGTAACCCTGTGTTCATCACCGTACACCATCCTAAACCTCTTCATGGCCTCTTCTAGAGTGCAACCAAAGTACCTGGATCTGAATTTCTTCTAGAGCGAAGGAGGCTTTGACTTCCTCAATCTACTGACCACTCAGGGTGTGCTTTGTTTCTGCTCCCACCAAGCTAACCTTTACCCTAACTCAGTGAAAATGTTCTATTGTAACCTGAAGATTGATGGGGATGACCTACACTCTGATGTCTCTGATCAACATATGGTTATCACCCCTCATGACTGGGAACAGACATTTAGGTTGCAAACCATTGGTCACAACATTGAGGAAGACATCAGTACTTTGGACCAAGAGTACAAAAAGATCCAGGCCATTGAAGACGTGCTGAAACCTGGTCTGGCCTTGCCTCAAAAGGGCGTTAAGGGAGGAATGATGAAGAGCCAAGACAGGCTCTTACATTATGCGTACGCTCATATTTTAGCACCTTAAGAAGGCAACTACGCGTACTTAAGTGAAGATGACATCTTCATGAACTGGCTCATGAAGAAAGGGTACCAAGTTAACTAGCCCACCTTCATCATAAAGCATATGATGAAGGCAAAAGGTAAAGAACAGTCTGAATTATCCTATGGTTTGATCATTTTTACCTTCTTAGGCAAATACCCTCAGATTTTACAAAACTGAGCAGGTGACCAAGTTGACTCATCATCACGTTTTTGGGTCCTTTACACTAAACAAAATGAAGATAATCATAACTTCTGACGGCTGGGTGTACCCAGATGAAGTGAAAGATGAAGACCAAGAAGACCTCCCTGCTGCCCCTGCTGATGTTCCTGCTCCTGTTGTTCCTGCTGTTGATCCAGTCACTCTGGATCAAATCATGGCAGCCCTACAGGACAACAGGGCCTATATGGAGAACACCTTCTCTATCCTGTTTGATAGGATAGAGGGTGTAGAGCGTGAGCAGGCTGCCCTTCACACATTGTTGACTCAGCGAGCACCTGACTCCCCTCCTCCTCCACTGGATGCTTATTTTTAGGCTTCACTTTTTATTTCTTGGATTAGTTTTTGTAATGGCTGTTTATTTTCTTATTATACATGTATCTTTGTTTAGCCAATTCAATATTAATGAAATGACTATTTTGAAGCATTATCTTCGGGCCTGATATTATGTGATTATCTTTATTGCAATGCATATTCTCTGCTTTTACTTGCCCTAGTCCCCTGTGCTTTTTTATCATGCCAAAGGGGGAGGAAAATAATAACTAGTAACATTTGAGAAAAGACGGGTAAAAATAAAACAATTATTGGATTCCAAAAGAAAAGGGGACCTGCGCACATCTCTGACATAAATCACCTCTTGCGAAAAAGAGGGGGAGTAAGTTCTCTATGCTTCAACTTTGTGAATTCCAATTTATTTGAACTAATACTTTTCTCAATGAAAGTTTGTCATCATCAAAAAGGGGGAGAATGTGATTGGCTATGCTATAGTGAAGATTAGTTTTGATGATAACAAACATGAAGATGATGAGAAGACCAAGTCCATGATCTTTAAGATGAGCTTTAGGACTTAGAGTCTTTTTGTACGAAGACTTTTTGGATATCTCATTATTTTTACAAAATAAGATAAAAACGGTTCTAAACTAAAATCCCAAAAGTGAAATTTATCTTGAAAATAAAAGGTTTTGGTGTCTTAAAAATCATCTAGGCTTTTTCCTAAAAGTATTTACAAAAGGTCTTTTAACAGGGTTATTCGAATAAAGGTATCTTTATTCGAATAAATCAAGCCTAGAAAAACTTTCTTTTAACTGAGTTATTCGAATAACCCAAGAGTTATTTGAATAACCCAAGAGTTATTCGAATAACGTTTTCAATATCCTGTTGCGCGCCTCTGTTTTTCACAAAGTGCTATTCGAATAGCACATCTGCTATTAGAATAAAAGGTTTTAGAATGGCCTCTTTTAACTGAACTATCCGGATAACCACAAAGTTATTCGAATAAACCTGTTCCTCTGAAAATGTTTTAAAGCAGTGTTATTCGAATAAACTTCATATTATTCAAATAACCTATATCATAACTGATTATTTGAAAATGTGTTATTTGAATAACACAAGTTATAGATTTAGAAAGAAACGGCCATTTTCGCATTAATTATGAGAGTTAATTCTTCCAACGGGTATTTTCTTCAAAAACTCTATAAATAGAGACCATAGGTCACTTTTTATCTTTTTACCCATCTATTTGAATTATTATTTGCTTGCTTTAAAACATGATTTACAATTTTTGCATATTTTTCTGTGCTCTTTTTGCCAAAACTTTGAGATATCCTTAAAGAGTTTCTTAGTGCTTCAATTTGTGACACTTACTCTTTGTGAGAGTTTCTCTTCATCTATTTTCTATTTCTTTGTAACGAGGGTGATGTATCCCTCAAGTTTTGTATAAGGGTGAGGTATCCCTGAAAGTTGAGGCTTTAACACAAGGGTAAAGTTTCCCTGTGTGTGAAAAGTGATCTAATTGTAACAGTTGCAAGCACCTATTTAAGCTTGTATTCATAGTGAAAAATCTCGGATAATTTTTCGAGGACTGGACGTAGGCCACAAGTAGTTTAGTGGTTGAACCAGGATAAATATTGTGTCTGCTCTTCTCTTCTTAGTCTCTTTATTTACTACAATTTATCTTTTTATTGCTTAACTTTTATTTTCTATTCCTAAGGCCTTTTATCCTCTCTTTGTATTCACATCTTTTATTAAATAGCTTTAACGTATTTTGTTTTAAAGGCTTTTGCGAAAATTTTTCTATACTCAATTCACCCTCCCTCTTTAGTACTAGAGTCACTTGGTAACAAGGTGCTTTTTACTTCGTACATATTGGATGGTGAGGCAAAGGATTGGTGGGTGTATAGCAAGAGAGCCCTTGAGGCGTCAAGGACTCATTTGATGTGGGGAATCTTTAGAAGTTCATTTATGAGGAAGTTCTTTCCACAAAACCTTCAGAATGCTAAAGAGATGGAATTTCTCAAGTTGGAATTGTAACATCCTAATATAAATTATCATAAAATAAATACAATATTTCAAAATAAATCGCATTAAGCATGTCACCTCTAAAAATGTGAGAAAAAATCCATAATAACTTACATTGTCATTATAGAGAGCCACGAACGATAAAAAGGTCATATATATAAACATCACTGGCTAACAAGTCACCTTGTATACATAAGCTTTTACAGACAACCAGAAAAGTACAAATATACAATCTAATTCAAAAAGAAATAAAGCTACTAAACTAAGTCTTCTGCTTCTTTTTTTTGTTGCCATTTCCCTTTTTAGGGACTTCACATTAATTTACATGGAACACACATGGGTGAGAAATCACATTTTCTCAGTATAAGCATACCAAGACCAGCAGTTAATCATTTATAACAAATAAATCAACTGAACACAAAAATACACTCTATGTACAAGAATATCCGATAAACAACAATACCAAAGAATCGCCCATACAATCCTAAGATATTATCGAATGAGCAACCAAACAATCAATCAGTTAAGCAATGAAAACTACCTATACAATTGTCAACCATGCAATGCTTTATGTTATGAAGTATGATTATGCTCAAACAAAGTCCAAATTTTATGGATATGCAATGTCAATGCGTATTTTAAAGTTGAAAACACAAGCTATTTGCTTATCCCTAGGAACTGCGTTCCCTTGTATATATTGGGTAGGATAGGATCCAAGCCCTAACATTACCTAGTGACGTGTGGACTCGTTCCCCTCACAAAAGTAAGAATACTACTACCAATCTCATACACTGGTAACCCTGACCATAATAGCACTACCTAGTTGTGCACACCATCTAAGGTCACAATACATAGGAAAATAAGCAAATACCAAGTTTGAAAACCAAATATCTGAGCCATATATTAAACACTAGAACATATCAATCTTAGCCTCACTTATCCAACAAAGTAGCAAGAACCCTGTCACTAG
Organism: Ormosia semicastrata; assembly: GCA_029884595.1. Classification (NCBI taxonomy): domain Eukaryota; kingdom Viridiplantae; phylum Streptophyta; class Magnoliopsida; order Fabales; family Fabaceae; genus Ormosia; species Ormosia semicastrata. The sequence continues at coordinate 1,102,052 of JAQQTO010000035.1, read as the reverse complement.
CATTCTCATACCTAGAACTTCACCTCATCACTTCACAAGTGATTTCCAAAACAACCTCATGTTGTGCAAGGTCTTAGATATAACCCTAAGGCATTCTAAACTCAAAGATTTACCTAAGGTTTCACAACTTCTTATATATGTTAAGTGGTCATTCTTTCCAAGAATTCCTCCCTCCATTTATGCCTCAACACACTCAGGAAAGCATATATGAGTGATCTGATCACTTAGGAAATTCCAAAACATCAAAAACACAATGTTGGAAGATCCAGCAGCTCACACTGTGGCACAAGCATAGTCATGCCGCAGTGCCTTACTCTCTAGTTTTAATATTGGAACTGGCATCAAATGCGCACCACAGTGTGCCAGACCTTGCACCACAGCGCAAGCGGCAAAAACTAGGTTCTGCAGAACCGGGTACTGTTCCATTGGAACAAAATACAAAATTTAATCACTTCAAATTCATTTCTTGGTGATTTTAAGTCCCAAACAAGTTCACAAACATGAGAAAAACATAAAACACCAATTGATTTCATAAAAAATGGATCAAAACCCAAAATCACTCCTCCAAACCCCTATAATCAACACTAAGAGCATTTTAGGTCCAAATGGAAAATTTTCAATTTCTAATCCAAACTCTTAGCATGAACAAGTTATAAACACCATTTCAAACTTATCCAAGCAAGAAAATCACTTAAAACACCACAAGAACTCATTTTGGCATATTAGATCTCAAATAGCCTAAACATAGAAAAATGAGAAAAGATGAAGTTTAAGCTCATAAACCCCTACCTTCAAGCTGCCTTGATATTGCCTTGAAGTTGCAGATTGTGCCTCAAACCAGAATCTTGGATTTCCCCTTTCTCTCTTGTTCTTCCTCTTTTTCTCCTTTCTCTCTTATTGTTCCTGTTGCCAAGTTCCAGTTGTGAGAAAAAGTGAATTAGAAGTCAGAAAAGAGTGAAATATCAGCACAAAAGGGTCAACTAAAAGTGTTGAATCGTGGAGTGTTAAGAGCCTTGTATTATAACACTAGTACTTCTCGATCTGCTAAAAACACTCAAATTTATCTAAATCAAGTTTTTCAAGTACTTCATAAATTTTCATATTTGTGACTAGTCAATCTAGTATTAAAACATACAACTAATATACCTAAAAATACCAAACATACTCTGATTATTCTCAAACTTTAACCATATTATAGAATATATATTTGTGACTTATAAATAAATTATCCATATCTATTTCCATTAGCTAAGCCATTTAAGCTAATATCTGGGTCATTTTAAGTTATTTTTCACCTTTCGGCTTGCAGCAAAGTGCCTAAACTGACTCAGATTGTCATAAAATTAAACAGACATATTAAGCAAGTATTAAGCTACCTCTATAACTATTTACAAGTCTAAAATGTTGAAGAAGATGTTACATTTCAACCCCTCCCCATTTTAAAAATTTGTCTCCAAAATTGCTTACCTCATATAAACAACAGCGGGTAGTCTTGCTGCATATGGGACTCTAACTCCCAAGTCACCTCCTCAAAACTAACACCATCCCAAAGCACCTTCACTAGAGGAATCCGCTTACTTCTAAGCTCTTTGACCCCTCTGTCCACGATCCTCATCGGCTGTATAGCATAAGACAAATCCTCTCTTGACATGTGAAGGAATTGAATTGTACTTCCTAAGCTGTGACACATGGAATACTTCATGAATATTTGACAAAGTAGGTGGAAGTACAATTTGGTAGGCTACGGGTCCAATTCTCTTTAGGATCTGGTATGGACCAATGAAACGAGAGTTCAACTTCTGTGTTCTCAATGCTCTACCAATCCCTATTGTCGGAGTGACTCTCAAGAATATATGATCTCCCTCACTGAACTTAAGAGGTCTTCTTTTTTTTATCAACATAGCTCTTTTGCCTACTCTGAGCCATAACCAACCTATCCCGAATCATTTTAATCTGATCTGTGGTCTGATGTACTAACTCAGGACCTAGAACGGTTTTCTCTCTAACCTTATACCAACATAAAGGGGACCTACACTTTCTACCATAAGTTCTTCATACGGTGCCATAACTATGCCAGTATGAAAACTGTTGTTGTAGGAAAACTCCACTAACGGTGAGAACTTATCCCAACTTCCTTTTCTGCTCTAGCACACATGCTCTTAGCATATCCTCAAGGGTTTTTATAGTCCTTTTCGATTGACCGTCAGTCTATGGATGATATGCTGTACTCAAACTAAGCTTTGTTCTGAAAGCTTTCTGCAAGGCTCCCCAAAATCTAAATGCAAATCTAGGGTCTCTATCAAAAACTATACTAAGGGGTACACTGCGAATCCTAACTATCTCCTGAATGTATAGTTAGGCAAGTCTATCCATGGAGTAGTTAGCTCTAATAGGTATAAAATGGATAGACTTGGTTAGTCTATCCACTATAACCCATATAGCATCAAATCCTAACTGAGTTCTGAGCAAGCCCATCACAAAATCCATTGTGATATTATCCTATTTCCACTCAAGGATTACTAATGATCGAAGAGGTCAAGAGGGTTTTTGGAGTTCTGTCTTGACTTTCTGACAAGTTAGGCTCCTAGACACATACTCAACTATGTCCCTCTTCATACTAGACCACCAAAACAACTTCCTCAAATCTTGATACATCCTAGTGGCCCCGGGATGGATAGTGTACTGATTACAGTGAGCTTCTTCAAGGATCATTTCCTTGATTTTAGATTCACAAGGAATGCAAAGTCTTCCTCTAAACTTGATCATCCAATCATCTGACATATCAAACTCTCTAGGATTACTTAAAAAGATCTGCTCACTTACATCACTAAAAGTCTCATCTTATTTTTGAGCTTGCAAGATCTGAGTCCTAAAGTCACTCACTATGTCCACTCAACTCATACTGAGACTATGTGGTAACACAACTACCGAAAGACTCAAGTCTCTAAAACTCTCCAGAAGCTCACTCTCTTGGATCATCATACGGGACATATGTAGGGATTTCCTACTAAGTGCATTAGCCACCACATTGGCTTTACCCAGATGGTACTTTAATTCAAAGTTGTAGTCTTTTAAAAACTTCATCCATCTTCATTATCTCATGTTCTGCTCCTTCTAATAAAATAAGTACTTCAAACTCTTATGATCACTGAACACCTCAAACTGAACTCCATACAAGTAATATCTCCAAACCTTTTGGGCAAACACTACTGCAGCTAACTCCATATCATGAGTAAGGCAGTTCTCCTCATAAGGTCTCAACTGCCTTGATGCATTGGCAATAACTCTCCTATGTTGCATCAAAAGACAACCCAAACCCATTTTTGAAGCATCACAATATATCTCAAAGTTCTCCAAAGGATCCTGAATTACCAACACGGTCTAGTAGTCAATCTCACTTTAAGCTCTTGGAAACTACTCTCACAAGCTTAAGTCCATCCAAAAGAACTACCTTTCCTAGTCAATCTAGTTAAGGGTAGCGCTAACTGAGAAAAATCCTTTATGAACCTTCTATAGTACCCTGCTAGGCCTATGAAGGTTCTGATCTCGGTCATAGTGGTAGGTCTCTTCCACTGCAACACTACATCAACCTTGCTTGGGTCCATAGAAATCCCACCCTAAGATATCACATGTCCCAAAAATTACACTTGTGAAAGTCAGAACTCAAACTTAGGTAGCTTGGCAAATAACCTATTCTCCTTATGGGTCTCCAACACTATCCTCACGTATTGTTCATGCCCCTCCATTGCCTTGGAATAGATCAAAATATCATCGATAAACACCATAACAAACTGATCTAAGTAGGGTCTAAAGATCCGGTTCATGTAATCCATAAACACTACCGATGCATTCGCCAACCCAAAGGACATCACGAGGTACTCATAATGCCCATACCTAGTTCTAAACACTGTCTTAAGGGTATCCTCTTCCCTAACCCTTATCTGATGATAACCAGACCTAAGATCAATCTTTGAAAAAACCACAGCTCCCCTCAGTTGATCTATTAGATCGTCTATCCTAGGCAACATATATTTATCTTTTATGGTCATCTTATGCAGCTATCTGTAATCCATATAGAGCCTCATGGTACCATCCCTTTTCTTCACTAAAAGCACAGGTGCTCCCCATAGAGAAACACTTGACCTAATAAATTTATTTTCCAACAAATCCTTGATTTGCTTCTTGAGTTGTGATAACTCTAGTGGTGCCATTCTATAGGGTGCTATAGAGAAAGGTCCCATCCCAGGCACTAAGTCTATAGAGAACTCTATTTCTCGCTTGGGTGGCAACTCCATTATGTCACTAGGAAAAACTTCAGGATATTCACTTACCACAGATATTTCACCTAGGCTTTGGTCAACCTCAACGCTTAGTGAAAACAAGAGAACATATCCTAAAATCCCTCCTCTAAACAGAGATTAACCTAATTCACATTGAGATACATAGACTCAGATGGAACGACTCTGGTAGGTATATATGATAAGAAAACCAGGGATTTTTTTGAATAGTTCAACACTACATGGTTGGCGAACAACCAATCCATGCCAAGAATGACATCAATATCAATAAGAGGCAAACAGATAAGGTTTACACTGGAAATCTTATCTTCTACCTTTACGCAATAATCAAGACACACTCTAGATATTGTAACTGGTTTACTAATAGGCGTAGATACAAATAAGTCATATGAAAGTTCAGACACAAGTAAATCCAGCTCATTCATGTAAAAAGAGAACATAGATAATTCATTCAATTTGACCACATATTGGCCAATAAACATGTCCCCTTGTTCCAACTTAAGAAATCTCATCTCTTTGACATTTTGTAGGTTTTGTGGAAAGAACTTCCTTAGAAATGAAATTCTAAAGATATCCCACGTCACATGAGTCCTTGATGCCTCAAGAGCTCTCTTGGTATCCACCCACCAATCCTTTGCCTCACCCTCCAGCATGTACAAAGAAAAAAGCACCTTGTACTCGTATGAGCAAGCCGTAACAGTGAAGATCTTCTCTATCTCCTTGAGCTAATCCTCAGCTTTGACTGGGTTGTACTCCCTATTAAAGGAAGATGGATTTGATTTCCTGTATTCCTAGAGGTCTTAGAAAGTATGATTCCTCCCAGCTACCTCTTGGTGTGGTTGCCCCTGGGGGTGCGATGGTGGTGTAGGTGGTTGATGTTGAGTAGTATTCATTCTCTCAATCATCCTTGTTGTTGCAATTGATTGCTCTCGTATAGCTTCAGTTGTTGCAGCTACTTGCTCCCCTATTACTGTAGTAATAGTGGCAATTTGGTCTCTTATTGTAGTAGCAGTAGCGATTGTTTGGTCTCTCATTGTCTCAGCCATTGCGATAAAGGCTCCAACTGTAACACCTCAGAAGTTCCTTATTTTCGGTTATATATGCTTTTGTGATTTTTGTAAATTTTTGTGAATTATTTGGGTGACTTTGATTATTTTATTATATTTCTCAATTTACGTGTTAAGCGGGGCCAGAAGAAAAAATATTTTTTCGAGGCTGAAAACATTTTGGACTGTTAAACCGGGGTCGACGGATCTTACTAAACTCGAAATCGGAGACAGTTTTCAAAATTTTCACTGTCTAAAATTTTATCTGATATATAAAACTTGGGTACGCTCTATTATCCATTGGACAATAGATACTGACTTTATTAATTGTAACTTTTGTTTATCGGATAATAGCTTGTAGTAAAAATTTAGTGGATTATTTCTATCTAGTCACTTTTATGACATCACCACATGACATCATTGTTGACTTTTTGGACAAAGTGTGAAGCTTCTCAAGGGAGCTTTGGGAGAAGCTTGCAAAAGAAACTTGGCTCTTTCTCCCAAGGGAGTGCACGACCATGAAAGGGGGAAAAAGAGACTTTGGTTAAGTTTTCATTTCATTTTTTACCTTACCACTTTTCTATCACTTTCTCTCTTTTCACCCAAAAGGCTTTTCTCTTATTTTCTCTCACTTTCTTCTTCCATTTTCTCTCCTCTAGGGCTCACGGCCACCACCCAAATCCTACCATCTCTTCTTCTTTAATTCTAATTAATCATATTTCTTGAATCTACATCTCCTTCTAAGACCATTTGAAGTGAAAGCATTGGCTTGTTCATCACTTTTCAAGCATCCTTCAAGTCAGGGTTTGGAGATTTCTAAGGTAAAGGTTTCTCCTTTTTGATTTTTCTTTCTTTTTTTATTTTCAAGACCATGATCTTGATCCATGATCATTCTTTTCCAAACCTAAAATGTTGATTTTTGGCATATCATTTTCGTTTTCAAGAATCTCTTGGAAAGTGGAGGTGTGCTTCAAAAAGTTCTTCAAGAAGTGGCTGGATACTTTCAAAGGTAAGAGGGAGATTACTCACACAAACCATTCATGGTGGTGAGGGAAGAAATTGGTGTATGAAAAGTGAGGAATCCATGTGAGGATTACTCACTTTATTGTATTTATTCTTGGTGATTTGTGCAAATTTTGTTCTATGTGATTTTTGTGATTTGATGATGTTTATGATCTTGGTGAAGTATGAGATTCTTGATGGTTGATATATATATATTGGTTGCTTGAAATTCCTTGTGGAAGTTAAAAATTTTGAGGCCCTAGCACCCTAGAGAGCTCATGGCCAAAAGGCCTAAATAGGGTAGTCAAGATAAAAATGTTATGTTGAATTGAAACTTAAGTGTCTAGATGAGAAAGGAAGTAGATTGAGGATTGGTAATAATGAGTGAGTGGTAAAATAAATTTAGTCCCTTAGTTAGAGAGAGAGGTTTCGGCCTTGAGAGGAAAAATGGGTGAGGAAGAGAATTCATAATAAATTAAAATACCTTTAGGGCTTACGAAAAAAGAGAAATGAATTTATGAAATTAATACAATGTAGTTTTCTTTCTAGGTTTTTCGTGAAAAATGTGAGGATACATGACTAAAGAAACTTAATTAGGGGAGTTTCAAGATTTGAGTGAATTTCCATAATAATTCTTGAAAGTATCATAATTAAAACTAAAAGTGAAAGGATGGTTCTTAAACTTGTACAAGTGAGATACCTTATAATGGAATATAATAGCCTTGTGCTGACTGGCCGACGTACTGGATCTGGTAATGTTAGTGATGATCGAAGCCCTATGGTGGCTCCTCATGGTGGAATTGATGTTATTATGAACATTGTTTATCATTACCATGAAATCATGCATTGCGAAAGTCAGAATAACTTATGTCAAGGTGGTATGCCTAGGAGATGAATTGCACCTTTGCGCAAGTGCGAATTGCGTAGTGTAGTTCACTTGTGGTTGAACTTGGAGGCATCGGGGCGCGGGTATCCCACAAGTGAACAATTGGTAGCTCCACTGGGTCGTCGTGACTGTGTAATGCACCGACGATCTCGACCATGCACTATCCTATTCCCGATCCAGTTGAGAGTGTCATGTATAGCTATGTTGTGCATATTTATGAGATTAAGAAGCACATTATTTGAGGCTAACAAGATACAGACACTGACTCCCCGATCATTCTCTCTGATGTTGGTTAGAACTCCATGGAGTAGATGTCAGTCCATTGTGCATTCACATAGACATTGAGCATTTTATTGTAACATGTTATACTGTGGAACTTCCTGTAGATATATTATTGTATTATCTGTTGAGAATTTTATGACTGTACTGGTTATTTCAGTATTCTGTGATTTTGATTATTTTGCTGTCTCTTACTGCCATATTAGTATTGATGTAGAGGATCTCGCCTCTTTGTATCGCTATGCTGTTTGTTTTCTATTTTTATGTGTTCCTGTTGATAAAGACTAAGGAAGGCAAAAGAAAATCTGTAGTTTTTGGTTGTTTGTTTTTGGATGGCTACTCGTAGGGACTCTCTTGGTTATGTTAGAGTTCTTTTCCACAGAGGTTCAAACGCGTGGCGGATCGACTGGGGTTTAGAAAGGATTAGATACGTAGGAGAATTGACTTTGTCTATTAGTAGGACCCGTGATGGGGCCCCTTTCTTCTTTCTTAGTGTTTTTGTGCATTTAGAGTTCTTCATGCCAATTAGGGAGCTATGGGGTGACCTGCATTATACCCCTCGAGAGGATCCAGACCTTGTGGTATCTTCCGCTAAGACTCCTATCCGTGAGCTTCTGTCGCAGTTGAGAGGTTTGGCTGGGGAAGAGTCCAAAGAGGAGGAACTAACGGAGGAGTCCGAAGAGGATCCAATGGAGGGTCCAGGGGAAGATCCTACTCCCTAGGTTTCTAGACTTGGGTTAGTCTACGTTTTGCTAAACTTCTGCTTATGTCTTTTGTGTATAAACTTGTAAATTTTAGGTGGACTATGATCCATGCCACTGTTGTATATATTCTTTTTGCTGTGTAATATTTAGTAAGTTATGTCCTGTGATGTTTATATTTCGTTTAAACTTATGTTTTGAAAAAAAATCTATAAATCCGTATTTTCCAAAGTAAACCATTTTTTCACAATTTTGTTAAGTTAAAGAAGTTTTAATGCATAAATGTGACTCCCTAGGAAGGGTGTTACATTAGTTGGTGTCAGAGCCCAAGTTTAAGTCTTTTGGGGTTTGTGGTTAGGTTTGTTTTGCTTGTGTTGTGTGATTCTCTGTGTTTGATTTCCAAAAGGAAACAAAATTATTTGAAATGATCTCATCTGACTTTCATTTGTGTGTTGTTTAGTTTAACTTCAAAAAAGTGAAATGGCGCGAGGTGGAGCTGCACGTGTGAACCCTGAAAAGGATAGTGAGAGTATGGCTGCTACAGCAATGGCAATGCAAAGGATGGCAGAAGTTATAATGCAACAGAATCAGAGAGTCGCCCAACAACATGAAGCTGCTGTTGAAACTCAGAATTTATCAGAGTTTCGTCGCAATAATCCACCACAATTCAAGGGAAAGTTCGACCCAAAGAAGGCAAGTCTTTGGATCTAAGAGTTGGAGAAGATATTTGAGGGAATGGGATGCACTGATGCTTAAAGGGTGACCTATGCTGCCTTTATGCTCATGGGAGATGCCAAAGACTGGTGGAAGGGAGCCCGACGATTGATAGGAGCAGAAAAAACCATAATGACTTAGGAAGCCTTCAAGAACAAATTCTTGGAGAAGTACTTTTCGGTTAGTGCGAGACATGCAAAGGAAATGGAATTCCTAGGCCTAAAGCAAGGGAGCATGTCAGTTAACGAGTATACTGCTAAGTTTGAGAGCTTGTCAAAGTTCTCAAGTTATTTCTAGTTACAACCCGATGAAGAATGGAAATGTCGAAAATTTGAAGAAGGATTGAGGCATAACTTGAAGAGAGCAATTTTGCCTTTGGAAATTGACTAGTTCCCCATTCTTTTGGACAAATGTCACAGAATTGAGGATTTGGATTAATCGCGTGAAACTAGGAACCATAACTTTGGACCCTCTCGGTTCCAAAAGGGGAAGAGTAGCGGTGGCAATCGTTTCTAGCAGAAGCCATATTCGAGGCCATTGGGGAATCAGTCTCAACAACAATCCTATGGAGGAGGTTTTAGTAACTACAAATCAGGTCAGACCGGGGCATCTGCGCCAAAATGTCTAAAGTGTGGAAAGAACCACTTGACAAGGGATTGCACGATCAAGGGAATCATTTTTTTCAAATGTGGGAAGCCCGAACATATCTCAAGAGATTGTAATCAACCCAAGGCAAAACCCTCTGTTAGCAATGTGCAAGCTGCAAGACCTTAAGCTAGAGCGAAAGCCTCCCAATCTGAAGATCTGATACAAGAAAACTGTGAAATAGGAGGTAATCTTTTAACTGTACTGTATGACTCGGGGGTAACTCATTCTTTTATTTCCTAAGACCGTGTGCACCGATTAGGATTATCTGTGTCTTCCTTACCTTTTGATTTAAGTATTTCTACTCCTAATGCTAAACCCGTTATTACTACTCAAGTTTGTTTGAACTGCCCTATTTTTTATAGAAGGTCAAATCTTTTCAGTTAATTTGATTTGTTTGCCTCTTTCTCAAATAGATGTTATTTTAGGAATGGATTGTTTATCTTCTAACCATATCCTATTAGACTATTCTAATAAAACCTTAGTTTTTCCTTATTCTAAGATTTCTGGATTTATAACTGCTAACTAAGTCGAGATTTTCTTAAAGGAAGGAGCTCGAGGATACATGTTTTTGTCTTCCTTGGAGGTCAAGGGTGAGACCGATGTGAGTACTATTCTTGTGGTTAATGAGTTTCCTGAAGTCTTTTCTAATGATATACCTGGATTACCACCAGAGAGAGAGATAGAATTCTCTATCGATCTTGTGCCAGGATCTGGTCCTATATTTATGGCACCGTATCGAATATCACCATCAGAGTTAGCTGAGCTCAAGAAACAGTTGGAGGAACTGTTGGAGAAGAAGTTTGTGAGACCTAGTGTTTCACCGTGGGGAGCTCCAGTGCTGTTAGTCAAGAAGAAGGATGGAACTTCTCGGTTATATGTGGACTACCATCAGTTAAACAAGATTACAATCAAGAACAAGTATCCGCTTCCAGGATAGATAATTTGATGGATCAGCTAAAGGGAGATGTTGTTTTCTCTAAGATTGATCTACGTTCTGGCTATCATCAAATTTGTGTGAAAGTATAGGATGTTCCAAAAATGGCTTTTCAGACACGTTATGGACATTATGAGTACCTTGTGATGCCATTCGGAGTAACCAATGCTCCTGTTATATTCATGGATTTCATGAACAGGATCTTTCATCCTTATCTGGATAGGTTTGTTGTCATCTTCATTGATGACATTTTGGTTTATTCTTGAAATCATGAGGAACATGCTGAACACCTCAATGTTGTTCTTCGAACATTGAGGGAAAACAAGTTATACGCAAAGTTGTCAAAATGTGAGCTCTAGTTAATCAAAGTTCAGCTTTTGGGTCATGTGATTTCTAAAGAAGGAATCGAAGTAGATGCATCGAAAGTCGAAGTAGTTTTGCAATGGGAAAGGCCGAAGACGGTCTCAGAGATCCGTAGTTTTCTCGGATTAGCTGGTTATTATCGAAGGTTTATTGAAGAGTTATCCAAGATAGCAGGACCTCTCACTCAGCTTACACGAAAGAATCAACCTTTTGCATGGACGGATGCATGTGAAGAAAGTTTTCAAGAGCTGAAGAGACGATTTACTGATTCACCAGTGTTGATCTTACCTGATCCCAACGAACCTTTTGAGGTATATTGTGACGCTTCATATCAAGGTTTAGGATGCGTTCTCATGCAAAATAGAAGAGTGGTAGCGTATGCTTCAAGGCAATTGAGAACTCATGAGAGGAACTATCCTACACATGACTTAGAGTTAGCCGCTGTTGTATTTGTATTGAAGATTTGGAGGCATTTTCTTTATGGAGCAACGTTCAACGTCTACAGCAATCACAAGTGTCTGAAATACTTGTTTGATCAGAAGGAGTTGAATATAAGGCAAAGGCGGTGGTTAGAGTTCTTGAAGGACTATGATTTCCAACTTCAATATCATCCCAGAAAGGCGAACGTCATAGCAGATGCTTTGAGTAGGAGGATGCTTAGTGTTTCTGCTATGATGCTCAAAGAAAGAGAATTAATAGAGCAGTTTAGAGATATGCGGTTGTCCGTGGAGTTGACACTGGGGAGGATGTGTTTGAATATGCTCACCATTTCAAGTGGGTTGATGGAAGAAATTTAAAAGAAGTAAGGAAGTGACTCATACTTACAAGATAAGAAGGAGCTAGTGAAGCAAGGCGCTATGTCTGAATTCACAGAAGGGCCAGATGGAATCATAAGATTCAGAGATAGAGTTTGTGTGTCAAGTGATTCTGAACTTAAGAGGATAATTCTTGATGAAGCCCTTAAGAGCAAGCTGAGTATGCATCCAGGAGTTACTAAGATATACTAGGACTTGAAACAACTATATTGGTGGTAAGGAATAAAGAGAGATGTTGCCGAGTATGTGTCATCGTGTTTAGTTTGCCAAAAAGCTAAGGTGGAGCACCAAAAACCCTCTAGAATACTATAGCCTTTAGTTATTCCAGAATAGAAATGGGATAGCATTGCAATGGATTTTGTGTGTGGGCTTCCAAAAACTAGAAAAGAGTACGATTTGATATGGGTAATTATTGATCGGCTTGCGAAGTCAGTGCACTTCTTGCCAATTAACATAAGATATTTGATGGAGAAGTTGACTCAAGTGTATATTGGTGAGATTGTTAGATTACACGGTGTGCCCTCGAGTATTATTTCTGATAGAGACCCAAGGTTTACATTGAGATTTTGGCAGAGTTTGCAGAAAGCCATGGGAACGAAGCTTCATTTAAGTTCTGCGTATCACCAACAGATGGACAGACAATTGTGTTTGGATGTATACTTTTGAAGACTTGTTTTGATGATAACAAACGTGAAGAATAAATGAAGATGATACATAGACCAAGTCCAAGTTTATATATGATTAGCATTAGGACTTAGGATCTGTTGTGCGGAGCTCACTTTGATATCTCTTTGTTTTTGAAAGAAAAGATAAAACTGGTTTTGAAACAAACTCAGTGTCTTTGAATTACCTTTTTCCAAAACAGTTTTGCTTTGATTTATTCGAATAGAGCATAGTCTATTCGAATAAACACCTTCACGAGGATCTGTTTTTTAAAGAGGCTATTCGAATAACTATCCTATTATTCGAATAAATGGGTTTTTCAGAACTATGTTTTTAAGTGAGTTATTCGAATAACTCAAACGTTATTCAAATAAACCTTTTCTGTCTGAACTTCTTTTAACAACTTTATTTGAATATTTCAGCTGCTATTCAAATAACCTATTCGTTTTTAGAACTCTGATTTTAACAGAGTTATTCGAATAACACATTAGTTATTCGAATAACCCTTTTCAGATGGCCTTTCACGTTGGTCTCAGAAACAGTGTTATTCGAATAAGCTTTCTTCTATTCGAATAAACACGGAGCTTATGATCACGTATATGGAAACAGACAGGTTTTCAAATTGATTTTAAATGCTCTTAAATATACCCAAATGGCTATCTCTATGCTTTTCCCTATAAATAGGAACCTTGGGTCACGAATAATTTTTGCCCATAATTCTGAACTATTTTTTGGTTGTTCTAATCTGTGAAAATTATTTTCTACGCTCTTTTTGATTAAAAACTTTGAGATATTTCTGTGAGAGCTCCATTAGCACTTCAATTTGTATTACCTACTCTGAGTGAGAGTTTCTCTTCATCTATTTTCTGATATTCTGTATCGAGGGTGAGGCATCCCTCAAGGTTTGTATAAAGAGTGAGGTATCCCTGCAGGCTGAGGCTTTAGCACAAGGGTAGAGTTTTCCTTTGTGTAAAAAGTGCTCTTTTGTATAACGGTAGCAAGCACCTATTGAAGCTTGTATACTTAGTGAAAAATCTTGGCTTTCGAGGACTGGACGTAGACCATAAGTGGGTTAGTGGTCGAACCAGGATAAATACTGTGTCTGCTTCTCTCTTCTTAATCTCTTTATTTTATGCAATTTTAATTTACTGCATATTTATTTTCTGCTATTTTTATTATTTCTTTTCTTCTTCTAATTCCTTTTGTGCATTTATTTATTAAGTTTTTAATATTTGTTTTTGATAAAAGAGGTTTTAAGAAAAAGTTTTATACTCAATTCACCCTCCCTCTTAAGTACTGGAAGCCACTTGGTAACATCAGTCAGAAAGGATAATCCATTCACTCGAAGACCTGTTAAGAGCTTGTGTATTGGAACAGACTGGGAGTTGGGATGAATTCTTACCTTAATAGAATTCACCTATAATAATAGTTTCCATGCAAGCATTGGGATGACACCCTATGAAGCATTGTATGGGCGACGGTGTAGAACACCTTTATGTTGGTACCAAGATGGTGAAAATTTTGTAGTAGGACCTGAACTGGTGCAACAAACAAATGAGAATGTTAAGATGATTCAGGAAAGGATGAGAGCAACTCAGAGCTGACAGAAAAGCTATGCCGACAAAAGAAGACGACCTCTTGATTCGAGGAAGGTGAGCATATGTTCTTGAGAGTCACATCCATGACTGGTGTTGGAAGGGTTATTAAATCTAGAAAACTCACTCCCAAATTCATCGGACCATATCAAATTCTTCGTCGGATAGGTCCAGTAGCCTACCAAATAGCTTTACCACATTTTCTTTCTAACCTTCATAATGTCTTCCATGTATCATAACTGCGAAAGTATATTCCAAATCTAGCCCATGTCATAGAACTGGATACAATACAATTAAAAGAAAACTTGACCTATGAAACACTTCCTATTTAGATTTAGGATAGGATGGTGAATCAACTTAGAGGTAAGGAAATTGCTTTAGTGAAAGTAATTTGGAAAGACGTGACTGGGGATGCAACATGGGAGTTGGAATATAAAATGAAGGAGCAATACTCGCATCTATTCTAAGGTATAATAAATTTCAATGACAAAATTCTTTTTAGAAGGGGAGAGTTGTAACACCCCAGAAGTTCCTTATTTTCGGTTATATATACTTTTTTATAATATTTGTGATTTTTGTAAATTTTTGTGAATTATTTAGGTGACTTTGATTATTTTATTATATTTCTCGATTTGCATGCGCGTTAAGCGGGGCTAGAAGAATAAAATATTTTTCCGAGGTCAAAAAAATTTTGGACTGTTAAATCGGGGCTGGGAGATCTTACTAAACCCGAAACTAGAGACATTTTTCAAAATTTTCACTGTCTAAAATTTTATCTGACAGATAAAATTTGGGTACGCTCTATTATCCGTTAGACAATAGATACTGGCTTTATTAATTGTAACTTTTGTTCATCGGATAGTAACTTGTAGTAAAAATTTAATGGATTATTTCTATCTAGTCACGTTTATGATATCACCACATGACATCATTGTTGACTTTTTGAACAAAGTGTGAGACTTCTCAAGGAAGCTTTGGGAGAAGCTTGCAAAAGAAGCTTAGCTCCTTCTCCCAAGGGAGTGCACGGCCATGAAGGGGGCAAAATAAGACTTTGGTTAAGTTTTCATTTCATTTTTCAGCTTACCACTTTTCTATCACTTTCTCTCTCTTCACCCAAAAGGCTTTTCTCTCATTTTCTCTCACTTTCTTCTTCCATTTTCTCTATTGTAGAGCTCACGGCCACCACCCAAATCCCACCATCTCTCCTTCTTTAATTCTAATTAATCACATTTCTTGAATATACATCTCCTTCTAAGACCATTTGAAGTGAAGATCTTGGCTTGTTCATCACTTTTCAAGATCCTTCAGGTTAGGGTTTGGAGATTTCTAAGGTAAAGGTTTCTCCTTTTTTTCATTTTTCTTTCTTTTCTTCTTTTCAAGACCATGATCTTAATCCATGATCATTCTTTTCCAAACCTAAAATGTTGAGTTTTGGTATATCATTTTCATTTTTAAGAGTCTCTTGGAAAATGGAGGTGTGCTTCAAAAAGTTCTTCAAGAACTGGTTGGATACCTTCAAAGGTGAAAGGGAGATTACTCACACCAACCATTCATGGTGGTGAGGGACGAAATTGGTGTATGGAAAGTGAGGAATCCATGTGAGGATTACTTACTTTATTGTATTGATTCTTGGTGATTTGTGTAAATTTTGTTCCCTATGATTTTTGTGATTTGATGTTTGTGATCTTAGTGAAGTATGAGATTCTTGATGGTTGATATATATATATTGGTTGTTTGAAATTCCTTGTAGAAGTTAACAATTTTGAGGCCCTAACACCCTAGAGAGCTCACGGCCAAGAGGCCTGAATAGGGTAGTCATGATAAAAATGTTATGTTGAATTGAAACTTAAGTGTCTAGATGAGAAAGGAAGTAGAATGAGAATTGGTAACAATAAGTGAGTGGTAAAATAAATTTAGTCCCTTAGAGAAAGTGGTTTCGGCCTTGTGAGGAAAAATGGGTGAGGAAGAGAATTCATAATAAATTAAAATACCTTTAGGGCTTATGGAAAAAAGAGAAATGAATTTATGAAATTAATATAATGTAGTTTTCTTTCTAGGTTTTTCGTGAAAAATGTGAGGATACATTACCTAGAGAAACTTAATTAGGACAGTTTCAAGATTTGAGTGAATTTCCATAATAATTCTTGAAAGTATCATAATTAAAGCTAAAAGTGAAAGGATGGTTCTTAAACTTGTACAAGTGAGATACCTTGTGATGGAATATAATAGCCTTGTGTTGACGAGCCGACGTACTGGACCTGGGAATGTCAGTGATGACCAAAGCCCTGTGGTGGCTCCTCTTGGTGGAATTGATGTTATTATGAACATTGTTAATCATTACCATGAAATCATGCATTGTGAAATTCGGAATGACTTATGTCAAGGCGGTATGCCTAGGAGATGAATTACACCTTTGTGCAGGTGCGAATTACGTAGTGTAGTTCACTTGTGGTTGAACTTGGAGGCGTCAGGGCGCAGGTATCCCACGTGTGGATAGTTGGTAGCTCCATTGGACCGTGGTGATTGTGCAACGCACCAACGATCTCGACCAGCCACTATCTTATTCTTAATCCGGTTGAGAGTGTCATGTATAGCCATGTTGCGCATATTGATGAGATTGAGAAGTACACTATTTGAGGCTAACGAGATACAGACAATGACTCCATGATCATTCTCTCCGATGTTGGTTAGAACTCCATGGAGTAGATGTCAGTCCATTGTGCATTCACATAGACATTGAGCATTTTATTGTAACATGTTATACTATGGAATTGCTGATTGCTACCGCAAATGCACGGATCACTCAAGTAATACAGATACAGAGTAAAAGTTCATTCCCACGAGGATATTTAGTTATAAAGTTAAATACTAACCAATAGCTTAATCAATCCTAGACAAGGACATAAAAATAGGAAAGCAATAAACTAAACTAAATCTAATCTACAAAAGCAATAAACATAAACATGGTTAGGTTTCAGGAAATCCTCCTTCACCTCCTACATCTACTAATAACATGCAATCCTCCTCATAAACATAAATGCATTGATTAGGTTAGCTTGAGAATCTGATGTAGTCAAAAGCCTATGTCTAGGTCAATCAACCCTGGTTTCTACTTACCTAACTCACTAAGTTTCCTTGAAAGCTAGTGCAACATCCACTCATGAACGATCTATTCTCAATCACACACTATACATGGCTAATAGGTATATTTTTATCCTATTAACAAATCAACTCATCCAAGCCAATTGAACTCGCCGAACATGTATCAACCATACCATATCCATATTCACAAATCCCTATGTCTAGTTCATTTGTAAATATTAGAATCATGCAATTAGTGATCAGTCAACCACAAGCATTAAACACAGATTATGATTGAACAATAATCAAACATCCATACAAACTCAGAGAAGAACACATCATTAATATATATAAAAAGATTCAAAATATTCCTAAACAAAGCTCAGCTATACAATAGATAAGGAAGAGAAGAGAGAAAGGGAAAAGAGACAAAGAAAGCTCATTGATTTGTCTCTGAAGCTTGAATTCTCCTTCAACCTTGTTCCTAGCCTCCAATCCACCATCAATGGAGATTTAGCCAAACTATCTAACCTAGAACTAACTAAACAACAAAGGAAATGGCTAAAAACCTAAAATAGAAATGGCCTAAACGGCCAGAACAAAGAGAAAAATGAGAGAAAACTATTTATAGGCTCAGCTGCTGCTTCTGTGCCGCGGCCCCCACATACGCGCGTCACGGTGCCCATTGGGTCGGTCTATGTACGTCGCAGCGCCCACTTCTCCTGGGCCGAGGCCCTCTTCCCTCGGGTCAAAGTATGGCATACTGAAAATGCCTCTTAGCGCCGCGGCACGCAACACTTTATGCCGTGGCGGTGACCACTGAAATGGAGATTTGGCTTCCTCTTCCTCTTTAAGCTCAATTGCTCCATATTTAACCTTGTTTGAGCCCCTCCTATCATAGAGAATACACTAAATCAGTAACATATACAAATCTACTTAATCCATAACAATTAAAGCTTAATTTGCACAATAACATATCGGAAAGCATCAGAATCAGCATATGACAAATATAAGCATAAAACCTTCTAAATATGCATTATAAACAATGACTTAGCATTCATTCTAGCACAGAATTAAGGCACCAATAACTACATTTTATGGAGTTATCACACCCCCAAACCTACATTTTGCTAGTCCTCGAGCAAAACAAAATAGAACTAAGTAAATCACTTAAACATTCAAAAACAACTATTCATTCAGCAAATATGATTTCAATCTTCTTTTTCATTCAATTAAACCAAATACTGGTGTGTAATGACTGCATCAATCCTCAAAAAGTGCAAATGCCCCGTAAACAGCTCCACACATATACAATCCTTAACATGCTAACAATTTAGAAAACTCTTCATGCAATTCACATTTATCACAACATGCAAGATAAATTTCTCCTAATCAAGTCATACATATCCAGATAAGTTTATAAGCATACATGCATATGATTCATAGAATCCACAAGATTACAAATCAAC
Source organism: Ormosia semicastrata (assembly GCA_029884595.1). Classification (NCBI taxonomy): domain Eukaryota; kingdom Viridiplantae; phylum Streptophyta; class Magnoliopsida; order Fabales; family Fabaceae; genus Ormosia; species Ormosia semicastrata. The sequence goes on along the minus strand of JAQQTO010000035.1, from coordinate 1,083,558 downwards.
TCTCTCTCCACTAATGTAAATCACACAAGATTGAGGATCAAAAGGGACTTTATAGCTTATATTGTTAGGCCAATGGTATGGGCGAAAGAAATGAAGGGAAAGGATACAATACAAACATTAAGAAACATAACATACTACGTCAAGGCATGAGCCACAACATGATATTAGCAGGGTATTCAATAGTAAATGTAGAAAACTTGCCAGAATCATTTTCAATGTTTTTTGAACTTTACTTTTCTTTTGCTTTGCTTTTCTTTTTTTTCATTTTCCTTTTGATTTTCTTTATTTTGCAAAGCACTGCTTTTTCTTTTCTTTGCATCTGGTTCCTTTAGGTTCATTTTGAATTGAATATTCATTAACCCCTAATCAATAGACTCATTTTAAGAAATAGCATACCATGTACTCAACAACAATGAAGGTAGGAAGAAAATGCAATGTTTTCACATGCATTAGAACGGTTAACAGGTTAATGAACATAATGGTGGTGAAAAATAAATAAGGCCAAACAGTATAAGGCTTCAAAAAGGGACCTAGGGATATCATCATATCAAGGTAAACTTTTTAAGGCCCAATCGGTCCAAACAATGCCCTAATCATTTCCTCAATCATGTACAACCTAGGATTTCGCCTCAAGAGAGTTTAAAATCAATCTCTAGAATAATCAAAACTCTACATGTATATCCATAAACATTCTCAAAATATGCACTATTATCATTTTCAAAGTTACACTTGTATCTAAGTGAGATGTAAATCATGCATCAAAAGTAACTAAATTGTTTCACATGCTTCAAAATCACATAAGGTTTTACTGAAAAGGGGGCAAATAGCAACCTTTCACATCATAAACAACCAAAAACAACACCAGCATTCTTACAACATGTCATACATTCAAATAGATTCAACTTTTTCAATTCAAGCACGCATAACATCATTTGCATAAAATGGAAATTGAAATTATTGTCATCAGCGCATCAGTGATAGTCAACACAAGATATAATCATGAAAATATATTAACTAAAACTACTGCATACTCAAAATACCAATACATGTTAACATTAAGCATAAAAGAATTAAACATGTAAAGATACTCCCCCTGTGACGCCCCCCCTTTTTTTTTTGAAAACCCAAGGGAACGTCTCACTTTCAATTACAATGCGGAAATAAAATTTATGTGAGTTAAGACCCGGTTCATTTTAATAATATATATACATTTACTCAATTGTAGTTGGGTAAGTAAATTAGCAAGTATATATTTTTTTTTCATTACATTTACGTTAACGACAATCAATATCCACGGTGACGAGACATACATAGGAAGTTAACATTTTATTCATATATATATATATAATTATCAAACTGTTTAGTTACAAAGCCTGGCATATCAAAAAGCAAAACTATACCTGCCCCCAAAGGATTTTACATACATTTCCCTACGGTATCAGAATACACAGCCCACTATAGACAAAACATCAGGCCCCCAAAATAAAATACTGGTAGCCCTCAGTAGCTACAAGTAAAGTCAGTCCCTCAAGTGAGGAGGAATCGAGTCAGGGTCCTCTTCAAGATCCTCTTCGGGGTCGTCCTCGGGAACTTCTTCGGGATCTTCCTCGAGACCTTCTTCGTCAGAGGAAATCACCATATGAATCGTAGAGTCACGGGACGGGGCCCGAGCTGTGGAACGAAAAGAGTCTTCCTATGGAGTGAAATAACGGTCACCCCACATCTCGCATATCGGTAGCTGAAACTCCAAACGTAAACTAATACAGCAGGTGAAGACAGGCGGCTTGTGACGCCTCCAGGCTAGAGATAACGACACATCCCCCGTATAGACACAACGCTCAGAACCATAGTTGATGTACCAGCACTCTGGCCCACCCAAGAAGGTCAGGGGCACATCTGCGGGGCTCCATACGCTTCTGCAGTCGCTCAGTCGAGATGAGGCCAAAAGCCAGGGAAGTCGGGGGTTTCCGGTTCCTTGCAGTTATCTTCTATGGAGCGCAGTATATGGACAAAACAGAAATGGAGAAACAGAGAAGAGGTAAGACATCTTACCATCATTACCAATCATAGCATTGAGAAACCAAACGGTGCAGAGCGCCCACATAGCATTTATGACAGCAATAATGGTAATAAACATTCAATAGCAGTTATGATCAACCAAACAGTTCCAGGCAGTCGTATACATATAAATATATCAGAAGTACAACAGTTCCAATTATAATAACAATGCATGCTAGATGATTCATGGACTCACTATGCACACTTGCCCTCAATAACCAAAATCCTACTCCATGGAGCTAGACACAAAACAGTCGGAGAGAACGATCAGGAGGTATGTCTGTATTCTTGGCAGCCCAGGCCCTCAAGTGCTAAAAATTCCCAGATTATCATTTTGTACATCAAGGCATTTTACAAGACATTCTACACAGATCGCGACATAGGACAACGTCTCGGTCCGGATCGTTAGTGTGTTTGCATCGGTCTACCCCACAGACAGAGAGCTACCAGCTGCCCATTGTGAGGTACCCACACCCTGACACCCCCAAGGTCAACAAGTAACCTACACTTATCTATTCGCACCCGCACAAAGGTGTAAGTTCAACTCCTAGGCTACCGGCCTTAACCAAGTCCAACGGACAATCTCTTTCTTTTTGTTCAATGCATGGCACAATCATACTCTTCATGACCAACTAGGTCCATCATGCTTCAAATGCATGTCATATCATTTATCATCAATATCTGATCCCATTCACGGGTCCACAACAATCCAATAGTACATTTTAAGGATATCCACAATTTCCATTCATAGTCATGATAACAGTCAACTATTAAATTCATTATGTGCCTCAAAAGCTCACCCATACTCATGTTCTTCCCTGTTTATGAATCCCTACTTGATCTCTAGTCATCCAATCATTTATGATTTATGTACTTTTATTAATCCAAGGGTTTTGAATCCAGGAAGATACATGGCCAGAATCACCAACAACGTCACAGATTTAATTGCTAGGTATGGGGTGATAAACCATAGTTGTGAATTCGACGGAGACTATGCATTTAGTGGAAAATTGAGGCTACCATTCGACGAAGACTAACATGGCAGAAGGATGAAAAATGGGAGAATATTTTATAACAAGATTGGATATAAACTAATTTCTGTCGGATGGAGGTTCTGTCGAACAGAGATCAAAACTGTCGAATTTTTCCAGAAGGTCAGCAGAAGTCCAATTTCGACGGATGTGGGTGTCGACGTTGGAGAAATCTCCCAAGTGTCGAACCGACAAAAAAATTGTGGTCAAAACTCTAATTCGACGGATCTTGACATTCTACTCGACGAATATTAACTTTGGGAAGTTTCTGATAGATGGACAGAAGATCCACTCGACAGGTATGTCTCAATGGGTATTGGCATTCTAACTCGACGAATATTTCACTCGATGGATGTGGTCATTCAAATTTGATGGATTTTGCATTGGAGGAGTTTCTCCCCTAAGTGGTCAGGAGTTCACACTCGACAGTTTTTGATATTGCACTAATGACCAGGAATCAAATTCGATGGGCATGGCCAGGGGTTCATACTCGACGGATTTTAACTTTACTAAGTAATCAAGACATCACATTCGACGGGTTTGGCCAGGGGTTCATACTCGACAGGTTTTAACTTTGCTAAGTAATCAGACATCAAATTCGACGGGCTTGGCCAGGGGTTCATACTCGATAGGTTTTAACTTTGCTAAGTAATCAGACATCAAATTCGACGGGTTTGGCCAGGGGTACATACTCAACAGGTTTTAACTTTGCTAAGTAATCAGACATCAAATTCGACGGGTTTGGCCAGGGGTTCATACTCGACGGATTTTAACTTTGCTAAGTAATCAGACATCAAATTCGACGGGTTTGGCTAGGGGTACATACTAGACGGATTTTGACATTACATTCAATGATCAGAAACTCAGTTATTACCATTTCTCACCAAGAATCCCAGAATTTTAGTCTCAGGGCGTGGCCATCCGAGAACCAAATGACAAATGCGTTCCTTTTAGATTATACGTTCCAGATATATATATCAAAACACACAAACAATCAAATAGCATATATATATATATACATATATATCACCAACAGCATGTAAACAGAGATGAATCACTATGTTCTAATCACAAACAACGTCCCTAAATGCTAAAAGAGGTTGAGGAGGAGTGTCTTCCTCTTACCTGGGGGAAGCACAAAGAAAGGTGGCTCCTTTTTGGTCAGAATTTCGTTTCCAGCTTCCAGGAATTCCTTAAAGATTTAAACTTGCAAAATCAGAATCCTAACATTGAAATGGATACCCATTGTCATCAAAATGACAGTGGTTCACGAAAAGGAGAAGAGAGAGAGAAAAAGCTAAGAGGTTTACCTTAAAGCTCCAACCTTTAAGCTTCAAAGACGTAGAAGAATGAAGATGGAGAAAATGCAGAACTTTGGAGATGATTTCCTCAATGATGGTGGTTCTCCAAACACGAAATGGTGCTAAGATTTGGGACGGTTTGAAGAACAAAATGGAGGTGTGGGTGGTGGTGTTGCTGCTGTAGGATGAAAGAGAAGAGAAAAGATGAGTGAATAGTAGCAGCGTATAGGGAGAAGAGGAAATGTGAGAAAATGAAATGAATTAGACCCCCTTAATTTCAAACGTGCAGCACAAATTTGGGAGGAGAGAGAAATGATAAAAATATGGTTGGAGGAAGCTTCCTTGAGAAGCTTCGCGCGCTCCTCGATAAAGCACACAGTAAGCTTGTCTCCAAATTAAATACATCTGACAGATGATTAATTACACTGTGGAATTATTTTCTCAGTGAATAAAATTTACAATTGATGAAAATAATATTTTATTATTCATCAGATGATTTTATGATACCGAAATTTTATTTAACAGATAAAACCTCAAAAAATATAAACCTCGTAAACTGTGCCCAACCTCGGGTTTATTAAGATCCCCCGTTGACACGTTGACAGTTCAAAGTTTACCAGCCTCAGGAAAAATATTCTAATTTTCCCGGCTCCGTTCAGTGTACATGTAAAATGAAGAATATATTAAAATATTCATCATTTTCAAAAAAATCCACAAAATTTCCTAAAAATCATAAATATTATAAAATGATCGTTTATAATGAAATAAATAATTTTCGGGATGTTATAATACTCTCCTTCAAAAAGGAATTTTGTCCTCGAAATTTGCATACCTTAGAATAACTGTGGGTGTTGCTCCTTCATCTTGTCTTCCAGCTCCCAAGTTGCATCTTCGGTCACCTCGTTCCAGATTACTTTCACCAATGCGATCTCCTTGCCTCTTAATTGCTTTATCTTCCTATCCTCGATTCTTACAGGAGACGTCTCATAAGTTAAGTTTTCTTTTAATTGTACTGCATCCGGTGCTATGACATGACTCGGGTCAGGGAGGTATTTTCGGAGTTGTGACACATGGAAAACATTATGAATGTTTGAAAGGAAATGAGGTAAGGATATTTGGTACGCCACAGGACCTACACGATGAATGATTTGGTATGGTCCAACGAATTTAGGAGTGAGTTTTCTAGATTTTAAAGCCCGACCCACCCCAGTCGTAGGTGTGACTTTCAGGAATACATGTTCGCCTTCCTCAAACTCAAGAGGTTTTCTCCTTCGTTCTGCATAACTCTTTTGCCGACTTTGAGCCGTTCTCATCTTTTCCTGAATCATCTTAACCTTCTCAGTTGTCTGCTATATAATCTCTGGTCCAACAGTAAGGCGCTCGCCGTCTTGGTACCAACACAGAGGTGTTCGACATCGTCGTCCATACAGAGCCTCATAGGGTGCCATCCCTATGCTCGAATGATAACTGTTGCTGTAGGTGAATTCTATCAAAGGTAGAATGTCGTCCCAACTTCCAGTTTGCTCTATGGTACAGGCTCTAAGCAAATCTTCCAAAGATTGGATCGTTCTTTCTGATTAACCGTCGGTCTGTGGATGATAAGCAGAACTCAGACGTAGCTTCGTCCCCAATGCTTCTTGCAAACTCTCCCAGAGATTTGAAGTAAATCTCGGATTTCTATCTGAAACAATATTCGTAGGCACACCGTGTAATCTAACAATTTCCCCAATATAGATTTGAGTCAATCCCTCCAGTTTGTATTTTATGTCTATCGGGAGAAAGTGCGCCGACTTTGTGAGTCGGTCCATGATTACCCAAATCGAATCATGACCTTTTCTTGTCCTTGGCAATCCGACTACAAAATCCATTGCAATACTGTCCCACTTCCATTCCGGAATAGACAACGGTTGCAAAGAACCCCGCCGGTCTCTGATGTTCCACCTTAGCTTTTTGACAAACTAGACAAGTCGATACACGTCTAGTGACATCACTCTTCATTCCATGCCACCAGAACAACTTCTTCAAGTCTTGGTACATTTTTGTTATTCTTGGATGCATACTCAGCTGGCTTGTATGAGCATGGTTAATGATGTATTCTCTAAGTTCCTTGTCACGAGGAATACAAACTCTTCCACGAAACCTCAGAATTCCATCCGTTCCTTCCTTAAACTCTGTTTCACCTCCTTGCTCCCCTTGCTCTCTCACTTCTTGTAAGAACTTGTCAATCTTCTGCTTTTCCTTTATGTCATCCAGTAGTTCACTTGTAATGGTAACCATATTCATGCAAATCTTTCCAGGTTCTAACTCCACAAAAGACCACACATCTCTAAACTGCTCTAGCATATCCTTTTCCTTGATCATCAGGGCAGAGACACTGATCATCTTTCTACTTAGAGCATCTGCCACAACATTCGCCTTGCCAGGGTGGTACAGAAGTTAGAAATCGTAATCCTTCAGGAATTCTAACCACCTGCGTTGCCTCATGTTCAACTCCTTTTAATCATATAAATACTTCAGACTCTTGTGATCACTGAAAATGTTGAATGTTGCTCCGTAGAGAAAATGCCTCCATATCTTCAGAGCAAAAACTACAGCCGCTAACTCCAAGTCGTGCGTCGGGTAATTCTTCTCGTGCACTCGCAACTGCCTTGAAGCATAAGCCACAACTCTTCCATGCTGCATAAGTACAGATCCTAGCCCTTGATATGAAGCATCACAGTACACTTCAAACTGCTCATTCGGATCAGGTAGCACTAACACCGGTGAGGTAGTCAGTCGATTCTTCAACTCTTGGAAACTTTGCTCACAAATCGTCGTCCCACTCAAAAGCTTGGTTTTTCCTCGTGAGTTGTGTAAGTGGTCCAGCAATCTTGGAGAATCCCTTAATGAACCTCCGATAATATCCAGCTAAACCTACGAAGTTTCGAATCTCCGTCATGGACGTTGGTCTTTCCCATTGCAGCACCACCTCCATCTTCGATGGATCCACGGCAATCCCATCCTTCAAGATCACGTGACCCAGAAACTTAACTTCTTCTATCCAAAACTCACATTTTGATAGCTTGGCATACAATTCCTTCTCCTTCAGAATCTGAAGAACTATACTGAGGTGTTCAGCATGGTCCTCCTGATTTTGAGAGTAAACCAGAATGTCATCAATGAAGACCACAACGAATCTGTCCAAGTAAGGACGAAAGATTCGGTTCATGTAGTCCATAAAGATAGCTGGTACGTTTGTCACACCAAACGGCATCACTAGGTATTCGTAATGACCGTATCGGGTACGAAAAGCCGTCTTGGGTATATCCTCCGCCTTCACTCGTATCTGATGATACCCAGACCGCAGATCGATCTTTGAAAACACTGCTGCTCCCTTCAGTTGGTCCATTAAGTCATCAATTCTCGGGAGTGGATACTTGTTCTTAATCGTTACCTTGTTCAGCTGCCGATAGTCCACACATAATCTCGAGGTGCCATCCTTCTTGCGAACTAACAGCACTGGCGCTCCCCATGGTGACACACTTAGCCTGACAAATTGCTTTTCCAAAAACTCTTCTAGCTATTTCTTGAGCTCAGCTAACTCTGTCGGTGCCATCCTATACGGTGCTATAGACACGAGACCAGCTCCCGGTACTAGGTCGATAGCAAACTCTATCTCTCGAGCCGGTGGTAAACCAGGTACATCATCAGGAAAGACTTCAGGAAACTCGTTCACCACTGGAATTGTGTTCACATCAACCTCGTTCTCGACTTTCAAAGAAGACAGTAGCATGTATCCGTGAGCTCTTTCTTTCAAGAGAGCTTGAACTCGGTTGGCTGTCAAAAATCTAGAATCCTCCATTATGGGAAAAACTATGGTCTTTCTGGAACAGTTCAACAGAACATGGTTGGAAGACAACCAGTCTATCCCTAAGATAATATCTAGTTGGGAAAGGGGTAAACAGATCAGATCGACCAAAAAGGTTCGACCTTCAACAACCAATGGACAATTTAGACAGACTTTGGTAGTAACCACCGATTTATCAGTGAGGGTAGAAACAGTTAAGTCAAAAGGTAATGACGATACAGATAGACCCAGTCTTTGCACACAGTCATATGATATAAAAGAATGGGTTGCCCCAAAGTCATACAGCACAGTTAAAAGATTACCTTCTATGATACCTTCCCCCTGTATCAAATCTTTGGATTCGGAAGCCTCAGCTCCGCTCATAGTGTAGACTCGCCCTCCAGCCTATGGTTTCTTGGCTCTTGCAACATTCACTGAAGGTTCGGCCTTCGTTTGGTTGCAGTCTCAGGACACGTGGCCAGGTTTACCACATTTGAAGCAGATGAATCCCTTACGTATACTACTCAGAGAACACATAGCACAAACAAGACAGACTCAAACACAAGACCCAAAGAAACATAAACTGAGGCTTTGATACCAACTTAGTGTGACGCCCCCCCTTTTTTTTTTTGAAAACCCAAGGGAACGTCTCACTTTCAATTACAATGCGGAAATAAAATTTATGTGAGTTAAGACCCGGTTCATTTTAATAATATATATACATTTACTCAATTGTAGTTGGGTAAGTAAATTAGCAAGTATATATTTTTTTTTCATTACATTTACGTTAACGACAATCAATATCCACGGTGACGAAACATACATGGGAAGTTAACATTTCATTCATATATATATATAATTATCAAACTGTTTAGTTACAAAGCCTGGCATATCAAAAAGCAAAACTATACCTGCCCCCAAAGGATTTTACATACATTTCCCTACGGTATCAGAATACACAACTCACTATAGACAAAACATCAGGCCCCCAAAATAAAATACTGGTAGCCCTCAGTAGCTACAAGTAAAGTCAGTCCCTCAAGTGAGGAGGAATCGAGTCAGGGTCCTCTTCAGGATCCTTTTCGGGGTCGTCCTCAGGAACTTCTTCGGGATCTTCCTCGAGATCTTCTTCGTCAGAGGAAATCACCATATGAATCGCAGAGTCACGGGACGAGGCCCGAGCTGTGGAACGAAAAGAGTCTTCCCGCGGAGTGAAATAATGGTCACCCCACATCTCGCGTATCGGTAGCTGAAACTCCAAACGTAAACTAATACAGCAGGTGAAGACAGGCGGCTCGTGACGCCTCCAGGCTAGAGATAACGACACATCCCCTGTATAGACGCAACGCTCAGAACCATAGTTGATGTACCAGCACTCTGGCCCACCCAAGAAGGTCAGGCGCACATCTCCCAAAAATCTTTGCGTGCGGGGCTCCATACGCTTCTGCAGTCGCTCAGTCGAGATGAGGCCAAAAGCAAGGGAAGTCGGGGGCTTCCGGTTCCTTGCAGTTATCTTCTATGGAGCGCAGAATACGGACAAAACAGAAATGGAGAGACAGAGAAGAGGTAAGACATCCTACCATCATTACCAATCATAGCATCGAGAAACCAAACGGCGCAGAGCGCCCACATAGCATTTATGACAGCAATAATGGTAATAAACATTCAATAGAAGTTATGATCAACCAAACAGTTCCAGGCAGTCGTATACATATAAATATATCAGAAGTACAACAGTTTCAATTATAATAACAATGTATGCCAGATGATTCATGGACTCACTATGCACACTTGCCCTCAATAACCAAAATCCTACTCCATGGAGCTAGACACAAAACAGTCGGAGAGAACGATCAGGAGGTATGTCTATATCCTTGGCTGCCCAGGCCCTCAAGTGCTAAAAATTCTCAAATTATCATTTTGTACATCATGGTATTTTACAAGACATTCTACACAGATCTCGATATAGGACAGCGTCTCGGTCCGGATCGTCAGTGTGTTTGCATCGGTCTGCCCCACAGATAGAGAGCTACCAGCTTCCCATTGTGAGGTACCTGCACCCTGACGCCTCCAAGGTCAACAAGTTACCTACACTTATCTATTCGCACCCGCACAAAGGTGTAAGTTCAACTCCTAGGCTACCGGCCTTAACCAAGTCCAACGGATAATCTCTTTCTTTTTGTTCAATGCATGACACAATCATACTCTTCATGACCAACTAGGTCCATCATGCTTCAAATGCATGTCATATAATTTATCATCAATATCTGATCCCACTCACGGGTCCACAACAATCCAATAGTACATTTTAAGGATATCCATAATTTCCATTCATAGTCATGATAACAGTCAACCATTAAATTCATTATGTGCCTCAAAAGCTCACCCATACTCATGTTCTTCCCTGTTTATGAATCCCTACTTGATCTCTAGTCATCCAATCATTTATGATTTATGTACGTTTATTAATCCAAGGGTTTTGAATCCAGGAAGATACATGGCCAGAATCACCAACAACGTCACAGATTTAATTGCTAGGTATGGGGTGATAAACCATAGTTGTGAATTCGACGGAGACTATGCATTTTGTGGAAAATTGAGGCTGCCATTCGACAAAGACTAACATGGCAGAAGGATGAAAAATGGGAGAACATTTTATAACAAGATTGGATATAAACCAATTTCTATCGGATGGAGGTTCTGTCGAATAGAGATCAAAACTGTCGAATTTTTCCAAAAGGTCAGCAGAAGTCCAATTTCGACGGATATGGGTGTCGACGTTGGAGAAATCTCCCAAGTGTCGAACCGACAAAAACACTGTGGTCAGAACTCTAATTCGACGGATCTTGACATTCTACTCGACGAATATTAACTTTGGGAAGTTTCTGATAGATGGACAGAAGATCTACTCGACAGGTATGTCTCAATGGGTATTGGCATTCTAACTCGACGAATATTTCACTCGACGGATGTGGTCATTCAAATTCGATGGATTTTGCATTGGAGGAGTTTCTCCCCTAAGTGGTCAGGAGTTCATACTCGATGGTTTTTGATATTGCACTAATGACCAGGAATCAAATTCGACGGGCATGGCCAGGGGTTCATACTCGACAGATTTTAACTTTACTAAGTAATCAAGACATCACGTTCGACGGGTTTAGCCAGGGGTTCATACTCGACAGGTTTTAACTTTGCTAAGTAATCAGACATCAAATTCGACAGGTTTGGCCAGGGGTTCATACTCGACAGGTTTTAACTTTGCTAAGTAATCAGACATCAAATTCGACGGGTTTGGCCAGGGGTACATACTCGACAGGTTTTGACTTTGCTAAGTAATCAGACATCAAATTCGACGGGTTTGGCCAGGGGTTCATACTCGACGGATTTTGACTTTGCTAAGTAATCAGACATCAAATTCGATGGGTTTGGCCAGGGGTACATACTCGACGGATTTTGACATTACATTCAATAATCAGAAACTCAGTTATTACCCTTTCTCACCAAGAATCCCAGAATTTTAGTCTCAGGGCATGGCCATCCGAGAACCAGCCCGACAACGTTCCTTTTAGATTATACGTTCCAGACATATATATCAAAACACACAAATAATCAAATAGCATATATATATATATATATACATATATATCACCAACAGCATGTAAACAGAGATGAATCACTACGTTCCAATCACAAACAACGTCCCTAAATGCTAAAAGAGGTTGAGGAGGAGTGTCTTCCTCTTACCTGGGGGAAGCACAAAGAAATGTGGCTCCTTTTTGGTCAGGATTTCGTTTCCAGCTTCCAGGAATTCCTTAAAGATTTAAACTTGCAAAATCAGAATCCTAACATTGAAATGGATACCCATTGTCATCAAAATGACAGTGGTTTACGAAAAAGAGAAGAGAGGGAGAAAAAGCTAAGAGCTTTACCTTAAAGCTCCAACCTTTAAGCTTCAAAGACGTAGAAGAATGAAGATGGAGAAAATGCAGAACTTTGGAGATGATTTCCTCAATGATGGTGGTTCTCCAAACACGAAATGGTGCTAAGATTTGGGACGGTTTGAAGAACAAAATGGAGGTGTGGGTGGTGGTGTTGCTGCTGTAGGATGAAAGAGAATAGAGAAGATGAGTGAATAGTAGCAGCGTATAGGGAGAAGAGGAAATGTGAGAAAATGAAATGAATTAGACCCCCTTAATTTCAAACGTGCAGCACAAATTTGGGAGGGGAGAGAAATGATAAAAATATGGTTGGAGGAAGCTTCCTTGAGAAGCTTCGCGCGCTCCTCGATAAAGCACACAGTAAGCTTGTCTCCAAATTAAATACATCTGACAGATGATTAATTACACTGTGAAATTATTTTCTCAGTGAATAAAATTTATAGTTGATGAAAATAATATTTTATTATTCATCAGATGATTATATGATACCGAAATTTTATTTAACAGATAAAACCTCAAAAAATGTAAACCTCGTAAACTATGTCCAGCCTCGGGTTTAGTAAGATCCCTCGTTGACACGTTGACAGTTCAAAGTTTACCAGCCTCAGGGAAAATATTCTAGTTTCCCCTGCTCCGTTCAGTGTACACGCAAAATGAAAAATATATTAAAATATTCATCATTTTCAGAAAAATCCACAAAATTTCCTAAAAATCATAAATATTATAAAATGATCGTTTATAATGAAATAAAGAATTTTCGGGATATTACACCCCCAACCCAAAATGAAATGTATTCCTTAACGAACATGGTCTATAGGGAACCTGAGACTAGAACTGAGCATTACTAAATACTAAAAAATAGAGAAAATAACAAAAAAATAGGGGGGAAATGTCACGGCGCCCACTTGCCTGGGCCGCGACGCTCACACAAAAAAACTCGCAGAATTCTGTCACGAGAAACGACCCTGCATGCGTGGCGCGCACTACCTAGCACCGCGGCGCACAAAGAACCTAAGTCAAGCTAAATTTAGCAAAGAAACATAGTTTTGCTACTGGGTCTGGCTCATATGGGTCTCTAGTTGTAACAAAACTTGTTCAAAAATGTAAATTACAAAATGTACAATACAAACATATTAAAACACAAAAACAACATAATAACCTATATACAATCTAAAACAAACTTAAAACTTAAAAACAAACTAAAACATAAAACTAACATAATTAACATATTAACCTATATAGAAACTAACACAAACAACATTTAAAACATAAACAAACAAGAACTAACACAACTAACACATATATATACTAAAATACTAATAAAAACATATTAACAAAACTAACAAAACACAACATACTAATATACTAACATATTTAATATAAACTTATTAACATACTACCTATTTATACACAAAGTAAAGACAGGAATGAAACATAAACATGGGGTTCCCTCCCATGAAAGGCCTGAGTTATAGTCCCAGCAGGACTTTGTCACCAAAATTGAAGTGCTGCGGATGAGTAGTCTTCAAGAACTTGATCCAAGAGTTATCCTTTCAGGAGTCGCGAATTCCCTCAAGGGCCTCGTATAATTGAAATCACCCAGCTTCTTATTTGAAACTAAAACAGAATAGAAACAAAACATAGATTATATACAACTTATATACAACTTGAATTAAAACTAATCAAACTCATTGTTGATATTAGTAATATAAAAACTATCCCTGGCAATGGCGCCAAAAACTTGAATGCTACCGCAAGTGCACGAATCGCTTAAGTAATACAGATACAAAGTAAAAGTTCGTTCCCACGAGGATATTTAGTTATAAAGTTAAGTACCAACCAATAGCTTAACAATCCTAGACAAGGACATAAAAATAGGAAAATAATAAACTAAACTAAATCTAATTTACAAAAGCAATAAACATAAACACGGTTAGGTTTTAGGAAATCATCCTTCACCCCCTACATCTACCAACAACATGCAATCCTCCTCATAAACACAAATGCATTCATTAGGTTAGCTTGAGAATCTGATGTAGTCAAAAGCCTATGTCTAGGTCAATCAACCATGGTTTCTACTTGCCTAACTCACTAAGTTTCCTTGAAAGCTAGTGCAACATCCACTCATAAACGATCTATTCTCAATCACATACTATACATGGCTAATAGGTATATTTCTATCCTATTAACGAATCAACTCATCCAAGCCAATTGAACTCACCGAACATGTATCAACCATACCATATCCATATTTATAAATCCCTATGTCTAGTTCATTTGTAAATATTAGGATCATGCAATTAGTGATTAGCTAACCACAAGCATTAAACACAGATTATGATTGAACAATAATCAAACATCCACACAAACTCAGAGAAGAACACATCATTAATATATATAAAAGGATCCAAAATATTCCTAAACAAAGCTCAGCTATACAATAGATAAGGAAGAGAAGAGAGAAAGAGAAAAGAGAGAAAGGAAGCTCATTGATTTGTCTCTGAAACTTGAATCCTCCTTCAACCTTATTCCTAGCCTCCAATCCACCATCAATGGAGATCTAGCCAAACTATCTAACCTAGAACTAACTAAACTACAAAGGAAATGGCTAAAAACCTAAAATGGAAATGGCCCAAACGGCCAGAACGGAGAGAAAAATGAGAGAAAACTATTTATAGGCTCAGCTGCGGCCTTCGAGTTGCGGCCCCCACATACGTGCGCTGCGGCACCCATTGGGTCAGTCTACGTACGCCGTGGCGCCCACTTCTCCTTGGTCGCGGCCCTCTTGCCTCGGGTCAAAGTATGGCATGCTGAAAATGCCTCTCAGCGCCGCAGCGCGCAACACCTTGCACTGCGGCGGTGACCACTGAAATGAAGATTTGGCTTTCTCTTCCTCTTTAAGCTCAATTGTTCTATATTTGACCTTGTTTGGAGCCCCTCCTATCATAGAGAATACACCAAATTAGTAACATATACAAATCTACTTAATCCATAACAATTAAAGCTCAATTTGCACAATAATATATCGAAAAACATCAGAATCAACATATGACAAATATAAGCACAAAACCTTCCAAATATGCATTATAAACAAGGACTTAGCATTCATTCTAGCACAAAATTAGGGCACCAATAACTATATTTTATGGAGTTATCAACTGCCTATAGATACATTATTGTATTGTCTGTTGAGAATTTTATGACTGTAGTGGTTATTTCAGTATTCTATGATTTTGATTGTTTTGTTGTCTCTTGTTGCCATATTGGTGTTGATGTTGAGGATCTCACTTCTTTGTATTGCTATGCTGTTTGTTTTCTGTTTTTATGTGTTTCTGTTGATAAAGACTAAGGAAGGCAAAAGAAAATCTATAGTTTTTGGTTGTTTGCTTTTGGATGGCTGCTCGTAGGGACTCTCTTGGTTATATCAGAGTTCTTTTCCACGGAGGTTCAGACGCGTGGCAAATCGGCTAGGGTTTAGAAAGGATTAGATACGTAGGAGAATTGACTCTGTCTATGTTGGTGTATGCTCTAGAGGCCAATACATTTTCTGTATTTACATACATTCTATTATGCTATTTTATATATAAGGCATTTCATTTATTGTGTTCTTTTTTGATAAACATAATAAAGTCCTTAAAATAGTAAGTTTGATGCCATAGGACATCAAGTGGATGACTTAATTGTGAGATCCTTTTAGTTACAACACTATTCTTAAATGTCCTTAGTCAAGTATTATTATTAATTAGGACAACAATAATACATTGAGACTAGTATGTACATAGACTGATGACCACATCTCACAGGTCATGGATATGAGATATCAAGTCTTCACATGGGTACACATTAGAGTAATGATGTACTAGACTGACCCACCATGAGAACGCTACATGGATCATTACGTGAGTGTCATAAGCAATTCTTATAGTGACAATGGTGTCTGTGGTCCTTTGACCTGAAATCACTACGATTCCTACATGAGGAGTTGTGTGTTTTAATACCATCAAACGTCATCTGTAACAAGGTGATTATAAAGTTAGTTATTGGACATACCGCAAATCATGCAGAGGGATGTGAATGACCTAGATAGGATTTGTCACTCCTACATAACAAGAGCGATATCTTCGAGCCCCTTGATTGAGTGAGACTGTGAAATGCATGGCCATGCTCAAATGAGTCAATATGAGATATTGATTTCATTTGTTGTTACAAAGTCTACTCGAGTATCAAGAAACAAATGATTGGACTATACAAGGGTGACGTATTCCATGCCTTGTGTTCAATCTAGATATCTTGACAAAGGGACTAAACGACACAGAAACATTAGTCACGGAAAGGTTATGTCAAATCACTGGCATTCTTATTACTTGGGTAGCAGTGATGTGTTGCTAGATACAGTTCACTGCTTGTAATATTAAAATGGGATTTTAATATTACTTCCAATGTAATAAGAACCTGCAGGGTCACACACATAGAGCAGACTAAAATTGGAGCAATGGATCCAAGTTGGACTCGGATTCAAATATGGGCCAGATTCATAATAGATGGGTCTAGGGTTGCACAACTTACCTCGTTGCTGCTCACACTCACTTAAGGCAGTCATTATTATAAATAGTACTGCTAAGGGGCTGCCAAGACATACAATTCAGAACCCTAGCTGCACCTACAGAAAAGTGAGTGAGTGAGCGACAGGTTTCTTCTCTTCTCTTCACAGCTAGCACTATGTGAGAGACGTGAGGCTCCTTTTTGCAAACGTTGGACGTTCGTGAGTCTGTTCGTGTTGATACCGCAGAGACATCATTTTTATTACGGTGTTGGTGATTCACGTCCTTCCTTTTAATCACGCTTCAAGAGGTAAATCATTTAAAAACTTGGATTATGGCTTTTTCACATGGATCCTCAGTGGGAATCCCTATTTTTCGCTGTGTGATGTATCCACAATTCCCAACAGTCTATTAGTAGGACCTATGATGGGGCCCCTTTCTTCTCTTTTAGTGTTTTTGTGCATTTAGAATTCTTCATGCCAATTAAGGAGCTATGGGGTGACCTACATTATACCCTTCGAGAGGATCCAGACCCTGTGGTATCTTCCGCTAGGACTCCTATCTGTGAGCTTTTGCCGCAGCTAAGAGGTTTGGCTGAGGAAGAGTCTGAAGAGGAGGAACCAACGCAGGAGTCTGAAGAGGATCCAATGGAGGGTCTAGAGGAAGATCCTGCTCCCTAAGTTTCTAGACTTGGGCTAGTCTACGTTTTGCTAAACTGCTACTTATGTCTTTTGTGTATAAACTTGTAAATTTTGGGTGGACTATGATCCATGCCACTGTTATATATTCTTTTTGGTGTGTAATATTTAGTAAGTTATGTCCTATGATGTTCATATGTTTTTTAAACTTATGTTTTGAAAAGAAAATCTAGAAATCTGTATTTTCTAATATTAAACCATTTTTTCGCGATTTTGTTAAGTTAAAGAAGTTTTAATGCATAAATGTGACGCCCTAGGAAGGGTGTTACACCAACCATGTCAGGGCCTTCATTCCTAGAGTTCCTGTTCCTGCTCCCATGTGATCGCCCTCGTGCTACCATAATTTCCTATAAACATAGGATAATAAAAATTGAGGTAGTTAACCCTAATATCATGTAACTGTGCAAAGTAGCTAAAACAGTCATATCAAAGGCAGGTCATACAATTCAATCAAACATCTCACACAAGAGACAAAAGAAATGAACAACACAAGAATGAACTCATAAACATGCCTAAGTATAGTCAGTCCACACCCCGGCTCAACAGGATGAACTGCTCTGATATCATAATGTAACACCCTAATACAAATTATCATAAAATAAATGAAATATTTCAAAATAAATCGCATTAAGCATGTCACTTCTAAAATTGTAAAAAAAAAACCTATAATAACTTACATAGTTATTATCGAGAGCCACGAATGATAAAAAGGTCATATATACAAACATCACTACCTAACAAGCCACCCTGTATACATAAGCTTTTACAAACAACCAGAAAGTATAATTATACAATCTGATTCAAAAATAAATAAAGTTGCTAAACTAAGCCTTCTGCTTCTTCTTTTTGTTGCCCTTTCCCTTTTTAGGGACTTCACCTTGATTTACATAGAACACAAATGGGTGAGAAATCACAATTTCTCAATATAAGCATACCAAGACCAGTAGTTAATCATTTATAACAAATAAATCAATTGAACACAAAAATATACTCTATATACAAGAATATCCGATAAACAACAATACCAAAGAATCGCCCATACAATCCTAAGATACTATCAAACGAGCAACCAAACAATCAATTAGTTAAGCAATGAAAACTACTCATACAATTGTCAACCATGCAATACTTTATATTATGAAGTATGATTATGCTCAAACAATGTCTAAATTTTATGGATATGCAATTCCAATGCAAATTTTAAAGTTGAAAACACAAGCTATTTACTTATCCATAGGAATCGTGTTCCCTTGTATATACTGGGTAGGATAGGCTCCAAGCCCTAACACTAGCTGGTGACGTGTGGACTCGTTCCCCTCACAAAAGTAAGAGTACTACTACCGACCCCATACACTGGTAACCCTAACCATAATAGCATTACCCGCTATGAGAACCTAGGTTCACACCTTATTCTCGGGTCATATGGTTATACACACCATCTAAGGTCACAATATATAGGAAACAAGTAAATACCAAGTTTGAAAACTAAATATCTGAGCCACATATTAAACACTAGAACATAGGAATCTTAGCCTCCCTTATCAAACAAAGTAGTAAGAACCCTATAACTAGCATCCTCATACTTAGAACTTCACGTCATCACTTCACAAGTGATTTCCAAAATAACCTCATGTTGTTCAAGGTCTTAGATATAACCCTAAGGCATTCTAAACTCAAAGATTTGCCTAAGGTTTCGCAACTTCTTATATATACTAAGTAGTCATTCTTTCCAAGAATCCCCCCCTAATTTGTGCCTCAACACACTTAAGAAAGCATATATGAGTGATCACATCACTTAGAAAATTCCTAAACATCAAAAACACAATGTTGGAAGATCCAGCAGTTCACGTTGCAGCACAAGCACAACCACGCCGCAGCGCCTTACTCTCTAGTTTCAAAATTAGAACTGGCATCAAACGTGCGCCGCGGCGTGCCAGATCTTGAGCCGCGGCGCAAGCAGCAGAAACCAGGTTCTACGGAATTCTACAGAACTGGATACTATTGCATTGGAACAAAATATGAAATTTGATCACTTCAAATTCATTTCTTGTTGATTTCAAGTCCCAAACATGTTCACAAACATAAGGGAAACATAAAACACCAATTTATTTAATCAAAAATGGATCAAAACACAAAATCACTTCTCCAAACCCCTAAAATCAACACTTAGAGCATTTTAGGTCCAAATGAAAAATTTTAGTTTCTAATCCAAACTCTTAGCATGAATAAGTCACAAACACCATTTAAAAGTTACCCAAGCAAGAAAATCACTTAAAACACCATTAGAACTCATTTTGGCATATTAGATCTCAAATAGCCTAAACATGAAAAAATGAGAAAAGATGAAGTTTAAGCTCATAAACCCCTACCTTTAAGCTGCCTTGATGTTGCCTTGAAGTTGCAGATTGTGCCTCAAACCAGAACCTTGGATTTCCCCTTTGATCTCTTCTTATTTCTCTGTTTTTCTTCCTCATTTTCTCCTTTCTCTCTTGTTGTTCCTGTTGCCAAGTTCCAGTCGTGAGAAAGAGTGAATTAGAAGTCAGAAAAGAGTGAAATATCTACACAAAAGGGTCAACTAAAAGTGTTGGACCGTGGAGTGTTAAGAGCCTATATTATAACATTGGTACTTCTCGATCCGCTAAAAATACTCAAATTTAGCTAAATCAAGTTTTTCAAGTTCCAACAACTTTAAAATAAATATTAAGATTCATTAAAAAAGTCATTTCACTAATATCATAATTTTTCATATCTATGACTAGTCAATCCCTTATTAAAACACACAACCAGTATGCCTAAAAATACCAAACAGACTTCGATTATTCTCAAACTTTAACCACATCACAGAATACATAATTTTGACTTAGAAATAAATTATCTACATTTATTTCCATTAGCTAAGCCATTTAAGCAAATATTTGGGCAATTTTAAGCTACTTTTCACTTTTCGGCTTGTAGCAAAATGCCTAAACTAACTCAGATTGTCATAAAATTAAACAAGTATGTTAAGCAAGTATTAAGCTACCTCTGCAACTATTTATAAGTCTAACATGTTGAAGAGGATATTACAGGAACAGGGGGATATATTTATTGGCCAATACGTGATCAAATTCAATGAATTGTCTAAGTTCTCTTCTTGCATCAGACTTAACCCAAATGAATCATGGAAGTGTGATAAGTTTGAGGAAGGACTAAGGGAGGACATTCAGAATGCCATCCAACTGTTTAAAATTCAAGACTCTAAAACTTTGATTAACAAGTGTCGAATAATCGAAGGGCGTTCTAAGAAGCTTTCATTAGAGTCAGAGTCACAAGATCTTCAAAAGAGGAAGAGGGGTGACGGCAAGTTCAAGAAAAGATCTTCTAAATCTAGCTTTACTCAAGACAAGGGTAAGCAAGTTCAGAAAGAGTTTGTGGGACCTAAGTGTTCCAAGTGTAGGAAACAGCACGGAGACCGGCCTTGCTTGGTGTGCTCTGTTTGAGGGCAACTTGGGCATTTTGCAAAGGAGTGTCCATCAAAGAAGGAAGTTGCGCCTACCCAAAAATCACAAGATAGAGGGGGAGTTTATACTCTAGGTGGTGAAGTGGTGACTCAGTCTTCCGATCTTATCGAAGGTAAATGCATTATTCATAATCATCTTTTAACTATGTTGTATGATTCGGGAGCATCTCACCCCTTTGTTTCGAATGATTGTGTGAATGAATTGGATTTACCTGTGTTTGAACTTTCATATGACTTATTTGTATCTATGCCTATTGGTAAACTAATTACGACATCTAGAGTGTGTCTTGTTTGTTGTGTAAAGGTAGAAGATAGGATTTTTAGTGTAAATCTTATTTGTTTGCCTCTTGTAGATATTGATGTCATTCTTGGCATGGATTGGTTATCCACCAACCATGTAGTGTTGAACTGTTCAGAAAAATCCTTGGTTTTCTTGTCATATATACCTACCAGAGTCGTTCCATCTAAGTCTGTGTATCTCAATGCGAATCAAGTTAATCTTTGTTTGGAGGAGGGATCTCTAGGATATGTTCTCTGTTTTTCACTAAGTGTTGAGGTTGAGTAAAGCCTAGGTGAAATACATGTTATGAGTGAATATCCTGAAGTTTTTCCTAGTGACATAGTGGAGTTGTCACCCGAGCGGGAGGTAGAGTTCTCTATAAACTTAGTGCCTGGGACATGACCTATCTCTATAGCACCCTATAGAATGGCACCACTAGAGTTATCAGAACTCAAGAAGCAAATCAAGAATTTGTTGGATAAGCAATTCATTAGGCGGAGTGTTTCTTTGTAGGGAGCACCTATGCTTTTAGTGAAGAAAAAATATAGTACCATGAGGCTTTGTGTGGATTACAAATAACTGAACAAGGTGACCATTAAAAATAAGTATTCATTTCCTAGGATAGACGATCTTATGGATCAGCTTAGGGGAGTTGCGCTTTTCTCGAAGATTGATCTTAGGTTTGGTTATCATCAGATAAGGATTAGGGAAGAGGATATCACTAAGACAGCTTTTAGAATTAGGTATGGGCATTATGAGTACCTCGTGATGTCTTTTGGGTTTACGAATGCACCAGCAGTGTTCATGGATTACATGAACCGGATCTTTAGACCATAACTGGATCAGTTTGTTGTGGTGTTTATCGATGATATTTTGATCTATTCGAAGATAATGGAGGAGCATGAACAACATTTGAGGATAGTGTTGGAGATCTTTAAGGAGAATAGATTGTTTGTCAAGCTATCTAAGTATGAGTTCTGGCTTTCACAAGTGTAGTTTTTAGGACATGTGATATCTCAGGGTGAGATTTCTGTAGACCCAAGCAAAGTTGATGCAATGTTGTAGTGGGAGAGACCTACCACTGTGATCGACATCAAAAGCTTCATAGGCCTAGTGGGGTACTATAGAAAGTTCATAAAAGGTTTTTCTCAGTTAGCACTACCCTTGACTAGATTGACTAGAAAAGATAGTTCTTTCGAATGAACTTAGGCTTGTGAGGACAATGTCCAAGAGCTTAAAGTGAGGTTAACTACTATACTGGTGTTGGTAATTCTGGATCCTTTGGAGAACTTTGAGGTATATTGTGATGCTTTAAAGATGGGTTACATTGGAGAGTTGTTGCCTACGCATCAAGGTAGTTCAGACCTCATGAGGAGAACTACCCTACTCTTCATCTTGAGTTAGCCACAGTGTGTTTGCCTTAAAGGTTTAGAGACATTACTTATATGGAGTTCAGTTTGAGGTGTTTAGTGATCATAAGAGTTTGAAGTATTTATTTTATCAGAAGGACCTGAACATAAGATAACGAAGATGTATGGAGGTTTTGAAAGACTACAACTTTAAGTTAAAGTTCCATCCGAGTAAAGCCAGTGTGGTGGCTAATGCACTGAGTAGGAAATCCCTATATGTGTCCCAGATAATGATCTAAGAAAGTGAACTTCTTGAGAGTTTTAGAGACATGAGCATTTCAGTAACTATGTTACCACATAGTCTCAGTGTGAGTCGAGTGGACATAGTGAGTGACTTTAGGGCTTATATGTTGGAAGCTCAGAAGGAAGATGAGATTCTTAGTGATGTAAGTGAGCAGATCTTTTTAGGTAATCCTGGTGAATTTGATATGTCGGATGATGGGATGATCAAGTTTAGAGGTAGACTTTGCATTCCTCGTGAATCTAAAGTCAATGATAGGATCCTTGAAGAAGCTTATTGTAGTCAGTACATTATCTATCTCGAGGCCACTAAGATGTATCAAGACTTAAAGAAGTTGTTTTGGTGGTTTAGTATAAAGAGGGACGTAGCCGAGTTTATGTCTAGGTGCCTAACTTTTCAGAAGGTCAAGATAGAACACTAGAAACCCTCTGGACCTTTTCAATCTTTGGTAATCCCTAAGTGGAAATGGGATAATATCACAATAGATTTTGTGATGAGCTTGCCTAAGACTCAATTGGGATTTGATGCAATATGAGTTGTAGTGGATAGATTAACAAAGTCTGCCCATTTTATACTTATTACAGGTAACTACTCCATGGATAGACTTGGCCAGTGATACCTTCAGGAAATAGTTAAGATGCACGGTATACCCCTTAGTATAGTTTCTAATAGAGACCCTAGATTTACATCTAGATTTTGGGGAGCCTTGCATAATGCTTTCGGAACAAAGCTTAGTTTGAGTACATCATATCATCCATAGACTAATGGTCAATCGGAAAGGACTATTCAAACCCTTGAAGTTATGCTAAGAGTATGTGTTATATAGCAGAAAGGGAGTTGGGATAAGTTCTTACCCTTAGTGGAGTTTGCCTATAACAACAATTTTCATACTAGCATAGGTATGGCACCATATGAAGCACTTTATGGTAGAAAGTGTTGTGAAAATAAGTTTGCCCCAAATGGTTTAATATATTTAGTTTTAATGATGACAAATATAAGACAAAAAGAACATTTTGCATATGTTCTTTGTTGCATCCTTCATAAAGCATATCTATTAGTAATTGATAAATGTATTATTTGGATATGTCTATGAAAGTCTTATATGCATGTTAGACTAACTAGAGTTATACATTTATAAATCTTGCATATGAATATATTGAGTTATGAATTTGGACTAACTATATTTATTTTAAGTGAGCAATAATTTATAGGATAGTTTAAGTACCAAGAGTGAGCATTGCAACAAGAAAGTAAAAGATCATAACTATGTTCAACTTAAGAAGAATGAAAATGAAAAGATGTTCCAAGCAATTGCAAGTTTTGAAGAGAAGATTTTCTTCGGAATCTTGGATTACATAAAAAATTGATGATGGCAAAAGATCAAATCCCAAGGTTCTTCAAGAATAGCTTATAGGAGTTAGATCTTGTGTAAAAGTAAAAAAGAATCACACTAAGCTCAAAATATGTTTTAACATATTTAAAAGTGTTTCTTAAATGTTTAAAATGCCCAACAAACTATTTTGGAAAGTTTGTCTTGGTGGTAGCTCAAATCTATGAAAAATAGCCAAATTTGTGTTTTACAAAATTGACCTTTGGTTACTCTTTTGATCATAACTTTCAAAATAATTTGATTTTTGTTTTGAAATGTTTCATATGAAAATAGACTCAAAAATCTTTCTAATGAGTGGTCATTTGCTTAAAATGGATAAGAAACGAAGAAGTTATGACCTTTTAAAGTCAGTTTTCAAAACCAGAGTGCAATAACCGATTAGGAATTTTTCCTAACCGATTATTCACCTTGTCAGGAGCCATTTTCACATTCTGAAAGCTCCTAACTGATTAGGCAATTGGCCTAATTGATTAGTATGATAAATACGAGCATTTTTCAAGGTTTCTAAAAGCTCCTAACCGATTAGGCAATTCACCTAATCGGTTAGCATAAAAGAAATAAGCGTTTTATATACTTTTATAAAAGCTCCTAACCGATTAGGAGGTTTTCCTAACCGGTTATTCTAAATGTCAGATGCCAAATTTTGGAGCTCCTAACCGATTAGGACAATCTCCTAACTGGTTATCTGGACAACCAGAAAACACATTCCAACGGCTATAAATGACTAATTTTCATAATAAATTATTCCTAACCACCACCAATGGCTCAAAAATTCTTTGGGCTATAAATACAAGTGCTTGGGCATCAAAGAAAAGGGGGAATCAATCTGAAAATGATTCTTGAACATTGAACACAAGTTTTAGCATCATTTCATCAAATATTCTGTTTTGAGCTTAAAAATGTGATTTCTTAATACCATTGATCTTCAATTTGTATTAGCCACTCTTAAGAGAGTCTCTATCAATTGTATCCTTATATTATCTAAAAGAGAGGGTGAGGTATCCCTCAAAATTGTAAGGGTGAGATATCCCTTGAAAGTAGAGGCTTAAACACAAAGGGTGAAGTATCCCTTGAAAGTAGAGGCTCAAACACAAAGGGTGAGGTATCCCAAGGTGTGTTGAGTGCTCAAGTTTGTAAAGGTCATCAAGCACATGTGAAACTTGAAGAATTGGAAGTTTTAGCACAAGGGTGAAGTATCCTAAGGTGTGAGGAGTGCTCTTATTTGTACAAAGGTTTTCCTAGCACCCGTGAAGTCTAGGAGATAGTGAAGAAAATCTCAAGTTAAGCTTGGGGACTGGATGTAAGCCACAAGTGATTGGTGGCTGAACCAAGATAAATTCTTGAGTTTGATTATCTCTTCCTACACTCTTTAATTTCATTATTTGATGAAATACATTTATCTACTGCATATCTTATCATCTTGATGTTTTGATTCTTACAACTTGATATCTAGCTTATTCACTTGATTTATCATATATCTCAAGTTATATTTAAGTAATCCTTAATAGTTGTGCCTTTGTTAGACTTATTCCATTGCATGTGTTAATTGAAAATATCAAAATACATAATTTCTCAAAGTTGCAATAAAAATTTGTAATCACCCAATTCACCCCTCTCTTAGGTGATGGTTGTCATGGCTAACAAGTGTAGGCCCCCTTTGTGTTGGTATGAGGTTGGAGAGAAAACCATTTTAGGTCCTGAGTTAGTGCAGCAGACCACAAATCAGATTAAAATAATTTGGTATAGGTTGGTTATGCCTCAGAGTAGGTAGAAGAGCTATACTGATAAGAGGATAAGACATCTAGAGTTCAATGATAGAGATAATGTATTCTTGAGAGTCACACTGACAACAGAGATTGGTAGAGCATTGAGAACACGGAAGTTGAACCCTCGTTTCATTGGTTCCTTCTAGATCCTAAAGAGAATTGGACTCGTAGCCTACCAAATTGCACTTCCACCCAGTTTTTCAAACCTTCATGATGTATTCCATATGTCACAACTTAGGAAGTACAATCCAAATCCTTCACATGTCATAAGAAATGAATATGTGCAATTAAGAGAGGATTTGTCTTATGCTATGTGGCCGATGAGGATCGTGGACAGATGGGTCAAAGATCTTAGAGTTAAGCGGATTCCTCTAGTGAAGGTGCTTTAGGATGGTGTTAGCTTTGAGGAGGCAACTTGTGAGTTGGAGTCCCATATGCAGCAAGATTACTCGCAGTTGTTTATATAAGGTAAGCAATTTTGGGGACAAAATTTTAAAAAGGGGGGAGAAATATAACATCCTTTTCAACATGTTAGACTTATAAATAGTTACAGAGGTAGCTTAATACTAGCTTAACCTGCCTGGTTAATTTTGTGGCAATCTGAGTTAGTATAGGCACTTTGCTGCAAGTTGAAAGGTGAAAAATAGCTTAAAATAACCCAGATATTAGCGTAAATGGCCTAGCTAATGGAAATAGATGTGAATAACTTATTTCTAAGTCACAAATGTGTATTTTGTGATATGGTTAAAGTTTGAGAATAATCAGAGTCTGAGAATAATCAGAGTCTGTTTGGTATTTTTAGGCACACTGGTTGTGTGTTTTAAAGTCGGATTGACTAGTCACAGATATGAAAAATTATGACACTAGTGAAATGACTTTTTTTAATGAATCTTAGTATTTATTTTAAAGTTGTTGGAACTTGAAAAACTTGATTTAGCTAAAGTTGAATGTTTTTAGCAAATAGGGAAGTACTAGTGTTATAACTAAAGGCCTAAAACACTCCACGGTTACAGCCACTTGTTTGGACTTCTTTTATATGACTTTGTTACTCTTTCTACTCACTTTTCTCTCTTCTCTTCACGGCTGAAACAGAAGCAGCTGAAAGGGAGGAAGCTCAAGTGGAGAAAAAGGAAAGCAATAGGCACAAGAAGAAGGGGAAATCCAAGGTTTGAGGTTGAGGATCAATTTTGCAACTTTAAGGTAGCATCATGGCAGCTTGAAGGTAGGATTTTTTTAGCTTGAATTTCATTTTTTCTCATTTTTCTATATTTAGGCTATTTGAGATCTAATATGCCAAAATGAGTTATTATGGTGTTTTAAGTGATTTTCATTTTTGGATAAGTTTTAAATGTGGTTTATGACTTGTTCATGCTAAGAGTTTGGATTAGAAACTGAAAATTCTTCATTTGGACCTAAAATGCTGTAAGTGTTGATTGTAGGGGTTTGGATGAGTGACTTAGTGTTTTGATCCATTTTTGATGAAATCAATTAGTGTTTTATGTTTCCCTCATGTTTGTAAACTTGTTTGGGACATAAAATCACCAAGAAACAAATTTAAAGAGATCAAATTTCGTATTTTGTTCTAATGGAACAGTACTTGAATCTACAGAATTTTACAGAACTTGGTTTCTATTGCTTGCGCCGCAGTGCAAGGTCTGGGGCGTTACGGCCTATGTTTGATGCCAGTTTCAATATTGAAACCCGAGAGTAGGGTTGGGCTGCAGCATAACCTCCAGGATTTTTCAACATTGTGGTTTTGACGTTTTGGAATTTCTTAAATGATGTGATCACTCATATATGCTTTCCTAAGTGTGTTGCAACACAAATTGGGGGAAAATTCTTGAAGAGAATGACCACTTTGCATATATAAGAATGCGTGAAACCTTAGGCAAATCTTTGAGTCTAAAATGCCTTAGGGTTATATCTAAGACCTTGCACAACATGGGGTTATTTTGGAAATCACTTGTGAAGTGATTATGTGAGGTTCTATGTATGAAAATGCTAGTGACATGGTTCTTGCTACTTTATTGGATAAGTGAGGCTAAGATTTTTATGTTCTAGTGTTTAATATGTGGCTCAGATATTTGGTTTTCAAACCTGATATTTACTTGTTTCCTATGTATTGTGACCTTAGATGGTGTGCACAGCCATATGACTTAAGGATGAGGTGTTGGATCTAAATTCTCCTTGTATTTATGCTTGCATGGTCAGGGTTACAGGTATGAGGGTGACAATATTACTTTTATGCGGTGAGGGGAAAGCGTCTACCTATTACCAAATGGATTTATACTTTTAGGCTTATCCTACTTTGTATATATAAGAAACAAAGGTTTCTTGGAAATAAGTAAGTAGCTTGTGTTTTCAACTTTAAAATCTACATTGACATTGCATATCTATAATATTTGGACGTTATTTGAGCATAATCATATTTCATAACATAAAGCATTGCATGTTTGACAATTGTATGGGTAGTTGTCATTGCTTGACCGATTGATTGTTTAGTTGCTCGTTTGATAGTATCTTAGGATTGTATAAGCGATTCTTCGATTTTGTTGTTTATCAGATATTCTATTACATTGAATGTATTTATGTTCAGTTGATTTATTTGTTATGAATGATTAACTGCTGGTCTTGGTATGTTTATACTGAGAAATTGTAATTTCTCAGCCCTATGTGTTCCATGTAAATTTAGGTGAAATCCCTAAAAAGAGAAAGGGCAACAAAAAGAAGAAGCAGAAGGCTTAGTTTAGTAGCTTTATTTCATTTTGAATCAAATTATATATTTGTATTTTTTTAGTTGTTTATAAAAGCTTATGTATACAGTATGGCTTGTTAGCCTGTGACGTTTATATATATGACATTTTTATCATCTTTGGCTCTTTATGATGACTATATAATTTATTATAGGTTTTTATTTTATGTATTTTTAGAAGTAACATGCTTAATGATATTTATTATGAAATATCCTGTTTATTTTACGATAATTCATATTAAGGTGTTACACATATGATTTAAACACACTACCATTGAATCTGGTTACTTGTACACTACATTGAAACAAATGTGAATAAATACCAGACTGATAACCTACAAACACCACATAGAACTTCTGCCTTGAACGATTAATGGGTACTGACAGTGGAAGAAAATTGTTAGAACTGTTATTGCGTGATATTACTTCTTATGTGGTAACCTTATATATAGATAGGAGGAAATGAAATATTGAGCAGTGCATGCTTTTGCAACGTCTAATTCTAATACTTGAAAGTGGGCAAGTGAGGGCAATGCAACGTTTAACTTCAATCCTTTACTTTTTTTTTTATTTGGTCTAATTTCAATCCTGGAAAGTGGGCACATTAGGGCAGGATATTTGGCAGACCATTTTGTTTTTTGATATTAATTGGTGGGCGAATTTAACGCTCCATCTAAGTACTTTGGTGTACTTAAAAAATTCAGCAGGCACTTGCCATGGAACAAAAAATGATATACAAAATATATCGGATCAATCTTTCAATTGTTTAGTGTTGTCATTATGCAATAAAAGCTGCCCACTTCAGCAGGCCTATACATCTGACACACGTTAGGAAATTCAGCAGATGCAGGAGGCCAAAAAAAACACGTGTATAGATATTTATAAATTATTTATCATAATAATGCTACTTTAAAGTTTATTTCTCGTGTTATCATTGTTTTCAAAATATATTTCAAAATTAGCTTGTTTTATTTCATGTCGAGAAGTCAATTTCATCTAAATTTGTAAAATTATTTCTCCATGTATTGATATTTATAAATTATTTCTCAAAATATGTTTTTTTGGTAACATTAAGAAGTCAGTTTGGGACAAAATCGCCTTCTCAACGTCAAATCATTCATCAAGAATAGCTCTCTATTTACATCGTACCTGATGTTATCAATCAGTTATCCTCCAATTTACGTTTGCCTAGTCACGTCAAATCATTCATCAGGAATTGCTCTTTGTTTGAAATTCAAACACGCACACCCAATTTCAATTTGAAATCA
This sequence comes from Ormosia semicastrata, assembly GCA_029884595.1. Taxonomy (NCBI): domain Eukaryota; kingdom Viridiplantae; phylum Streptophyta; class Magnoliopsida; order Fabales; family Fabaceae; genus Ormosia; species Ormosia semicastrata. The sequence continues at coordinate 1,053,560 of JAQQTO010000035.1, read as the reverse complement.
TTGTGGCTCGTATATATATTTTACATTAGGACATATACTTTAAGACCGGAGATCAATAATCCATACCTGACATCAACCTAATTAAAAGATCATATTATTGGGTCAATGGTTTGATGGAGTTCCAAAGGTCAAAAGCTTTAAATTTGGACAAAAATAAAATATATTTTAAAAAATACTATATGAAAAAATTATTTTACATAAAAAGATTATATTAAAAATAATAATAATAACACTAGACCAAGGGATCGTTAAGGATTCTAACTCAATATATTGACTAAACCGACCTAAAACCTAAGCCATGAATTTTTGGGTAAACCGGTCAGGTCATACAAATATGCTTTAATATTGCATTATACTATAGAATTCATTGAAGAATAATATTATATTAGGTTATATATACATCAATTTTCTAGTATAGTTTAATAGTATATTACAACATAATTTTTTAACATCATAATATAATAACATATTAATAAATTAATATATTATTATCTATACATCAATTTCAATAGTATCTCCACCCGATAGGCGAAAGTCTAATTACATGAGGTACATCTGGGACGAAAATAGGTCAGGCAGCATTTCAAGAGCGTACAAGCTAGCCATATGAAAGGCTTGACCTGGTCTACCCCATTTAACAAAAGTGATAGACCAATGGTTTTTTAGAAGGCCAATTTAGCTAAATAGGTTAGGTATTAAACAATTGAAAAAAAAGCCTTTTAGGCCTAGTAGACCAACCTTATTTAATTATATATTATTAATTTTATATATTCTACCATATTCATAATTTTTATATAATGTAATTAATTTTATAAATAATATAATATTTTTTAAAGGCCATTTAAAAGGCTGAAGCCTATTAGTAACATTTAAAAGTATAAGATCGTTAGGCTTTTTGAAGGTTCGTTCGCCCATTATAGTCGCACACCTAAGCAAGAACCCTCGTAACAGTATTTTTTGCACAATCATTCATCCTGACATCGACTGCACAATCACATGCTTAAGGGACCTAAATCTCTTCCACTATAGTGTGTGATGACTTAGGTATTAAGCAGTATTAGATAGGATAACGAATGTTACTTAAGATGGAACTGTGAACCCTAAATATTTTCATTAAAGATAGAAATTGTAAATGATGTTAGTTCACTAGATTGTTGAACTGTATCTCCAATCGATCAAATCCTTCTTGGAACTAATCCAACCTCTGCTCCAAGGCCGTCAACGCTACCGCCTAACCGTTAGGGAGCTCATCCTCCGATGTTCGCCATTTGAACATACACCTACTCTAGCTGAGCCACCAACCATCGAACCATCCTCTGATGCCAACTAATGTAGCTAATCCAAATGGTCTTGTTAGTGGCATTGGGGCAGCCACCATTTTGAATTAGTATTTTACATACACTATGCTACCATATTCACTTTTATATGGGATAAAAAATTATATTTTCTATGCACAGTTACAATGAATTTTTTTAATGAAAGAACCCGTAATGAAAAAAATTTGTAGAATTGTGCAACATCTAGGAATGGGTATTGTCAATTATGTGGTTTATTTTAGAATTGTGTGCCTAATCCTCCTAATTGTATGAAATTGGCAAAGGAATTTGCAATTTGATGTAATTAGAAGAGGGCTAATTCACCAACGGATTGAGTTTTTGCTAATTATATAATTTCTCACCATCAATAAAGAGATTTAAGCTAGATTAATCAAAGTTTAATGAAATTATGTAAGGGTCCCAATAACAATACCCACTTGAATTTTACAGCAACTCTCACTTCTTAAACTTCTCACAAATATAGGTCTTTGCTTAGTTAATTTCTTTTTATGCAAATTACATTATTGTCATATGAGTTGGTAGTCTTGGTAGTAATTAGACTTGTGAAATTGGCAATTGAAAACCATAATCCCTGTGAATGATACTCTCTCTCACTTACTTTATTACTTTTGTGACTTGGTATACTTAGAAATTAAGCAACATGCTCCTAGTGGGATATCGGCATAGAAGTAACGTTGCAAAAGATTACCTTCAACCAATTTGCTAAAGGAAATGGCCAAATTGAGCTTAAATGTAAAAGCAGTGCATACAAATGATAGTAAATGTAAGGCAATTTAAAGCAATGCAGTAAAACACTTGCTAAAGCTTGAATGACAAAAAGTTAACTTGTATTTTTGTTGGTGTGGAAAAAGCAAGTTAGCCTTAGCTTACGAAGCAAAGGCAACCCCACACTTTCACCATTGTCCCAAAGTAGTATGAGTTTCGCCTTAGGAGGCTCCCAAAAAGGAGAAATTGTGTTTCAGTGTGGGTTTCTAAGGTAATTAGAGAAAGCCCTAAGCTTCATATTCAAAACCAATAACAACTCAATGTAATGAACACTGAATTTGCATTAAATGACCACAATCCAACAAATACATTAAGAAAGCTGAGTTACAATGACGTAAATGTTGGCCCGAAATAAAAAGCAAAGGAATACTAAAAAGTAAAGATGGAAACAATAAGAAAGTGCTGTAAAAGTATTGAAAATGTAAAAAAGCTATAAATGCGACATTAGACACAAAAAGCTGTAATATGCTAGAAAAACGTAAAGAAACTTGATGAAAGCTATATGATTTTTGTGTGTTGATTCAGGGGTCCCTTCCTTTGAGGTCTAGAGGCCTATTTATATAGTTAAAGCCATGAAAACATCCTCCTTCAATGAAATTCTAGGCCTCTAAGACCATTTCCTTAAGTTTACGACCATGAACTCTAGCCACTAAGCTCTTCTATGTGTTCATGGGTTGTGGGAAGCTCTATAAGCATGTTCTCAACCACCTTCCATGAAGAAGACTATGAAAATGCCCTTTGAACCTGCTTAGAACATTGGAATAACAACTTCCTCTGCCTCATACGTTTTAGGAAACTTCTCAATTGTCCAGAACAACTTTTGTTTTGACTTGCTCACCTCATCTTCAATGCAACTTCTAACCCAAAAACGCACAATTTTCACTAACTTCAATTGCACTGGGCCATTTATCATGTTGGGCCGAAGTTGACAAAGTCAACTCCGTTCACCTTGTTTCCCATCAGCCCTACTCAACTTCTAGCCTAAAGCTGTCTAAAAAATGTCTTTCCTCTTACTAGGTCCTCCTGTTGTATGTTCCTAATTAGGCTATTAAGAATTTTCATGAATTTCTGGGCTTACTAGTTTTGGGCCTAGTTTACCTTCTAAACAAAAAACACTATTTTTGCTGCTTTAAGCCATCCTATGACGCTTTTCATATTGGGGAGCATCAACTAGGGCTATTAGTGAGTGGCTTCTTGCTGTTGGAACCTAGTCTTTTCAAGGTGCCAACAACTTGATTGCTTGGTTGTGTGTCAATTGTGTCATGTCTATTACGATTTTGGACTCTCCTATTTATACAAATCAAAATTTAGCCTATTTATACATATTTTTGGTCTTAACACTACCTACTTGTCCTACTCAATTCTTCATCAATAGCCCAATACTCATTATTAATGACTAATTATTCCTAACACCTTCTTTACACGTACTAACATGAATATATTAATCCCTAACATAATACCATCAATGTTACAATGTAGAATTAACAATTAAGAGTGTTGTTATCAAATGACCTCTACCCACTTGTTAAAGAAGTCAAAATATAAAGGTTTAAATGAAAACAAAGTGTACAATGCATTGTTCATTGAAAAAAAATGGGCATTAAATAGCCTCTTTTTTTCTTGGTAGAAAGTTTCTATTTTGGCTTCTTGGAGGCACTTGATAGCAAAAACCTTAACTGTTTAATTAATATATGCAGTTTAGTTGTACGGATAACAAAATATCTGTATCTGTGGGAATCCACAGAGATTACCCACAATTCGGCAAGAGATAGTTACCCGTTTAATAAATGGGGGTAGGGATCATTCTTCCTACCTTACAGTGCCCGTGAACAAATATAATTATTTATTTATTATTATTTATTATTTTATATATATTATACTTTTTTGTCTTTTACTTTGAGATGACATGAAAATTTATTTTTTCTTATTACTTTACAATGAATTATTTTAATGAAAAAATCCATAATAATAAAAAATTGTTAAACAAAATATATATTATTCTTTTTTTAATGAAAAAAATATTTACCATTATTCTAATAGTTATTTAAGTAGACTGGTTATTATAAAATATAATTGAACTTCATATGTTATTTGTGACATTCTTTTAAAATTATTAAAAATATTATGTATGCAATGTTAAACTTTATTTTATTTATGTTAAAGTTTATTATTTTTTAATTTAATTTAATTTTATTAGATATTCTTGGATACCTGCCTCTCCATGGGTATCATAAACAGGTAACCATGATAGAGTCGTGGGTGGGAAAACAATACTCGTCTTGCGGGTTTTTTACTAAACTGTCACTGTTAGTAAAACTATTTATCAAATTGTCATTTTTTTAACTATTTATCAAATTACCATTTTTTTAACTATTTACCAAAATACCACTCTTTTGAAACTATATACCAAAATGTCACCCTTTTGTCCTACGTGACTTTTTTTAATATTATCTGGCCAATCAGGATGCGCCACGTAGACTGGCGCATCCACGTAGGTTGCGCCAACACGCTTGGAGCAACCTACGTGGATGCGCCAGCCTACGTGGCGCATCCTGATTGGCCTTGGCACTAAAAACGCCACCCTTGTTGGCGCAACCAAGCACAATAAGCCAACAAGGGTGGCGTAACCCTAGTATATATCACCCACCCCTTCCCCCTCCCCCGTTCGTAACATTCAAACTATTTCCTAAATTCTTATTATCTCTCTAAAAATTTCTTCTCTCTAAACGTTCTGAACTCTCTCAACGAACTCAATTCTTACTAGAAGTGGTGCCTGGATCATTGTTTGTGATCAGTGAATTTAGATTGTATTCCTTCACATTGTAAGTACCTCTTTCAATAGTTAAATAGTTTATTTATTATTTGTTGATTGATTTTTTACTAGGTTAGTGTTAATTGTAATTTGATATTATTATACTTTAATGTTTTTATTGACTAATGAATAATGAAGTTATATGATATGTAGTCTAAATTGTATGGATCATTATTTTGTAGGTAATCGAGTAGGATATATATCTTTTCTTAAGTACTTGACATGATTTACATTAAGAAATGTTGCTTATATTAGGGTTTAGGATATATATCTTTTCTTAAGTACTTGACTAATTTAAGTAGTTTTCAAAATAATCGAGTTTAGAATTTTTTTTTTTACATAAATAACTATATTGAATATTATAATTGATTGTTAATATATTGAATAAATATATGTAATACATTATTATACATTGTTATAAATATTTATACATTATTATATGTCCAATTAATATTGTAATTGATGGCTTTAATATATTAAATAAATGTGTTGAATTGTTATTGTTTAGAATTGGAGTTAACATGACAAAATCGCTAAATGTGCACATTTACTTCAATGAGACAATGTATGATGGTGAATAGGGTGTCATGTATCGAGGTCCTCCTCCTAGGCCTATTGTGATCACAGCCGATATGACTTTGGATGGGCTGAAAACTAAGATCCATTCAAAGTTGAGGCTTCAAGCAAACCAACATGTGTCAAAAGTTATCTATCGGTGTCCGCAATGCTTCAATCAGTGGAGATGGGTAGGGCTTCTAATAGAAGATGATGATGATGTAAAGTACATGATAGATTCCTTCTGTCAAACTCCGAACATGGCGTCGATGGAGTTGTATGTGGAGGTAGAAACAAGTGGGCAGAAAGAGCATGTTGAAGCTCCTGGTGAAATCGAAGCTAAAGTTGGTCCTTCTAATCAAGTTGAGTCATGCAATATGATCGTTATTGGTGGTGCAATGGTTGAACCTGATAACCCACTTGTTAGAGTTGCAGTATGGGAGTCAAGTGAAGACGAAGCACAAGTAGCTGAGGGCGACGATTTGAACACTGACATAGAGGCAGAAAACTTTGATGCCGAAGAAAATTTACAAGTTCCATTGGCGGTTGCTCCTCAATCCATATTTATGCCTCGAGGACCTAAATCCGTGTTTGTGCCACCGTGCCCTCAGTTTTCTCAAATTAATTGGGATGCGTTGAATAATCCTGATAACTTGCCTGAATTAGACAGTCGTGGGACTTAGAGCATGGGTGATGAATTCTATGTTGGCTTGCAATTTCCATCAAAAGATTTCATGAAGTTAGCTCTCAAACAATATTCCATTCACAGGCATCAAGAGTACAAGATTGAAGACTCTGATTCACGAAGATTGACTTCCAAGTGCCCTAGTTTTGACGAAGGTTGTAGTTGGAGACTTAGAGCCATACAAAGCAAGAAGTCGAATACGTGGCAGATTACAAAATATAATGGACCTCATAGTTGTGTAAACTCATTTATGTCATTAGATCACCGGAAGTTAGACTCTCGTTTGATCTGCTCTTGCATTTTGGAGTTAGTCAGAACAAAACCTGATGCGCCTGTATCCTTAATTATTGAACGGATTCGAAGCCAATTTGGTTACCAAGTTTCATATCGAAAGGCTTTGAAGGAAAAACAAATGGCTATTGTGAATGTGTTTGGGGATTGGGACAAATCTTATGAGGTGTTGCCCAGATGGCTAGCAACCATGAAGAGAGACATGGAAGGCACAATGGTGGAGTTGCAAGACGAGGAATGTTTTGTGAATAACCGACTCGATCGTTCAAAAAGAGTCTTTTGTCGATTATTCTGGATATTTAGACCATGTGTGGCTGACTTCCGATATTGTAAGCGCATCATTCAGATTGATGCCACCCATTTGTATGACAAGTACCGTCATAAGTTGTTGATTGCAACAACTCAAGATGGAGACAGAAAACCTCTGCTTATTGCATTTGCCATTGTGGAGAGGGAGACCAAGGATGCTTGGAGTTGGTTCTTAGCCCACCTGAGATTGCATGTCACCCAACAAGAGGGCTTGTGTTTGATCTCTGATCAACATTGAGGCATCTTACAATCAGTGGCAAATGAAAATCTTGGATGGCAGCCTCCGAATGCATATCATGTCTTCTGCATACGGCATATTGGTTCAAATTTTAACTCCAAATTTCAGAACAAGGAGTTGAAAAATTTTTTTATTAACACAGGTACTTTACATTTTCTATTTGTATTCTAATTTTATCGATAATAATAGTTAGGTTCTAATACTAACCCAATTCATTTGTTGTATCAGGGTATGAATCAATCGCAATAAAGTTTGATGCTAGGCTAGAGAAGCTTAAAGTCACAACGGAGATGGCAAATTGGATTAACGAAATTCCAAAAGAAAAATGGAGTTTAGCATACGATGGTGGTCGCAGATTCGGTTATATGACTACCAATTTGTCAGAGTACATTAACAGAGTGTTGAAGGATAGCAGAAATCTACCTATAACTGTATTGGTTCAATTGACATATACAAAGTTAGTAGAATACTTTGTTAACCGAAAGGACGAGGCAAATTCAAAATTGATGACATCTGGGCAGATCTAGAGTGATGACTTATTGAAGCACTGGAGAGTCAACCTGGCAAAGGCTAGTTCACACCAAGTTCACCGGTATAATAAAGAGAATACAAGGTTCATGGTTGAAGAGGCTTTTAATCCTGTAACACAACAGGGTGGACTTTCTTATACTTTGAACTTGGAAAAAAGGCGGTGTGACTGTGGGGTGTTTCAAGCATTGCATTATCCATGCTCGCATGCGCTTGCTGCGTGTGCTTCAGTGGCAGTTGACCCATTCCAACTTGTTCATAGGGTTTACAGGATGGAAAGCATTTATAGAGCCTATTAATTTGACTTTGAACCGGTCCGGGCTGAACCATGGTGGCCTGCAGCTCCCGACACCACTTTGGTGCCACCACGTGCATTGCTTAGATCCAAAAGTCGACTAAAATCAATCCGACTTAGGAATGAGGTGGATTGGCACGAAGCAGGGCCAGGACAGACGTGTACAAGATGCCATCAACCTGGACATAATTCTCGCACTTGTCGTGTCAGTGGATCGAGTTCCTTGAGGGATGATGGAGTGGGGCCATCAATTGGGGCCGTGTATTTGATTTAGGACCTATTTTCATTTTTCAGAACCTTGTATTAGCAATCATGTGTATTTAGGAGTTGTATTGTTTTGTATCACTAATTTATGCAGTTGTATTCGAATACTATTCTCCTACATATGTTAGTTGATTCTCAGTGTTATCTTCATTTCTTCCATATTATATTTTTGTATAATTATCATATGGTTATACCATATTTTATTATAGTAATCATAGAATCCTACTAATTGTTATTATTATTTGGCATACAGTTGACAAATGGCATTCCGTGTAAACCCCGGACCAGAGGACGGCTCGATTTTGGAGTTGTAGGAGTACCATGTTTCCCAGCATGTATGGCAGGGACATGAGGACCGACACCTACTGGTTAGACATGCTCAGAAGACGAAACATATGGACCCCCCTGCTCCAATTATTCCATATCTACAACAGGCTGGTTTCTTGGGAGTTGCCCACATGGGCTATTGCAGCATTGATCACTCCCTGATCTCTATGTTGGTTGAGAGATGGCGCCCAGAGACGCATACATTTCACATGCCTACCGAGGAGTGCACCATTACGTTGGAGGATATCAAAATGATATCAGGTCTTCCCATTGATGGCGCTGCAGTCACTGGCGTTACGCATAGGGATGATTGGCTCAGTTTGTGTGCTCAGTTGTTAGGGATTGATGAGACTCCCTCGCTCATAGGCCGGGGCACGTATTGACATGACATACCTGTGGCAGTCGAGTGTTACTGCAGTCCTTGAGGACGATGATGATGAGTACATGCAACAAGTGTGCACGACATTACATACTTCGCTTGCTTGGGGTTTCTTATGCCCGATCATTCGGGTAAGCTCGTGCACTTGATGTTCCTCCCATTGTTGGAGGACTTTGCTTATTCTTGGGACGTATAGGCGGGGGTCTGCAGTTTTGGCGTACCTGTATAGAGAGCTTTGTAAAGCTACGGACTATGACGCACGCGAGATCGGAGGGGCATGCATCTTATTGCAGTACTGGGCATGATACAGATTCCCCCAGCTTGCCCCTTCACTAGCTAACCATGCTGAGCCTGATGTGTTTTACGATGCTGATCGTGGTCAATTACGTCCCTTAGGATGGGAGTAAGTTTCTATTTCATTTCGTGTTTTTACATTACTTCCTTAACATACTTTGTTAATATTATAACTTACGTTTGTAATACTTTCATTTACCAAATAGGTGGTGCAAGTATAAAGTATTGAGTGATACTGTGATTGGCGTCCTTACATATTATCGTCAGTTCTTCGATCAGTTGAAGAACGATGAGGTATGTCTTCGTTTACATTCCTTTGAGATATTTACTTATGCATATGCCGTCTTAATATTTTGTGCATCTCATTTTTTCAGTTTATATGGCAACCATACACGGATGAGCAGGTGGTAACATTGCCACCTTTTTGTGTGGCTGCTAGGGACATAGCGCTGGCAGTGGTCCCTCTCATATGTTTCCATATTGTTGAGTGGCACCAGCCAGATCGCGTCATGCGCCAGTTTGGTCTTGACCAGCCCATTCCACGGAGACCACTCTAACCAGACAGATTGCACTCGGTTACATTGGCAGGTAGGCATGATGAGGATTAGCCAGCTACACATGTTGTTTATATAGCCACCTGGGATAGTCATAGGGAGAAGCTTGTTTGGGGAGTCCCATTAGTCGCACCCTTCAGTTCGCGTTCTGAGTACATGCGTTGGTATAAAAGAATTACCAGACGCTGGATTGCTCCTACTAGCGCATCTATTAGGAATGCGGTAAGGTCTTTACCAATTCGTTAGTGACTATATGTATTTTGTATTCAGTATAATGACATAAATTATATTTGTTTATTAGGCGGACATTGCAGAGTATTTGCTCAGTTTAACTACTAACACTGTCGCTCGAGAGGCTGCTACACAGATCCTCCACTCGTTGCGGGAGCATGACCGCATTACGATGGAACAGCTACGTCCAGCTCCAGCAGCAGACGACATTCAGGGCTGCCTGAGGAGTCCAGCCAACAGGGAATGCGGCGTACACAGAGGAGAGGATTGGCGAGCACTCGGATACGACTTCGACATCCCGAGGAGTCCAGCTCTACTACCTAGCATACGACTCAGCCGCCTACCGCTGCTACATACCCCCCACTCAGCCTCCTACCACTGCTACATACCCCCCTACTCAGCCACCACCTGCCTATTACCCACCATACCCACCATACCCTTATCCACCGTATCCATACCCGCCACCGAGTTACCCCTCATATCCTTACCCACCACAAGGTTACCCACCATATCCTTACCCACCACCAGGTTACCCACTATACCCATCACAGCCAGGTCCTTCTTCCGAACCATCTCATAGGTCACCGCATTCTGATGCGGGCCCATCTCATTGACATTGACATGCAATTATATTTAGTGATTTTGTGTAAAAGACTATTGATAATATCTTCTTGTGAGTTTGGTACCCTTATTAGATTAGACTATATATGTTTTTCACACAGTTTTAGATTTTATTAAAGATTTTGGTAACCGGTTGCATTAAACAGGATCATTGGCTTTTGGGGAGGTCCAACATTTAGGGGAAACTCTGTCGAAATTTTTACTAATTCAATTTACTAAAAACTTGGGAGGGGATTATTGGGATCCAAATCCTACTCATTATTGTCTGAATCCTACTCAAAAAATTTCATTTATTTATTTGAATTAATGCAAGAGTAATTCAATTGATATGACCAATAATAGGCTTTTTTAAGAAGCATTTAATGCCCATATAATAAAAGACAAGTCATTGAAATTTGTTTTAAGGATTATATTAACCAAATATAACCTATAAGTAATACGTCTCTTCTAGAGGATATACCATTTAGTTTTTTTTATATGCTGTTTAAAATATTTGTGTCAAAATAAATAAATATATTCAATAACTTCATAATAAGATATGTACGTACATTTGATTAAATTATTTTTAAATATTAAAAATCATAAATAAAGACAAAATTAAAAGAAAATAATTAATACCTCATTTCTTTTTTAAAATAAAAAATAAATTGAAACAATAAATTTTTAAAAAATAACAAAAAAAGCATATGTGTTATGTAATTAATAAATCCTCATAATAACTAAAACAATATTAAATATTACCAACATATTAAATTTGTCACTTTTTTAATTTTATATTTTATATTTTACCTCCGTAATTAGTATGGAGTCATTAATAAATGCTTACAAAATTTTATTAAGTAATTTAAATAATTTATAAAAATTTAAATTTAAATTTTATGTATAATGCAAGAAAACACCAACAAAGGTGGCGTTTTTAGTCTTAAGGCCAACCAGAATGTCTGCATAAATTGACGTATCGATTGATCAGATAATATTAAAAAAAATCACGTAGGACAAAAGGGTGACATTTTGGTATATAATTTTAAAAGAGTGACATTTTGATAAATAATTAAAAAAAATAATTTGATAAATAATTAAAATAATAATAATTTAATAAATAATTTTATTAATAGTGACAGTTTAGTAAAAAATCCCTCGTCTTGCCTCTGCCGCTGCCCTCACCTAGTTGCCATTCATATTTAATTACTACTGCTTACACAGTACTCAATATAACTTTTATATTTCAAACAGTCACATTTATATTTTATTTGTTTTAATTTTTTGTCTTTCTCATGTTGTAAGTGTTGGCCAACTGTGGCTCATGGCATGGGCGGGACGTATGTCATTTTTGGTAAACATATAATGTCCACTTTGTTGGTCCACCATTATTATTCATTGATTTTCTTATTGTTATCCATGCTGGGCCTTGGTTTCGGCCTGGGCCACTCATCTTCATCACCAAAATTACTGAATCATGCACCAACATCCTAACAGCATTAAAAAATTTTCCCAATAACTACATGATAAAATTAACTCATGTATTATCGGGTTCAACACTTCTTACCCATGGACTTCTATACCCAATATACTAAGGCTCATCAACAACAAATGGTCCACTAAACAATTATGATGGATCGTTGACAAAAAAAAAAACAATTATCCTGGTTCTGCAAACCAAGCCCAACATTGCACACTCATTTCGTACTTGTATACACACATTGCCTCTATACACTTTGCTGACCCTAAGGACAAAAAAAAAACACTTTCCTAACCCAAAAAAAATTTTCTCAACATAAGGTGGTCAGTTATTTCCTTTTGCTGTTTAACGGAAAATAAATTCATCAATATTTAACCTATCAATAAAATCAACTATTACATTATATCCAACACTTCTCTGTTCAATTAATTTCATCCACTTATTAGTCACCTTCTCATTTTTAAATCAATGGCCTAAAATGCAAGGTATACTATACACTCTCTTTTAAAAGGTGTACATTAGACAAGCCTTAGAAAGTGGTGCAAACATGTTTGGCATCTTTGGCACTGAATCGCCCAAAGTTATTTTGGGTACAAATTAAAAGGAGGGTTTACCCTTTCCATCATGCATGCACACAGAACACTGCTATGGAAGAGTTATGGTGGAAAGCTTGCATTGATTAAAGTAAATTAAGTGCTACCTAAAATGCTCCTGTTCTTTGAAATGTGGAAAAATGTCAAGCATGAGGAGGCACTTACGGCCTTATAGGTAAACATTTGTTCGTATAAGAAATTCTTACAAGGTATGCCTACCATGGTATCTTATCGACATTTCATTAGTAATTCACATGTATAAATGTATCTTTTAAGGATAGGTACAATCTTAACATAACTACATCAGTCTTGTTATATGTGTTTAATATTGAATATAGTGCCTATAATAATTACTGCCTAACTAAGAATTATTCTTATTCGTGTAGGTTGTTTGTGCAAATATAGTATAAAATTATGTATGTTTCTTGTTTTGATAGTTTTCTAGAATGTTGTATAGAAAGGAAATTTACAAGAGTAAAATATTCTAACATCTACACATAAAATTCTTATATTTTAAAAAAATATTACATATAAATTTAATTAAACATAATATGCTTAAAATTAACTAACAGAATCATTAGTTAATCATTAATAATTTTAAAATAATATTTTTATTTTTTTAATTTCATCATTATCACTTGTAATATTAAATAAATTTTGCTTGAAATAATATTTTTATCTTTAAATTTCTACCTTTAATGATATTTTTATCCTTAGTTTCATCAGTATTATAAGTACAAATCATAAGCTAGTTATTTTGTATGTATTTTTGGATTAACTTAATTTATTTTCAAAATAATTTATAATCTATAAATCAAAACATTAAAAAATAAAAGCTTATGATTGAAATTTTTTTTCGAATACAAAATAATTTAATCCATACTTATTAGTCAGATTCACTGTAGCCTAATTTCTCTATTGCCTGGATGGGGTTGTTCAGCTTTAGTTGTACACCAATGACTCTGATCAGTTGAATACTGTCCAGTGACCTCTTAAAGGAAAATAATCATCTTATATTTTTTTAAAGATATAAATATTATATATATATATTTTTAAGAATATATAATTAAGAAAGAAAAAATAATAAAAATAAATAAATATAATAAATAATAAAAATAAAATATAAAAAATATATATATATTATTTGTGATAAGAATATAAAAATTAGTTGTCAACAGTCTTGGACATAGGTATCCCGAAATTTATAAAGGGTCGGAGAATTTGGGTGTGTGTTTCATATCATAATGAAGTCGGCAAAGGTTTGGTCTTGGTACAGGTGGGGCACATTTTCTATTTTTCCTAGGCAGCATTCTTCAGAATAACTTTTGGCGTCCAGTGTCCACACAGCTTTCCCAGGAAATACTGTTTAAAAAAAAAAAATTCCTTTCTCCCACAACTTTTCATTTTTCTCACCCAACCCAAACAAGATTATTTGCGTTTATCACGCCACTAGCAATAATATGCTGATGTTCCAATGCCAGAATTCTGAACTATGGATACTCCAGCCAAGAAAAAGGCACACACGTTGGCGGGGGAAGGATTTGATCCATCGACAAAAATATTCTTACATCATCGTGGAATAAGAAAAACTCTTACTCTAGAAGAATTTTTCTCCATTGACATGATCTGTTGATTGGGTTTTAGCTCACTCAACCACACGTTAGAGGCTGAGGAAATTAGAATATTGACTTATTCAGGTTTTAAAAAAACATTGCATGTATTTAGACACAATTATAATTTAGCCATTAAGTGTTTGGTCCAGTTAACATTAAGGTTGGTTTGAATGAGTTTTTAAAATAAGATTTTTTTAAGTGTTTTTTAAAAAATAAAAGTTATTTTATGTTTAAATTTAATATTAGAAGAGCACTTTCTTGATGTGTAAACAACTTCTCCATGTTATAAAAAAATCTCTTTTCTATGTAAAAAAATGTAATTAGAATAAAAATGTTAAACTAAATAATTAGTCCTTATAATTTCACACAATTTAAATTTTAGTTCCTGTAGATTAATTCTTTGAATATTGGTACCTACATTTTCATTTTTTTTGGATTTCGATCCCTATTATCATGGCATTGGTCTGTATTGTTTTACTCTTTTGAGTTTTAATTTTTATAATTTTTACTTATTATTGTATTAATCATTATTTTTCATTAAGAATTGATTCTTACAATTTTAAATTATTAAAGCTTTGATCATGACGGATCAAAATTCAAATTAGTAAAATTATACGTACCAAAATCTAAGAAAATAAACTATAATGACCAAAATCTAAATTAACTAAAACTATAAGGATTAATTATTTTGTTTAACCAAAAAAAAAAACCCATCCAAACACAATAAAAAATTGTAAAAAGTACTTTTTTTAATTAGAAAAAGAATTTTTTTTAATCAAAATAAGCACATCAAATGACCTCTAGTAAGTGTCCTTTTCTCTAATTTAAGTTCTAACTCTAAGTACATTTTAAAAAAGAAAAAAAGACATATATTCCAAATATGTTAATTAAAGTATGCAATTTACTTCTGAACCAAAATCCCTTCTAACTTAACAGGTGAAGAACTAAACCCCCCAAGGAAGGAAAGGCTCCAGGTCTCTTTTTCTTAGTATACTGTAAGAGTCTGGATAGGGAAAGGAGATAGGTTCCGTGTTGAAAAATTATGGCCCATACCATTATTATCACACCATAATATTACAGATTATGGCCCATACGAGTTGAACCATCAAGCTCCTTGGCCACTTGGCAGTTGGCACCTTCACTGGTGGGCCAATTGGGTGCTAGGGTGGTTGGGGACCAAGGAATGGCAAAAACATGGAGAAGCAGAGGATATCCCCCAGTCCCCTTTTACTCGTCAAATATTTTTCTCATATAGAAGAATCAAGTTTTCTCAATTGTAATTACTCTATATGAAGCATTGTTAAGATACCTCAAAAGCTGCACCACAAGCCCAAGATGCTAAAACAAAATAAAGAAAGCAACGCATTTCTACTAGATTTACAAATAGCCATCTCCCTTTCCATACAAAACGTCACAAGTAGTTTACTTTTTGTATGAAAAAATGTGTGAGCATTATTACTCTTTCTACTCCCCTGAAACAACATTATGAGAAAATGCAGGTCAACGCCAGGTGAAAAATAAAATTAGCTGAATCCTTTTCAGACCACCACGAGGATGATCAGTATAAAAATGGTAAAATGATCTGAATTCCAAACCTTTTGTGTGTGTGTGATTAAAAGTAAAGTGAGAGGGGAGGCAGGCAAGGACATGCCATAGTTTTCAGGAGCTTACAATAATACTTGCATATTGCTTGCCAAAGGGGAATTATTGGCATTAGAAATCAAAACCTAAACCTTGCAAACGTCCACCCCAACTCAGTAATGTAAGACTGACATCAGAAACAGGCAAGTCTAATTGATGTCTAGATGCTGAAGAAAACTTGTTGCAAAGTCACTAATGGCAGATGCTAACTAAGAAACCGTCTAAATTGCAAAACTTATAAATTTCTCAATAAATGCAATTTGTAAAATCTAGTTTAATTCAAAACTTACTAACATTGAAGCAGTCAGCAACACATACAAAGACATCCTGTCAAAAAAGTAACATCTTCAGTATAGCATGTACGTGCCCAGTAAAGTATGTATGAGAGTAGCATGTCGTGAGGTAAACATGAGTTAATTAAACAGGCGAATGAGCCAGAACAAACATAATAAGGGTGCAAGGTATGGTCAGGAGAAAATAATAAAATGCCTAGTGTTAGTAACATTTACTGATTTCAGACAACTCATAAAAGAATAACTATAATTACAAACTCAACATAAATGAACCAATGATTCAGCTATATTATATTCTATCCCTAGCTGCTCCCTTATGAATCTGATTGTTATTCATACTGAATAACCTAATCTATTAGGAAAACATAAACAAATGATTCCATATAAAATCATTTTACTAAGAATACATATCCAAAGCAAGATTAATCAATCTACTCAAAATCAATACATAAATTGTAATTTTTCGTTTCTCTAGTCATCTGCTCAAATAAAGGCAGCAAATGAAATCTACAAAACAGCCATCAAATGAAATAGGAAACTATTTGAGATAAGAAACAAAAAATAAATGCTGAAGAAGCACATACCTTTCATTGCAAATCACTTGGTAATAAGTATAAGATCAGTACTTTAAAATATCTTCCATAGGAAAGATAACATGAAATTAACTATGCACTTTAACATGCAATCCATTATATTACAAAAGAACAAGACCTACCCTACATAACAAATATAGTCTGTAATCCTACTTCCTTTCATGTTACAGCTCAGTACTCAATCTTACAGCTCCTGTTCAACTGTCCAATTGAGTTTCTGATCTTCAATATATCACCTAATGTAAAACTTGTCAAAGTAAGAGGATTGCAGCCATTACGGTCATCAACAAAAGAGAAACAAAGGGAATGAGAAATGAAACACTAAAAGCAGCCAAAAAGACATCTTACAACTTGATTGTATATCACATGCCAATGAACAAAGCTCTTGTGAGAACTAAGATCAGTTCAGTTAGAAGGGAGCACCCCTAATGAAGCATGTAGCTCAAAAATGAGAAGGCTATTGATCTCTCCACCTAGGACTTGGGATGGGAAAAAAGCCTGAAGGAGAAAATGGAAATAGGCCAGGAGAAAGTGGAGGTTGAGGCCCAGGTCCTAAAATCCCTGATTGTGCAAAGGGTGAGAACGGGAAATTGGGTGTGAAAGGAGATGGAAACTGAACGCCAGGTGACAGGAGTGGATAAGGTGACCGAGGGGATAGGAAATTCATGTAACCAGTTGGTGAAGGCAAGAGGAATTGAGACGCTGGAGAAGGTAAAATGGGAGGGCCATTTGCTTGTGGGGAAGGAATACTAGGCACAGGTGGGTTAGTAGCATTCACAGGAGGAATAGGACCATTTAATCTCGGAGAGGGCAGCATAGGCACGGGAGGATTAGGAAGTAAAGCAGATGAAGGTGGATGAGGCTGAGTATTGGCCGGTACTTGTGATTGAGGAGGAGGGTGTGGCTGAGGTTGGTTACCCCTTGAACCTGGATCCATCATTGAATTTTGAAGGAATCTCATGTAAGCAGAGATGGGTGATTCAGCTGTATTAGACCATGTCATGTCCCCCGGAGTAAACGGTTGCAAAGGGTTGGGTGATGGTTGTCCAAACTGAGCAGGTCTAGGCAAGGTACTATCATAAGGAACCGGGGGAGGGGCTGCACGGACCGGCATTGGAGGCCTCATGTGGGGCCGGTTGATGGGGGTTAATGGGGGAGGTCTAATCTTCTGCAACCGCATACTCTGCGGTTTTGGGGAATTATGTAGAGGTCTAGGTGGAGGATCGTGGGAGGGTGACCCAGTAAGCTGCTGAACAATATCCCTGAAGTCATTCTTGCTTATGTTGTAAACCTGAGGCTGAGGCTGAGGCTGTTGTTGCCTACCACTAGCAGTGTTATTACCAAAATTGGGCTGATGCAAAGGGCTCTTTCTTATATTTTTTCCCATTTTGTTCACACCCAAATTGTCATTATGCCTGCTTTTGGAGTTATCCATTTTTGTTAAAACACAAACTCAAATCCACACTTTGCTCAAACGCGAAACTTTACAAGGACAACAGTAAAACACCATAAAACCCAAAACCCAATTCATATAAGCTTTACAAGGACAACACGTCGGAACCTCAAAACCCAAACAAAAACACCATAAATCTCACAAATCAACCTAAATTCAAATATGCAGTCACTTCATCCCGAAGTCAAACAAATCCTAAACTTGAAATGAACACCAAGACTTTCTTATTGGAATCTCAAACTGGACCGTGAGAGATCAATCCCACCAATCCTAGAGCCGAGGTAAGAAGCAGAAAACATACCCCTTTTTTTTTTTGAGCTTCACCCAACCCAATCGGAATTCGGAACCACCCAGCGGATTGAATGAAGACGGAGTTTCAGTGCGAAGAAGAAAATGGAGAAAACGCAAAGAAAAGACCCCAGGGGGGAGATTAGGAAAAAGATTGAAACTTGACTTGGAGGGACTAATAAATGAGACTCTAAAAAATGGAAAGACTAGAATAGAGAAGAAGGAAGGAGAGAGAAAACCCAATATTATAAAAGTTGCGTTGCGTACAGTAATGGCAAATGGGAAATGAAATGGAAGGTGAGAGATGACGCCACGGCGGTGCGTATCATTTTCAATTTGGAGTTGGAAATTGGGAAGAAGCTTGAAGCGATGATGACGGGGCCGACGTTAATGTGATTAATGATTATGTGAATGGGCCCATAACAAACACACAAACAGTTAGCTACCTAGAGATTAATTAAGAGTAAATTTGGTACTTAGAGTAATAACCATTTTTCAGTTTCATAAGTAGAAATACATAGTCAATCAAGTTGATTCAATTATTAAGATCAAATAACATCGATAAAAAAAAAGTCTAAAATTCGATTTTTGAATTAAGGCTTGTATCTCTCATTTATTAATTTCTTTTATAAAAATATATAAAATGAGATTGAAATTGATCATTGATATCATATATTTATTTCTATTAAAATTAGTTACTATTTTAATAACTTAATTTAATTCATTCTAACTTGACATAAATAGACTTTTAAGTTCCAAAAGACATGATATGACTTGGCTTACCGTTCTTGAGTTTTGATAAATTAATGATAAATTATTTTATAAAACAGATAAATACGTTTTCTTATTTGGATTTGGATTTTTCTTTTTAAATGATACGTAACAAAGCAAGTAGATATGAGGTTAAAAGGAAAGAGAATGAATTAAATAAAGTTATATTTTTTTGTCTTGAATATTAATAAAAGAACAAAATAGAATTTACTACTTTGAGTGAGAGACAAAAATAAAGAGACATGATGTAGAATACTTATTTTTACATAAAAAGATTAATTTCACTTATTTTATTACCTCAATTTTTGTGAAATAAAAATTTGGTATTTAAAAGGAAAGAAAGAAAAATAATTCCTTGTTATAATAATTATGGTCATTTTTAATTTGATTTTTGTTTATTAAGGAAGTCAAAAGATAACCTTTTAGGTAAAAATAAAATATTTAATTTTCAATACATTCAATGGTTTGTTTTTATTTAAAGTTTCTATTTCTACTTATTCAATAAGTGTCTCATAAGACACTTGTTAGCAAAACTCTTTTAATTTTAAGGGTTTTGTTAACAAATATTCTTAGAGTATATGCTAAGAATAGATTAAAACAATATTTATTATTTATTATTTATTATTTAAAGAAAATTTTATTATATATTTTTGAAATTTTTAAAATAATAAATACTTTTACTTTTCATTTAATGGATTTTATTTTTTATTCCTTAACATGACACATATTAGCAAAATCTTAATTTTAAAACAAAATAAAATTGATTTTGAGCAAAATAATTGACCAAAAATGAAATGAACAAGGTATTTGAATCCAATAAAAGTTAATTTAATATATTAAAAACAATTTTTTTAGAAATCAATTTTAAAATAAAATTTATTTTAAGCAAAATAATTAAAAAATGAAATGAACAAGGTATTTGAACTCAATAAAAGTTAATTTTATATATTAAAGGCAATGTTTTAGAAATCAGAACATACCGACCGACGGATAAACTGTGAATTGAATATGTTTTTAATTTAAATATTATTTGATTTAATTACAGTCTAATTACAAATTTATTAATATAGTTTAGTTTTAAAAATATTAATTTAAGGGAACCTTTGAAAATGAAAGGAGGAGCGTAAATTGCCAACCATGCTAGGCAGGACTAAGTCAGACATAAAAAATCAACGCTGGTTTTGGCGTTCGGTTTGATTTTGACTAATGAGTATTAGGATGTGTACCAGTGGGTGTCAGCGTACTGGAACCGGCTTTTCCGTTTACGGTGAACTTTAGTCCAAACACGGCGCAATACGCAGCCTCGGCGGAACTTGGTTTTAGACTAAGTCCAAAAACTTGGTTGGTGCTTTTGACTAGTTGGATTGGATCTAATCATATCAGATTAGTGACACAAATTATTATTTTTAATTACGAGGGTTGTTGAGAAAATACTCATTATCACATTTATTTTAATATATTTTTATTAAATTACATTACATATTAAAATTTAAATTTAAATTTAATTATATATTAATTAAATTAATTATACATTAAATAAATTAATTATATATTAATCAAAGTTAAATATAATTTAGTGTGTGACGTAGTTTAATACAAAAAAATATATTAAAAAATATAATAAAAAATATGATTCTAGTATTTCTCTTTTAATTATAAAATAATTGGGTGATTATTTTTTGGGTAATTATTATTTTGATTATTTTTTAGGACATTTGTTAGTAAAATTTTTATTTTTTTTTATTTCTTTTGTGGCTGTTAAAACTTTTCGAGTACATTCTTTGAATTTTAGACGAGTCGACCAATTATATCATGTTGAAAATTTGTTAATGGCGAATCTATGTTTATGGATTGTGGTGATAAATGGTCACATTCACCTCAGAGTTTATAACTTCATATTGCCGTCCCTACCATTTATTTTGATTTTTTAGTTGTTCTATTATAATTTATTAATTAACAAAATAGGTGAAACTTTAAAAAATAATGTCATTAAACTTTTCATATTAATTTGAGGAGACAAAAAATTATTCCATTCATTTTTTTATCAGTTTTTAAAAGTTTTTTTTACAAGAATTAAATATGTCATTAAATAATCTCAAATTAAATAAAATATAAGTTGATATGATTAAATTACCCTTAAGAGAAAGGTTTTGAAAATTATAAAAATTAATTAATATATATAATTATTAAGTTTAGTGAAAACATTAAATAGTGAGTAAAATTAAAAAAAATTAATGCACTCTTAAAATTTTCAAATGACAAATAAATTGAAATAAAACAAAATTTTTAAAGACAAATAAAAAAAAGGAGGAGTATACGTATTCTTTTGTACTTCAATCTTTTAAGTAATTTAAAATTTTCAATTTTTTTTCTTAAAATATAAGGTGAATTTCAAAATTTTTATTCTTGTAAAAAGATCACATAAATCTGATACACCCGCAATCAAATGAAAATTAATTCAATGAGTGAATCAAAAAAGTTAAACGTATATTTTGTGATTTCATAAAAATAATAATAATAAACTTAATTATCTGCATTATGTCATGGTACTTTGCTTTATTAAATTCAAAGAATACAAATTTTAATTTTAATTTTTCCAGTGGCAATTGACTTCATATTTTTTTTATATTGTAATATGCACTTTGGTATTATTTTTTCAATAACTCCTCAATTTTTTAATACTTTAGTATCTCAGTATCTTTTTTTTAAATAATATAAACCAATTGTGAAGAAACATTAGATAATTTTTGTATTTTCCCTACTTTCCCAAAGTAGAAACTAGGATAAAATCATTTTTTTATATCTTACAACTTTCTCTTTATTTTTAATATATTTATTCATTATATTTAAAACATACTAACAAGTATTCCGTGTATTGCATAAATTTTTTAAAATTAGATAAAATTTTAAAAAATATAATTTTTAAAAATATATTAAAAACTATAAAGAAAATATGCATAATTAGTTTAAAAGAAACTTTTAAATTAAAAATTTAAAAGAAAAAAATCAAGAATAAAATATGTCATTATTTAAAGAAGAACAAAGTAAAGATTAAATTACTCTAAAAAAGCATATTTGTATTTAATAAATATGAATAGATTGATAAAGTATTTTTCTGTTGCATTGCTCTTTATCCTGTGTTTGGATGTTTTTTCATTAATAGAACGAAATGAAATAGGTGGGGATGAACCGGAAAGGAAAGGGAAGGAATGAAACATACTTACTATTCTCTTTGTTTAGAAGTTTCATTAACGGAACGGAACTTCATTACTCATGTGTTCCCTTCATTCCATCTCAATTTTAGGAAAAATAAAAATTAGGCATTTGAGGAGAAGATGGGAGAAATGGTTCCCCATGTGTTCCGTTTCCTTTCCATGTATTTTAAAACTCTCAAATAAAAGAAGTTATTTGCCTTCCTCTCATTCTCTTTCCGTTCTCCTCATTACCTATCATCCAAACATAGTATTTGTGACACCTCAAAAAGCGCTTATTTTATGATATATGTTCATTTTATAATATTTGTAATTTTTGTGAATTTTTCTGAAATTATTTGAATTGTTTGATTATTTTAATATATTTCTCAATTTACGTGCGCATTGAGCGGGACTGGGAAAATAAAATATTTTCCATGAGGCCGAAAAACTTTAGACTGTGGAAACCTCAACGGGGGATCTTACTAAACCCGAGGTCGGACACAGTTTATGAGGTTTTTCATTTTTCGAGATTTTATTTGATAAATAAAATCGCAGTATATTTTGTTATCTATGCGACACTAAAATATTATTTATGCTAACTGTAATTTTTGTCTCCTGGATAATAGCTCTAGCAGATTATTTCTATCTAATTATTTTTATAATATCATCTAAGTGACATCATCACCCTTCACTTTATCAAAAAAGCGTGTAAAGATTCTCAAGGAAACTTTAAGGAAACTTCCTACCAAACATCACACACACTCTCTCCTCTCACTTTGGCTCCATGGTTGGAGGGAAGAAAAGATGACAATATTGTCATCTTTTCACTCAAGAGTATCACTTCACTTTTCATTTCAAAAGCTATCACATTCTCTCTCTACATTTCATCTTTCTCTTTTCTTCTTCTCTCCCTCACGCCCTCTCCTCTCTCCGCCTCTTCTTCCACTCGGGCTGCACACTATCATGGGTGACCAATCAAGCTTTCTTGCTCAAGCCAACCTAGAATCTTAACTCCCGTCATCATCTTGAAGCCTTTCTCTTTGGTGATCTTCTTTTGATTCATCCATCTTCATCACTTTCTACCAAGCTCTAAAGCTTAAAACTTTGAGGTAAAGTTCTTGATTTTCTTCCTTTTCTCCTCTCATTTTCGTGACCCTTGGTCACCATTGTGATCAAGGACTCTTCTTTTCAAGTTTTGGTGGTTGATTTTGTGAGTTGACTATCTTAGGGTTTTCTTGGTAGGGATGGACGAAATCTTGCAAGGAAACATCAAGAAGCTTGCTTTCTTGATTGTCTCTTGAGGTAAGAGGGAGATTAACCTCATCAACCACTCATGGTAGTGAGGAACATGTTTTCAGGTTAATGGTGAGGAATCCATTTGTGGGTTGCTCACTTTGTTTTTTTGTGATTTTTGGTAATGTTGTGATTTGGATGTGTTATATGATTTTTAATGCTTGTTATTGTGTATTTTGATGGATTTGAAATGCTTAAATGCTTGGATATGTATATGGATTTGTACCCATTTGATTTGGAGGCTTGGGGAAGCACATTTTGAGGATTCTGGGCAAGATCCACGGGCCGTGCGGATTTACACGGCCCAGGTCGTGTTCCTTACTGGAAACGCAGCTTACACGCCACAGGATAGAGCGTTACACAGTCGTGTAATCGGGTAGCTCAGATTTCACACGTTTTCAAGTCCTTCCAGAGGAGTACACGGCCCAGGCCATGTAATGTGACACGGCCGTGTAGGGCAGGCCGTGTAATTTGACACGGCCATATAATTGAGGTGATGAGAAATGGATGAGTTTTCTAGTCCATTGGAGGCTCATAGCCTTATTGGGCACTCAATATGAGAATTTGTATCAAGTTAGAATTTATTTAATTGAATGAGTAGACATTTAATTAGGAGATCATAACATGGAAAGAACAAAGGACACAACTTTATCCTATGGCCTAAAGTGATGTTTGGACAATGAAAGAACATGAGTGTAGGTGAGGTCGTGAGGAACTTAAAATGATTAATTTAAATGGGCTATGTTTAGAACTAAGAAAAGATGATCATAACGTTATGATTTGAGGAGTAATGACTTTTAAGAATACTAATAGAAATAATTTTGGGGATAATCGGAATAAGGGAAGGTGATTTATTAGTAGTGAATCTAGTTGACTTGATAATCGAGAAAATTAATAGAGACTTTATAAGAGAAGAATGGGAAAGAATTTGTGAAGGTAAGATAATGTGTTTTCTCTTAAGATTTTCATAAACAGTACGAGGAAAGGTTATTCGAGGAACTTAGTTAGAAGGATCTATTGATTAGGGTTGATGTCTATCTTTATTCTTGAGGAGTGTTTCAATTAAAGCCCAAAGATGACATAATGGTTATATATGCTAAAGAAAATTATAAGAATGCTTCATGCAAATTGATGGTGATGATGCTTGAATTCGTACGATTGTGGTATGTTGTGAAAGTATGCATGATTCTTGAATTTGTATAATTGAGATACTCTGTGAAAGCATGCACTAGCATCATTGTGCCTTGGGCCGACGTACTGGACCCAAGTGATTTGTGATTTTAGCATTGTGCTATTGGGCCGACGAACTGGACCCTAAAATCATCAGATAGATGATTGAGTCAGATGTAATTTGCTTTTATAACCAGAAACATCAGATAGACAGTTGAGTCAGATGTGACTTGTTATCTTAAGAAACCCGGATATATCAATGATATTATGTAGTTGTATGAGCGGCTATAAATATCATTGATATTAATAGTATTAAACAATTGTATGAGCGGTTGCTTTAATATCATTGGGAACAGTTCAACGGTGGTTTGATTTCATTGAATATGCATTTGAGCATTATACAGTCGTGGCGTTTTATGCCTAGGAGTGAGCGAGAACTTACAAGATAGTGCGGTCCATAATGGATCTTGGGAGACATTCAGGGCGAGGTGATTCACTTAGTGATTATGTTATCACATTGTATACCCCTGGTCATGAACACTATTGCAACGCACTAGCATCCCGACAAAATACTATTGCTTTTTGTGGTCCAGCGTAGACTGTCTTTTGAGGGGGGACGGATCTTCTGGAACGCTTATCTCTGAACCTTAGCTCCATGGAGTAGGAAATGAGTACATTGTGCAAAAAGATGGTCAGGATACGCATTGTGCATATGCATAGTCAGTACACATATTGTCATGGCATGATCAGTATTCATGTGTTGTGATATACATTGTTGAATCATTTACCAGTTGATGATGTAATTATGCTTGTTGACTTGCGATATCTCTGTACTATCATGATTATGTTCATTATTTTGTAATGTTCCTGTATTGACATGATTTTATATGTCTTTATTTAATGTTGTTGTATGTGAAAGGCATTATTGCCTTTCGTTCTATTTCTTGCTGCCTGATGGTATTGATGTAGGGGATCTCACCTCTTTCGTTGTATTATTCTGTCTGCTTCTATATTGTTCTCATGTCCATAAAGACTGCGTAGCAGTAAGGCGAGATCTGCGAGATTTCACTCGACTACAGTTTCTTGGGGGTATCAGATTGTGGAGTTTTTAGTGGGACATAGGATGCATTTGTATGACGGAGATATCACTTTGCTTTGGAGCATGATCCGGCATGACGTCGCCACTACTATGGTGGATGTAGCTGTGCGCGTGGAGTTCTGCATGCCTGTTGGAGAGTTTCCTCTAAGGGAGGACTTTGTGGAGTCGACCGTTCGGACTCCCGTCCGTAGTGACCTGCCCAACTGGGTGTTTTGTTTGCTTGGAATCCCGAAGGGGATCTAGATGAAGATCGGGTACAAGATCCTATTCTTTAGGTGTTAGGACTTGGACTAGGTTCACTTTTTATTTGTTAGTTATATGTACTTTTACTTTTTGGAGTACTTGAGCTTTAGACTTTTGGAACATGAGATAATGTACTTAAAGATGTAATGAAATTTGTTTTATGAAAAGTCTACTTTCCAATCTTTATACTTTATGTCTTTATTATTTGATGAGTCAATGTTATTTGTTAAAAAAGAAATTTTGAAACTCATGTTTTATAATGTCAATCTTTATATAACTTGATTATAGATCTTTATAAAGGAGTCAGTTGAAATGTGAAGCCCTTCGGAGGGGGTGTTACAATGTTAGTTAAATTTTTAGAATTCATCATTTTGCTACTTCCTCTATTTGTTTTTGTATTTTTTTTAAGACTACAAGTTATCCTATACTTGAAGAACATAAAATTAATTTATGTTTGAATATGTACATTATCCTTGGCCAAAAGATATTTTTAATAAAACTCGAACTCTTACAGTACAAGTAAAATATATGAGAAGGGAAATAACTTCTCTTATTTAGGAGTTTTAAAATACATGGAAAGGGAACAAAACATATAAAGAATCATTTTCCTTCACTTCCCCTCAAATGCTCAACTTTTGTTCCTCTCAAAATTGAAGTAGAATGGGGGGAACACATGGGTATTGAAGTTTCGTTTCGTTCCGTTAATGAAACTTCCAAACAAAAAAATGATAACTATATTCCATTTTTTTCCTTTCCTTTCCAATACATTCTCACCTATTCCGTTCCATTCCATTAATGAAAACACTTTCAAACACATGATAAAGTTTAATTTACCAATTAAGTCACGCCTCATATTTCTTATTATTAAGTTTTATCCTAGCTATTTTGATTTGCGAAGGCTGAAGTCTGAACCTAGCTATACTAGTGAAGATGTGGACAATGGTAAAAAGGAAAACACAGTTAGTCCAAAGTCGAATCTAAGTTGTCAAGTTTGATAAAATTCTCTAAGTTTGAGTAATCGAAGTCCCAAATCCTAAAATTTAGTCATAAAAATTTATGCAACTAGGAGCCATTTTTTTTTTTTTGGGTACAACTAGTCTATTATATTATGCAAATTACAGTTCATATCATAGTAGAAAATGTAAGGTGGCATGGAACTCATTTTCCTTCCAAAAATTTAACCTCCTTCAATGACCAATTATAACGTCCTGGGATAGCCTGCAGGATTGACGAATGTCTCCACAAACCAACACAGGTCTTTTCAGCGTGCTTTGCCCCCACTCACATGCATCCTAGGAAACTTCTCAAGAAGTCACCCATCCCACAATTGCTCCAGGTTAAACACGCTTAACCATGGAGTTCTTATGTTCTAGGCTCCCGAAAAGAAGTTGCAACTTGTTTTTGGGAGCCTAGAACATAAGAATTTCATGGTTAAACATGCTTGACCTGGAGCAATTGTGGGATGGGTGACCTCCTGGGAATTTTCCTAGGATGCGTGTGAGTGAGGACAAAAGCACCCTGAAAAAATCCGTGTTGGTTTGTGGTGTAACATCCTAGCTCTGATACCAACTAATGTAACACCCTAGCTAGGGCATCACATTTCTGACTTCCGACTCATAATCTGAAAATAAGTTCGCACAAAGTTTGAGTTATAAAAGATGGGTTTCAAAATTTCTTCTTTACTGAAACGTAAATTTACTGAAAATATTAGGTAATATTGAAAATCATATTTCAACTATTCATTATGTAATATTGACACCAATTAATATCACAATTTAAAGAAAAATATAAAATTAATAGACTTATTTTTTTTTACAGTAGCAAACCCTATGACGGGTCCTACTTAATAGCACGGTACAACACTAATGGAAAACTTTAACATACTTATTCCTTTTTTTGTCCATCTTGATGCATCAGACATCTGTTCCTTTGTCAACACTGCACACCTTCGAGTCCTAAATGTTCACTCCTTATTGTTGTCACCAATCTCAGAGTATCTATCGCCCGTTATGTTTAAGACAACTCGATCCTTCTATTATTTGATTTTAACAGTCTGAGACACATGAAAAACAATATAACAAAGAGGTGAGATCACCTACACCAATACCAACATGGCGAACGATTTAGATAACACAAACAAGAATATCATACGGATAGATCATACCATAATCATGCTATCAGCATTAATCAACTATCATCATCTAATCATTTATCAGTTTAATCATCATCCAAGTACTCAAAACAATTGTCATAGCCAATAACCAATATTCCTCAATTAATATATCACATAGATATAAATGCTCAGATTTATGTATATGTACAAAGACTCATTTTATCAAAAACGACTCTATAGAGGTTTTCACAATTTCGAGAAGAATGCTCTGGTTAATTGTTAGCCTTAGCCTAAAGACAATCTCCCAGTCGTTGAAAAGAATCGTGTTCTTGTCGGGTATCGTCAATGCGTTGCAATGGACTGCATCGCCAAGTGGCACAGGGTACTCGCCAGCTGTCCACTGGTCGACCGCCGCGCCTCGACGCCCCCAAGATCCATCATAGACCTCACTATCAATTCTCAATCCTTCTTCAACCACAAGGGCTATAATAGCTATTAGCTATCTTTTATACAATGCACGAATTTATCAGTGCAAGTTTAACCCCAACGGGCCAAATCTTTTCAATTTCATTTGTACAATGCATGAGTATATCAGTGCAAGTCCAACCCCAATGGGCCAAATCTTTTCAATGCATATATAATGCACCAAATCCAAATACGGGCATCTCTTTCCAATGCATATAAAATGCACCAAATACCAATCATAGGCAAAACACGTCACTCTCTCATACAGTATCCATACAATTTGGTTAAACAGTAATTATCTTGTATTTTTAACACAAAATCATGTTATCATGTTTTCATAGTTATAAAACACTTTCGTAGTATTTTCACAAGATTGCGCAACATTTTCATTATGTTTTCACAATTCCAAAATGTTTACATTACGTTTTCAAAATATCGTAACACTTCATTTACGTTTTCAAAATTAAAATGTTTTACATTTATATTTTCACAATACTGTAAAAATATTCTATTACTTTTAAATCACATAGTGATTTTTCAATAGTACGTCAAATATTTAAACTCACGTAAAATATTTAAATGTAATTCAAATCACGTAGAAATATTTTAACATATTTTAAATCGCATAGGAATATTTTACTATATTCTAAATCGTTTTTAAGATACGTAAATCATTTTTCACCACAATTCTATTACGAAAAATATTTCTTAACCTTCAAAATTTCCATTTCATCCTTTCTCAAAATATTATGACTTTGTACTTCATTTTTCACATTTTCTTACTCAAGAAAATCTTTTTCACGCTTTCTTTATTCAAGAAATTCTTTTTCAAATATAATCCATAAAATTACTTTTCCATTGATATAAATCAATGTTTCAAATCTTAAAATTTCCAAACGTACTTCAAAACTTGAAAATAAGTTATACTTGAGTAAATTCTCAAAATACCATTATATTCTCCATTTTTCCCTAAATCATTTCCAAATTAACCTACTTCAAAATAAATTGAAGTTTGAAAACATTTTCGTTTACAAAACAATTTTTCAAGTGAGTAAAATACTCTGATTCCCTTTTCAAATTTCTTGTATTAAATCAATTATATTTTCACTTGAAAAATTACTTTGTTTCATCAAAATCTAGGCATTACTATTTGAAAAATTATCAAAATATTTTTCCTTTTAAATTGATATGGTTTTACACAAACAAAACCATTAAAGTTTTATTTTCAAAACCAAAGTACCGATTGGTCATATAACAAACCCATTTGTTCAAATTAATTTTTACTTTTTTTGCAAATCCTTTTTCATTCTTAGTCAAAAATCTTTTCCTTAATATATATTTTCTCAAAATCACTTTTTATTGATCTAGTCTTACAAAATCATATTGAGTTGTTTTAATTATTGTTTCTTAACTTTAAATTTTCTAACGTTTTCCAAAACCCAAATAAATTCTTCGTGAGTAAATTTAAGTTACAAACATTTTCTTTTATATTTCTAAATCACTTCTAAAAATTGATTCTTTTTAAATTAATTTGAAGTTCAATACTTTCAATCTTCTTTTTCTTTTATTTATGAAAATTCCACTTCACTTAATTTATAACACTTAATTCCCTTTTCAAAAATCCTTATTTGAAAATTCTTGTATTTCATAGCATCAAAACATGTTTCTAAATTATCAAAACCT
The DNA here is from genome assembly GCA_029884595.1 of Ormosia semicastrata. NCBI lineage: Eukaryota > Viridiplantae > Streptophyta > Magnoliopsida > Fabales > Fabaceae > Ormosia > Ormosia semicastrata. The sequence goes on along the minus strand of JAQQTO010000035.1, from coordinate 1,023,111 downwards.
TATAGATGGTCATTGGAACCATGAAATATTTTTCTTCTAACTTAAATAAATTCCATTCTTATTTCTACATAAAATAAATCAATAAAATTTTATTCTAAAATTTGTGTTCATGTTTTCTTAAAAAAAAAATAAACCTTTAGTTCATTTTCCATACTCCTCAAATCAATCCAATTTTATTCTTCCATAAACATATTAATTTGTAAACACCTATTTTGAGGTGTCTTAGCCGAAATTCTCATTGTTCTAGGGATCAAAATTTAATTTCCTTATTCTTAAAAAATTTCAACATTGACCTTCATCAAGGGCATCAAAACCGTAGTTTTTCCTTGGCCATTGGAACCAAGATCAATTTTCTTTCCATCCACACATCATGGCATACATATATATATATTTCATCATAAATATCACAAACATGCCATATACTCATCATGTATATTATAAGTATACTATCAAAGCCATAAAATCATGCAAAGCATATTAAGCATAGACAAAATAATCAAGGCACAAGAAAATAAATCAAAGCTCATAAACATACAATTAATTATTACATGACCACGGATTGGAATCCTCACATGGATTCACCATCCATCAAATATAAGACCATCTCTCACCACCATACTTGGTTGGTGAGATGGATCTCCCTCTTACCTCTTGAAGATCCTCAAAGCTTCTTGATTTTGCTTCTCTTTCCAAGTCCTTCAACACCAAGGGCTTCTCAAATTCAAAACAAAATACATAGAAATTAGTATACTAAGCTTGATTAAGAAGAACCATGGATCAAACATGATTTAGATCATGAAAAAGAAGAGAAGAAATGAAGTCTTCTTATACTTCACCTCAAAAAACCCATAACTTTGTTCTTGAAGAAAGTCCATGAAGATGAATATGATTTAGAGAAAGTCTCCAACATGAAAGTTGCTTAGAATATCATGTAGATTTAAGATCTATGGTTGGATGAAATTAAAAGAGATTGGATGGTGGTTTTGAGTGTCTTGACCGAATGGTTTCTCTTGAAGTACAAAGATGAAATTTTTGATTTTTGATAGAAACTTGAAGCTTGGATTTGAAGCTCAAGATGAATGATTTTGGAAAAACTCATAACTAGAGATGTTCTTAGAATGATGTTTAGGTTTATGAAATGATGTGAGTGAAAATTATAGGTGAGTAATGGTGCTTGTGGGTTGCTTGGCCGAATCATAAGGTGAGAAAAGGAAGGAAAATGGTTGTTTTGTGTTCTTGGAACTTTGAGAGAATTTGATGAAGGCTTTTTGGTGAAATAGAAAAATGAATATGGAGAGTGTAACCAAAGGTGCTGCTGCCGTGGGAGTGAAAGAATAGAGAGATATGAATCCATTTGGCATAATTGAAGGCTATCACATGATCTGCATAAAGTCTTCCACTTTGTCATCTTTTTCTTTGGCCTAAAAAGGCTATCAAGCGTGTCTAAACATGTCTCCTCCTTCCTAATACTCCAAAACCGTCCCCCTTCATCATGCATTCCAAAGTTGTCATAATTACTTGCTAATTGATTAGTTAATTCATTAGATTAAGTTTTCTAATCAATCTTAACTAATTTTCTAATTACATAACTAATTAATTAGACATATTATTTCATATATTATAATCTCTAATTAAAATTAGGATATCTAATTAAGAATTAGATTATAACAATTTAATATTTAATTTAGTTTACTTGGCTTGTTAATTAGGCCATTATTTGAAGCATTTCTAGCCATTGATTAATTCAATGGTTAGGATTTAGGTAGACTTTTGATTTTTAGAAGACTAAATCTAAGCCATTGGATCCTTTTCCTTTAAATTCTAGTCATTAGATGTGTCTCCAAAATAAAGGGTCAAGATTGCTCCTTCAAACTTTAAATTCAAGGGTCATAATTAGTCATAACCTTTTTAGAAGACCAAATCTCCACCTTTGATCAATTCTTCATCCAATGGTTATAAATGGTCCTTGTTACTTTACAAGACCAAATCTCCACCCTTGATCAATTCTAAATCCAATGGTTGTAAATGGTCACTTTATATAATCAAATTTACACCGTTGATTAAATCTACGGTTGATATTGAAACTTGCCTAACTAAGTTTATTCTCACATCATTGATTAAATCAATGGTGATTATCCAATGATTCTTTATTAAATTTATTTTTTAATCATTAATTAAATCAATAGTAGATATCCAAACCACCAGTGTTGACTTAAGTAATATAATTTCTATTTTTATCTACTAAAAACCCCACGAAAGAATATATTTACTGTATTTTTATCACCCGATAAATAAATACAGTGCCAAACACAATACAAGAAAATTTTTAAAACTGTTTCCGGATTCAGGTTTAGTAAGATCCCCTGTCTCCATCTAAACAGTAAAAATTTTTCTATGTGTAGAAAAATTTTCACTTTGTGGGACCCACCTAGGCCCACGTAAGGTCACTTGGGCCCACCTAGGACCACCTGGGCCCACATACAGTCAAAAATTTCATAATCATCCATAAAATCATAAAAATTAGAAAACGCACAAATATCAAATCAGATTACGTAAAATAATTACCTAACGGTAAAAATTAAATTACGTAAAGTTTTCCCCGGCCCAAAAATTTTTATTTTCTTGACACGGAGCAAATCACTCAAAACGATCAAATATGCTGACAGAATAAACAAAATAATTTTACAGTATCCAAAAATTACTAAACAGTAAAATTCTGTTAACTGTCAAAATTACTGTTTAAGATATAGGAAATTTGGGGTGTTACAATACTCCCCCTATTTGTAGAAATTTTGTCCTCAAAATTTCATGACCATGATTTCACACCCTCGGAATAAATACGGATATGGTGCTTTCATCTTATTTTTCAATTCTCATGAAGCTTCCTTTCTTACGTCTTGCTATACTATTCTAATCCCACAAAATCTCTTTGCTGATGTTCAACTTCTCCTGATCAAACAGATATCTCAGACTCCTATCATAGAGATTTTGTTGGTTATTATTGAAGATGTTGAATTTTACTCCAGAAAGAAAGAATTTCCATATCTCTGATATCAACATAACAACAATCGATCTTCATTCATGCCTAGAATAGTTTTTCTCAGATAACTTCTAACTAATGTAATGAAATGTTCAGCTAATGTAATGTATTACTTAAAATTTCCTTATCCTCGTATCACTACAAATTCTTGATTTTTGCTTTTAACAGGAAATGTCTCACTAACCGAGTTCTCCTTTCCACAGCACGATACCAGATACTTCCACAAATTTTTTTTTCTACAGTTTTCCATTACCGTCTTAAGTTTTCCCATAGAAGAATTGTTCCAATCTTTTGAAAAATTCACCACGCTTCTGTTGCATTATTCAGATACGTTAACACGGATACAAATATAGAAATATCCTTTCTTGCAAGATATTCCTTCAGTTGCAGGAGATGAAAGAAAACATCATGAAAGATAACAAAACGAATCGAACCTGTTATCGACTATATCCAGCAAAGAATTGGATGTAACCCGATTTTCAAAAAATGAATTTTCTCTGGATTACTCACAGTCTGTTAAAATAATCTCATTGGATATGGCTGGAAAATAACCAATCCATTTTCAAAGACCACGTCTGTTTATGAAACAAATCAAACTAACACAAAATTTTTGAACAACAGATCAAACTAATACAAAGTTTTGATCTATAACAACAATTTGAATAACTTGAATAGCTCGATTAGCTAAGAATAGAAATAGAAGTAAACAAATTAGAGGATAACGAATAACTCTAACATATAATTGATCTACTCAATCATATGTCATAAAGAATAGGTTATTCATAGAAATATTCAGTATGGTTTATAGGATTAACTCCAATGACGCAATCTCCATTGTTTAAATCTTCCGCTTAGAACACTTCTATTCCATTCAGAGTAACAACTTCCCTTACTATCAAAAATTTTACTAATAGAAAACTCTGTTTTCAAAGAACACATCAGAGATTATACTATTTGGAAATGTGTCCAACTCTTTCACAAATTATTTTCTTGACGTACATTCCTTCATTTAAGTACTTTCTTTCACATCACTTACTGCTTTTGGTTTCCTCAATGGTTGTAAATTCATCTTCCGTCGAAATCAATTACTTTCTCAATATCCTAAAAAAATACCAGGTTCCAAAATTACGAAATCTTATACTCTAAGACTGATTCTCTTCCATCAGATCCTAAACTTCAACTTCCAGTTTCCACTGAACAGCGATCCTTTGTTCGTGCAGTCGTCTTTCCACATTGCTCCCATTGCTCTCGTAGCTGTAATTGCATTACTAGTAACATGTTTCACTTCCACACAAGTATAACTATCCCGAGCCATTTCCCTTTTTTTTTTCGAGGCGTGTAGATCGAAATACAATGGATTTAATATCCATTATAAACAACATTATTTTCTTTTGGAAAGCAAACACAGAGAACACAATACAAGCAAAATAGACCTAACCACAAACCCCAAAAGACTCAAACCGTGCTTTGATACCAACTAATGTAACACCTTAGCTCTGATACCAACTAATGTAACACCCTAGCTAGGGCATCACATTTCTGACTTCCGTCTCATAATCTGAAAATAAGTTCGCACAAAGTTTGAGTTATAAAAGATGGGTTTCAAAATTTCTTCTTTATTGAAACGTAAATTTACTAAAAATATTAGGTAATATTGAAAATCATATTTCAACTATTCATTATGTAATATTGACACCAATTAATATCACAATTTAAAAAGAAATATAAAATTAACAGACTTATTTTTTTTTACAGTAGCAAACCCCATGACAGGTCCTACTTAATAGCACGGTACAACATTAACGAAAAACTTTAACATACTTATTCCTTTTTTTGTCCATCTTGATGCATTAGACATCTGTTCCTTTGTCAACACTGCACACCTTCGAGTCCTAAATGTCCACTCCTTATTGTTGTCACCAATCTCAGAGTATCTATCGCCCGTTATGTCTAAGACAACTCGATCCTTCTATTATTTGATTTTAACAGTACAGACACAGCAAAATAATATAACAAAGAGGTGAGATCACCTACACCAATACCAACATGGCAGCACAGAGATAACACAAACAGCAATATCATACAGATAGATCATACCATAATCATGCTATCAGCATTAATCAACTATCATCATCTAATCATTTATCAGTTCAATCATCATCCAAGTACTCAAAATAATTGTCATAGCCAACAACCAATATTCCTCAATTAATATATCACACAGATATAAATGCTCAGATTTATGTATATGTACAAAGACTCATTTTATCAAAAATGACTCCATGGAGGTTTTCACAATTTCGAGAAGAATGCTCTGGTTAATTGTCAGCCTTAGCCTAAAGACAATCTCCCAGTTGTAGAAAAGAATCGTGTTCTTGTCGGGTATCGTCAATGCGTTGCAACGGACTGCATCGCCAAGTGGCACAGGGTACTCGCCAGTTGTCCACTGGTCGACCGCCGTGCCTCGACGCCCCCAAGATCCATCATAGACCTCACTATCAATTCTCATTCTCTCTTCAACCACAAGGGCCATAATAGCTACTAGCTATCTTTTATACAATACACGAATTTATTAGTGCAAGTCTAACCCCAACGGGCCAAATCTTTTCAATGCATGTATAATGCACCAAATCTAAATACGGGCATCTCTTTCCAATGCATATAAAATGCACCAAATACCAATCATAGGCAAAACACATAACTCTCTCATACAGTGTCCATACATTGGTTAAACAGTAATTATACTATATTTTCAACACAAAATCATGTTATCATGTTTTCATAGTTATAAAACACTTTCGCCGTATTTTCACAAGATTGCGCAACATTTTCATTATGTTTTCACAATTCCAAAATGTTTCTGTTACGTTTTCAAAATATCGTAACACTTCTGTTACATTTTAAAAATTCTAAAATGTTTCTGTTATATTTTCACAATACCATAAAAATATTCTATTACTTTTAAATCACATAGTAATTTTTCAATAGTACATCAAATATTTAAACTCACGTAAAATATTTAAACGTAATTCAAATCACGTAGAAATATTTTAACATATTTTAAATCGCATAGGAATATTTTACTATATTCTAAATCATTTTTAAGATACATAAATCATTTTTCACCACAATTCTATTACGAAAAATATTTCTTAACCTTCAAAAATTTCATTTCATCCTTTCTCAAAATATTATGACTTTGTACTTCATTTTTCATATTTTCTTACTCAAGAAAATCTTTTTCACGTTTCTTTATTCAAGAAATTATTTTTCAAATATAATCCACAAAATTATTTTTCCATTGATATAAATCAATGTTTCAAATCTTAAAATTTCTAAACGTACTTCAAAACTTGAAAATAAGTTATACTTGAGTAAATTCTCAAAATACCATTATATTCTTCATTTTTCCCCAAATCATTTCCAAATTAACCTACTTCAAAATAAATTGAAGTTTGAAAACATTTTCGTTTACAAAACTTAATTTTTCAAGTGAGTAAAATACTCTGATTCCCTTTTCAAATTTCTTGTATTAAATCAATTATATTTCCACTTGAAAAATTACTTTGTTTCATCAAAATCTAGGCGTTACTATTTGAAAAATTATCAAAACATTTTTCCTTTTAAATTGATATGGTTTTACACAAACAAAATCATTAAAGTTTTATTTTCAAAACCAAAGTCTGGATTGATTGGTCATATAACAAACTCATTTGTTCAAATTCATTTTTACTTTCTTTGCAAATCCTTTTTCATTCTTAGTCAAAAATCTTTTCCTTAATATATATTTTCTCAAAATCACTTTTTATTGATCTAGTCCTACAAAATCATATTGAGTTGTTTTAATTATTGTTTCTTAACTTTAAATTTTCTAACATTTTCCAAAACCCAAATAAATTCTTCGTGAGTAAATTTAAGTTACAAACATTTTCTTTTATATTTCTAAATCACTTCTAAAAATTGATTCTTTTTAAATTAATTTGAAGTTCAATACTTTCAATCTTCTTTTTCTTTTATTTATGAAAATTCCACTTCACTTACTTTATAATACTTAATTCCCTTTTCAAAAATTCTTATTTGAAAATTCTTGTATTTCATAGCATCAAAACATTTTTCTAAATTATCAAAACCTTATAGATGGTCATTGGAACCATAAAATATTTTTATTCTAACTTAAATAAATTCCATTCTTGTTTTTACATAAAATAAATAAATAAAATTTCATTCTAAAATTTGTGTTCATGTTTTCTTAAAAAAAAAATAAACCTTTAGTTCATTTTCCATACTCCTCAAATTAATCCAATTTTATTCTTACATAAACATATTAATTTGTAAACACCTATTTTGAGGTGTCTTGGCCGAAATTCTCATTGTTCTAGGGGTCAAAATTTAATTTCCTTGTTCTTGAAAAATTTCAACATTGACCCTTATTAAGGGCATCAAAACCGTAGCTCTTCCTTGGCCATTGGAACCAAGATCAATTTTCTTTCCATCCACACATCATGGCATACATATATATATTTCATCATAAATATCACAAACATGCGATATACTCATCATGCATATTATAAGTATACTATCAAAGCCATAAAATCATGCAAAGCATATGAAGCATAGACAAAATAATCAAGGCACAAGAAAATAAATCAAAGCTCATAAACATACAATTAATTATTACATGACCATGGATTGGAATCCTCACCTGGATTCACCATCCATCAAATATAAGACCAACTCTCACCACTATACTTGGTTGGTGAGATGGATCTCCCTCTTACCTCTTGAAGATCCTCAAAGCTTCTTGATTTTGCTTCTCTTTTCAAGTCCTTCAACACTAAGGGCTTCTCAAATTCAAAACAAAATACATAGAAATTAGTGTACTAAGCTTGATTAAGAGGAACCATGGATCAAACATAGTTTAGATCATGAAAAAGAAGAGAAGAAATGAAGTCTTCTTATACTTCACCTCAAAAACCCCATAACTTTGTTCTTGAAGAAAGTTCATGAAGATGAATGATTTAGAAAAAGTCTCCAATATGAAAGTTGCTTAAAATATCATGTAGATTCAAGATCTATGGTTGGATGAAATTAAAAGAGATTCGATGGTGGTTTTGAGTGTCTTGACCGAATGGTTTCTCTTGAAGTACAAAGATAGAATTTTTGATTTTTGATAGAAACTTGAAGCTTGGATTTGAAGCTCAAGATGAATGATTTTGAAAAAACTCATAACTAGAGATGTTCTTAGAATGGTGTTTAGGTTTAGGAAATGATGTGAGTGAAAATTATAGGTGAGTAATGGTGCTTGTGGATTGCTTGGCCGAATCATAAGGTGAGAAAAGGAAGGAAAATGGTTGTTTTGTGTTCTTGGAACTTTGAGAGAATTTGAGAGAATTTGATGAAGGCTTTTTGGTGAAATAGAAAAATGAATATGGAGAGTGTAACCAAAGGTGCTGCTGCCGTGGGAGTGAAAGAATAGAGAGATATGAATTCATTTGGCATAATTGAAGGCTATCACATGATGCACAAAGTCTTCCACTTTGTCATCTTTTTCTTTAAAAAAGGCTATACAAGCATGTCTAAACATGTCTCCTCCTTCCTAACACTCCAAAACCGTCCCTCCCTTCATCATGCATTCCAAAGTTGTCATAATTACTTGCTAATTGATTAGTTAATTCATTAGATTAAGTTTCCTAATCAATCTTAACTAATTTTTAATTACATAACTAATTAATTAGACATATTATTTCATATATTATAATCTCTAATTAAAATTAGGATATCTAATTAAGAATTAGATTATAACAATTTAACATTTAATTTAGTTTACTTGGCTTGTTAATTAGGTCATTATTTGAAGCATTTCTAGCCATTGATTAATTCAATGGTTAGGATTTAGGTAGACTTTTGATTTTTAGAAGACTAAATCTAAGCCATTGGATCCTTCTCCTTTAAATTCTAGCCATTAGATGTGTCTCCAAAATAAAGGGTCAAGATTGCTCCTTCAAACTTTAAATCCAAGGGTCATAATTAGTCATAACCTTTTTAGAAGACCAAATCTCCACCTTTGATCAATTCTTCATCCAATGGTCATAAATGGTCCTTGTTACTTTACAAGACCAAATCTCCACCCTTGATCAATTCTAAATCCAATGGTTGTAAATGGTCACTTTATATAATCAAATTTATACCGTTGATTAAATCTACGGTTGATATTGAAGCTTGCCTAACTAAGTTTATTCTCACATCATTGATTAAATCAATGGCGATTATCCAACGCTTCTTTATTAAGTTTATTTCTTAACCGTTAATTAAATCAATAGTAGATATCCAAACCACCATTATTGACTTAAGCAATATAATTTCTATTTTTATCTACTAAAAACCCCACGAAAGAATATATTTACTGTATTTTTATCACCCGATAAATAAATACAGTGGCAAACACAATACAAGAAAATTTCTAAAACTGTTTCTGGATTCAGGTTTAGTAAGATCCCCTGTCTTCGTCTGAACAGTACAAATTTTTCTATGCGTAGAAAATTTTGGACTTTGCGGGACCCACCTGGGCCCACGTAAGGTCACCTGGGCCTACGTAAGGTCACCTGGGCCCACCTAAGACCACTTGGGCCCACATACAGTCAAAAATTTCATAATCATCCATAAAACCACAAAAATTAGAAAACGCACAAATATCAAATCAGATTATGTAAAATAATTACCTAACGGTAAAAAATAAATTACGTAAAGTTTTCCCCGACCCAAAATTTTTTATTTTCCTAACACGGAGTAAATCACTCAAAATGATCAAATATGCTGACGGAATAAACAAAATAATTTTACAGTATCCAGAAATTACTAAACAGTAAAATTCTGTTAATTGTCAAAATTACTGTTTAAGATATAGGAAATTTGGGGTGTTACATGTGGAGACACTCGTCAATCCTGCAGGTAGTCCCGGGACGTTACCAATGGTATCAGAGATGGGACCTCTCCTAGTATGGTGTGGTTCGGGGATGAACCAAGCGGAAGTTGGTGGACAAGTGTGTCCCGGGACTGACGAGGGCGGGAAGTGATCGTCGGTGTAATGAAGTACAGACAAGGAACGACTTTTGGTAGGCTTCTAAGCAAAGGGTTGCATGAATGAACTAAATACGCACCGGAATGAGAGGGATTCAGAGACTGTGCAGGTATGGGACTGCATAGTTGAGGATGACTTAAAGGAATTGATTTGGCATAACCATATCAACAAGTTGCAACTTCTTTTCGAGAGCCTAGAACATAAGAACTACATGGTTAAGCGTGCTTGACTTGGGGTAATTGTGGGATGGGTGACCTCCTGGAAATTTTCCTAGGATGCGTGTGAGTGAGGACAAAAGCACGCTGAAAAGATCCGTGTTAGTTTGTGGAGACATTCGTCAATCCTACAGGCAGTCCCGGGACGTTACACCAATCATCATTTATCTATTTTATTTTTATTTTCTCATTTTCATATTTCTTTTAGTTTAATTAGATTTATTAATTATATCCAATGGCTCCCACCTATTCTTGCATTCATCATTCAATGTTTCATTAATATATATTTCATTTCAATATAATAAAAAATATGAATTTCTCGAATAAGTGTTATATTGACACTTAATAAGAAATCAAATATGTAAATTTATTGAAAAGTAAAATTTTTAAATTCTCAATATTATTAAATGCACCATTTTTAATAAAAAATTTCTATCTTTAATTTTTTAACAAGTGTCTTGCACTTATTAAAAAAATTTAAAATATTTTTATTTTGATTTGTTTACCGTGCTCATTAATATAATTCTTCTTTCAATGTCATATTTTTCTTTACTGAATCCATTTACCTTCCTCAATTAAAGTTAGGTTTTCTTACTAAACTATCATTAGTGACAAAATTATTTATCAAATTATCATACTTTTGAAACTATATATCAAACTATCACCTTTTTTGCCTACATGGATTTTTTTATTATTTACAATTGCACCAGTTGTGAAGAAACTTTAGTATCTCAGTATCTTTTTTTGTTTTGAAATAATATAAACCAGTTGTGAAGAAACATTAGATAAATTTTTGTATTTTCCCTACTTTCCCAAAGTATAAACTAGGATAAAATCATTTTTTTATATCTTACAACTTTCTCTTTATTTTTAATATATTTATTCATTATATTTAAAACATACTAACAAGTATTCCATGTATTGCATAGATTTTTTAAATTTAGATAGAATTTTAAAAAATAAATTTTAAAAATTATATTAAACACTATAAAGAAAATATGCATAATTAGTTTAAAAGAAAATTTTAAATTAAAATTTAAAAGAAAAAAAAAGTCAAGAATAAAATATGTCATTATTTAAAGGAGAACAAATTAAAGATTAAATTACTCTAAAAAAAGCATATTTTAATTTAATAAATATGAATAGATTGATAAAGTATTTTTCTGTTACATTGCTTTTTACCCTTTGTTTGGATGTTTTTTCATTAATGGAATGGAATGGAATAGGTGAAGATGAACCGGAAAGGAAAGGAATGAAACATAGTTACCATTCTCTTTGTTTGGAAGTTTGATTAACGGAATAGAATAGAATTTCATTACTCATGTGTTCCCCTCATTCTACGTCAATTTTGGGGGGAACAAAAGTTAGGCATTTGAGGAGAAGAGGGGGGAAATGTTCCCCATGTGTTCCATTCTCTTCCCATGTATTTTAGAACTCCTAAATAAGAGAAATTATTTTCCTTCCCCTCATTCCCTTTTCGTTCCTCTCATTACCTATCATCCAAACATAGTGTTAGTTAAATTTTTAGAATCCATCGTTTTGCTACTTCCTCCATTTCTTTTTCTATTTTTTTTAAAAGACTACAAGTTATCCCATACTTGAAGAACATAAAATTAATTTATGTTCGAATATGAACATTATCCTTGGCCAAAAGATATTTTTAATAAAACTCAAACTCTTACAGTATAAGTAAAATATATGAGAAGGGAAATAACTTCTCTTATTTGGGAGTTTTAAAATACATGAAAAGGGAACGAAACACATAGAGAATCATTTTCTCCCTTTTCCCCTCAAATGCTCAACTTTTGTTTCCCTCAAAATTGAGGTAGAATGGGAGGAACACATGGGTAATGAAGTTTCGTTCTGTTCCGTTAATGAAACTTCCAAATAAAGAAAATGATAACTATGTTTCATTCCTTCCCTTTCATTTCCGATCCATTCTCACATATTCTGTTCTATTCCATTAATGAAAAAACTTTCAAACACATGATAAAGTTTAATTTACTAATTAAGTCACGCGTCATATTTCTTGTTATTAAGTTTTATCCTAGCTGTTTTGATATGCGAAGGCTGAAGTTCGAACCTAGCTATACTAATGAAGATGTGGACAACGGTAAAAAGGAAAACACAGTCAATCCAAAGTCGAATCTAATTTGTCAAGTTTGATAAAATTCTCCAAGTTTGAGTAATCGAAGTCCCAATTCTTGAAAATTAGTCATAAAAATTTATGTAGCTAGGAGCCATTTTTTTTTGGGTACAACTAGTCTATTATATTATGCAAATTACAGTTCATGTCATAGTAGAAAATGTAAGGTGGCATGGAACTCATTTTCCTTCCAATAATTTAACCTCCTTCAATGACCAATCATCATTTATCTATTATATTTTTATTTTCTCATTTTCACATTTCTTTTAGTTTAATTAGATTTATTAATTATATCCAATGGCTCCCACCTATTATTGCATTCATCATTCAATGTTTAATTAATATATATTTCATTTCAATATAATTAAAAATATAAAATTTTCTAACAAGTGATATATTAACACTTATTAAGAAATCAAATATGTAAATTTATTGAAAAGTAAAATTTTTAAATTCTCAATATTATTAAATGCACCATTTTTAATAAAAAAATTTCTATCTTTAATTTTTTAACAAGTATCTTGCACTTATTAAAAAAAATTTAAAATATTTTTATTTTGATTTATTTACTTGTGCTCATTAATATAATTCTTCTTTCAATGTCATATTTTTCTTTACTGAATCCATTTACCTTCCTCAATTAAAGTTAGGTTTTCTTACCAAACTACCATTAGTGACAAAACTATTTATCAAATTATCATATTTTTGAAACTATATATCAAACTATCACCCTTTTTGCCTACGTGAAATTTTTTATTATTTACAATTGCACCAACATGTGTGACATTATTACGTGAAAAACATCGGATGGCTAGGCATTATCCATGTAATAACGCCAGTGCTACTGGCGTTTTCAACTCAATAATGTCACACGTGTTGGCGTTATGCATGAAATAACATCACACGTGTTCGCGTTACCAGTGAATAACGCCACATGTGTTGGTGTTACCAGTGAAACTCTCCTTTTCCTTCTCTTCTAGAGAACGGTGATGATATTTATGTACAGTAGTGTGCACGGGCATATATACTTAAATTGATTTGGTGTTTGTTTTTTCCTAATCATTGTGGTAAAATATATGCACATGATGTTCCTTCCCCTATTGGAAGACTTTACTATTGCTGGGACATACAGTCGGGAATCTGCAGTCTTAATGTACTTGTATAGAGAGTTTTGCAAAGCCAGAAACTACAACATGTACGAGATTAGAAGTACTTGCATCTTGTTGTAGTATTTCAATAAGTTTCCTTTACAGTATTGCAATATTGTAGTATTTTAGTTGCCTATGCTGCTGATCATGGTCACCTACGTTCATTGGAATTTTAGTAAGTTTTTCAATATAAATGATTACTACAATGACTAAAAATTTCTATGCCGTAAAAAATAAAATTTCCAACAAAGCAGTTGAATTCGGTAAAACAATAAGAGAAATTTCATTTGTATTTACATTTTAAAATAAATAGTGGCATACGTAATAACACCAATGCATTAGGCGTTATTGCCTGGATAACACATACGTGTTGACGTAATTGTAAATAATAAAATAATTTATGTAGACAAAAAGTGTGATAATTTAGTACATAATTTAAAAAATATGGTAATTTAATAAATAATTTTACTACTAATGATAGTTTGATAAAAAAAGTAATTAAAATTATCCCATTCAATCAATTCTATCTCTCTTTACGATGATTTTATTAAGGGTCCTTTTCAAGAACACACAACCCATTCAAAAGATTAAAGAAATGCCAACTATCCCCATTACTCTCTTTAATAACACGATTCTTCTTCTTCCTAACTTTTTTAGTTTTTCATTTTACTTTTTCAATTATTTTTTTGTGTATTTTATTTTTTTCCATTTTTGATGTTTGAAATATATATTTTTTCTTTTATGTTAATATTATAATCTTTAATACTTCTCTTTTTTCAATAATTCTATTCTTTTTCCACAGGATCCATTAAGTATACCCATTATTTTGGTTTGCAATGTGATGTCCTGCCCAAAAAAAAATAGGAATTATCAATATGTTTACTACTTAGAGAAGAGCGTTGTTCTGGACCGTTATTTAGGCTTATGACCCATAGGTCGATCTGGCATGCTGTACGCCTAAATCTGACATCAATATCCTCAGCAGGAGTTCGCTTATCATGAGATCCCAGTAATATATGTCAGACCCCGACACTAGATGGTAACAACTTTACCACGAGATCTGCGCAATAAATAAATCTTTATGAAATCTGTTATTGCCAATCATGATCTTACGGAATAATAGCATCATAACTACCATACTAGTATTCCAATAATATAGGGATCCTCTGCAATTAAACAATGAGCATAACTCTTCCTGCTTCTATTACGAGATCATATATCTCCATTATGAGAGCGTATTTGTCCAACCTCTATAAACACTGATAAGTAAATTCTTGGTCCTTTCAAAAGATAAAAACTTATTTTCTTGATAAAAAACTTGTTAGACCATTTGTACCGCAAGTACACAGGTCATTCAAGTAATACAGATAAAAAGTAAGAGATCGCTCCCATGCGGATAAAGCCTTCTATAACTAAGTATCAACCAATAGCTTAATTAATTCTATTCAAGGACATAACAATAGGGAAAACATAAATAAACTAAATCTAAATTACAAAAGCAATAAAGATAATGGTTTAGAGATCTAGGGAATCATTCTTCACCTCCTATTTCATACTAATGACATGCAATCCTTACAAGTAACATCAATGAATTGTTTAGTTAGCTTGAGAATCTGATATAGTTAAAAGTCTATGTCTAGGTCAATCAACCATAGTTTCATTTACCCAATTCACTATGTTTCCGTGAGAACTAGTGCAAACTCTACTCATGAACGATCTATTCTCAATCACACACACTATACATGACTAAAAGGTATATTTCTATCCAGTTAGTGAATTAACTCATCAAAGCGAATTAAACTCATCGAACATGCAACAACCATATATTAGATCTAAAATCCAATTTCCTATGTCTAGGTTCAGCATATTTCAACAAATCACTTAAAAGCTTATCAAACCTTCAAAAACATTAAAAATCATATGATTGAACTTAACTAAACATCAATATATACTCAAAAGATAACAAAATCATCAATATTCATAGAAGGATCCAAAGTAAACCCTAAATATAGCTCAGCTAATCATTGAACATGAAATTACTACATAAAAACCATGCTTAAAAGATAAGGAAGAGAAAAGAAAGAGAAAGGAGATGGAGGAAACTCATTAAGTGTGATCATTGAAGCTTGAATCATCATCCGTAAGGAAGATGACCTCCATCCTTGCCTCATTAGGCTCCCTCAGCCTCTAAAACCTAAGTTTCAGTCGCAGCTTCTCTAAAACCTAAAAAACTCTTTACCTAAAATATAATAAACCTATTTATGGGAGCAGAAAAATAGGGGACGCCGCGATGCTAAACATGCCACATTGCGGCGCACGCGTATATTAGGTCACCAACGTCTAAGACGTTGAATCTTCACGTTGCAGCGCCTTGGCCTTGTGTATTTTGTACTGATGCAGGAGATGCACCACGTCGCGGCGCCACATTACCCACGTCGCGGCGCTACATGCTGAGTGCAAATTTGGCTTCCTCTTCCACTTTTAGCTCACATGATCCACATTTAACCTTGTTTGGAACCCTTCCTACAGTAGAGAAAGTATCAAATCAATAACAATTACAAATTCACTTAATCATATATCAAATATGTAACACTCTTGTGGGGATGTCACATTTTTAATGCAATAAAATAAAATCAAATAGAATTCTTACCCAAGTTGTAAAACGTTTTGTATATAAATAATATGAGTTGTAAAATTTTTCCTTTTTATACTTGATAACGTTAAATAAAATAACATAGAACACAAAATCAGATGAAGCTTAATCACACTCCATAATATACATATGATTTTTATGTCTGAAGTATACAATTAATTTACAACTACCAATATTTAATAAAGCAGTAAAAAGTCAGAAAAATACTAAAACATAACACCTAAGACATGAACCCTTGTCAGAAGACAAATTCCCTAGTTGGGAATGTCTTGACCGATAGAAATTTGACCCAAAAATATATCAAAGTTCTCTCTAGGAGTATGGTGAAATTCATTCCACAACTCCCTAATAGGTAAAATAACCTGTACGAAAGTAACCGTATAAAGTGAAGTAACGAACCCATGTCAAGTCTTACTTATTGATAAAGTAACGTCACCACTGTACTCTATATGTCCTGTGTTCCAGTGGACATACCAAGCCTCAGCGCCTTCAAGAAATTGTAGTTTAAAGAAACCTAATTGGCCTCTCCTTGCTGCCATTGTAGTCTTCGAAGATATAAACATAGAATAGAAACAGACAGAACAATACAATAAAGAGGTGAGACAATCTACATCATTACCATCATGGCAATAAAGAAAACGATAATACAAACAAATATTACAATAACACATACCATTATATCATATACAGTATAGCAAATTAATACATCATGCATTTATCACAGATTATAATAAACATTAAAATGTAGATAATAAATGATACACATACTTACTCGTTCCTACTCCATGGAGCTAAACACAGATATCTGAGAGAATGATCCGAAGAGAGCTATTAGTACCCCAGGCTGCCTAACCAAACTATTACACTATCCAACGTCGTGTCTATAATCCACAGTCCAAAATATCGTGTAGTAGTAAGTCCAATACATCGTGCACTACAAGCATTGTACATAATAGTCTCCACAAGATCTCGATTAAGAATAGTACTTGTCGAGATCATTAGTGTGTTACCCGTTACCACGGCCAAAAGGCGCTACCAACTGTCTACATATGGGATTCTCCGCACACTAATGCCTCCAAGTTCAAATAATGAACCACACTTACGCCTATCACACCCACAACACGGTGTAATTCGTCTCGTCAATTAATCACCAATTATCAACCAAATTGACATAACTCTCAATGCAAGTTTAAGAATTATAATTACAAAAATACCCTTAGATTCAATATATTACCATATTTATGAAAATACCCTCAGTCTCAATATACCAAAATATAGTATGTCTCCACTTGACAGTACTATCACACAACATGTCTGAGTCCACCACTTTGGCTCGACAGTAAAACTCATTGTTCCATTTAGTCGCGTAGGAATTTTATCGCATTTTCACAATCGCATCGCTTTTACAAATGTTTTTAAATCGCGTAAATATATTTTGACATTTTTGAACATCGCATAATGTTTCTAAATCATTTTCTCAATCGCGTAAGATTTTTAAATCATTTTCTTTACCATATAGCTTAAAGTCTTTATTTTAACAATGCATAGGCTTTATTTAGTACTTTTAAACTACGTAGAATATTTTCCTTATGTTATAAATATATTATGGAATCTGTTCATTTTATTTGTCTGATTTTAGTAAATTTTTGACAGCATTTTGCCTAGAAAATCAGTATAAGGTATTTTTTTTACGTGTCCTCTAAATACTATTCATTTTAACCTTAACTAATAGTTATACCTTGAAACTTGCTAACGCGCTTAAAAACTCAGAGAGTGAGCTCTACGTTAGCATTTTTCAAGCGTTTCTTTATTTCTTACTTATAATAAATTCTGTTAATTTAGAATTCTAGAACTAAGTTCATTCATTTTATTTCTCAAAGATTCATTGGAATCAAATTCTTTTGTAAATTTGTTACTTAACCTACCTTAGAAAATAACTTAGGAATTTAATTGTACATTAAATGGCATGTTGGCCATAATTAACCTATCCTTCACAACTAATAATTAAATCATTATCTAACTTCTAAATTATTTCCAAACTCATTGTTTTACCTAGATTCTTTAAATCATTGTTTTAGAAAAAGGTTGAGAACATTTTGGTTCTCTTTTTCTTGGAGAAGCCGTGAGCTCCTTTGTGTTCTTTGGAACACTCATGCAGTCGTTACATGTTATTCACATCCTGCATTAATAATCATATATCTATAAACACATGCAATATATTTTAAAAACTATAAACACATACAATATATTTTAAAAACTATAAACATGCTTGCAACCAAAATCAACCACAAATAGGAAAAATAATAAACAACCACATAAACGAATCCTTATGGATTCTTCACACACATACAATCCATTTTCTCATCACCACACAAGGTTGATGAGATTAAATCTCCCTCTTACCTCTTGAAGACAAAGATCTCCTAGTCTCCTCCTCTTCTTGGATTTTTGTGTAAATTCCAAAACAAATCCCTAAAATTCTTAAATAATAAGCAAAATCACATACAAGGCTTCATATTGAAGAACCATGGAACAAACATGATTTAGAAAATCACAAACTAAACTTTAAACCATAAAAACCAAAGTTTACCTTTAGGGAAGTAAACAAAAGCTTGGATTTTGAACTAGAAGGAGTAGGTTTTTGACAAAAGTTTCTAAAGGAAAAGTGTTTAGGAGATAGTTTAGGTTTAGAAAAAGCTAAGAAGAAAAATTATAGAAGATGTATGGTGGTTTTGGTGCTTGGGCCGAAAATAGAGAGAAAATGGAAGAGAAAAGTTGCTTGGTGTTCTTGGGAATTTGAGAGAAAATGAAGGCTTAGATCTAAATGAATGAAAAAGTGAATATTGAGTGTAAATAAAGAGGGTGCTGCCGTGAGGTAACTTAGAGGAGAGATTGAGTGTTTAACTTGGATAGTAAATATCACAAATGGGTTCACACTTGAAGTACATGGCTTATGTCACCATTTGGCCACCTAGTGTGCATGCAAGATAGTTCAAGAAACTTGGAGAGGCTTCCCAAGCTCTTTGGCCGTGTGGCCTTAATAAGATTAGGGGCTTGGTTTGATTTTAATTAATGACTAATCATATACTAATTAAATGGCTAGTTAATTAGGTTAAGTCCCCTATTATCACTTAATTAACATTCTAATTACATAACTAATTAGTTTAATATATATTAGCATATATCATAACTTCTAAACAAAATTAGGATATCTAATTAATAATTAGATTATAACAATCAATAACTAGGTTAGCTTACTTAGTTCTTTAATTAGGTAATTAGATTAATCAAATTAGGTTTAATTAGCTACTAAGTAAAGTCAAGCCACTATGTTTGACTCAATCTCAACCTTTGATTTTAACTTTAATTCCTAGCCCTTGATTTGATTTAAGGTGGATATTGCTTAGTGATTAAATTAGAATTGTTCTCACACCATTGATTTGATCAACAGTTAAGATCAAAGCTTCCAAAACAAGCTTTTACATCTAACGGTCCACAAAGAAGTCTTTGCCACTTTGTTTGACTAAACCTTATTGGTTTAAAATAATCAAGCCACTTTCGTTGACTTGTTCCTATTGGCTTAGAACTAATCCAGTCAGAATCGTTGACTGCTTTTCTAAACGTGAGTCCCACAGACTTTTCAGGGTCCATGGTCATTTTGGAGCAGATTTCTACTATTTTTGAGACAAGAGAGTCTTGTTGAATAAAATAATATTATAATAATATAAAATTATTTTATTGCACAGTTAAATTCTAAAAATTAAAAGATTAATATATATATCAATTGAAATTGGGTTTAGCAAGATCCCCCAGCTCCAATTAATTAAAATAAGATTTTTTCGGCCAAAAAAATTATTATTTCCTTGGCTCAGAGCAAATCACACACAACAGTCAAATACACTCACGAAATAGTCAAATTCATTTTACTACTCACAGAAATTACAAAACAGTGCATTTCAGGACAATATCGTATTTACCCCAAAAGTTGGGGTGTTACAAAATACACACAGTTTGCACAAAAACACATAAGAAGGCATCCAAATTAGAATATGTCAAATATAAGCCATAAACCTTCCAAATATGCATTGTAAACAAGGACTAGACATTCTTTCTAGCACAGAGATAGGGCATAAATAACTACATTTTATGGAGTTATCACACCCCCAAACCTAAATTTTGCTAGTCCTCGAGCAAAACCAAATAGAACTAAGCAAACATCTTAACAATTCAAACACACATATTCATTCAGCATCAAATATCAAATTTCAATCTTTTTTTTTCTTTCTTTTCAAATCCACAACTAGTAGTGTATAATGATTGCTTCAGTCCTTAAAAAGCACAAATGCCCCAAAACCAGCTGCACGCATGCATAATCCTTCACATGCTAACAATCCAATTTCCTTTCATGCAATTCACATTATCCACAAACATGCAAGATAAACTTCTGCTAGTCAAGTCATATGCTTCTGGATAAATTTATAAGCATATATGCATATAAATCAAAAAATCCACAAAATTGTAATCCAACTATCTCTCTACTAACGTAAATCACACAAAACTGAGGATCAAAAGGGACTTTATCAGCTTGTAATGTTAGTCCAATGGTAATGGGTGAAAGAACAAAGGGAAAGGATACAATACAAATATTGAGAAACATAAACATGATTATTTCAAGACTTGAGTCACCACATGATTTTCGTAAGGTATTCAACAGTGAATATAGAAAACTCGCCAAAATCATTTTCGATGCTTTTCGAACTTTACTTTTCTTATGTTTTGCTTTTCTTTTCTTTTCTTCTTTTTTTTTTCTTTCTTTTTTTTCTCATTTATTTTTTTTTCAAAGCAATGCTATTTCTTTTTCTTTGACTGCATCTGGTTTCTTCAAGCTCATTTTGTATTAAATATTCATTAACACCCCTAATCAATAGACTCACTTCAAGAAATAAAACATCATGCACTCAACAAACAATAACGGTAGGAAGAAAATGCAATGCTTTCACATGCATTAAAATAGTTAATAGGTTAAACATAATGGTAATGAAAAACAAATAAGGCCAAACAATGTATAAAGCTTCAAAATGGGACCTATGATAAAATCATATCTGGTAACCTTGAAAAGGCTCAATCGATTTAAACAATGTCCTAATCATTTCTTCAATAATGCATAACCTAGGATTTTGCCTCAAGAGAGTTCAAAAATAATTTCTAGAATAATCAAAACTCTACATGTACATCCATAAACATTCTCTAGACATGCACTTTTATCATTTTCAAAGTTACACTTACATCTAAGTAAAATATAAATCATACATCAAAAACAACTAAACTGTTTCCCATGCTTCAAGATCACATAAGGTTTCACTAAAAATAGGGCAAATAGTAACCTTCTAAAACAATAAACAATCAAAACAATACCAGCAATTCAAGTTAAAAATTGAAAATTCTTTTTAAATCCCGTTAGTAATAGCCAAAGTAATAGAAAATCATGAAAACATAGTGGCTATCACAATTGCATCTAGAAAATATCATCACATGCATACTTGATACATCATAACATCCAAAGCATGTAATGATACTCCCCCAAACCAAAGTGAGACAAAGTCTTCAATTTCATTGGTTCATTGGCTACCTAACTTATCAAATTAAGCAGACTGTTAATTTGTGCATACTAAAATATTAAAAAACACTTAAAATAAACTAATAATATACAATATATACACTACAGGTCAAACACCGCAACACACAGCATCCATGCCGCGGCATTTGAGCAGAATGGGTGCTTTCAACAGCCCCCAAATCAAGTCTCTTTTTCTTTTTAACAAATTTTAAAGGGCAGCACCGTAGCATTGAACTTGCCACGCCGCGGCGCTGAGATCTATGGATGTTGGCTTGATACGCACAAAATAACGGTCACACCGCGACGTAAATCATACTCACGCTGCGGCGTGAGAGGTCAGCCTGCAGAATTCTACACCAAATTCAGTTTTGTTGCAGAATTTGCTCAAAAGGGATCCTCAACACCTCTAAAACTTGTCCAAATAGCTAAACTACTAAAAACATAACACAAACATATTATAACACAAAATCAACATACTAACTTACTTAATACCTAAAATATACTTAAAACATAAAAATAATCAAAAACATAAAACTAACATATTTAACATACTAACATATATAAAAATCAACATAAACAATACTTAAAACATAACCAAACAAAAATTAACATAATTAAGACATAAAAACTATCAAAAGCTATAAACTACTAAACTAACATACTAACTCATATAACTAGTAACATACTAACAAAACAACATACTAACACAATTAACCTAACATATTAACATATACATACTAACATACAAAATTCAATATACTCCCTATTTATGCATAAAGTAAATGCAAGAAATAAATATAAACTTGGGATTTCCTCCCCAAGAGGCCTAGTTTATAGTCCTAGCAGGACTTTGTCACCAAAATGGGTTTAGGCAGATGAGTAGTCCTAAATAACTTGATCCAAGGTTCTCCTTTCCAAGAGTCGCGAATTCTCTCAAGGGCCTCGTATGATTGTGATAATTCGACTTCTTTATTGAATCTAAGGTAATAACATAAAAGTAACTTACATTAACATAGATTATATACAACTTGAATTAGAACCAGCTAAACTCATTATTGATATGAGCCATATAGAATTAAACCATATCCCCAGCAACGGCGCCAAAAACTTGATAAGCAAATTCTTGGTTCTTTCAAAAGATAAAAACTTGTTTTCTTGACCAAAAACTTGTTAGACCATTTGTACTGCAAGTGCACTAGTCATTCAAGTAATACAGATAAAAAGTAAGAGATCGCTCCCACGAGGATAAAGCCTTCCATAACTAAGTATCAACCAATAGCTTAATTAATTCTATTCAAGGATATAAAAATAGAGAAAACATAAATAAACTAAATCTAAACTACAAAAGCAATAAAGATAATGGTTTAGAGATCTAGAGAAACATTCTTCACCTCCTATTTCATACTAATGACATGCAATCCTTACAAGCAACATCAATGAATTGTTTAGTTAGCTTGAGAATCTAATTTAGTTAAAAGCCTATGCCTAGGTCAATCAACCATAGTTTTATTTACCCAATTCACAATGTTTTCGTGAGAACTAGTGCAAACTCCACTCATGAACGATCTATTCTCAATCACTCACTATACATGGCTAAAAGGTATATTTCTATCCAGTTAACGAATCAACTCATCCAAGCCAATTGAACTCATTGAACATGCATCAACTATACATTATCTAAAATCCAATTTCCTATGTCTAAGTTCATCAAATTTCAACAAATCACTCAAAAGCTTAACAAACCTTCAAAAACATTAAGAACCATATGATTAAACTTAAATAAATATCAATATATACTCAAAAGATAACAAAATCATCAATATTCATAGAAGGATCCAAAGTAAACCCTAAATATAGCTCAGCTAATCATTGAACAAGAAATTACTACAAAAAAACCATGCTTAAAAGATAAGGAAGAGAAGAGAAAGAGAAAGGAGAATGAGGAAACTCATTAAGTGTGATCATTGAAGCTTGAATAATCATCCATAAGGAAGATGACCTCCATCCTTGCCTCCTTAGGCTTCCTCAGCCTCTAAAACCTAAGTTTCAGCCGCAACTTCTCTAAAACCTAAAAAACTCTTTACCTAAAATATAATAAAACCTATTTATAGGCGCAGTGCTAAACATGCCATGTCGCGGTGCGTGCGTATATTAGGTCACCAATGCCTGAGGCATTGAATCTTCACATTGCGGTGCCTTGGCCTTAGGTATTTTGTACTGATGCAGGGGATGCACCATGTTGCAGGGCCACATTGCCCACGTCACGGCATCATATGCTGAGATGCAAATTTGACTTCCTCTTCTACTTTTAACTCACATGATCCACATTTAACCTTGTTTGGAGCCCTTTCTACAATAGAGAAAGTACCAAATCAATAACAATTACAAATTCACTTAATTATATATTAAATACACACTGTTTGCATAATAACACATAAGAAGGCATCCAAATTAGAATATGTCAAATATAAGCCATAAACCTTCCAAATATGCATTGTAAACAAGGACTAGGCATTCTTTCTAGCACAGAGATAGGGCACAAATAATTATATTTTATGGAGTTATCAAATACCAGGCTAAGTAACCTTGAAAAGGTATCGGTAAATTAACACTCATTGCATAACCCTACTTGTGCACAGCCTGACTTGAGCGTTGGAGTCCCTTTGTAGGTACCTACCCCCCTGTTTCAACACACTCTACTGTTGCTGCTGCGCAAGGAGGAAGCTATCATGATGTGCATATCTCAGATACCTATTTGAATCCACTTCAAAACATTAGCGCTATTTGTGGGAACGTTAAACTTCTATTCCCACTTAACCATGGTGAACACAAGATAAAACTCGAGAAAAGTAGCACAAACCTCTACAAACCAAAGGCAGGGTGATAACTTCATGAAATGTAGTTATTTATGCCCTATATTTATGCTTCATGGCATGCTTAGTCATTGTTCTTTTGCATATTTAGAAGGTTTTATGATTATATTTGTGGAATTCTATTTTGAGATCTTCCTTTATATTTTTGAGCGATTTGTGCATATTTGTTGATTGATTAAGTAGATTTGTAAATATATTTAACTTGGTACTTTCTCTAATGCAGGAAGGGCTCAAAAAAGATAAATTGATGCAAGCCAAAGCCCAGCATTTGAGGAAAGAAGCCAAGGAGGCATTCTAGAGCTCCACGCCACGGCGCAAACATGTGCACGCCGCGGCGTGATGGTTTCAGCCAGTGCAAGTCAGAGAAGAACACGGCCTACCACGTGTTCTTGCACACGGGCTCCACGCCACGGTGTGGGCTTATTCATGCCGCGGTGCGCATCGGTGAACTGAGTCTATTTATTCTATTTTCACGCTCTCTCTAGGGGCTCTCTCAGTTTTCTCTCTTAGGTTTTTAGGTTTTAGGGTTAGAGGTTGCGGTTGGGTCCTCTATTGGAGGTGGAGATGGAGTTTGGGGAGCTAAAGATGGAAGCTCTCTTTCTCTTAGAGGAGGATCTAAGCTTCAATGACAAAATTCATAAGCTTTCTCCTTCTTTCTTTTCTCTTTTCTTTTCCTCATTTCTTGAACATGTATTTTGATTTGTATTTTCATGTTCAATGATGTAGCAGCTATTTTAGGGATAACTTTAAATTCTTTTTATGAATAGTAATGATTTGTTCTTCTCTGAGTTTGTGTGATCTTTGATTTTGTTCAATCATATTGTTCTTAATGCTCTTGAGTGTTTGACCAACATTTAAGTTGATTTGATAAAGTCTAATGAACCTAGACATAGGGATTTGTGTTTGAGATCGTATGTATGATTGATGCATGTTCGATTCTATTCCAATGGCGGGATGAGTTGATTCGCTAATGGGATAGAAATATACCTCTTAGCCATGTATAACACGTGTTTGAGATTAGATCTTAAAGAGTGGATTTTGTGTTAGCTTTCAAGGACACTTAATGAGTTGGGCAATTGAAATCATAGTTAGATGACCTAGACATAGGCATTTAGCTAATGTAAATTCTCAAGCTAACCTAATCATTACATTTATATTTATGAAGAGGATTGCATGTTGTTGGTTGAAGTAAAGGGTGAAGAAGGAATTCCCTAATCTCTAACCATTATCTTTACCGCTTTTTAGTCTTTAGTTTCTTTAATTGCTTTCCCCTATTTTTATGTTCTTGAATAGAATTAGATAAGCTATCGGTTAATACTTAGCATTGGAAATAAACTTATCCTCGTAGGAAAGATATCTGTACTCATCATTTTATTACCTGCGTGACTCGTGCACTTACGGTTAGCAAATGGGTAAACAAGTTTTTGGCCTTAACATAGGGACCAGTGGCGCAACGTCCTGCTCATCCAATTCCATCACCTGTTGCTGAAGCCTCCGTTGTGAGAAACCATGAATCCAACGCATAACATCAACGCGATGAGCATAAAACTTTACTTTTTGATGAAAGCCCCCACTCATCGCGTAGGGTTTCTATGTAGAATAGACTTGTAATCTCCATGCAAGGAGCCAACCCTAATGTTCAAGGACACAGAATCCCAGTGCATCATTGCTTAGGAACCCCAAATGATGAAGCTGATGATTGAGCATCTCGCCCAGAATGCACGAATCAATCCCATGTATCCAGACACCAGTTCCAGGATATGCTGCAACAACATATGACGATGCTAGACGAATAATATCGCAGACTGAAGAATATGCGATGGGTTGTACATGAAATAACAAGAGGGAATTGTGTGCCGATACCATAGTATCCAATGTTATCCATAACAGCCCTTTTCTGCTCAACTTTTGGAGTATCAGGTCATAAGAAACTTCAAATTCCCATCAAATGTGGAGCTTTACGATGGGAGCACGGACCCCAAGAGATATATAGATGCTTATGAATAGTCTATATACTTCTACGGAGGACCCATGGAGTTGCTATGCCGTGCCTTCCCCATTTCCCTGAAGAATAGAGCCCTCAGGTGGTTTGTGACATTGCCATGAGGGTCCATCGTTGACTGCTCAGATCTTAGACAACGTTTCTTGCTTCAGTATACTACTAGCAAGGAACAATCTAGGTCCATTGAATCTTTGTCAAAGATTCATCAAGGGTGTGACAAACCCCTCCGTAACTACGTTAGAAGATTCATGGTAGCATGCACTAACGTAGAAAACTTCGATGATAGAATTGTCCTTCATTACGCCAGGAGTGATCTCCAAGTCGATTCTGAGCTCTTTGCATCTCTGGCAAAGAAAAAGTCAGAGAACTTGCAGGAATTTAAACAGTCTCAGAAATATATGAGCCTTGAGGAAGCAACAGAGCATTAGAGGAGATGGGAAAGAAATGAGTCATCTCACCAGAAATCTAACCACAATTCCTCACGGCCCTAGCATTCCAAAGGTAGTCAACCCCGAGGAAAGTACTCTGATTATACTCCTCTGGACACCCCACAAGAAACAATCTTAAGGGAAGTGTTGCAGACCTAGTTTCAGGACATCAAAAAGTCACTCGCTAAAGAAGCAAAAGTAGAAAGATCACTCCAAAAATTACACATGGCACAAAAGTTATGACCATGAAACCGAGGACTACTATAAACTCCATGACGTGATAGAGTTCTTAATCAAGGTAGGACGGCTATAAAAATATATAGACCGAGTCCAAAATGACGATCACCGTGGAAGGTAGAGAGGAAAATGCAGCAATTAAAAAAGCCCATCTCCACGCCAAAGGAGAAGAACTCGAAGCCCTAAGAAAAGATCCCAGAATCCACCTCGCAATGATACAAATGACCAGTAAGATAGGAACAAGGATGCTCCACCCAATGATAACGATGACTATTGTTTTGAGCTAAATAGAACCATCAACGCAATTATTGGTGGATTTGCTAGAGGTGGTTCGTCTAATGGTTCCTGGAAGAAAGCCCTCATGATAACGGTGTTCATTGTCTCCCACTCTGAGTCTAGATCACAAATCGTGGTAAGGAAGACGCCCTCCATCACTTTTTTTAGACGAGGACTATGGCGGGATTATCTCGGATCACGATGACTCATTAGTCATCTCAAGAATAATCTCCAATGTCGAAATCTGGCATATCTTCAAGGATCAAGAGAGTTCGGTAGACATCATGTTCATGGACCTCTATAAGAAGCTAGAACTTCCACGTTCAGAATTGACTCCCTACGACGAGGAACTTATAGGGTTCACTAGTGAGAAGATCACCCCAACAGGCTATTATAAAATCCACTCGACCTTGGGGTCCTCTAAACTTTTTAGGATAGTCAAGGTAAGGTTTTTGGTTATGGACTGCCCTTCGGCTTGCAACATTATTTTGGGCCACCCTGCTTTAAACGCACTCGGGGCTGTGGTATCCACTACTCACCTAGTCATGAAATTTCCTAACAAGAATAACGAGGTTGTCATTGTAAAAGGCGACCAAGTTGCAACCCAAAAGTTCTATAATGAGAGACTTAGAATCTGCAGGGTTCCCAAGAAGCCAAAAGCTGCTACATCTAGCCCAGTCCTGGATCAGGTAAATATCCTTATGACCAAGCTAGATGTTAAAGAGGAAATTCAGGGTACTAGACCCCAGTCGGAGGGCAAATTACAGCCTATCTAACTTAGTGCCAAGCCAGATCAGGTTACCAAGATTGGAGTTAACTTAGAAGAAGAAGAAAGATACTAGCTAGTTGAGCTCTTACTTAAAAATAAAGATATCTTTGCTTAGACGTCCTTTGACATATTTGGGCTTGACCCCGCCTTCATCTATCATCACTTGTCTATCAAAGAAGACGCGAGATCGATTATCCAGAAGAAAAGAAAAGTTAGTCCTAAAAGACAGCAAGTTATTGAAGAACAGGTAAAGGCTCAGTGGCAGCTTCATCAGGGAAATACCCTATACCACATGGTTGTCCAATGTAGTCCTGGTGAAGATGTCCAATGGGAAGTAGAAAATGTGTGTAGATTACGCATACCTAAATAAGGTTTGCCCCAAAGATCTATACCCACTTCCCAATATGGACAAACTGGTAGATAGTTCCACAGGATCTCGTTTACTGTCATTCATGGATACATACTCCGGGTACAATCAAATTCTGATGTACCCTGGAGATGAAGACAAGACTGCCTTCATCACTGACAGGGTGAGTTATTGTTATAGGATTATGTCCTTTGGTTTGAAAAATGTAGGATGCACATATCAGAGAATGATGAACAGGGTCTTTGAAGACTAGGTGGGAAGATGTTAGAGGTTTATATTGATGATATGATAGTGAAAATCCTATAAGATGGATCACATATAATGAACCTTGAAGAAGTGTTCGCATAACTCAGGAAGTACAATATAAGACTTAACCAGGAAAAATGTGCCTTCAGAGTCCAAGCAGGCAAGTTCTTGGGTTTCATGTTGACCCACCCTTGAAATTAAGGCTAATCCAGATAAATATCAAGCAGTGCTTAATATGCGAAACCCTCAGAATGTTAAAGAAGTGCAATAGCTAACTGGCTGGATTGCAGCCCTCACACGATTCCTTGCCATGGTAGCTCATAAATCCCTCCCCTTATTCAAACTACTTAAGAAAGGAAAGGATTTTGAGTGGACTCAGGAGTGTAAGGATTCATTTTCCTCTTTGAAGAGCCTTCTATGTTCTCCCTCTGTTCTAACGAGGCCAAAGTCCGGAGAAACACTATACTTATACCTTTTAGTTCACGAGGAGGTTGTAAGCTCAGCACTAATCCGGGAGACGGAAAAAGGACAGAAGTTGGTCTATTTCATGAGTAAAGTTCTGCAAGGCCCAGAGCTTCGATATCAAAAAATTGAAAAGGTCTCTTTCACACTCGTCACCACATCAAGGAGACTCCGATAATATTTTTAGTGCCATCCGGTGGTGGTGAGAATGGACCAACCCATCTTCCAAGTGTTGCACAAGCCAGACTTAGCAAGGAGAATGATTGCCTGGTCTATCAAACTCTCTGAGTTCAGAATTGCATACGAATCGAGGATCGTAATAAAGTCCCATTCTCTGACTTCTTGGCAGAACTTACATCGGATCCCGACAACCCCAAAAGAATTTATGGACCATATTCATTAATAGATCTTTGAACCCAAAGGGAAATGGTGCCGGGGTAATATTGGAAAGCTCTGAAGGAGTGACACTGGGAAATTCCCTGAAGTTCAAGTTACCAACCTCAAACAATCAGGCAGAGTATGAAGCAGGTATCACCGGATTGGTAATGGCCAAAGATATGAGAGCCTCCAAGATCGCACTTTGCAGTGACTCCCAACTTGTGACCTCCCAGATCCAAGGTGAGTATTAAGCCAAAGAACCTCTCCTTCAAAGATACTTAGCCAAAGTACATTATCTCCTTAAAAGCTTCCAAGAGGCTAAAATAGAGCA
The DNA here is from genome assembly GCA_029884595.1 of Ormosia semicastrata. Lineage (NCBI taxonomy): Eukaryota > Viridiplantae > Streptophyta > Magnoliopsida > Fabales > Fabaceae > Ormosia > Ormosia semicastrata. Next base: position 992,845 of record JAQQTO010000035.1, on the reverse strand, counting down.
TTTTTCAAGGGAGCATAACTCCAGAGTAGACTTCCTGTCTAAACTGGTCGACACTAAAAGCCCTAGTAACAACTGTTCTATGATCCAAGAAACCATTTCTCAACCCTCCATCACGGATCATGCCTTCTTTCAACTAGAAAGGGAATAGCGTACTTGGATCACCCCTATCATGGAGTATTTATAGTCTGGAGCCACGCCCTCTGACCCAAAGGAAGCCTCCAAACTAGTCAAGACAATAGTCAGGTACACCATCTATGATGGACAGCTATACCGACGTGGGTTCTCATCACCCCTCCTTAAATACCTCACGCCAAAGGAAGTAGAATATGTATTGGCTGAGGTTCATGAGGGAAGCTGTGGACACCATTTAGGAGGCAGAGCCCTAGCCCTAAAGGCACTCAAGGCGGGATACTGCAGACCAACAATGGAGACAGATTCCCATGCACACGTCTAGGTCTGTGATAAATACCAACACCAATTGGGCTGGAACTTCAAGTATAATCTATGCATGGATGAATGAAGGCAATGCTTAAAAACTCTGATGCATTCATTGCCTTACCGGGTGGTTTTAGTACTTTGGAAAAAGTTTTTCAAATTATCTCTTAGGCCCAACTGAACATCTACCATAAACCCATAGGTTTGTTGAATGTTAATAATTTTTTTGATAATTTGTTATTTTTTGTTGACCATGCTGTGGAACAGAAATTTATCACACCTTTGACAAGATGACTCTTTATCTCTGCTTCCACTGTTGATGAGTTGATTGATAAATTAGAAACTTTTGTTTATGAACCTGATCTAGTAACAGCTCAAATAGATTAGTCAGAAGGAAGCGGTGAGGGAAGTAGTATGAAAAGTAAGCCAGATCAGACACTCTAACTATTTAAATAATTACAAGCTTTGGTTTTATTTATTGTACTTTGTTTCTGTTTAAATTTGTATCAGGTTTCTCTTTTCAATAATTATAATAACAGGTACTATCTTCTATCATTTACCTATCTATGTTTTGACATTGAGGACAATGTTGTAATTAGGTTGGGGGAATGATAGTTGTGTAAAAAAAATTCTAAAAAAAACCTAAAAAAAATCTTTAAAAAACCAAAAAAATTAGGAAGTGTGTTTATTAATATGTTTGTTGTGTTTATATGTTTGTCAGCAACTTACTAGTAGCAAAACTAATTAAGGATAACAGAGTAAGGAGTAAATTATGCCCTTAAGGTAAATTTGTTACCAAGTGGCTTTCAGTACTCAAGAGGAGGGTGAATTGAGTATAAAACTTTTTCTCAAAACCTCTTTTTATTAAAAGTAAATATTAAAACTTAATAAATAAATACACAGAAGGAATGAGAAGAAGAAAAGAAGCAATAAGAACAACAGAAAATAAAAGTGCAATAAATTAAAATTGCATCAAATAAAGAGATTAAGAAGAGAGAAGCAGGCACAATATTTATTCTAGTTCGACCACTAACCCACTTGTGGTCTACGTCCAGTCCTCGAAACAAAAGCCGATATTTTTCACTATGTATACAAGTTTCAATAGGTGCTTGCAACCGTTACATAAAAGAGCACTTTTCACACACAGGAAAACTCTACCATTGTGCTAAAGTCTCAGCCTGCAGGGATACCTCACCCTTATACAAACCTTGAGGGATACCTCACCCTCGATACAAAATAGCAAAAAATAGATGAAGAAAAACTCTCACTCAGAGCAGATAATACAAATTGAAGTGCTAATAGAGCTCTCACAGAAATATCTCAAAGTTTTTAATCAAAAATACAGCGTAGAAAATATTTTCAAGAGTTAGAACAAGTAGAAAATAATTCAGAGTGTTAGGCAATTTTAGACGTGACCCAAGGCTCCTATTTATAGAGAAAATTTGAAAAAATGGCCTTTGAGTATAATTAAAACTCATTTAAACCAAATTAAAAACTTATTTGTTTCCATATCAGTGTTCGTAAGCAACGTGTTTATTCGAATAGCTTAAGCAGTTATTCGAATAACTCTATTCTTGAAACCAACGTGAAAAAGCCATCTGATATGGGTTATTCGAATAACCACTGTGTTATTTGAATAACACGGTTAAAAAGAGTTCAGACATAAAAGGTTTTATTTGAATAACGTTTGAGTTATTCGAATAATTCACTTATAAAAATAATTCTGAAGAACTCATTTATTCGAATAGCTATCTTGCTATTCGAATAGCATCTTTAAAAATAGAAATTCGTGAAAGGGTTTATTCGAATAGGATAAACTCTATTCGAATAAAATAGTACAAAATAGTTTTGGAGCAATTATTTTAAAGACACTAAGTTTCTTTTAAAAAAAAATTATCTTTTCTTTCAAAAATAGAGAGATATCAAAGTGAGCTCCGTACAAAAGATCCTAAGTCCTAAAGCTATTCTTATATAAACTTGGACTTGGTCTTTCCATCATCTTCATTTAGTATTTACGTTTGTTATCATCAAAACAAGTCTTCAAAGGCATATGTCCAAACACATTCTCCCCCTTTTTGATGATGACAAACTATCAATGAGAAAAGAGTTAGTGCATATAATTGGAATTCACAAAGAAGTATAAAAGCTTACTCCCCCTCTTTAATTATAAGAGGTAATGTATATTAGATATGTGTGCAGCTCCCCCTTTCATTTTGAATCCAATCTCATTTTAAGTTTACCTGTCTTTTCTCAATTAAATTCAAATTCAAATTTTTCTCCCCCTTTTGTCATGAGTAAAAAGGAGGGGTAAGTCTCATAAACAGATATTCAAGTATAAGTGCATAAAAGGAAGCATACTCATATCAATACAAGAATAGATCATCAAGAAACTATATTTATTCATTAACCAAAAATGATTCAATTACAAAAGCTAGAAATAAATAAAGCACAAGAAAAAGACAAAGATCCTAAGATCTAAACAACTCCTACAAGAAAGTATCTGGAGGCGGTGGTGAAGAAGCTGGTGCAAAAGCAGGTGAAGCAGATCGGAGGGCAGTAACCTCACGTTCAACACCTTCTATTCTATCAAAAAGAATAGAGAAGGTATGTTCCATATAGGCACAATTGTCATACAAGGTGGCCATGATCTGTTCTAAGGTAACTGGAGCAGGAGCAGTAGGTGCATCAGCAGGGGTAGCAGGGGCATCAGCAGGGTCTAACTCATCCTCAGCAACCTCATCTGAGTACACCCAGCTTTCATCGGTTTGGATCATCTTCATTTTGTGCAAGGTGTGGGAGCCAAAGACATTGTGATAAGATAAGGCAATGGCACGCTCAGTCTCCAAGACTTGAGGATACTTGCTGAGCAAGGTAGTGACGAGAATACTATAAGGTAAGTCAAATTTTTCCTTTCCCTTGGCTCTCATCATATGTTTCATGATAAACACAGGCCAGTTGATCCTGTGACCATTCTTCAGGATCCAGAGCATGAAGATGTCATCTTCACCAAGGTAGGCGTAATTTCCACCATGGGGAGCCAGAATGTGAGCAAAGGCGTAATGTAGAAGCCTATCTTGACTCTTCAGCATGCCACCCTTGAGACCCTTGTCAGGCAAGGCTAGACCAAGTTTCAGCAAGTCCTCAATTGCCTGAAGTTTGTTGAACTCCTCAAGGAAGGGGTTGTTATCATCTTCAACGAGTATGCCTGTGAACTGCAGCCTAAACAGAGTCTGCCAGTCTTGCGGTGCGATTACAATGTTCTGATTGTAGACCTCGGAGAGAAGGTTCTGGCCATCAAATGTCAAATTACAGAAGAACATCTTCACCAGAGCTGGGTAGAGAGTGGCCCGGTGAGAGCAAAGTTGTAGAACCCCCTGGTTTTGCAGTAGGGTCATAAAGTCAAAACCTCTGTGTTGCTGAAAGAAGGAGAGGTCAAGATCCTTGGGCTGGACAAGGTTACACTCCCAGAAGTGCGTAATGAAGTGGGCACGGTGCTCTTCGTTGGATGAGAGCCTTCTCAAGTCAAGTGGATTGTTGCATGGAGCAGTCTTCGTGCGTGGGCGCTTGCTGGAAGAGGAGGCCATAGTGATTGGAGGTGTGGAAGAGAGAAAGATGGTAGAAAGATAGTGGAGGAGAGTAAGAGAGAAAGAGGCGTAGAGAAGGATAACAGAAAATATAAGAACGAAGACATCTGGGCGCGCAGGGGCTATTTAAAGAGAGGCCCGTGTTTATTTGAATAAACCTTGCTTAGAAACTGAAAGGACAGGCGTTGAAAGAGTATTTCTGCTAGGGTTTATTCGAATAGAGGGAGTTTCTATTCGAATAGATTATTTGGGAAAGCCAAGCATTTTGGCAATCTAACAGGATTTATTCAAATAACTATAGGGGTTATTCGAATAGACAGAAGGCTATCAGTCAAGGCTGATAAACCGAGGCTCTGTTATTCGAATAGCCTGAGTTGTATTCGAATAGACAGAGGTCAAAGACTAAGACTGATAAACTAAGGGCTCTGGTTATTCGAATAGAAGGAGATTTATTCGAATAGACAGAGAGCATATCAAACACAAGATTAACACAGAAGCCAGTTTATTCGAATAAACTAAGTGTTATTCTAATAAAGCTGATATGCAACACATTATTTGATAAGCTATAAAGAACTTTATTCGAACAAAAACTCTATTTATTTGAATAAAACTAACAAAAAGCACAGAAAAGCATATGTTCAAGAATTCGAGACAAAGCATATATTCATGCGATTTAAAGATTAAAGAGAGATAATATTCATCAATAAAACATGCAATCATATATTGGATTGATCAATTATGCTCAATTCTCCTCGAATATAAAAGAATGCTTCTTTTGCTAAGGGTTTAGTGAAAATATCTACAAGTTGCTTAGTTGTTTCAACAAACTCAAAAATGCAATCCCCTTTTTGTACATGATCTTTGATAAAGTGATGTCTTATCTCTATATGCTTTGTTCTAGAATGCAGAATGGGATTCTTAGAGATATTTATTGTACTAGTGTTATCACATCTTATCGGAATGTGATCAAGCTGAAGACCGTAGTCTAAAAGTTGTTGCTTCATCCATAGGATTTGAGTACAATAGCTCCCGGCTGCAACATATTCAGCCTCAGTGGTAGACAAAGCCACACTATTTTTTTTCTTGCTATGCCAAAAAACTAAAGAACAACCAAGCAAGTGGCATGTCCCACTAGTACTCTTTCTGTCCAATTTGCACCCAACAAAATAAGAGTCGAAATAGCCTATTAGGCTACAAGAGGCACCCTTAGGGTACCACAAGCCCATTTGTGAAGTGCCTACTAAGTATTTCATTATTCATTTAACAGCACTTAAATGAGATTCCTTAGGGTTTGCCTGATATCAAGCACACATGCATACACTAAACATAATATCTGGCCTACTAGCAGTAAGATAAAGGAGAGATCCAATCATACCTCTGTATTTCATTATTTCTACTAATTTACCTCCTTCATCTTTGTCCAAATAGCAAGAAGTACCCATTGGAGTGGCCATGTGTTTAGCATTTTCTATTTCGAATCTCTTGAGCGATTCCTTGCAGTATTTGGTTTGACTTATGAATGTCCCTTCATTCGTTTGTTTAATTTGAAGTTCGAGGAAGAAGTTCAGCTCTCCCATCATTGACATTTCAAATTCATTCTGCATTGTCTTAGCAAATTCTTTGCACAGGGATTCATTAGTAGCACCAAAAATGATATCATCCACATATACTTGCACAAGAAGAATATCATGCTTTTTATTTTTAATGAAGAGGGTAGTATCGACTTTTTCTCTTGAAAAACTATTTTCTAAAAGGAACTTACTCAACCTTTCATACCAAGCTCTAGGAGCTTGCTTTAAGCCATATAAAGCCTTTTTAAGTTTAAAAACATGGTTGGGTAGTTCATGATTTTTAAAACCTAGAGGTTGTTCAATGAATACCTCCTCTTGAATAAAGCCATTTAGAAAAGCACTTTTAACATCCATTTGATATAATTTGAAATCCACGATGTAAGCATAAGTAAGTAACATTCTAATAGCTTCTAATCTAGCTTCAGGTGCATAAGTTTCTTCATAATCTATTCTTTCTTCTTGATTATAACTTTTAGCAACCAATCTAGCTTTGTTTCTAGTTATTAAACCATTTTCATCAAGTTTGTTTCTAAAAACCCATTTAGTGCCAATTATAGGGTGATAATTAGGTCTAGTAACTAATTCCCAAACTTAATTTCTTTCAAACTGATTTAATTCCTCATGCATAGCTAAGATCCAATGTTCATCATCAAAAGCTTCAATTAAGTCCTTAGGTTCAATTTAAGAAACAAAAGCTAAGTGATTACAAGCATTTCTAAGAGAATTACTAGTACTTACACCTTTAGATACATCACCGATAATCTGATCAAGGGAATGATATTTTGAAGTTCGCTATTCTTTGGGAAGTTCCAAAGCTTGCGAATCTTCTTGTCTTTGTTTATCCTCTTGCTTCTTGATTTCTTTTTCCTTGCTATCCAAATGTGTTTCCGCTAAGACTTCTGCAACATCATCAATAACAAGATCCTTTCTCGATCCATTTGGGTCAGTTTCATCAAATGCAACATGTATAGATTCTTCAATAGTCATAGTTCTTTTATTATATATACGAAAAGCTTTACTATGTTTTGAATAACCAAGAAATATACCTTCATCAGACTTAGCATTAAACTTGCCTAAGTTATCTTTTCCATTATTTAAAACAAAATATTTGCATCCAAAAACATGAAAATGTGAGACATTTGGCTTTCTTCCCTTATACAACTCATATGGGGTTTTATTTAAAATAGACCTTATAAGGGCCTTGTTCATTACATAACAAGCTGTACTTACAGCATCCGCCCAAAAGTACTTAGGAAGAGCAGCTTCATTAAGCATAGTTCTCGCCATTTCTTCTAAAGAACGATTTTTTCTTTCTACAACTCCATTTTGTTGTGGAGTTCTAGTGGCAGAAAAATTATGATTAATGCCATGTTCATCACAATAATTTTCAAAAACATTGTTTTCAAATTCGCTACCATGATCACTTCTTATAGAAGAGATTTGAAAACCTTTTTCGTTTTGAATAACTTTGGCAAGTCTTTTAAAAGCTAGAAATGCATCATTTTTATTTGTAAGAAATAAAGTCCATGTAAACCTAGAAAAATCATCCACAATCACTAAAGCATAGTAATTCCTACCAAAGGTCATAGTTCTAGAAGGTCCAAAAAAATCCATGTGCAAAAGTTGTAAAGGTCTAGTAGCTAAAACTATATTTTTTGCTTTAAAAGAGACCTTTATTTGTATACCCTTTTGACATGCATCACATAATTTATCTTTTACAAAATTAAGCTTGGGTAGTCCAATTACTAGCTCTTTAGAGACCAACTTCTTTAAGTGATCCATGTGAATGTGTGCAATTCTCCTATGCCATAACCATGAATCATCATTCTTACTTAAAAGGCATTTCGCATCATTTGAAGATATATCATCAAGATTAATCATATAGATGTTGTTTACTCTATGACCAATGAATTTAACATGCTTATCATTTTTATCTTCAATTATGCAACAATTTGAATCAAATATTACCCTACTTCCTTTATCACATAATTGGCTAATACTAAACAAGTTATGTTTCAAGTCTTTAACAAGCAACACATTTTCAATAGAGAAGTTAGGGTTTTTATCGACTTTTCCGATTCCAAGAATTTTTCCTTTGTTATTATCACCATAAGTAACGTGTCCATGATTCTTAGGAATAAGCATGGTGAATTTCGAGTCATCCCCAGTCATGTGCTTGGAGCAGCCGCTATCGAGATACCAATTTGAACTTCTGGCTTTCACGCACACCTAGAACACATGTTTAGTTTTTAACCATTAGTACCCAAACTTTCTTGGGTCCTTGTGTATTAGTTTTGGGTATAGTACCATTGGGAACCCAAACCATTTTTGTTCTAATTTTTGTATTAATGTTTTTCCTTGCATTACATGTTGATGTACGATATCCTTTCTTTCCATAGTAAAAACATTTAATAAAAGGACTACTTGAAACACTAGAATGCATAAAGAAAATTTTATAGAGTTTTTGTTTATTTTTTGGGTTATAACATATCTCGGCTTTTTGAAAAATCACTCTTTGTCTTCCTAATAAAATATTTAAGTTATCCCTCCAAAGGTGAATTTAGAAAGAGTGTTCTTTAAGTCTTCAATTTTTTTTCAAGCATATGACATGAAGAACAAGATGAAGATGTAGAAGTATGTGAAGAATGATTTGTGCATGTATCAATAATTCCCAAAGTTTTATTTTCAACTTTCAATTCTTCTATTTCTTTATTTAAAACAAGAATCTGATTTTCTAAAGAAGAGATTGTTTTCTTAGAAGAAGAGATTATTTTTGTGAATTTTAAAGATTCTTCATGCAATTCTTCAAAGGCATCTTGTAACTTATCGTAAGAATGTAATAAAGTAGTATTAGAACTTACCTCATTTTCACTTTCTTCTTCTTCTCCTTTGGCCATGAGACATAGTTGAGCTTCCTTGCTGTCTGAGCTATCAGTTAAATCCATGTCGTTTTCATCCCATGTTATATAGGCTTTTCTTCCTTTTCTTTCCTTGAAGGGCTTCTTTTCAAAATTCTCCTTCTTCTTTTGGTAAACTGGGCACTCCATTTTCATGTGACCAGGTTTGCCACATTCATAGCAAGTTGGAGTCGATGAAGCTCCTTCGCCTTTGTAATGAGTCTTCTTCGGAGGGAAGGGAGGTCTTCTTTGTGTTCTCTTTTTCCTGAGAAATTTACCAAATTTTTTAACTAACAGACTAAGATTTTCTTTGCTTACCTCGATGTTCTCTGAGCTTTCTTCATTTTCTTCATCATCATTGTCGAATGTTGAGAAAGTGGCTTTGAGTGCTATCCCCTTTTTCTTTTTATCGTTTTCTTCGCTTTGACTTAATCTGCTCAATTCCAGTTCATGCTCATGAAATTTTTCAAAGAGGGTAGCTAGAGTCATTGTCGATAAATCCTTTGATTCTGATATGGCTGTTACCTTGGGTTGCCAAATCCTACTAAGACATCTCAACACTTTATTAATCAAATCTTCGTTAGAAAAACTTTTACCTAAAGATGCAAGATGATTAACTATGTGGGTGAACCTCTTTTGCATTTCTTGAATGCTTTCTCCTTAGTTCATTCTGAATAATTCATATTCATGAGTTAGAGAATTGATTCTCGACCTTTTTGCTTCACTAGTACCCTCATGGGTAACTTACAAAGTGTCCCACATTTCTTTAGTAGTTTTGCAATTTGAAATTCTAAAAAACTCATTATATCCCAAAGCAGTAGTAATAATATTTTTTGCTTTCAAATTATGTTGAACTTTTCTTTTGTCTTCATCAGACTATTTATTTCTTGATGCTTCGGTCCTTACGCTATCGACCTCATGTGTAGGTATAAAAGCGCCATTTTCGACAGCGTCCCACATATCTAGATCAATAGCTTCGATGAAGATTTTCATTCTTTCCTTCCAATATGCATAACCATCCCCATTGAAAAAGGGTGGTCGGTTTATGGAAGATCCTTCTGAAAAACCATTTGAAGAAGTCATGTTCTCTTGAAGCTGCTAAGCTCTTTATCTAAGAATCTAGCTCTGATACCACTTGTTACCAAGTGGCTTCCAGTACTCAAGAGGGGGGTGAACTGAGTATAATTTTTTTCTCAAAACCTCTTTTTATTAAAATCAAATATTAAATCTTAATAAATAAATGCACAGAAGGAATAAGAAGAAGAAAAGAAGCAATAAGAACAGCGAAAAATAAAAGTGCAATAAATTAAAATTGCATAAAATAAGGAGATCAAGAAGAGAGAAATAGGCACAATATTTATTCTGGTTCGACCACTAACCTACTTGTGGTCTACGTCCAGTCCTCGTAACAAAAGCCGAGATTTTTTACTATGTATACAAGCTTCAATAGGTGCTTGCAACCATTACATAAAAGAGCACTTTTCACACACAGGGAAACTCTACCCTTGTGCTAAAGTCTCAGTCTGCAGGGATACCTCACCCTTATACAAACCTTGAGGGATACCTCACCCTCGATACAAAATAGCAAAAAATAGATGAAGAAAAACTTTCACTCAGAGCAGATAATACAAATTGATGTGCTAATGGAGCTCTCACAGAAATATTTCAAAGTTTTTAATCGAAAATAGAGTGTAGAAAATATTTTCAAGAGTTTGAACAAGTAGAAAATAATTTAGAGTGTTAGGTAATTTTAGACGTGACCCAAGGCTCCTATTTATAGAGAAAATTTGAAAAAATGGTCGTTGGGTATAATTAAAACTCATTTAAATTGAATTAAAATCTTGTTTGTTTCCATATCAGTGTTCGTAAGCAACGTGTTTATTCGAATAGCTTAAATGTTATTTGAATAACTCTATTCCTGAAACCAACGTGAAAATGCCATCTGATATGGGTTATTCGAATAACCATTGTGTTATTCGAATAATACGGTTAAAAAGAGTTTAGACAGAAAAGGTTTTATTCGAATAATGTTTGAGTTATTCGAATAATTCACTTATAAAAACAGTTCTAAAGAACTCATTTATTCGAATAGCTATCCTGGTATTTGAATAGCATCTTTAAAAACAGAAACTCGTGAAAAGGTTTATTCGAATATGATAAACTCTATTTGAATAAAACAATACAAAACAGTTTTGGAGCAATTGTTTTAAAGACACTAAGTTTCTTTTAAAAACAAATTTTATCTTTTCTTTCAAAAATAGAGAGATATCAAAGTGAGCTCCGTACAAAAGATCCTAAGTCTTAAAACTATTCTTATATAAACTTGGACTTGGTCTTTCCATTATCTTCATTTAGTCTTTACGTTTGTTATCATCAAAACAAGTCTTCAAAGGCATATGTCCAAACACAAAATTTGCTCTTGAGACGCATCAAAATTAGTGGCAAAGTAAGAAGTAATTGGGTAGATAATTAGTTGTGTGGAAATAGTAATTCAAATTCAAGGAACATATCATGATTGAGTAAATTGTCTTCTTTCTTAAAAATCACATGTTTGGTTATGGATGTTGAATTGGTGGACTGAGAATGATAGAATTATGCCTTGTGAGATTTTAAGCCTATTGATGAATAGATTGAATATTTGTACCATTCTCTTCTTTCTTGTGTGATTTTTATTCATGGAATTGTTACTCTAGAACTTGCTTTGATTCTTTTTGAAACTACATTTTCACATGCATACGTAAACATGATTGAGGTATTTTTCTTGAAATAGCTACTTTAACCAAATAGCCAAGAATGATTGGCACACAAATAGGCAGCCTTGCTCAGTAACATATTGTCTTATTATGATATCAACCACTCTTATGGCTTCTTAAAAATTTTCTTATTCCTGCCAACGTAAGGCATTGAAAATATGACCTATTTTCCCTTACTTAGCCCTTTTGAGCTTATTTGACCATTCTTTGTTTCAGACTCATTATGTGCCTTAAATGAAAAATCATGTTCTTACCCAGCCTTAGGGAATAAGAGAACATTAACTTTGTCATTGTATGAGTTCTTGAACAAGTGTAGGGGGGTGTATGCAGAATGGTTTAAAAAAATTATTTAAATTTATATATTATATTTATCTTTAAAAAAATGTGTAAAGAAGGGCCAACAAGATAATAAAGGAAAGGAAAAGAATATGTAAAAGAAATTTGTATTAGGTGGAATTGGAATGAACTTTCATGCTTATTAATTAAACTCAGCTCTCACGCTCTTTTATTCCCTTTGGTATTTAACATGTCATATCCATATTACCTCCTCCTTTACCTTGACCCTATTACAACCTTGAATAAAGTCCTCATGATTTGTGTGTACATGTATTTTGAGTAGTGGAAAAGTAGAAGATAAGAAAGCTTATGGTAGTGTAATTTTTATGGGTTGAATTGAGTAAAATACCTACCTTTTAAACACTTGAGGGATTGAGAGTAAATCTTGTGAAGATCTATCATTCTTGACTCATGTTTTTCAATTGAAATTTTCTTGCTTGTTGGTTGAAGATGTGAAGAAATGTTACCTCATAAATGTTTTAATCCCTTGAATGATTGGTTGCTATTCATTCTTAAATATTATTAGAAATTGAGTCTTTGAGAATTTCTAGCTTTTGAGTTTGTGTTGTTTTTTCTTGTTCCCTAGTTTTGGTCTTATGTGTTTTGCCCAGGAGTGTAAAAAGCTAAGTGTGAGAGAATTTAATAATCACATATTTTATACATTAATAAACCCTCATTTTTAGTCATTTATACTCTCCATGTACTTAATTGATTGAGCTTGGTTATGTTTTATAAGTTTGGACTCAAATTGGACTTAATTGATATTTTTCAGCATGATTTATGTCTTACACTATTTTTATATTTTGGCTATATCTTGAGTTCTAGATGTCTAATAATTATGTATCTTACCTTGTAGAAAAGATGAGAGAGAGCTCTACAACTTTCATGAAGAGCTCTAGGTCAAAATTAGACATCTGGTAGAGCTAATTGGTCTTGGAAGTTAGAATACAAGTTTTGTGATTGGAACTTGAATAGTGTACAGTAATCAGAGCATAACTCGGGCTGTAAGAACTTATTTGGGCTGAAATTTTGGCATCTACAAGTTAAACCCATATCTACAACTTTTATGAAGAACACAAGACTCATTTCGGATTACTTAGAGGTCATATTGGGCTTCCAAGTCAGAACAGAGGAACTGTAGCTGGGCCTGAATAGTGTGTAGTAATCAGATCATATCTCGAGTTGTAGGGATGCTTTTGGCTCAAATAATGGCATTTGAAAGCTAAGATCTAGGCCTACAACTTTCATGAAGACCATTTTTCAATTCTATGATGTATTCAATGAGTTCAGCACTGAATGATTTTGAAGACAAATAATCTTAATAATTTTCTACTCATCAAAAGTCATTTGGCATTTTTCACTCATCCACCCACTCATCCACTCACCAATTAATCACCCCTTGTCATTTTGTATCCCTGATTCTCTATAAAAGGCACCATTGGCTGATCATTTAGGGGTCTTGATCTTAGAGATCAAGATTATGCTATTGTGTTGTTTATTTATCTTGTTGTAGTTTTCTTTTGTTCTAACTTGAAGTTATGTTCTTCTTCTTCTTCTCTTTTCCTTTTTTCTTGTCTATGAGTAATTAATTTTTATTTTACTTAGGTGAAATGGTGAAGCTCTTGGTAATGAAATAAGGTTAGATTAATCTCTTTCTTGTGCTTAAATAATATATTATCAAGCAGCCATTATATGTATTGTATTTTATTTCCAATCAATTTAGAAACCCTTCTTGTAAAGTGGAGACCTTGATTTGTTGTAGACAAGATATTGACACAATGAATGCTTGAGCCCATTTATAAGTGGTGGTGTTAATAGATAATTAAAGGAATCATAATATAATTATGTATATAATTTTAAATAAATTTTGAATGTTGTATTTTTTGATTAGAACCTCCATTATGCGTGGATTTTAATTGAGTTATAAACAGAATTAATCTTGTCCTTAATTTATTTACCAAGAGTGGATCTCCTAACCCAAGTAAATCCTTTTTTATTTGTGACTAAATTTCATCACTTTTATTATTGTGACAAAATATTTACCTTACGCCAAAGAATTTTTCTTCATCAATTCCCTGTGGATTGACTTCGGACTCCCGATAATTTATTGCTTGAAACAACCTACACTTGGGTTTGTAATTTTTAATTTGCATCAGAAGACGTTGTCAATGAAGTCCTCGGACAACCTTTCTCTAGTAATTAGAGGCAGAGGATCTATCCGGGGCCTAGCATCTCCTTCCATAGCAGGTGCCCTCCTGCCGTGGTCTTCCGCCCTGGTACCCTCAATGACCTTACTCATCCTCCCTTGGAGGCATTATGAAGGGGAATCTAAACCCAGTTCTCAGATAACGATAGGCGGAGCAGCGGTTGTCAGAGGATGGTAAGGTCTAGCTCTTTCCTTCTTCGCTTTCAAAGCTTGAAGCGCCTGAATAGAAGAGGTGACAAACGTGGTTGACAGCTATGTTATCTACAACATGAAAAAAAATAGACTAGAAAACATGCAAATAGTCAAATAGCAAGAAAATTTATAAGAAAAAGTTTGATTTTTATCATACACAAGACAAAATGAGGACTGCGGCCTACACTAGCTAGAATAGCCCAGAGAATTGTGTCGTCAGAGGTATCCAACATGTCCTTGGAAGAAATAAGACCCACTTCTTGAACTCACGTTGTAAAAAAGTCAATGCACTTAATCTCATCGTTGTCTAGGTGGTGTTTCTCCTTTTCAATCAACTGAATAGGAATGTTCCATGCCCTCTCAGTCCAATTCAGGCTAAATATAAGTTTGCCGTCATTGTCCAGCCAGAAAGGGTGAGTACTGGGAGCTGCCATTAATGTGAAAAACTTTTCCTTGAGGTCCTTATAACTATCTTGATAGACGTGAAAGATCTTCTGGCCCAGCCTCAATTGGACTGTGAGCAAGGTTTTTTTAGCGGCGTTACAACCTTGAAGACTCCACCAAGTGCGGAAATAAAATAATGCCCTTTTCGAGCACCGCAACCTAACTAACTAGAAAATTCTCAAAAAGGCAAGGATGTTTGCCCAACCATTAGGGTCAATTTGGGTGGGAGTAGCTTGGAGAGTATGGAGGACAGCAAGCTGATAGTCATTGAAAGGGATCTGGATTCCAAACCAAGTGAAGAAATCCTCATATAAGAACATGTAGTTCGTACCTGCCTACCTTGAGGAGCACACCCTTTTGTTCTCCAGGGACAGGATTTGGAACTCGCGATCCCTTCTACCTTCCTCCATCAGCATCATGTAACCTTGTAGTCTATCAAGCTCTACGCAAGGTTGGAACATGGACACTCGATCATAAGCGTCATCACCAACCCATTGGTATACTAACCTTGGACCACGAGCAATCCAGATGGGATCTTCGGTAACCTGCACTCAGACTTCTAGAGCTGGTGCTTGAGGTCTAGCTGTTCTTTTTCTTCTGGCCATCGAGTAGCTGTTAGAATCAATTAACTTAAAGATTCAAACATATAAGGGGACAAACAAAAAAGATAGCTCACACCCATATATTGGCCTCCGTGCCCTCCAAGATCTAACCCTCAGAAGGACACCTCTGTCATATATGGCACGACAGAGGAGGTATTCCGTAGGGCAACGCCATTGAAGGGACCCAGAAATAATGACACCCTACTCTTTTCATCGAGAAAGATGAAAGGGAGTTGATAACTCCACATCATGTAGTTATTTGTGCCCCATATCTGTGCTATATTAATTGCTTTGTCCTTATTTTTATGCATGAATGGAAGATTTTAGCATCATATTCATCTAATTTAATCTTGATGACTTCCATTATGATTTTTAGAAAATATTTCTGAATCTATGATGAATCAAGTACATTTGCAACTTCTATTAAAGTGGTTATTTCTCTATTACAATAAGGGCTCCAATCAAGCATAAATATGAAGAATTTGGACTAGCATTGGACCAGGAAGCCCAAGAGAAAGCTAAGTTTCAAGATCAGTATTCAATGCCGCGGTGCAGGTATGTCAATGCCGCGGCGTGTTGCATCCCCTGCTTCAGTACATAGGACCCACAGCTAGAGCGTCGTGGCGTGAAGAACACAGCTAGGCCCATAAATACTATTTTATCAGTTTTTCACGAGAGCTTTTATCATTTTTAGAACATAACTACTAGGTTTTGGTATTTGAGACCTAGAGAAAGCTAGGGAAGTGGTGTTTTATGGATCGTGATTTAAAATTAAGATAAAAATAGTTGCCAAGTTTCACCAAAAATATAAAAACCTTACAACCAGTTGTAGTTAGTAAGAGTCGATCCACAGAGAACTAATTCAACTGACACTATAAATCAATTCCTAATTTAAACTCTAAAGAACAATAAATAGTAAGAAGGGGGTTTTGTTTATCAAAACTAAGAAAAGAAATTAAATATAAAACAACAGCAATAGACACAATTTAATTTACTAAATAAAAGAGATTAGTTAAGAGATAGAATCCACCATTAGATTAACATAATAATACTAACCTACAAACCCTTTATCCTAACATGATCAATTATGTCTTTATGCAATTGTGAGATTAATTCTCTATTTTCCTTAGGTTTTGGTTAATTTAGCAACCACTCAAATTAAACCCTAATCACTAGTTAGCTATAAAGTAACTGCTCTTATATCCATCTAATAACAGCATTAAGATTTAGAAAACCAATTACACTAAGGTCCACTCACACACTGAGATTGAATTACTTAGATCATATGTCTCACTAGTCCGACCAGTGTAACTGCGCATAACAATCATAGTTTTACCACTTTCAAAAATAGCAAAGAGTATAAAAACTTTTATACTGAATTAAGAATAGAAACATATGAATAAAAACATAACTGTATTGAAATAAAAAGGTACTTAGGATTCACAAAATCAAAACTAAGGTTTGTTTTATCTTCCCTTAACCAAATAAGAAGTTTAGCCACACATGGCAAATTCAAAATCACAATAAAAATAGAAGAAAAACATCATCCAGAATAAAAGAAGAGAAGAAAACTAAAGATCAAACTAGTTTCCAAGGATTGAGGTTGATTGATCTTTGATCGCTCGAATTCGAGTCTCCAATCTTTGATCGAATCTCCCTCTTTCATGTTCTTCGTATTTCCCTTAGTTCCTTAACGGCTTCCAGTCCAAAGATATCCCTTTTGGAACCCTAAACAACCTTATTTATAACCTTTCAAACCTAGCTCCTTGTCCAAACTTAAAATTAAAATTCTGATACGCAGACACAGGCCTTGTCTGATGACACGACCAACCCCGTGTTTGAGTCTGTCAACATAATTCCAACAGGATTTGAAGGCAGAGAGGAACATGGCTTACCCCATGTTTGGAGACATGGGCTGTGTTCTCGGGAGCATCCAGAATTGGATCTAATTTTTTATACCAGATGAGGACACGACTTACCTCGTGTCTGAGGACACAGGCCATGTTTTTGGTCAGGCCTAGTGCAAAATCTTGTTGAAGTACCAGAGAAGGACACGGCCCACGCCGTGTCTGAGGACATGAGCCGTGTCTGAGGACACGGGTCATGTCACTTAATTTCTTCATATTCAGCCCTGATTCTTCACATGTTCTCTTTTCTCTTTGCTTCTAGGGTTGATATTGATCTTTTTAAGTCTTTAGCTCTTTCTCTCTCTCCTCAAGTGGTTAACAAGTTTGGTTTGAGGCTAATGGACTCCAACACTCAAATATCTCCTAAAAAACACAATTCAATTATGAGTGCTTGTAATCACAGTTAAGCATAGTTTCACTATAAACATCCGATTAAGCTTTATATAAAAAACTTAGCTAAATGTTAACAATTAAGCACATATAGAGTCCAATTAGATCAAACATAAGACAGTCAAGATATGGAAATAATCAATAGATCAAATACCCCCACACTTAACCTTTTGCACTCCTGGACAAAAATATAAAAAAGAAGCACATGTATCCCAACAAGCAATGAAAGTGCAGAATAATGAGTAAAGATCTACACACCTTAGTCTTTTCAAGAAATCTAAGCAATCAGGAATTTCCTCCCTTGACAATCCAAACTAGCAAGTAAAGTCAATCAAATCCCAGGGTTAAATCAATATGATAAATCCTCACTGAAATGCTCTTTCACTCAAGTGTTTTGGGCTTGTATTTACTCTCAACCTACTCATGAAAACATGCCCTACCATAAGCTTGGCAAGCCTCTACTTCTCTACCACTTAAGTCATATGCACAAAAAGATCAAAAGGTCTTTATTTAGGTTGTAATGGGGTCAGGGTCAAGGTAGGATACATTAAGGATAAACAAAGTTAAACCATAGGAATTAGAAGAGCAAATGAGAATATATTCAATCATTACAATAAAAGTCACCTAATAACTCTTTCTTCAACCTCAATTTTCTTTTTGTATCTTTCCTTTTTCTTGCCCTTTCTCCATACAACAGTCAAATTTTTCCTTTTCTTCTTTTCTTTCCTTCTTATTTTTGAGCTCTTTTTTATTTCATCACATCCAAGCATCTTTTTGTTTTGCCAATATATATTTTTATATGCATATATAGCTAGGCAAATATATTGTTAAATCCTCCACATTTATTCAAGACCAATTCCCAACACAATTAAGCTCTTCTACTCCCTAAGGTAGGGTAGCATAATGGTTTTTTGCTTTTAAGCTTGTATTGAGCTGTAAATGAAGAAAAAGTCAATAAGGCTCAAAGGGGGTAAACAATAGATGAAATACAAGGATGACTGTTTAGCCAGTAGTTATTTAAAAGAAATGTCTTTTTCATTTCAAAAATATGTAGTGCTCTTTTGTAGCTTAAAAGAGAGCTAAGCCAAGTTCTGAAGAACACATAATCATGAGTGGAACCACACAACAAAGAACTAAAATGGCCTAAAATTAGCCATTCATATTAAGGCCCAAAATCTCACTTAGGTTTCAACTTATCACTTTTGAATTAACCCCTCAATTTTTCAAAACCATACTCAACAAATTTGAATTTAAGAAAATCCACTCCTTTATGCTTAAAAACTTATCAAATTAGATTAAAAATTTTTTATCCTTTACTCATCATTCAAATCACTTTAAAAACCATTGGAACAATATTCATCAGATATGTAATTAAGAACATGACCCCCCACTCTTAAACCTGGCATTGTCCTTAATGTCAAGGCATACACACATCAAAGAAAATAACGCAAGTAAACTAACAGTGCATATTCAAAGACATTAAGAAGAACATTGAATCCAAAACCAGTAATTATCATTCATGTCCAAATTTAGATCCAAACAATGCCACAATATCAACAGTCAGATTCAAAACATAAGTGAGGGTTGCGCAAATGGATGGCACAAGAGAGGGAGAAATTGGGGCTTCACTTTGTGGGAAACATGGGTAATCATGTAAGAAACATACCAAGATCTACTTAACTTAAAAAAACTAATCAAGAAAACAATAAAGAAGCAAAAAATAAGAGAGAAAAAGACAGCAAATCTGGTTTTCTTGATGATGGGCTGCCTTTCATTAAGCGCGTAGTTTATTGTCCTCAGCTCGACATTATGACACTTCTTAGTGTTCTACATAATATAGATGGAGAATGGTCATCTCTTCCATTTCTTCTTTTTCTAGAAACTCATGATAAGGCTTGAGACGGTGTCTATTGACCTTAAATGTTGTGCCAGATGCCTCATTCATGATCTCCACTTTCTGAAATGTCCCTGGTGCATTGCAAAGTTCAAAAGGCATTAGCTAGTTGTCAAAAATAGGGTATATCACCCCCACACTTAGGAGTTTCAATATTTCTTTCTTCACAACTTCCATCTCAGGAGGATTCAACCTCCTCTAGGGATTTCTCATTGGTTTAGCCCCATCCTCCATGAAGATTCCATGCATGCAAATGGAGGGACTAATACCCTTAATGTTTGCTATAGTCCAACCAATGCCTGTCTTGTGCTTCTTCAAAATAGCCACCAACTTCTCCTTTTGTTCTTGGGTGAGTGACCTAACAATCATCACTGGAAGTGTGTCCTTCCCCTCCCCCAAGAATATATATTTTGAATGACCAGGTAATTTTTTCTGTTCCAACTACGGTGCCTACATAACGGAAGGTTTATGTGCATCAATAGTAGTTGGTAGCTCAACATAAGAAACCTCATTTCCTTCTGAAGTGGAAGAGAGCTCATGTGAAGCTGCTACAACATCATGGATATCTTCACTCCATGGCTCTCTTGCATTATCCCTATTCTCTTCCTGTGAAACTAAGCTATGAGTTAATATTGTATCAAGAACATCAAAATGAGTAGACTCAAAAGCTACAGGAGTTAAAGAATAAAAATTATCAAAAGAGTTTATCAAATATGCAAAGTGCACATCACTCGAGTATCGCATAGCCTAAAAAATATTGAATCTGATCAATTCCCCGTCAAATTCCATAGTCAATGTCCCTGAGTGCACATTAATTTTTGTCCGTGTAGTCTTCAAGAATGGTATTCCCAACAGAATAGGTGCAGAGTTGGGGGATTTATCCTCTTCCATGTCTAGCACATAGAAGTCTACTGAAAATACTAATTCATTCACCTGCACTAACACATCCTCAATAACACCTTTTGGGTATGCGTTAGATCTATCAGCCAATTAAATAGTAACATCAGTTAGCTCAAAAAGACCTAGACATAAAGATGTATAAATGGAATAAGACATGACATTTATAGATGCACCTAAATCTAGCATTGCCCTCTCAAACATTATGTTACCTATAGTGCATGGTATGGTGAATGTGTCAGGATCCTTACACTTTGTTGGGAGTTTCTTAGTAATTACTGCTGAAATATTCGCTCCCACTTGGATCCTATCATTTTCTTTTAACTTTCTTTTGTTAGTGCATAATTCCTTTAAGAACTTGGCATACCGAGGCACTTGCTTAATGGCATCTAACAAAGGAATGTTAACTTCCACTATCCTAAAGGTCTCTAACATCTCTTTTTCTACTTCATTTTTCTTATTTTTAACCAGTCTACTAGGAAAAGGGGCCTTATTAACATATTTAGGAAGTGGTTCAGGAATACTTACCTTGTGGGCCTTAGAGTTTTGCCCCTCCACATTTACCTCATTAGGCTCTCGATTATTCTCTTTAGCGGCTTGTGGATGAGATGTAGAGTCATCTAATGTCTTTCCACTTTGCAAGGTGATAGCACTAGCATTTTTACTCAAATTCATTTCCAGTTGTGAAGGAAGTCTCCCAGAAAGTTGACTTTGAATCTTATTGAGGTCTGTGGCTAACTGCCCTACTTGGTTCTGTAGGTTACTGATAGCAGCCATTGTTTCTTGTTGGAAACTTTGCATAATGGCCTTTTGCTTCTGCTGAAATTGAATACTACTAGTGGTTAACTCCTCTTATGAAGGCTCAGGTTGCCTAGGATCTTGAGCTTGTTATTGTTGCTAAGGGAAATGTGCTTGCCTTTGTTAAAATCCTAGAGGTCTATAGGCTTAAGGTTGATTTTGAGGTTGCTTTCTATAGCTCAAGTTGGGATGATCTATCCTTGATTATATGTAGTTTGTGGAAGGTCTAGAATATCCCCCTGCTGCCTTTACCTCCTCGCTTGTGTCTTCTTGTAGAGTGGGATACATATCAGTAGGATGTCCAGGAGAACAACAGATCCCACAAGCTTTTACCTGCGCTTTCCCATTATCCAATAATCGCTGAACCATGGTAGTTAACTAGGCCACTTGTTACTGTAAACTGGTCGTTTCTACCTCTTTAACTGATCTCACTCTAGTGTCATTCATGGTAAAGAATTGTTGAGTGTTTGCAGCTATTCTGGATATCAAATTCCTAGTCTCTTGAGGAGTCTTATTAACCAAAGCTCCTCCACTAGCAGCATCAATCATGTTACAGTCCATCACTAATAAACCTTCATAGAAATACTGAATCAGAGGTTGCTCACTGATTTGATGTTGAGGGCAGCTAGCACACAGTCTCTTGAACTTTCCCAATAGTCATGAAGTGATTCCCAATGCCTTTGTTGAATGTCGCAGATTTCTTTTCGAATGGTTACGGCCTTTGAGGCAGGGAGGTATCTATTCAGGAAAGCTTGAGCCATGTCCTGCCATGAATTAATGGATCCAGGTGGCAAATAGTATAACCACTCCTTTGTAGAATCTTTCAATGAGAATGGAAAAGCTCTGAGCTTGACTTGTTCTACTGAAATTCCTACAGCCTTCATGTTAGAACAAACCATATGTATCTCTTTCAAATGCTTGTTAGGGTTCTCCCTAGCTAATCTATTGAAAGATGGTAAAAGACGGATTAGGCTGGATTTCAACTCAAATGCCCTTTCATTTTCTGGAATTTCTATGCACAGAGGTGTTGCTCTAAGTTTGGAGCACCCAACGCCCTTAGAGTATTTTTTTCCATCGCCTCCTCTTCAGATGTCTCAGAACTTGATAAATCTATATGGCGAGCAGCTTCGATGTTAACAGGTGTGAATTGGAAGGGAAACTGAGGATATAAACTGACTTATTCAAAGTAGTACCTTAAATTCCTGAAATGCTTGTTCACTTCTTCACTATACACAAACACCTGCAAAAAAATCAGAAAGAAAGAATTAAAGTATTAAAAACTGAAACAAAAATAGAGTGAAAAATAAGAAACAAATGAATAGCGCAATTGGACAATTAGTTCCCCGGTAACGGCGCCAAAATTTGGTGTTCTATGGATTATGATTTAAAATTAAGATAAAAAATAGTTGTCAAGTTCCACCAAAATATAAAAACCTTACAACCAGTTGTAGTTAGTAAGGGTCAATTTACAGAGAACTAATTCAATTTACACTATAAATCAATTCCTAATTTAAACTCTAAAGAACAATAAACAGTAAAAAAAGGGGTTTTGTTTATGAAAACTAAGAAAAGAAATTAAATATAAACAACAGCAATAGACACGATTTAATTTACCAAAAAAAAGAGATGGAATCCACCATTAGATTTACATGATAATGCTAACCTACATACCCTTTATCCCAACATGATCAATTATGTCTTTATGCAATTGTGAAATTAATTATTTATTTTCCTTAGGTTTTGGTAAATTTAGCAACCACTCAAATTAAACTCTAATCACTAGTTAGCTATAAAGAAACCGCTCTTATATCCATCTAATGACAACATTAAGATTTAGAAAATCAATTACACTAAGGTCCAATCACACACCGGGATTGAATTACTTAGATCATATGTCTTACTAGTCCTACCACCGCAACCGCGCATAGCAATCCTAGTTTTACCATTTTTGAAAATAGCAAAGAGTATAAAAATCTTTATAACGAATTAAGAACAGAAACATATGAATAAAAACATAACTATATTGAAATAAAGAGGTATGTAGGATTCACAAAATCAAAACTAAGGTTTCATCTTCCCTTAACCAAACAAGAAGTTTAGCCACACATGGCAAGTTCAAAATCACAAGAAAAACAGAAGAAAAACATCATCCAAAATAAAAGAAGAGAAGAAAACTAAAGATCAAACTAGTTTCCAAGGATTGAGGTTGATTGATCTTTGATCGCTCGAACCCGAGTCTCCAATCTTTGATCGAATCTCCCTCTTTCATGTTCTTCGTATTTCCTTTAGTTCCTTGATGACTTCCTGTCCAAAGATATCCCTTTTGGAACCCTAAACAACCTTATTTATAACCTTTCAAACCTAATTCCTTGTCCAAACTTAAAATTAAAATCCTGATATGTAGACACGGGCCATGTCTAATGACACGACCAACCCTGTGTTTGAGTCTGTCAACACAATTCCAATAGGATTTGAAGGCAGAGAGGAACAGGGCTTGCCCCATGTTTGGAGACATGAGCTGTGTTCTCGGGAGCATCTAGAATTAGATCCAATTTTTGATACCAGAGGAGGACACGACTTACCCTGTGTCTGAGGACACGGGCCGTGTTTTTGGTCAGGCCCAGTGCAGAATCTTGTTGAAGTACCAGAGAAGGACACGGCCCACCCCGTGTTTGAGGACACGGGCCTTGTCACTTAATTTCTTCATATTTAGCCCTGATTCTTCACATGTTCTCTTTTCTCTTTGCTTTTAGGGTTGATATTGATCTTTTTGAGTCTTCAGCTCTCTCTCTCCTAAAGTGGTTAACAACCTTGGTTTGAGACTAATGGACTCCAACACTCAAAGATCTCCTGAAAAATACAATTCAATTATGAGTGCTTGTAATCACAGTTAAGCATAGTTTCACAATAAATATCTGATTAAGCTTTATATCAGAAATTTAACTAAATGTTAACAATTAAGCACATATAGAGTCCAATTCTATCAAACATAAGACACTCAAGATATGGAAATAATCGACAGATCAGGAAGCCAAGGTTAGAGGCCATCTTCTACATAGAGGATGATTCAAGCATAATAAATCACATCTATTGAGCTTTCCTCCTTTCCTTTCATCTTTCTATCTTTATTGATTCATGAACATGATGTATATGCTTGTATTTTCGTGTTTCATGGCTAGCTAAGCTGTGTATAGGCTTTTGTTTGATCCTCCTATGGATATTGAATGATTATGTAATCCTTTGAGCTTATATACATGATTTGGTTTTGTTCAATTATATTGATCTTAATGCTCTTGATTGTTTGCTCTTGATTGTTTGATCAACTTTTAAGTGATTTGTTGAAATCTAATGAACCTAGACATAGGAATTTGGATTTGAGATCATATGTATGGTTGATGCATGGTCGATTTCATTCAATTAGCTTAGATAAGTTGATTTGCTAATAGGATAGAAATATACCTCTTAGCCATGTATAGCGGGTGATTGAGAATAGATCTTCATGAGTGGATTTTGTATCTAATTAAGGAGTTAGGTAAATGAAACTATGGTTGATTGACCTAGACATAGGCTTTTAACTAAGTTAGATTCTCAAGCTAACCTAATCATTTCGTTTATGTTACTTATAAGGATTGCATGTTATCAATTGAAGTAGGAGGTGAAGAAAGATTTCCTATTTTCTAATTATCATCTTTAACTTAGATTTATTGCTTTGTAATCTTTAAAGTTATTTTAAACACTCTTTTCTCAATTTTAATGTTATTGGATAGTATTAATTAAACTATTGGTTAATACTTGGCTTTTAAGATTAGCGTATTCCTCGTGGGAATGATATCCAACTCTTAACTATATTACAAGTGCGACTCATGCACTTGCGGTAAGCAAAAGAGTAAATAGGAGTGCACCCCAAAAAAAAGAGTGTATAACCACTCTATAACGCAAAAATAGCAGAAAAAAATGAAAGAAGAAAGAAATACCTTGAAGAAAGTTAAGGTAAATTGGCAACTGAGAGTTTGAACTGTCGAAAATCATTGGTAATTACTCTCCTTCGCCGCAAAAAAGGCCGAAAAGCATCTCAGGCCACCGGATTTCAGAAAGAAATAGTAAAAATGAAAAAAAAAAGAGTTTTAACCCCTATTTATAGAGGCCAGACAGTTAAGGGGTATTTCCATCCTAACAATTCAGATTTTGAAAGACACCCTTAATGGTGCATGAAGCACTAAGTACGACTGCCCAACCATGACATGCCACGTAGCCAACACAATTTTTGCATCAGTTGAAAGGACGGTTGCACAGCAGACTAAGCGATACATAACCAGAGCAAGTTGAGCTTGGAAATTTTTTACAGACCATAGATTTTTAATATGGACCCTGGCTACACCCGGAATGTCCATTTGTGGTAAAACAATGGAAGATTAGTACGGACCATGGTTGTCCCAGAAGGATCAAATGGCTTGATCAATGACCAAACTCTTAACCCCACATGGAAAGCAAACCCCGAGGGCAGGAAATCAAGCTTGCACTTCGTTGTTCCAACCAAGTATCAAGTTGGGGCAACATGACTAGGTCGAGTACATAATTACAATGTGAGCGTTGGACTCAGTATGGATAGCAGATAACAGAGAAAAGAAGATATAAGATAAAGAATTCAAAAAAGAAGCATTTTATTAATTGTTCTCATTCCATACGTCATCAGCTTTAATAAAAAGAGAAGGAAAAATACATCAAAAAGTGTACTATAAAGAATGCCCATTGGAGAACCCAGGGAAGGAAGCTGCCATCACAGTCGTTGATAATGACAGCCCTCCGAGTCGCTACAACATCCATGGCCCCTCCAAAACTAGCACCGGTCTCTTTCCTGTTGAACAGGATGCTCCACCCTAGGTAGCTCCCAGAGATTTCCTCGGAAAAACCCTCCTACACATCCAACTACTCTTAGAGGACCTGTGTAATACCCTTAGTAACATGTTAGACTTGTATATAGTTACAAAAGGTAGCATATAACTTGATTAACATGCCAATGAAGTTTTGTGACAGTCTGAGTTCATTTAGGCACTTAGTTGCAACACAGAAGTTGAAAAGTAGCTTAAAATGACTCAGATAATGACTTTAAAGATAAAGTTGAGGGAAATAAACATATAGATTTTTTTTTCTAGGTCATAAATGATCCAAGTAAGATGCAGTTAAAGTTTCAAGTTAATCTAAGTTAGTTTGGTATTTTTAGGCATACTAGTTGTACATTTAATACCAAATTGACTACTAGCAGATATGAAAAATCATGAAAGTGGTGAAAAAATAACTTAGATGAATCTTATGATTTATTCTAAAGTTGTTGGAAGCTGAAAAACTTGAATTAGCATAATTTGAGTGTTCTTAGTAGATAAGGAAGTTACAGTAAAATATCCTAAGGATATTTCGGTAAACTCTCATTTTCTTTCCCTCTGATGTATAAACAGCTGAAAAATGAGAAGAGAAACAGAAAAAATAAAGAAGAAAGAAAAAGAAGGAAGAGAAGAAAGAAAAAGGGGGAAAAGAAGGAAGACCAAGAGAAGATCAAGATTAAAGCATAGAACTTGAAGATAGGTCATCTCAGCTGCCAAGAGGTAGGGGTTTTTAAGCTCATCTTCACTTCTTTTCACTCTTTTCTCCATTGATGCACTTGGGTGCTCAATAAGTCATTTTTGTGTTCTTGAGGTGTTTGATGTGTTTGGCTTGCATGAATATGTTTCTTTAGTCATTTATGACTTATTCATAGCATAAGTTAAGGCTAGAAGGTTAGAACATCTCATTTAGGCCATTAATACCCAAAAGAGGGGTTAGGTCAAGCTAAGTGGGATTTTGATCTATAATCCAAATTAAGAGGTTTAAGTTGGTGATTGATGATTCCTAAGTGTTTAATAACTGATTAGGAACCTAAGATTACCTAGAAACTAGATTGGAATGGCCAAAATCAAAGAAAAGAACCAATGGAACAGTACTACGGTTCTACAAAATTTGTCTGGTTGAGAGACATGGCATGTGTCCAAATACACGGCGAAGGGGGGAGGGGTGGGGCGTGTCATCAGACATGGCCCGTGTCTAAGGCCAGAATCTTCAAAAATGTCATTTTTGATGTTTTCAAGTTCTTGGCTAGATAGGATCATTAGTATATATTTTCTAAAGTGTGTTAAGGCACAAATGAGGATATTTTCAAAAGAGGAAGTATCTCCTAGTAAGTAAAGAGAAAGTATAAGGCATTTGAGCATTCAAAAGTGAAAGATTGCCCTAGGTAAAGACATAGCACCTTAGGTAACTTAGTGTTGCATTAGATATCACTCAAGATATGATGAGATGATGCAATGAAGATAAGTATATTAGGATGGATTGTAGGGTTCATTCTAGTAAGAATAAGGAAGGTGTGAGCCTTAGGATATCCAAGAGTAAAAGATTACCTTTGGAAGGTACATAGAACCTTCAACAACAAAGAGTTGTAAGTAAGAACCTCTTTAAGTTAGATTCACTTGAGTAGAGACAATGTTATGTATTTAGTTCTAAAGAGGGGATGTTATGTACTAAGTCTCTAGCTAAACAGGACCTTGTGCATTGACGAATACACAAAAGGATGAATGTTGACTTGTACGTTTGTTACATTCATTCAGTATGTAAAGTTCTAGAGAAATGCTCATTTATTTCCTTAAGCAAGGTTTAATGAGGCATTAGCTAAGATAGACTCTTTCACATAAGTTGAGTCTATAGGAAAGTTAAGGTGGTGTCTATGTAAGAGGTAAACATAACACTACATTTTTTATACACTAGTTAGTTAATCTAGCTTGTATGTGAAGTCTATGAGAACCTTTGTGCAACCAACAGTAATGGTTTGCCAAAGGTGAGTATCTAGCACCTCAACAACATTGTGTTGCATATGATTCACTTAAGAGTTATGAGTGTTGAGGTGGTGTTTAGATATAAGTATGTAAGTCTATGGAATGGTCTAGTAGTATTGATCTTAGTGAGTATCCTTTGATGCCCATTCATGGAGGCCAATGAGATAGATGGGTGTCTGATAGACTCTTTTGAGGAAAGACATAACTCTGATATCTCGATAGTGCTAAGGCCAAAAGAGATAAGTGGAAAATCCGAAGATGCTATTTAAGCAAGGATGAAGTCTGAACTTCTCAGCGTGCTAAGATACATGTGATGTGAGGATGAGCTTTCCTTTTATTCACCACGGGATATTATATTGAACCAGTTCCTAATAAATTTCTTGGTTTTCAAAATAAACCCCTGTATGTATTTCAAAACAAAACATTGCACGAGCATATCTTTACGATCTTCTTAGGCATAATCATACTGCATATCATCTGCATTGCATTTATAGACAGTTATATGGGCATTGTCTGTTGTTGTTGGTATTTATAATTGTGTGGACAGTTGTTTATATCTAACGGTATGTAGCCTATCGTTTTAGACCACACTACAAGTTAGTGTGCAATTATGAGAATTAGTGGAGGAAACTCCTATGTTTGTAGTTATAGCAATTGTTGTATTTGTTATACGATATTATAGTTAGCTGGTATTGGAATTACTTTTATTGAGAATTGTAATTCTCACCTTAGTTGTTCTTCCATGTAAATCTAGTTAAAGACCCTGTTAAGGGAATGAAGGTGAAGCATGAAGACTAGCATAGTTTTATATGCTTTAGTAGACAAAGCTGATGTATAAAGTTTATATTTGCTTTGTATGTTTTAAGTAGTATGTATTACAATATGCCCTTTGTGGCAAGTGTTGTACATATATATATATATGTATGAGTTTAAGTTTTTCCGCAATCTCTCAAGGCTTTCTATAATTACTCAGTTGTGATTATAGATATATGTTAGTATATAGTATATAGAAGTGACGTCTCAAGTACCATTTATCTTTATATATCTCTGTATATCTAGGATATATCTAGATATCTGTATTAGGATGTTACAACCTGCTAAAAGATCGGCCTAGTGCCTCCAAATCAGGAAGGAGGAGGGGCAAGGGCAGACCGTCTCCGATCCATGCACCAGGACAGGAACCTCACGTCTTCCTGGTAAGAGCAGGTAGATCAAACACTCTTATGTACGTCAAGAGAGAAAGACTTCTGCAAGCCTAGATGCAATGTTGACCTAGACAAGTAGAGTAGTTACTTGGTCTTCACTGAGCCATTACGCCGAGAAAGAAAAGCCCCTTTAAGAGGGATTGGCCTCAAAAAAAGAAAACACCTATAAAGACTTTGGGAAGAACAGGATGATCTTAGCAGAGGGCAAAACCCTCTATGTGCGTACAAAAAATGAAAAGGAAATCAATCTCTAAAAGAGGATTATTCTCAAGCAAAATCATAAAGTAAAAGGAATGCAATGAAAGGAATGTCAGCCTCAATACAAACATTCTCTATTTATAGAGGGAATGAAGCACTATGATTGGCCCCGAAAAAAGGAGAACTGATTGCACGATGAAAGCCGCGCTTTAATGCTCCCCACTTCTAATTATTCACGGGAGTAGCGGATAGTTGGGAAATAATACGAAATTGATATCCTCTTAAAGGATCTTTAATTCCCAATAAATTCAAAGCAATAGTTTTCCAAGAAAGCTCAGACTGTTACAAGCTATAGAATAAGGCTGCAAGAAAAGATAAAAACCTTGTGAAACCATGCACGGGGGCAACAAAGGACACACCTTGGATGGCGAGATGGTAATGAAAGCAATAATCCGCTATGGATTCCAACATCACATGCCAACCCTAGAGGTAATCCATAATAACAGACCTCGGCCTTTTTGGATTGCCATATCTACTGCATGTCATATGTTCTTTTCAAACTTGGTACCTTGACACTTAATTGTTCCACTTAAGTGTCAAGCTAGGAGCAACTATTCTAAATCGTTATCTGGGATCATGACCCGTAGGTTGACCCGGCACGTAGTACACCTGAATCTGACATCAATGCCCTCAGCAGGAGTTCGCTTATCATGAGATCCCAGTAATATATGTCAGACCCTGAAACTAGATAGTAACAGTTTTATCACGAGATTTGCACAATGGATAAATCTTTATGATATATGTTATTGCCAATCATGATCTTATAGAATAATAGCACCATAACTACTATACTAGTATTATGATAATATAGGGATCCTCTACAATTAAACCAGTAGCATATCTCTTCCTGCTACTATTACAGGAGTGTATCTCTCCATTATGAGAACATATGTATCCACCTTCTATAAATACCAGGCTAAGTAACCTTGAACATGTATAAGTAAATTAACACTCATTGCATAATCCTACTTGTGCACACCCTGACTTGAGCGTTGGAGTCCCTTTGTAGGTATCAATCCCCCCTGTTTCAATATGCTCTGTTGTTGTTGCTGCGCAAGGAGGAAATCACCGTGACGTGCCTATCTCAGGTACCCTTCTGAATCCACCTTAGAACAAGCACCACTTTACTACTATTATTTATCAATCATTTTACTTTGTCTTTGTCTAATTATGAGAATGGGAAACTTAATGTAACATTTATACTTTCAATTTATTTTAAGTTATAATTTTGAGGAGGAGTCATAGCTATGGCTTGAAAGAGAGGATTCGAGTACCTCTGTGGTCTCTCAGTGTCTCACAATATTTTTTCTCTTTGATTTTCTCTCAACAACGTACATTAGAGAGAAGAATGGAAAAAGGCACACATTATACTGAATGGGAAGGCAAATAGGAAGGCTAGGTCATGATTCACCTAAGTTAAAGGTTACCAGCCTCAGCCTACTAGTTCATGGAAGGTGACACGTGCTAGAGCAAGTCACATCGCCTCTTCTCCTTTCTGACACTTGCACCTGCACTAGCAAGTAACTTTTTACTCAACT
Source organism: Ormosia semicastrata (assembly GCA_029884595.1). Lineage (NCBI taxonomy): Eukaryota > Viridiplantae > Streptophyta > Magnoliopsida > Fabales > Fabaceae > Ormosia > Ormosia semicastrata. The sequence goes on along the minus strand of JAQQTO010000035.1, from coordinate 962,078 downwards.
TACGGACACCTATTTTCTAGGTGTTTCCAATGTGCATCAAGGAGAGCTCCTCTCCACATTGATCTCCATTAATTGAAAATATCTTCTTTAATATTGTTGGCTTCCTTTTCTATTAAGTCTCTTTCAAAAAAATTTAAATTCCCTTCTCCCCAAAATTTGAAATTCACTATTAAATCATGATTTATTATTTTCCCACTACCAACATTTTATTTTATCATGTGCTTATTTATTTTATTAAGTGCTACAATATTTAATTTAGTCCTCAAATATTATTATATTAATTTATTACTACCATTTCTAAATTCCACTTTATTGTTTCTATTAATGTAAATTCTTAATTTTTTATTAGTATTTTTCGTTAATATTGTTATCTTATTTTTTACTTTTATCATTATTATTATTATTTTTTCTGGGTGGCCATTACAATTACACTAGTTTATTGTACTAATGTAGTTACCAATGGACGGGTAACTTTGTTTAAGGTAAAAAAATTATTTAATTAATATCAAATATTCTTTCTTTTTCATATATATATATATAAATTAATGTTATCAATTTTTTTAATTCTTACTTTTTTAAATTTTCTTTATTTTATTATAAATTATAAATATTAATATTGTACTAAGTTTCTTATTTAAAAAAAATTGTTTAACTAATCAAAACCATAACTACACAACTTTACCACATTACTCAATTATTCAATTAAGTAAAATCATCATGTATATAATTTCCATACAACTTTAAACTTTATATTAAATAATGTTTTCAATATTTCGAAGGATTTAAAGTCAAAAAAAAAAATAAAAATGGAAGGGCATAACAATTAGCTTATAAAGAATTAAAGTGTTAACTTAAAAAAAAAGTGACATTTAGAAAGACAAAACAGTTATCTCAAAGAATTAAAGAATTGTCTTAACCAATAAAGTCAAATATCCCAATTAAAGAATTAAAATAAATAAAATGGTAATAGATAACCATTATATTAACTCTCAATTCTTTTTTTGGTGTATATTAATTCTCAGTTCAAAAACAATTATATTAACTCAAGTAATATGTTAATAAAAACATATAATAGAACAAAAATTTAATAAAGAACACTTGAGCACACTACTAAGAAATATAACATATTAACAATTGAGAGCACTACTAAAGTTTCGCTCCAGTATCGACTTTTGCTCATTTAGTCACGCAGCACTTCAAGATGGATGATATTTCGTTGTTTCAAGTACCTCAAAGAGAATCTCACACCTTCACTTAAATTCATAGATTTACAAAAAAAAAAAAAAAAACAAATAGCAATAGCAAATCCTTATATTACTTCAGCAATGTCAACATCAATTGCGTTTGATAAAATAAAATTTTACATTTAATAATAAATAAAAAGATAGAACAAAGGACATTTCAACTTTTTTATATATAAAGATAACGCCATCCAACATCCTTCTATTTTTTTTAAAAAAGTTAAAATTTATTTCCAACAAAAAGTTTTCTTTTCATTACTTTTTTTTCAATAATTATTGTGTTCTAGACCAGGGTCTAGATTAATAATTTAAGAGCAATTTAACTCATTAGAATTATATCTCAGATATTTATAAACGATATTAAATAAGTAAATATGTCTACTTATGAAAATAAGTATCTCATAGAATCTCTCATACATAGAGGAATTAGTTATGAGCGATAATGATCTTATTAGATTTTTATCCTAATTAACAGCATTTATTATCCATTAATGCATATTTAAACATAATTCTTATCTACCAATACACTTCTATAAATACCACACAAGGTAGCAAAAGTACAAATATAATTCCAAACACTATCCACCTTATGCACAGTCTAACTTGAGCGTCGGAGTGCCTTTTGCAATATTCACCCCCTCACACAACCATCACAACCACTGTGTATCAGAGGAAACCACCTTCTTCAACTTTATTAAGGTGATTCTCTAAAACTCATTCAGAACATTGGCTCTGTCTATGGGAATGATAAACTTCGATTTCCATCACCACCATCATGGTCACTATAAGGTGAAACCACACTTCTACCACTCAAAATCAACCCTCCTCTAGCCATCATCTGACCTCCGCTCCAATTCAAGATCTAGTTGTTACCCAACTGGAACCCAAGCAAGATGGAGAAGAAACTTCACATACTAGCGAAAACCTCTCCCCTTAGTCGCGGCGTGTTCTGGTGACACAACAACTTGGTCCATGTGAAGCCTCCTCAAGAGAAACCAAACAACAGGTATCGGCATTACAACGTTTAGGAGCGCGGGAGAACAATGATGGAGTACCAGCAAGGCTAATCACGTCTCTCGGAGCTATCTAGAGAGGAACTTATCTCTTTGGTCAGACTCTAGGATGAGTGTATTCATGACCTGGAACGAGCTACTAACCAAGAGAATGAGGACAAAAATTAGGTTCCCCACAGGAATCATGAAAACAGAAAGGAGGCATCCAGTGACAGGGTACGTAATCTGGAAAATTCAAGGATCACGGAGTCTAGACAAAGAGTTGAGAACTCGATATGTGAAAATAGAGAGCAATATCAAGGACGGAGAAAGTCAGTTAAGCAGAATCAACCTTTCTCTGATGAATTAATGGCCTATGAGATCCCTAGGCGCTTCAAATATCCAACTAATATTGAAGTCTACGATGAGTCCATAAACTCTTAAGAGCACCTAGATGCTTATGTTTTTGTTTTACTGTTTGCTTAAGGGATAATCCACTCATGTGCTTGTTTTTCCTCTTTACTTGAAGAAAGCCGCTCTGAGATGGTTCACCACTTTGGCTCCTAAGTTCATTTTCAATTAGGAAGACTTGTCCTCATGATTTTTGTTGCACTTCACTACAAGTAAGGTGTAGCCAAAATTCATTTTATGTCTCTCCCATATAAATCAAGGAAAATAAGAGTCCCTCCGAGATTACATATCTCAATTCAACAAAGTAGTAAATATTCGTGACTGGGATGAAAGACTTGGCTTACATTACATGAGGGAAGGCCTCTACCCTGGGATATTTTCCTTTTCACTAGCTAAAAAAGAGCCAAAGGCAATGGATGAGTTTCGGGATAGAGTTGACAAATTTATCAATGCAAATGACATCCGAGCCAGGAAGCATCTGGAGAAAGGAGAAGAAGCCAAACCTAAACCTGAATAGGCTCCTTAACAAACTTGGAATTCAAGGCCACTATTAAAGGGAAAGTATGAAAGTCACACTCCTCTCAACACACCTTGGACTCAGATCTACCAATAAGTGATGAACAAGGAGTTGAGAAATGTGCAAAAACCTCCTCCATTGAGGAAACACGCACAAAAATAAGTCTAAGCACTGTGTGTTTGATGAAGGTTACAAACATAACACTGAGGATTGCATTAACCTCCAAGATGCCATTGAGTCCCTAATCTGGGATGGGCATCTGGACCGATATGTCCATCAATCCTGGAATGGCAATCAGATGGGAGGAAGGAATTATAGAAAGAGGAGCTACAATCATCGGAGAAGCTCGTCTCCACTATATCAGAGAAGACGCTAACTTGCGAGGACAATCCTAGAATAGGTCTTTCCCGAGATAACACCTAGAATCAAGAAAGGGCATAACCCTAGGATAATCCTAATCAGGAGAATGAATATCGTCACACGAAATTAACCAAGACAATCAATACCATTTCGGGGGGCGCTTTTTAGGTAGTGCTGAATTAGGAATTGCAAGAAAGAAAGCACTTCGGGCTATGTTGAGCACAACTTCCCATTCTGGATCAAAAATAGATTATGAACCCAGGAAAACCCCGATGATTTCTTTTTCAGACGAAGACTAGGACAACACTATCCTGGATCATGATGATCCCATGGTGATCTCTAGGATAGTAATCAACATTGAAGTCTAACGCATATTTGTTGACCAAGGAAGCTCGACAGACATTATGTTCTTAGATCTCTTCGAGAAGCTAGGACTCTCAAGGAAGGACTTGATCCCATACACCGATGAGTTGATCAGATTCACAGGAGACAAGACCATCCTAGTAGGATACATTGAAACCCATTTGACTTTGGGGAAGGATCCTTTGTTCAAAACACTTGGGGTCAAATTTTTTGTTGTGGATTGTCCTTCTACTTATAACATTATCCTGGGCCACCCCTCACTAAATTTTTTGGGGCTGTGATCTCCACACCCCATTTGGCTATGAAGTTCCTCGACCAACATGACAAGGTCATCACGGTTAAAGCAGACCAGGCAATGACTCAAAAATGCTACAATGAGAATAGTGATCACATATTTGATGCATTAATAAGATTTCATTCTTAGTCATTTACACTTTCTATGTACTTAATTGATTGAGTTTTATTATGTTTTGTAAGTTTGGACTCAAATTGGACTTAATTGAATTTTTCAGCATGATTCATATCTTACACTATTTCTGTATTTGGGCCATATCTTGGGCTGTAGGTGGTTTTTAGATGTGACTCTAGTAGCATTTGAAAGATAAGAGAGAGTTCTACAACTTTCAAGAATACCTCAAAGGCCCAATCACACGAGTAGATAACTCAAATTGGTATTGAAGTAAGAACAAGAGTACTTTTCCTGACAGCTTAACCTATGTGTACTGTTCATCACATATTTCGGGATAGAAGTTGTCAAATGGGCTGATATTTGGATTCTGAATAGTAAGACCCATATCTAAAACTTTTATGTTGAACATTTTTCCAGAATCGGACTCCTTGAAGGTGATATTAGGCTTGGAAGTCAGAACAGAAGAGCTGTGACTGGGCCTGAGCAGTGTGTAGTAATTTGAATGTATTTAGAGTTATAGAAATGATATTGGACTCAAACCAAACATTTGAAAGCTAAGATCTAGACCTACAACTTTCATGAAGACCACTTGGTTCAAAAATGACGAATGTAATGACTTCAGAGCTGCATGATTTCAGAGACAAGGAATCTCCATAATTTTTCATTCACCAAAAGTCATTTGGTATTTTCCACTCATTTTCCACTCATCCACCCACTAATGACTCAGCCCCCTTATCATTTTGTATCTCTAATCCTCTATAAAAGGGGTCCTTGGCAGATCATTGAGGCTGTTAGGTGTTAGTTACCAAAATGATGCCATTTTGTTACTAGGTTTTCTTGTAGTAATTTTCCTTTGTTCTAAATTAAAGTCATGTTCTTCTTCTTCTTCTCTCTTTCTTTCTTCTTATCTATGAGTAACTAAGTTTCATTTTACTTGGGTGAAATGGTGAAGCTCTTGGTAATAAAGTAAGGTTAGATTTATTCTTCTCTTGTGCTTAAATGGTTTATATTTTTCTAGTAACCATTATACGTATTATAATTTGTTTCTTATAATTTAGAAACCATCTTTGTAAAGAGGAGTTCTTGATTTGTTGTAGACAAAATATTAGCACAATGAATGCTTTAACCCATTTATAAGTGATGGTAATATTTTTAGGAAACATAATATAATTATGTATATTATTTTAAATGGACTTTTAATGTTGTATTTTTCGATTGGAACCTCCATGTTACGAGGATTCTAATTGAGTTATAAAAAGAATTAATCTTACCTTTATTTTATTTACCAAGAGTGAATCTTTTTACCCAAGTAAATAATTTTAATCGTAGTAACAAAATATTTACTTCACCTTAATCTTCAACAATTTCCTGTGGATCGATCTCGGACTCTCGAGAAATTTATTACTTGAGACAACCTGCACTTGGGTTCGCAATGTAACAATTAATCCCGCATCAAGTTTGTAGACTTGTTTGAAACTAAAAATTGTGCATCAAGTTTTTGGTGCCGTTGCCGGGGACTTGATTTGAAGACTGAATTTCTGGTGTAAAATTTTTGTATATATACTAACATGCTAACTAGTAGAGGAACCTCTCCCTTTTTAATTTCTATGAATACTAACTTATGGGGGAAACTCTCCCTAATTCCTCTATAATCTTTAATCATTAATGAAATAATCTTTCTTCTTCTCTCCTCTCTCGCTGGAGCAAAAAATTAGCTTGCCGATTCTCTAGTTTTCATATTTTAAATTTACGTTCTGCACTTTATTTTCTACATTTTAATTTCTGTACAGTGGGGGTAATTCTTCATTTTATTTTCTTGTACATATTAACTTAGTGAGGGAAACTCTTCCTTTTATTTTTTCTGTACTTTATTTTCTCGTATTTATTTTCTGTCTTTTTTTTGTTATTTATTTTCTCGTCATTTTTTTTTGTTTACTAACTTACTAACTCTCTTACTAACTATTTAACTTTTTACTTTATCAGCTATCTAACTTTTTACTTTTTCTGCTTCTAACATTTTAATTTATCTGTATACTAACTTTTTAATTTTTATGTTTATTAACTTATTTGGTGGTTGGTTTATACCACACCTTTGTTAATATTTAATGGACGGTTTATACTGCTAGCTTGTACATTTTATTTTATATTATAAGTTACTTGTTTATGCTTAATTGGTATCATGATTTAAATTCTGGTCGTTTGGTTAGAGTTAATCCAGGTACTTTACATATTGATTTGTTTGAATCACAATCACACACATTAAGCACAATGGCTGAAAATGAAAGTGTGCATGATGAACATGAAAATCAACCGTTGCGAACCATGCGTGAGTATTTGCAACCATCTCGAAATTCTAGTCCATCATGTTTTATCTTTTCACTCAATGCCAACAATTTTAGATTCAAGTCAGGTATGATTTCTTTACTTTCTAATTTTCATGGTTTAAAATCTAAAAGCCTATATTTACATCTAAAAGAATTTGAGGAAGTATGTACCGCTTTTCATGATCAAACTTGCACTGAAGAGGTTGTTAAGCTTAAATTGTTTCCTTTTTCTTTGAAAGATAAAGCAAAAACTTGGCTTAACACTTTGAAACCAAGATCAATTGGCACATGGCAAGAAATATAAGGTGAGTTTTTGAAGAAATTTTTTTAAACACATAAAACCAATGCTTTGAAAAGATAAATCCAAAATTTTTCCCAAAATTCCAATGAAGCATATTTTCAAAGTTGGGAACGTTTTAAAGATTTGTTGAATTCTTGCCCACATCATGGTTTTAAAAAATGGCGCACTATAAGCTTCTTTTATGAAGGGTTAACACCTGAAACCAAGCAATTTGTGAAAATAATGTGCAATGGTGAATTTCTTAATAAAGAACCCGAAGAAGCTTTAGACTATTTAAACCATTTGGCTGAAAATTCTCAATCTTGGCATAGTACTAATCCTTCTAAAAATTCAATTAGATATAACCTTGCAAATGCTAGTAAAGAAAAATATCATCTTAGTCAAGAAGAAGATCTAAATGCAAGATTTGCTAGTTTGGCTAGAAAGATTGAAGCTATGGAATCAGGGAAAGTAAAAGAAATCAAATCTGTGTAAAATGAAGAAATTTGTGGCATTTGTGATGAATTAGGATACTCAACAAATGAATGTCCAAAACTTCCTGTTTTTAAAGAAGTTGTGCATGAGCAAGTAAATGTAATGAATAATTTTAAAAAGCCATTCACTTCTTCTTTTTCAGATACATACAATCCGGAATGGAAAAATCACCCAAACTTCAGTTGGAGGAATAGCAACCAGCCACAATTCATGCAACTACCACCTCCTCAGGCACAGCAAGATTCTCAAAATCCTCAAGGATATGCACCCTATATCCCACCATATAGGAAAAACCTTGAAGGAATATTGCATGCATTCATGAAAAAACAAGAGGCCATCAATAGCCAAAACACTCAAGCCATGATTGACATAAAAGACACTCTTGCTAAACTTTCTTCTGCACTTGCCATTCATGATAAAGGAAAGTTTCCCTCTCAACCTCAACTAATTCCCAAGGGTCAGTTTAGCCTAAATGAGGGTAGTTCAGAAAGTCAAAAAATAGATCAAGTCAACTCAGTGATAACTCTTAGGAGTGGAAAGGTTGTTGAAAAATAAATTCCTAAACTTTTTGAGAAAGATGATGAGTCAGTTCTCAAAGATGAGGAAGGGGTTGATAAGCCACCTAGTCAAAAGGAGACCAAACCCTCTCTTTCACCCCTATTTCCTCAAGCATTAAATAATTCAAGTAAAGTGAATTATAACAGTGGCATTTTTGAAATCTTTAAACAAGTGAATGTCAATATTCCTCTGTTAGATGCTATCAAGCAGATTCCTTGTTATGCCAAATTTTTGAAAGACTTGTGCACTGTTAAAAGGAAACATAATGTGAAAAAGAATGCATTTTTGACTGAACAGGTAAGCTCCATTATTCAAAACAATAATGAGTTGAAATATAAAGACCCTGATTGTCTTACAGTTTCATGCATTATTGGTGAACATAAAATTGAACGAGCTTTACTTGATCTTGGTGCTAGTGTTAATTTGCTTCCATATTCAGTTTATTAACAACTCAACCTTGGTGAGTTAAAACCAACTTCTGTAACTCTTCTACTTATTGATAGATCAATTAAAATCCCAAAAGGAATAGTATAAGATGTGTTGGTACAAGTTGATAAATTCATATATCCTGTGAATTTTATTGTCTTGAAAACTGAACCTATGGTTGATAGTTCTAAGTCAGTTCCTGTTATTTTGGGTCGCCCATTTTTAGTAACATCTAATGCTTTGATAAATTGCAGAAATGGAGTGGTGCAGCTAACTTTTGGAAATATGACATTGGAGCTTAATGTTTTCAACATATGCAAGCAACCACATGAAGTTTATGATGAAAAGGAAGAGATTGAAGGGATTGAGGCCATTATAGATGATCATCTTCAAATCAGGAGTTCTTCTGACCCATTAAAAATCTATTTAATTAATTCATTTGATTCAGGTACACAATTAGATGATGATGTTTCTGAAATATGCTCTTTACTTGACTGTACACAGGAAATAGAATACAAAGGAAGGAAGCCAAGATTCGAAGAGTTAAAATCCATGAATGATGATACCCATGAAGAAGTACCCACACTGGAACTGAAGCCATTACCTGATGGGTTAAAGTACACATTTTTGGGAGAAGAACAAAGCTCTCCAGTGGTAATTTCCTCATCCCTGACCAAAGAACAAGAAGGTAAATTGATAGAAGTACTTAAAAGGCATAAAAATGTAATTGGATAGACATTAAAGGATATAAAAGGCATTAATCCATTAATTTGTACACATAGAATACATTTAGAGGATAATGCTAAAACATCTCAACAACCTCAAAGAAGATTAAATCCACACATGAAAGAGGTAGTTAGAGTTGAAGTTCTTAAATTACTTGATGTTGGAATTATCTATCCTATCTCTGATAACCAGTGGGTAAGCCCTACACAAGTTGTGCCTAAGAAATCTGGAATAACAGTGGTTAAAAATGAAAAAGGAGAATTAATACCTACCCGAGTCTCGTCTAGTTGGCGTATGTGTATTGATTTCAGAAAATTGAATGCAGCCACTAGGAAAGACCATTTTCCATTGCCATTTCTTGATCAGATTCTAGAAAAAGTAGTAGGACATCCCTACTATTATTTTTTTGATGGTTATTCAGGGTATAATCAAATACTAATTGCATTAGAGGACCAAGAAAAGACCACTTTTACTTGCCCCTTTGGCACTTTTGCATATAGAAGAATGCCTTTTGGTCTTTGTAATGCTCCGGTAACTTTTTAAAGATGCATGCTAAGTATTTTCAGTGACATGATTGAGCATTATTTAGAGGTTTTCATGGATGATCTGACAGTTTTTGGAAATTCTTTTAAAAATTGTCTTGATAATTTGGAAAAAGTTCTTAAAAGATGCGAAGAAAAAAGATTTGTATTAAATTGGGAAAAATGTCATTACATGGTTATCTCAGGAATAATGTTAGGTCATGTGATATCTTCTAAGGGAATTGAAGTTGATAAAGTCAAAGTTGAATTAATTACTCATTTGCCTTCCCCAAAAACAATCAGAGAAGTTCGTTCCTTTTTAGGACATGCAGGATTTTACAGAAGATTTGTAAAGGACTTTAGTGCCATATCTAGACCTTTATATAATCTTCTAACAAAAGATACACCATTTGATTAGACTCAAGATTATCAGAAATCTTTTGAAAAATTAATCAATCTTTTGACTTCTGCTCCTATCATGCAATCTCCTGACTGGTCTTTACCTTTTGAGTTGATGTGTGATGCTAGTGATTTTGCTGTTGGCGCTGTTTTAGGCCAAAGAAAGGAAGGTAAGCCTCATGTAATTTATTACGCAAGTCAAACTTTGAATAGTGCACAAATGAATTACACCACTACTGAAAAAGAACTACTTGTTATAATTTTTGCATTAGACAAATTTTGAGCTTATTTAATTGGTTCGTCCACTGTTGTTTTCACTTATCATGCTGCTGTTAGATATTTAATGTTTAAACAGGATGCCAAACCTAGGTTGATACGGTGGATCTTGTTGCTTCAAGAATTCAACATCACAATAAAAGACAAGAAAGGAGCCAAAAATATTGTTGCAGATCATTTGTCAAGACTGACAACAGGCTCATCTTTTGATAGCACACCTATCAATGATTCTTTTCCCGATGAATTTTTATTTTCTGTCAAATCCATGCCTTGGTTTGCTAACTTTGTCAATTTTCTTGTAACAGGTAAGATGTCGCCTCAAATTGGACACACCAAGACAGAAAAAAGTTTTTGATTGAGGTGAAAAATTTCTTTTGGGATGACCCATATTTGTTCAAATATTGTCTGATCAAATCTTTCGAGATGTGTACCCTCGATAACGAGGTAAGTAGTGTCATTAAATTTTGTCATTCAGAAGCATGTGGAGGTCATTTTTCTTCAAAGAAAACATCTGCGAAAATCTTGCAGTGTGAATTTTATTGGCCCACTTTATTCAAGGACAGTTATACTTTTTGTAAAAGTTGTGAAAGTTGTCGAAAATTGGGGTTCATTTCTAAAAGAAATATGATGCCTTTGAACCCTATCCTTCTTATTGAAATTTTTTATTGTTGGGGAATTGATTTCATGGGTCCATTTCCATCATCTTTTGGATTTGTGTACATTTTGGTTGCAGTTGATTATGTCTCAAAATGGATTGAGGCGATTCCATGTTAGCACAATGATCATAAAATTGTTCTAAAATTTTTAAAAGAAAATGTTTTGAGTCGATTTGGAATTCCTCAAGCTATCATCAGTGATGGGGGAACACATTTTTGCAATAAACCATTTGAATCCTTAATGAAGAAATATTGCATTACCCACAAAATTGCAACCCCTTATCATCCACAAACAAGTGGACAAGTTGAATTGGAAAATAGGGAGATTAAACAAATTTTGGTTAAAAATAGTTAACCCAAATCGTAAAGATTGGTCTTTAAGACTAAACGATACACTTTGGGCTTACCGTACTGCTTTTAGAACATCTTTAGGCATGTCTCCCTATCGGTTAGTTTATGAAAAACTTTGTCATTTTCCTGTAGAATTGGAGCATAAAGCATTTTGGGCCATTAAAGCTTTCAACTTAAGTCTTGATGATGCTTCCAAGTTACGCAAATTGTAATTGAATGAACTTGAGGAATTAAGAAATGATGCATATGAAAACTCAAAGATTTATAAAGCTAGAACAAAAGGTTTTCATGACAAATCAATTTTGAGAAAAACTTTTGAAATTGGTAAAAAAGTTCTGTTTTATAATTCTCGTCTTCACCTATTCCCTGGAAAATTGAGATCTAGGTAGATTGGTCCTTATATTGTCAAACATGTGTATTCTTATGGGGCCATAGACATTGAGAATCCTAGGAATTGTTTTGTATTTAAGCTCAATGGACAAAGACTCAAACCATTTCTGGAACGTCAAGTTATTGAGGTAGAATCCATTTCTCTTTCTAATCCTTGTTATGAGTAGAATTTATTTTAATGCTGTTTCTTTCTTTTTGCAATTCTTTGTGTTCCCGGTTAAATGGCGGATAATGGTACTCCGTAACTCTCAAGTCAGCTTGTTTTTCAGTTTCCCATAATAACTGATTTCTTCTCCTTTTAAAATGGATGTCATTCTCTGAAATCTAAGAAAACGTTTTCCTTCTCTCCCTCTAAATGCTCTAACAAAAGTCTATGAAGTTAGGTGTGAAAGACTGAGACTGTTAATGTATAAGGGCATCCCAGAAGATATACGCTGGATAATCGAAGTAAAGGTTCGTTTAGCTAGTAAATCTTCAGATTCATTTGTCCCATTTATGCCTAGTCTCGGTAAAAGTTCATTTTCAAAAAGGAGAAGAGTAAAAAGAATGAAAGTTTGTTACAAGTGTGCACGATGGAATTGCAACACGCGATGTCACTCTTTGGGAATGGTTTCCGTAAATAGAGAAGATAAAATTTTCTTCATTAAGAATGGACTGAGGAAGGAGTCATTAGATAATATCTTATTGACTATTGAGACGCATTCTTGTAGAATTGTGCAGCGTGAACTTCTTAGTTTATGGAATCTCTTCAAGGACGAGCAAGAGCGTTATAGTCTTGGGAATTTGACTCAAAAAGACCCTGTTTGCCAATTTATAAAAAAATTGGATGGGAAGCTTATCCTCGACTCATAGAAGGCGTTTAAGCGTTTCGAACGTGAAATTAGAGGAAGATGTGAGCCACAATCACAACAACATATATATACTATCTTGTATATCTTCAAAAAAAAGAAAAAAAAAAAAAAAAAAAAAAAAAGAAAAAAAAAAAAAAAAAAAAAAAAGAAAAAGAAAAAAAAAAAAAAAAAAAAAAAAAAGAAAAGAAATAAGAAATAAATAAAATAAAATAAAAAGAGGGCGAAACTTCGGTTGTACTTAGTCTTTAATTAGATTAGGAGCCCCGCTGCAAGGGCACCCATCATTGACTCGGGTGGACCTTCGCACGCCGGGTCGGTAAATAAGGTTCGTGTGCCATGCTCTCGTAGAGAGCCACGCAAGCATTCCTGTGTTTTAACCAAAGGCTCTGCTTGGCGATGGACATAAAGAAGCGTCCCGTGTTTGCATTCTCGCGTGACAATGCCTCTGAGCTGGATCCTGTGATTTAATGTCATGGGCTCTTCAGCGACCTCTCACTGGCTATGGTCGTTGGTGGTAGCTATCAGATTTACGCACTTTAATTAGTGGCGTCGTAGCTCAATCCAAAATATCCCACAAGTGGGAGGGAGAAGAATGCCCAGATTGGCTGAGCCGTCTTGGTATTACTGCACTCATGACGCGCAGTATAAAGATCTACCATGAAACCTGTACATAAAGGTATGTAATCATTTGTTATTATTATTTTATCTTTATATGATTTTGTTATATTTAAGTTTTGGACAGACGATCCTTTGGGCAGGGTCCTTCAGGGGTTTCTAGACTTCTTTACCCTAATGGTTTTCTTGAAGTAAAATAAAAAATAAAAAAATAAAAATAAAAAATAAAAAAAATTTATTAAATTCAAACTTTTCTGACAACAGCCAACCTACCCATATAGGAGCTATTATTACTTTTTCTATTCTCTTCCCTATTTAAACACTCTATTTTCTTTACTTTTTTACAACTCTTAATCATTCAAAGAGAGTGAGTGTAGAAATGGAGGGAGCTTCTTCTTCAGTTCGTAGATTTCTTAGTATCTATGTATTTTGTGGGACAAGTTATGGGAAGGGTTTAGAGTTTGTAAACGCAGCAAGCACTGTTGGTAGAACACTTGCTGTGAGGAACATTCGTGTAGTATATGGGGGAGGTTGCCTTGAGTTAATGGGGGCTGTATCACTTTCTGCATTTGTAAGAGGTGGTCAAGTTTTAGGTGTCATTCCCGAACCTTTAACTCGAAGGAACATCATTAGAAAGACAATTGGACTGGAAATTCAAGTATCCTCTATGCATGGACGAATGAAGGCAATGCTTGAAAACTCTGATGCATTCATTGCCTTACCTGGTGGTTTTTGTACTTTGGAAGAAGTCTTTCAAGTTGTCTCTTGGGCCCAATTGAACATCCACCATAAACTCATAGGTTTGTTGAATGTTAATAATTTCTTTGATAATTTGTTATCTTTTGTTGACCATGTTGTGGAACAGAAATTTGTCATACCTTCAGCAAGACGACTCCTTATATCTGCTTCCACTGTTGATGAGTTGATTGATAAATTAGAAACTTTTGTTTATGAACCTAATCTAGTAACAGCTCAGATGGATTGGTCCGAAGGAAGCGGTGAAGGAAGTGGTGAGGGAAGCAAAATGAAAAGAAAGCCAGTCAAGACACTCCAACTATTTAAATAATTACAAGCTTTAGTTTTATTTATCATACTTTGTTTTTGTTTAAATTTGTGTGAGGTTTTTCTTTTCAATAATTGCAGCAACAGGTAATATATTCTATCATTTACCTATCTATGTTTTGACATTGAGGACAATGTTGTGATCTGGTTGGGGGGAAAGATGATTGTAAAAAAAACCCAAAAAAAAAAAGGAAGTATGTGTGTTAATATGTTTATTGTGTTTATATTAAAAAAACTAAAAAACTAAAAAAAAAATTCAAAAGTGCATTTGTTAATATGTTTGTTGTGTTTGTCATCAATTTATTAATAACAAAAGTAATTAGGGATGGCAGAGTAAGGAGTAAATTATTTACTCTTGAGACGCATCAAAAATTGGTGGCAGAGTAAGGAGTAATTGGGGTAGTAACTAGTTTGTGTGGAAGTAGCAATTCAAATTCAGGAAAATTTGCATGATTGAGTAAATTGTCTTCTTTCTTAAAATTCACATGCTTGGTTATGGATGTTGAATTGGTGGACTGAGAATGATAAAATTATGCCTTGTGAGATTTTGAACCTATTAATGAATGGATTGAACATTTGTACCATTCTCTTCTTTCTTGTGTGAATTTCACTCATGGAATTGTTACTCTAGAACTTGCTTTGATTCTTTTTGAGACTATATTTTCATATGCATATATAAATATGATTGAGGCATTTTTCTTGAAATAGCTACTTTAATCAAATAGTCAGCCTTGTTTAGCAGCATGTTGTCTCAATATGATATCAAGTACTCTTATGACTTCTTGGAAATTCTCTGATTCTTGCCAACATAAAGCATTAAAAATGACCTATTTCCCTTGCTTAACGCTCTTTGAGCTTATTTGACTATTCTTTGTTTCAACTCATTATGTGCCTTAAATGAAAAACCATGTTCTTACTTGACCTTAGGGAATAAGAGAACATTAGTTTTGTCATTCGATGAGTTCTTGAACAAGTGTGGAGGTGTGTGTGCAGAATGGTTAAAAAAAATGTATATATGATGTTCTTTTTGTAAATAAAAAATAAAAAAATCAATAAAATCAATAAAATATCAATAAAAAATGTAAAAAGAAGAGGGTCAACAAGGTAATAAAGGAAAGAAAAAGAATATGTAAAGGTAATTTGTATTAGGTGGAGTTGGGATGAACTTTCATGCTTGTTAATTGAACTTATCTTTCATGCTCTTTTATTCTCTGGTATTTAATTTGTCATATCCATATTACCTCCTCCTTTACCTTGACCCCATTACTACCTTGAATAAACTCCTCATGATTTGTGTATGCATATGTTCTGAGTAGTGGAGAAGTAGAAGATAAGCAAGCTTATGGTAGTGCAATTTTCATGGGTTGAATTGAGTGAAATACCTACCTTTTAAACACTTGAGGGATTGAGAATGAATCTTGTGAAAATATATCATTCTTGACTCATGCTTTTCAATTGAAATATCCTTGCTTATTGATTTGAGATGTGAAGATATATTACCTCATGAATGTTTTGATTATTTGAATGATTGATTGCTCTACATTTTTAAATATTATTAGAAATTGAATCTTTTAAAGTGTTTAGCTTTTGAGTCTGTTTCGTTTTTTTTGTGAGTGATCTTATGTGTTTTACTCAGGAGTGTAAAAAGCTAAGTGTGGGAAAATTTGATGATCACATATTTGATACATTAATAAGCTTTCATTCTTAGTCATTTACACTCTCTATGTACTTAATTGATTGAGTTTTATTATGTTTTGTAAGTTTGGACTCAAATTGGACTTAATTGAATTTTTCAGCATGATTCATATCTTACACTATTTCTGTATTTGGGCCATATATTGGGATGTAGGTGGTTTTTGGAGGTGATTCTAGTGGCATTTGAAAGATAAGAAAGAGTTCTACAACTTTCAAGAGTACCTCAAAGGCCCAATCACACGAGTAGATAACTCAAATTGGGGTTGAAGCAAGAACCAGAGTGCTTTTCTTGACAGCTTAACCTATGTGTACTGTTCATCACATATTTCGAGATAGAAGTTGTCCAATGGGCTGATATTTGGATTCTGAATATTTAAGACCCATATCTAAAACTTTTATGTTGAATACTTTTCCAGAATCGGACTCCTTGAAGGTGATATTGGGCTTGAAATTCAAAACAGAGGAGCTGTGACTGGGCCTGAGTAGTGTGTAGTAATTTGAATGTATCTGGAGTTATAGAAATGATATTGAACTCAAACTAAAGCCATTTGAAAGCTAATATCCAGGCCTACAACTTTTATGAAGACCACTTGGTTCAAAAATGACGAATGTAATGACTTCAGAGCTGCATGATTTCAAAGACAAAAAATCTCCATAATTTTCCACTCACCAAAAGTCATTTGGCATTTTCCACTCATTTTCCACTCATCCACCCACTAATGACTCAGCCCCCTTATCATTTTGTATCTCTAATCCTCTATAAAAGGGGTCCTTGGTAGATCATTGAGGGTGTTAGGTGTTAGTTACCAAAATGATGTCATTTTGTTACTAGGTTTTCTTGTAGTAATTTTCCTTTGTTCTAAATTAAAGTCATGTTCTTTTTCTTCTTCTTCTTCTTCTTCTTCTTCTTCTTCTTCTTCTTCTTCTTCTTCTTCTTCTTCTCTCTTTCTTTCTTCTTATCTATGAGTAACTAAGTTTCATTTTACTTGGGTGAAAGGGTGAAGCTCTTGGTAATAAAGTAAGGTTAGATTTATTCTTCTCTTGTGCTTAAATAATTTATATTTTTCTAGTAATCATTATATGTATTATAATTTGTTTCTTATAATTTAGAAACCATCTTTGTAAAGAGGAGTTATTGATTTGTTATAGACAAAATATTGACACAATGAATGCTTTAACCCATTTATAAGTGGTGGTAATATTTTTTGGAAACATAATATAATTACGTATATTATTTTAAATGGACTTTTAATGTTGTATTTTCCGATTGGAACCTCCATGTTGCGAGGATTCTAATTGAGTTATAAAAGAAATTAATCTTACCTTTATTTTATTTACCAAAAGTGAATCTTTTTACCCAAGTAAATAATTTTAATCGTAGTAACAAAATATTTACTTCACCTTAATCTTCAACAATTTCCTGTGGATCGACCTCGGACTCCCGAGAAATTTATTACTTGAGACAACCTGCACTTGGGTTCGCAATGTAACAATTAATCCTGCATCAAGTTTGTAGACTTGTTTGAAACTAAAAATTGTACATCAAAGAACATGAAGATTGTAAAGAGACCGTAGACAATGGACCTGCGAAACAATTTAGCTTCAGTCACTATGGACCATGTCAATGTCCTTTTGACGAAACTTGATGTTTGCAAGGAGATCTGTGATACATGTCCCTAACCTGAAGGAGAACTTTAACCCCTTTAACTTGACACTAAGCTGGATCACGTAACCAAGATTGGGGGACAATTAGATCAAGTTGAAAGATCCCAATTAATTGAATTTCTTAAGAAAAACAAGGATCTTTTTGCGTAGATGTCTGCAGATACACTAAGGTTGGACCTCGAGTTTATTTGCCACTGACTTTCTATTAAAAAAGACGCGAAGTTAATGGCACAAAGAAAAAAAAGTTGGACTAGAGAGACAAGAGGTCCAAAGACCTTCTGGACGCGGGGTTTATCAGAGAAGTTTCTTATACCACTTGGTTATCCAACATGGTCTTAGTAAAAAAGGAAAATGAGAATTGGCGTATGTGCGTTGACTATACTGACTTGAATAAGGCATGTCTAAAAGACCCTTACCCGCTCCCCAATATTGATAAGTTAGTGGATAATTCATCTGTATTCTAACTTTTCTCTTTTATGGACACCTATTCTAGATACAATCAAATTCCTATGAACTCGGATGATGAAGACAAGATCATGTTTATAACCGATATGGGAAGCTATTGCTACCATGTTATGCCATTCTGGTTAAAAAACGCAGGAACAAGTTATCGACAAATGATGAATAAAGCTTTCAAAGAACAGATCAGAAAGATGCTAGAAGTTTATGTCAATGACATGATTGTCAAGATGACGGAGACCGGGAACCATGTGAAAGACTTGGAAAAAGTGTTTGCCCAAATACAAAAGCATAATATAAGATTGAATCTTGAGAAATATGCTTTCAGGGTACAGGCCAATAAGTTTCTGGGGTTTTTATTGACAAATCGAGGCATTAAAGCTAACTCAAAGAAATGTTAGGCCGTTCTTGATATGCATAGTCTGCAATCCGTTAAAGAGGTGCAACAACTAACGGGGCAGATAATGACTCTCACTTGATTCCTAGCTAAGGTCGCTCAAAAGTCTCTTCTTTTTTTTAAAACCCTAAAAAAAAGGGAAAGACTTTGAATGGATCCTAGAATATGAGGCCGCATTTCAGGAATTGAAGAATATGCTAGCAACACTGCCAATCTTGTGATTATTAAGATGGATCAACCAATCCACTAGGTGTTCCACAAGCCAAACCTTACCGGAAGGATGATCACTTGGTCAATGGAGTTATCCAAATTCAGTATCACTTATGAGCCAAGACAAGTCATAAAGGCTCAAGTTTTATATGACTTTTTAGTAGCGCTTACACCAGACTCCGGTCATCCTAGAGTGAATTCCTGGACCATCTATATTGATGGATCCTCGAATCCCAAAAGGTATGGTACCGGGGTCATATTAGACAATGGAGTCGGGCTCACTTTAGAACATTATTTAAGGTTCGAGTTCCCAACATCAAATAACTAGGCAAAGTATGAAGCATGTATAGCATGTTTTACAATGGCAAAAGAGATGAGGGTCGTAGATGTAGTCCTTTGCAGTGATTTATAGTTAGCAACATCCCAAATCCATGGTGATTACAGGCCAAAGAACCCCTATTGTAAAAATACTTAGCCAAGGTAAAAATGCTAATTGAGAGCTTTAATAATATTACAGTAGAGCACTTAGAATCTCCAGAGAACTGCTCTTCCCATCACTATTGCTTAACACGCTCACTCTCACCATGTTTTCGCAAAAGGAAAAAGAAGAGAACAAGAAAATGCCATGTGTTTGAGGAGGGAAAAGGTGTTGAGAGGTTGAAAATGCAGGAAAATAGTTAATGGAGACTCGCCAGAATTTCACCTGGTTCGCTGAAGGAAAAGTGCATAAGTGGAGGAGAAGGATAAAGTGGGGAAAAAAAACCCCCCACTCCTATTTATAAGTGCAGGGATAACCCCTAACACCCACTGTAGGGGTAAAATGGCCTTTTCGCATTAAATTTAAAATTTTGCATTGAATTTAAAAACGACAATCATGGGGGCACAAAGATAAAACAATGGCTTCCAATACATTTTCGCCATGTGGCAAAACGTGCTTGACACAACATCCAAAAGAACTGCGAATAGACTTGAAACGACGCATGTCAAAACAAAATAGTACTTACACCATATATCAAATCAACATTGTGACAATCTTACAATACATAATGTAGATTACAAATTTTATTTCGGTCAACTTGCGATTTATAGGTGGACCCCACTACCCAAATTGGTATGGGGGTAACTCAATATGAATCTCGGACAATAATGTAGTGAGTATAAGGTAGAGTGATCTATATCGGATCCCGGCCTAATTCATTAATATTGGGGGCATATCAATTTTTATTATTCATCACAGACTTTGACCCTTTGTTAAAGACATCATGAGATCCAGCATCTATATCATAACTTGGATCCTTTTGTCCTATATGTGCCCTTTGCTTCTGATAATCTCGAATATCTTGATATTCAGCTGTCACATCAGAGCACCAAGCTTAGAGCAACCATTTTAGACCAGGGTCAGGGTTAGTACTAGAATTGGATCTCAGATATTTATTAGCGCTATTTGATAACTATTATGCCTATTTATGAGGAGTAAATTTCTCATAAAACCCCTCATAAATAGAGGAATTAGTTAAAAGCAATAATGATTTTATTAGATTATTATCCTAATTAACAACATTTATTATCCATTAATGCAGATTTAAACATGATTCTTATATACCAAGACACTCCTATAAATACCACACAAGGTAACAAAGATATGCATCTAATTTCAAATATTATCCACTTTATGCATAGTCTAACTTGAATGTTGGAGTGTCTTTTGTAGGTACTCACCCCTCACACAACCATCACAACCACCATGCATCAGAAGAAACCACATTCTTTAACCTTATTCAGGTAAGTCTCTGAAACTCATTCAAAATAACTATAATTAATTGCTTAATAAAAAAGACAAATCCCTTCTACAATGTTAAAGGATTCAATATAACTAATGCTAAAGCTAAAAATATACGCTAAAGAGTGGAATTCGTTAATAAATTTTATTAATTTGTTATGCTATGTTTAATATTAATTGCGTAACACTTTTATTACAATTTTAATATATTTAAATCGATAAAATCTTCATCTAAAAAATATATTAACACTAATTATAGTAATATATTAATATAATAAATTCAAAATAACAATCACATATATTACAATATTAATATATAAATAAGAAATTGAAATCTTCATGTAACCTACTCAAGCGGCACATTGAAATAAATCTGCAAATTCCAATAAAAAGACAATCCCTCATTTTAATAAACACACACAAGACAAGTAGATACGCAATCACAGACTTTTTTACCAATATGCTATCAGTGGCAAAATTATTTATCAAATTGTTATCTTTTTCAAACTAATTGTCACTGTTTTTGCCACGTTAAAATTTTTTTATTCTTTTTCATTCCATGTAGACTATGCTAGAGAAGATGGCGCTGCCAATGTTGGCGTATTCCACATGGTTACACCAACAAGCGTGACTTTTTCCACGTGGTAATGCCATAGTTGATGGCATTTACACGTGGGAAACGCCACGCGTGTTGGCATATCCACGTGAGATACACCAACCGTGTTGGCGTATCCCACATGGAGGAAAAAAATAAAAAAAATATCACATTGCATGTACAGGGCACTTAACCCCTTCCACGTAGATCTCTTGAGAAATGACGCCTAGAGACACATACAATTTACATGCCTACTAAAGAGTGCCCCATAATATTGAGAAACATTAGTTTCAATTAGCTTATTTACAGGCCAAGTATTTGTTTCTGATTTGTAAAGTAGTCAATGTGAGACTTTGGTGTTGGCAAGACAAAGCAACTGAGTAAGGCAACAAAGTACATTTGTTCGATGTGAGACTTTGGTGTTGGTAAGGCAAAGCAACAAAGCAGCTAAGCAACTTTGGTGTTTTCTAAGTTGCTTAGCTGTTTTGTTGCTCTGCTTGTCAATACCAAAGTCTCATATCGAACAAAGGTACTTTGTTGCCTTACTTAGTTGGTTTGTCTTAACAATACCAAAGTCTCACATTGACTATTTTACAGATCAAAAGCAAATACTTGACCTATAAATAAGCTAATTGAAATTGATGCCTCTGAATATTATGGTGCACTCTTTAGCAGGCGTCTAAATTGTATGTGTCACTGGATGCTATTTCTCAAGAGATCTACGTGAAATGAGTTAAGTGTCCTGCACATGTAACGTGATATTTTTTTTATTTTTTTTCTCCACTTGGAAAATGCTAACAAGCTTGGCGTTTTCCACATGTAAACGCCATCAACTGTGGCGTTACCACGTGAAAAATGCTACGCTTGTTGGTGTATCCATGTGGGATACACCAACCATGTTAGCGCATCCTAGTTGGTAGCACCATCTCTTCTAGCGTAGTCTACGTGGAATAAAAAATAATAAAAAATTTCAAAAGGACAAAAATAGTGATAGCTTGATAAATAATTTAAAAAAGATGATAATTTGATAGATAATTTTGTCACTGATGGCATATTGGTAAAAGAACCCGCCAATCACATTCCTAAGTTATCAATAGAAGAATTGTAAGTCCTTAATTTAAATTTTTTAAAATAACGAATATAATTAATATAATATATAGTATGTCCAATGAAAACTTAATGTGGAGAATATTACATTTGTAAGTGACCATTTAGCCCATTAATGATTAAATTACAAATACAAAATAAAAAATTCATATTTAATTATAAATTTATTATCTGAGTAAAGAGTTGAGTACCAAATATCAAATTAATTAAGGGAGGTTGGCATTGGTAGAAGGATTTATAATAAATAAAAGGACAACAATTAAATAATGTTCTCAGGGAAAAAATAAAGATATGAAAGAAAACTATTGAATTAATAATCATTGAGGATGGACAATGTATGGGAAATTATAGATAGACAAAATTACAGTTATCAACAAATAAGCATATTTGAATGATAAAAAATAGGATCTTCATAAACTTTACACAGAATCGTAGTGCTCCAACCTACTATTAAAAGAAATTGAACCTAACATTAAACGTAATATATATATATATATATATATATATATATATATATATATATATATTTGTTTGAAAAAATATTCAAATGAATGTGTTATTTGGAATACCTTGAGTTCAAATGATCTAGAAGACTTCGTTGTGCACCACATTTTTGGTTGTTCGACTAGGTTCACAGCTGTCATCACAAATTAAAATTTTTAATCCACTTCTCGATTTAGGAAAATATCAGTCTTGGTTTAAAAAAAAATTAACATGAGAGATAACGTTTTGCCTTAGCTCTTATTGATAGTCATTGCAAATTAAAGAGTTAAAGGAAATTATCTTCTTTAAAATTTCAAAAGAATTCTAAGATCAGGTGGTATTAAATTCATCCAAAGAATATAAACTTTCTCTCCAGTATTTTTTCCTGTCACAATTTTGGCACCAATAACATTCGTCCCTAATTCATCCACAATTAGCCTAGTGCCATTACACAATCCTGAAGCTTGATCAAAATATTTCTGAGTATCACAGGAACTCCCCTTTTAAGTACCAAATTATGATTTGTAATCCTAGAACACTCAATAATCAACCATTCAACATCAATACCAACATCGTCATCCACTTTACAAATTGAATATAAACTAAGATATTGCTTTTCTTCACCCGAAATCAATGAAAGAATAAATTAATTGACTTTCTCAACAACTTTAAGAGTTGGAGAAAGAATAGCCTTATCCTCAAAGAACCTATAATCACTCATCTTATCAACCAAATTAGGATATGTATATCCGACAATATTTGCTATATAATCATTTGAATTCAAAATCAAAAGGTCTTATGGAGTTTCTATTTCATCTTCACCATCATTATCAATGTAAAGCCCCAAGAATAACTATCTCACTATACTCAGGCTTATATTGAAGTAATTAAGCTTAGGCTCGTCACATGTCACTATCCAATCCCTTTATCCATATCTAAGTTAGACTATTATCTCATTATATATTATTTTATCTTTATTTGTTTCCCAAGTCTGTTGAGGATATTTTAGCTCATTTTGATGAGCAAGACCATTTGCCTTCAAGATTACTATCTAAGCTCTTGATTACCAATCTGTTATTAGGTTTATTTAGTGCAAGTGAGTTCTCATTGGAAGAACTCTAGCAATTAATTCCACATTTTGACAATTCCATTCATAGATTTTGACAATTCCATTCATAGATCAAAATACTATTTCCTAAGCATACTGAAATGATTCATCATTATATATTGTAATATCAAAGGTGCATGCATCATTATGTACACTACATCACCATTCATTTAAGCTTCAGGCTCATATACATGCATACAAAATAAAGTAAAGTAAAGTAAAGATTAGGGCATCAGTACCATGTACAGTGTCACTACGTCATACTACATCAGCGTCAGTGTTAGAGTCATATTCACAAGTAAATTGATGGGCATATCTACATCTGATGTACAACCAAACACAAATGTGGTGTACAAAAATAATTAAAAATAACCACACCCTGTACTATGTCTATCAAAAAAAGTAAGATAAGGTAGTACTAATTTGTCATATAAGAGTGGAGTCAAAGGTGAGGAAAAGGGATGATAAACTAGGAGAATAACACATATACAATCTCACATTCATGTAAACTATATAGGCACCAGTCTCAGGGTCATATAACTACTAGCTCTCAATAGGCTCCCAGTAAATGGTCAGCAGTGACATCTTCAGGTGATAAAAGTGTCAGGTGTTGGAATATCATGGAAATAAATAGCAAGGTGAGAATTCTAAAAATTCCTAGTAATTCTAACATACAAGTGTTATCATGATAATTTCAGCTACTTCGGGATTTTCGTAACAGTTTACAAAAATTTTTTATCATAGTGACAAAAGCCAAAACAAGTTATTATTCCCAAGACAAAGGTTCATTTTCATAATTTATATTGGTATATTATGGCATGTCATTTACCTAGAGAACTCACAAAACATAAACAAAACAACCTAAAATCACATAGAAACAAATAGAACTATGGCAGAACATTCAAAACTTCACAAAAAGTTCATAGAACTTATACAAATAACTCAGAATGCTAATAGTCCATAACAGAATATTGTCAGAATATAGCAATAATTCACAGAATAATGGTAAATGTTTTATATATATTATGCAAATGCAATGCAATGTCTTTTAATTTCCTCACAATGCTCATTAATTCATTATTTGCCCATAAGCTCATTCTCCGGACCCATGTCCTTTTCAATAAGTAGGAGTCTCATGCTCAACCTACATTTGGTGATAGTCTGGTTATCAAGCCTAAGCTCATCCTATACATGATAAAATTTTGTCATACAACACTATCCCTAGTAATAATGGCCTTGCCTATAAGTTACTTTCATAAAGGAACAACACATAAGGATCACCCCCAAGTATAAGGATCATTTCCACAGCTTTTAATTACTGAGCACTTAAGGATGTACTTTCCCATTACAATTCAATTTCTAGCTCACTTTTAACAATTCAAAGGAGCATATCAAATTCAATGCATCTTCAAATCACAATAAACTTTAAAATTCCACTGCCATACACAATGAGAGCAATGTATATATATCACAAAAAAATCATTGTAAAACATAAGGCATGACTCTCAGCCAAATCAACCAATATCATGATTTTTCAGCATACTAATTACCAATTGTAATAATTTCAAAATACTTAATCATGTTCTAAGGCATTCCATATCTATTGTATTTTTGCGAAACCGTTCATCAACAAGTATTTTTAAATCAACATAATCATTTATAAAGGTTGTGAACACCCAATTTTGTCTGGGGCATTAACACTTTTTTTTGTTAAAAAAAACCCAAAAAAAAAAAAAGAAAATAAAAAAAAAAAAAAAAAAAAAAAGAAAAGAAAAAAGAAATAAAGATAATAAAAAAATATGACCCAACTTTCTTGCACAAACCCATGTCTTATAACTTGACTCATCAACCCATTATCTAACCCATAACCCATATATCACTTTACATTCAAAAAAACCCTAGCAACCACCATTAGACTCATCCCAAACATTAGCCACCATCACTCTCTAAACCCAAATTTATTATATAAAAATTCATCACCTATACATTTTACCAGCCATGTTTTTTTTCTCTTCATCATGTAACCCAAAGAAAACCCTCTACCAAAAAAAAAAAAAAAACCTCATCACCATCTTCACTATCCCACCATAACCACGTCCAAGCCATAACCTTCCCTTCCATCTTCACCCTCTCCTCATCATCTTAGTTGAACCTCCATAACCAACCACTCCACCATTTCCATTGCCTCCATCTCACCACATCACGCAGCCCACCTCACCAACACATCACAACCACCGTAACCAAACCCCACTCAAGACGCATAACCAAAGCAACTTCACCAACAACACCAAGTAGCCCATCAATTTCCAGCCATCCAAACCACACTTAACCACCCCACCGCCCCCACAACACCGAACTAGAACCACCACACAAAACCTCTACCCCTACGGCCAAAACCCCCACTAAACAACCACCACTGTACCCCCCTCCATTTGCACCTCTCGCCATGCGCGCAACCCTCTGCTCGCACCACCTTATAACCCACCACCACTAACAGTGGCCCAAAACCTCCATCAATGACCAAACCACAACTAGGCCTAGCAACCCAAAGCCACCCGTCGTCCCCACCATTAACAACCACCACTCTGCCTGTAACCACCGTCCCCCACAACATAAAACAACTAGTTCCTACCTGTAACCCCCAAGCCAGAGATGAACCAACTGTTGTTGCCCTCAGCCGTGAACCTCTGTCTCACGCTGTGTTTTGCTATTGCAGCACCCAACACCACAGGAAGCGCCTCCACTCACACGCAGCCGCTGCCACTAGCAGTGCCACCTGCAGTCACATATATGTCGGATCCTAGCTGTGAACCACCTCTGTCGCAACCTGCAGCCATCGTTACTCAGCCACGAGTCATTCTTTGTTTTGCAGTTCCACGTTGAGACTAGGTACCTTGTGTTTTCTATTTCTTCGTTTCTTTTCGGGGGGTTGGGCTGGTGTCTAGTTGGGTTTAAAAAAAAGTTTAACATAAAAAATATGTGTGCAGGTTAGTTTTACTAAAAAGTTTTCCCTAGGATTTAATATTATTATTTTTTGTTAAAATATAATTTAATTTCATTTACTCCCAACAAATTCGATAATTAGTGGGTGACGTCTCTAGCATGATGCCGAGCTTCACCTATTCAAACCTTAACAAGATTAACTAAGTCATGACAACTTGTTAATTCAAGTTTTCAAAATAAAAAATTAAATCATTTTTTTAAATCAATCAACCCACAATTATTTTCTAAAGAATTATGTGACTTTGAGTTCCTCATTGCACCCGGGGATACGTAGAAGTGGAACTCCTATTCCACCAAGCCAAAAAATTAATTTTTCATAATCTATTTGTCTATTTTGTTTATCTTTTAACGAAAGGGGTAAAACAAATATTTTCAAGAGCTATCAAGAATTTGCACAATTGACTTAAGGTATCGTCTTAGGATGGGTGTGTTAGAGGTGCTATGGGATTAAGTTTCTACCCTTCCCTATATATAACAAACTCGCGAATCCAATCTGGTTTCAAAGACTATTTTCTAATAAAGGTTTTCTAATTTTCCTAATTCAAATAAAATTAATGACGACTCCTAATAATTTATTTTTCGCCACTCCCACCGTGATTTCAATCGCGACAAAGGTGCACCAAAGCCCACAGCCAAGCACAACCATACATGTCAAATTAATGTTACAAGCCTTTATACCAACTCCAAGTCTTGTTTAATTTGTGACTCATACTTTATTAGTAAAATTGAGACTCACATTTCTATAACTGTCCCAATTTTACCTTTAAGTACTTTAACTAGTTATAAAGGGTTTGCACTCAATTAACTTAATAACTCAAATTAAACCTTTAATTAGGGATTCTAACTATCAAATTAAGCTTAGTAACCTAAGTATAGCACAACAAGAATTTTACAAATTAGCTACAAAAAAATCCGTAGCTAATCCATAGCTAAATTTATTAGCTACGGATTAGTCCGTAGTCTAAATCTTGTAACTAATTAGCTACCAAAAATTTTCATAACTAACCGTAGCTAATTTTTAAATTTTTATAACTAATCCAAAGTTAAGCTGTAGCTAATTTTTATTTAGAACTTCCTTTATTTTCGTAGGTAAAAATTTAGTAGCAATTTCGTAGCTAATCCGAAGCTGATTTTAACAATTTGTAGCAATTTCGTAGCTATTTCCTAGCTATTATGTTGCTAAATCCATAGCAATTCTATAGCTAATCCATAGCTAATTATCCCTTGCAATTTCGTAGCTATTTACTAGCTATAATGTTGCTAAATCCGTAGAAATTTCATAGCAATTCCGTAGCTATTCCCTAGCAATTATCCATAGCTAATCCATAGTAATTCCGTAACTATTCCCTAGCTAACCAAAATTAATTTTATAATATTAAGTGATATATTTTAAAATTATACCTATATAAATATTTTAATCCAAACATAAAAATCCAGCAAATAAGTTATACAAAGCAACAAAATATCATAATTGTATTTGTAAGATCAAAACATGTTCTACAAAGTAAGGATAACTAATCAATAAGTCTAAGTTAATACAAATAGTTCTAAACAAATTAGTCCTATCATCAACAAACACAACTAATCAATCTAAGTTAACCCCATGATCATTAACTTCATGATCATCCCCAACTGCATCGCTTTGTGATGGTGTCTGTGGCACACCACTTCCTACTTGGGAGCCAACAATCTCACAGAGGATAGGCACCAGCTGCGTCTGGACAAAGGAAGCCATCGCTTCATTAACAGCTTCCTTTATGGCTTGTGTCAGAATAGTGTAGGAGGAATCACCAACCTATGAGGATGAACAAGAGCTAGATTTATGAATGTTAATACCTAAACTATGACTCATGCCATGGACTTGTCCCTTCTTGTTGGGACCCGTCACCTCCATCCACACCTCCTGATCTACCATGGGATGCAGTGAAGAGTCTTCTCCATACTTGTCTAATATCATGGTGTCATAAGAGTCCTGAAACGAAAAACCTAAAAAACTTTATCAAAACAATCAACAACTTAACAAATATGATTAGTTTTGATTTTAAAGACACCTACAATGAAGTTCTTCGAGTGCTGAGTGACATATTCTCCATTTTTCCTCTTATATACACTTTCATACAAATCTCTAAAAAGGAACTGGATGATTCAGCTCTGCCTCCTGTAATCAACATCTATTAGAATATAAAATTCTAAAATCTTTACTACAAGAAACCTTGTGTCTTATTTATAGAATGGGACCAACTTCATGCAATTTAGATTTATACAACTAAAAATATAACACATCATACAGCTGCTAGAACATTAACTCACTTGTATTATAATTATACAATAGTATAAGATAGAATTATTAGGATATTGCAACAAACACATAAGAAATTCTATATTACCATCTGCTTCTTATGTTGACCAAAGCTTATTGAGCCTGCAGTGTGCAGCATAGCATCAAGCACGGCCGCTCTGTTGCTTCGACTAGCAACAGACTTCTTTTGCCACTCTGGTGTTAACCAAATGTCAACTAGGTCATCCCACACTTCTGACTTCAAAGTTGGGGGCCCATGGCCCTTAAGGTCGGCTATGTTTGATGTCCCTGACTTTTTCATGATTATCTTTCTATGATTCTTCAAATCATCTAAATAGCGGTCCATGCATATTCTGTCCGAAACAGTTCTTGCCATGCAAAGATCATAATTTGATGCAAATCAATATTTATTCTAAAACAAAGTCATGTTAGTATATTTCTCTATATAGATAATTGTATAATATAATGAGGCTAGAAACATAATTACTTACCATAAAATCTTGAAATAATTCATCCTTCATGTTAACAAGATAATTTTTCCATTTTTCAGCTAGAATGGCCATCTGCGTGATCATAGTGGCCATAATTTCACGGGTCACAGACTGTGGGACAAACCTCCTCCTACAAGTCTATGACATGTTAATAATCAAAAAGTAAAATAAATGTAATAAAACATGACATTCACTATTACTCACGGTTGAGAGACGTCCTCCATAGATATAACTGGCCTTCTATCAGTTTCTGTTTAGGATGCTCCACTTGAAGGCATGGAAATTGGGTCGCTAGTTAGAGGTACAGTGGGGGGTGGGACAGAGACATCGACAGTGGGGGTGGGATAGGGACAGGGACAGTAGTGGAGGGTGGGACGACAGATGATGGGTCACCAGTGGTTAAGGGACTAATAGTTGAAATAACACCTAACATAATTATAGGCAATCTAAATTCATAAATACATATAAATCAAGAGTTAACAATAAAAAGATTATTATATAGGTATACCTGGAGAGCGTGGAGAAGGCTACAGTGGTGGTGAACTAGTGCATGGTTAAGAACACTTGGATGGATTATTGCGGCCTCTCCCTCGACCACTTCTGTTGCCTCTACTTCGGATTACCATGATAAATGTCTACAATAATGAAACATAACATGTTAACAAACTATATACATCAATATTGTCAAGAATCTTATAAAATATAAAAATGACATTTCAGTGTAAATACCATAAACAAAGTTCAACTGCTACTACTTGAGCTTGGATCATATAGTTCCTCATCTTCATCTATGAACTCAATATTTTCATCTTCTTCGTTGTCATTAATGAATTGGTCAACAAATGGAACATCATTTGGATTACGTATTTCATTTATGTCAACTTCTTCCATTGGGGCATGTGCATCAAACAAGGAAAGAAGTCCATCATCTGTGATGATATTAGGTGTTCTTAAGGATCCATCATCTTAGTTGTAATCAATAGCAGCTAGCTCATTCGATCCATCACATTCATCATTGAATGTTTTAGCCACAAAGAGTCATGCTTTATTAACCTTACAAGCTGCCCACCATTCCCTACTAGATCGACCCCCGCATTGTGGCTATACTGTATAGTATACTTGTTGTGCTTGTTCAACTAATACAAATGGCTCATTTGAGTGAAGCCTCGATTTGTGCTTAACATCAATTAATTCATATCTCTCATCGACATTGACTCCATTAATCGGGTCAAACCACTGACACCGTAAAAGAAATACTTTGTTCTGACCTAACTATGACAATTCCAATATCTCTTCAATGATGCCATAATAGTGTAAGTCATTCTTGCCATATATATTTCCTCTGATGCAAACCTGATTGTTCATGGTAGCTCTATTTTGTTCGTACTCCTTAGTATGGAACCTATACCCATTAACTATTAAGCCATTATAAGAAGTAACAAACTTGGATGGACCATAACTCATTTGTCGAATCATTTAATCCTCAATTTGACCTATATTTACCTGTGAATCATTACAAAGAGAACAAATAGTTGTAACATTTAGTATTGGTATAACGAACATTATTTTTTATATGATATATGTGATTATGGATGAAAGGACTCACTAGATGTTTTAGCCACCTACTGAAGTCCTTATCCCGAAGTTCTAATATTTGATCTTCAGAAATACTAGAATTTGTCTCCCTTAGCGAATCCTCGAATTATCTGATCAATACAATAATCAATATTGAACATAATGTAATTAGAAATTTATTAAATAGCTAAGTTAGTGAGTAGACTTACTAGATATAGGGTTCTACTTTTCTACAATTTACAAGTACATAAGTCTCAGCAATTTGAAGCTTCACATCTGTCAAGAACCTATTACGACCTCTCCCGATAGGACAGCATGAATGTTTAAAAATAGACAAGCATTCATTAGTCATATCTTCCCCACCATCATCGTTAAGAGGAATTTGAGTACGCCTTGTCTATATTTGTGGATCAAAATACATGGAAGCAAAATTAGAAATTTCTTCTAAATTATATGCTTCACAGATAGACCCTTCAACTCTCGCCTTATTTTGAACCTTCCTTTTCAAGTACAGCATACACCTCTCAAATGGATACATCCATCTATATTGCACGGGTCCTCCAACATTAGTTTCATAAAGGAGATGCACAACTAGATGTTCCATCATGTCAAAGAATGCTGGCAGAAAATTTTTTTCCAACTTACAAATTGTTTCATCAACTCAATTCTTGAATTCTTCACTTATAAGGCCAGTGTGATCCTTTCTTTGTAACATCCAACTTCGATCAAGTTTCATGATTGTTGAAGTTGATTTAACACATTAGTACTGTTATTTCCAAAATCCTCATCTCTCTTAACATGGTGTGGCCCTATCTCATTCAAGAAGACATTTTTCAGCACTTGTTGAAATAGTAATCACAAAAATCACACATCGTATACTTGATGAAATTTTAGCAGCATTTCCCATTGGTCTCCAAGTGCACGACTAGAAAGTGGGTAACATGTACCACGATCAAGTGTGCACCCAAATAACAAATGAAATGTTACATAACAAAATTTCATCAAGTTATGATATGAGATTTAAGGAGTAATTATAATCAAGTGAAGGAAAAGTTTCTTCCCAAACTATCCAACTTGGACAATTAAAGATTCAATACAATGAGCAGTACCTTCAAAAAGTACATGTGCTCACTAATATTGAATCTCAAACGGGAAATTAAGGCTTCGCTCACCAAAACGATTATATATGACAAAGAATGCTACAAAAAATAAACTAAATTCTCAACAGTATACAGAAAAAGTAATATTGACCCAATTATAAGAACTACATAGTATAAACAAGAGTCCCAAAATAGTCTGAAAATACAGTTCATTTCATAACATAACTATGCATACGTAGATCACGAAAACTTATTAGGAAATTCTGATAAATGAAAGCTCTTTTGATTCCTCTCACTAAGCTATCAATGCAGTAAAAGGAATGGCACTTGCTTCCTACAAGATCAAAGAATAATTTTTTTATTTTATGAAATGTTGAAATTTGATTCTAAAATTTACATGGAGACATTAAACACGGTTAAGTCAATTCATAATATGTACACACTGATCTGATGATTATTTCTATATCTTGAATGCCTTGTCTTTGATCTAATTAGACTCCATATATGCTTAATTCTCAACTTTTAGCTAAGTTTCTAGATATAAAGATTAATTAGATCCTTATTGTGAAACTATGCTTAAGTATGTTTATAAGCACTCCTAATTGCATTATGTTTTTCAAGAGATTTTTGAGTGACAGAGTCTATTAGCATCAAACCAAGCTTGTTATCCACTTTAGTAGAGAGCTAAAGACTTAATGAGATCAACATTACCTTTAGAAGCAAAGGGAGAAACAATATGTGAAGAATTAGGGCTGAATATGAAGAAATTAAGTGACACGGCTCGTGTCCCTAGACACAAGGGGGGCCGTGTCCTTGTCTGGCATCATAAATTGGATCCAATTCTGAGTATGCCCAAAGACATGGCCCGTGTCTTAAGACACGGGATAGGTCGTGTTCCTCTCTGACTTTCAATTCTATAGAACTTACGCTGGCAGACTCAAACACGCGGGGGGGCGTGCAATTAGACATGGCATGTGTCTGCGTATCAGGAAATTAGTTTTGAGTTTGGACGAGGAGCTAGGTATCCAAGGTTATAAATAGGATTTCTTAGGGTTCCAAAAAGGAGAGTCTGAGATAGAAGCCGCTAAAGAACTGAAAAGAATTCAAAGAAGAAGAGAGGGGGTTCGATCAAAGATTGGAGATTCGGGTTCATGGTTGGATTCATTAGGATGACATGTTGAAGTAAAACTTTCCTATTGTTTGTATTCATCTATTACACACACACACACACACACACATATATAGTTCTACTAGCTTTATGATTTGACAAAACAAGATGTTAGTACTTGCTTCATATATTATATATATATAAATATATATATATATATATATCATATATAAAACACACTAACAAATGATGAATACATTATTTTTTTTTTTTGCAAATTTTACTATCACAGACCAAAAAAATTAGATTATAATACCCGAGGCTATATTTAGTTCATATTAAAGCTCCTCCCCTTACATCTTCATATGTGTCCTCAACCCTTGGTACCCTTCTTCTAGTCTCATTCTTCTTTCCTAGCTTCAATTTATTTATAATTTTTAAACTGATAAAAATAGTTAAATATATGTTAAGACATATCTACATCTATATCTATAGTCTATGGTAGAGAGCTGGTTAAAAAGAAAGGAAGATATGTTGTAAGGGATGGCCAAAATATAAATGTATGGAATGATAACTGGTGTTCTAAAAAAAAGGATTCTAATGGAACAATGCAATCCATCTCATATGAAACTTAGTGCACAGATGGACCTTGTCAACAATAAATGGATTCACAACTCTGACATACACAAGCTAATGAGTTAATTATTAGTTAACAAAATATGTTAGTCCATGAAATAATCGATACACGTTAACTAATAGTTAACTCATCAGTACCAAGTGTAGAAATAACAGACTTGAGCTAAAGATCATGTGACCTAACCCATGGTAATAGTTGCTGTGTCATGAGTCCAAGGCTGATGCATTTCGGAAAAAAATTTCACCAATTCATCATCATTGCTGAAACTTTAAAAATTTTATATAGCTACAATCCCTTGGCGTCTTTGAATGATGCATCAGGTTCTACCGAAAGAGCCAATAACAACAGATAGGTTCAACTAGTACACAGATAAAGGAAGATTGCATTAAGTAATATCATATCTTTAAAGTTTTTAATGCTAGTTGCATTGAATTATTGCTAATTGGTTAATTATTCTTCAATCAATTTTCAGCTCATTGATTTGTTTTCTTTTGCTATATTAAATTCATAACAGGAAAATTTTTTGCATGGGTTTTGTTCTTGAACATACACAGTTAGCATTCTCTTAACCAACCTCTACTGGGAAGACATTAGCATCTAGTAACACTGGAACTGGATCATTCTTGGTGTATAAAGCCAGCAAGATAGAGTCATAGATCAAGGAAAATAAATACATCAACTGATAACTTGATTAGTGATTACTTTTATTGTCTGTTGATTAACACAAACACATGCTAGTATTCTTGCATAGTATTAATTATTTGCTCATGGTTTATAAATTAGGTTATGATAGAATACAAGAAGCTAGATAAAATCAAGTATAAAAATGAGTACAAATCTGGTCTCAAATAGGGCATTCAGCTGAGGCATTCAAACAAGTAAAACTTGGTCATACATATCACTAATACCATTACAACTTCAACATAAATCTCATTAGAATTTAAATAAACAATTCAAACATAATATATTTTGCTCCTAACCCATCAACCAATACCACAAGCTTTCATTCAAAATCTCAAGGAAAAATTAGGACCAAAGTAAGATAAAATAAATAGGAGCACAACATAAAAATTAAAAACCTCTTTCTGGTTCAACCCTAGCCGTGAGCTTGTCTAGCTCCATGGACCAGATTTCAAACTCAAAATCAATAAGAAAAGATGAGCTAAAAGTTAGCAAAGAACCAGCTACCTCATGGTTTTCCTTTGTTCCCTTTGATTCTTCTTTTTCTTTTCTTTTTCTTGCCCTATTCCTCTATTTTCCAGCAACACAGAAATGAGAGAGAAAGTGAGTGAGAATCAAAGAAACAGAAAAGAAAGATGATGGTTAGAACAAACCAAATCCAGCGAGAGAGACAAGCGAGAGCAAACGAGCGAGAGCAAACGAGCGAGAGAGAGACGAGCGAGAGCGAGAGAGACGAACGAGAGCAAGAGCGAGAGAGACGAGAGCGAGAGAGACGAGCGAGCTAGAAAGAGAGACGAGCAAGTGAATGAGGGAGAGAGAGAAAGAATGAGAGGGAAAGAAGGACGAAGGAGGGATTTGAGATTTGGGAGAGTTTAGTCTGGGCATGCGTACAAGATTAAAAAGAGCTGATTTGGTTAAAAAAAATTTATACAATTGAAATTTAGCTACGAAAAATTTTCGTAGCTAAGCTGTAGCTAATGAGCTACGGCGTAGCTACGGATTACCTGCGGAATAAATTTTCTTAGTAAAACTTCATAGCTAAATTGTAGCAATTCCGTAGCTATTCACTTGATAAAAATTTTCTCTTTGTGATTTAAAATTTAGCTAGGGAATTTTATTTCGTAGCTAATCCATAGCTAATTTGCTACGGATTAGCTACTAAAATTTTTCATAACTAAATTTCATAACTAAATCGTAGCTAATATATAGCTATTTTTTTAATAGAATTTTTAACCTCCTGTATTCAAAATTTAGCTACCAAAATTTTTCGTAGCTAAATTTGGTAGCTAATTTATAAAATTCTTGTAGTGTAGGTCACGGCCTTATGGTGTAACCAAACTCAATTACATTAGATTCAACTCATTTTATTGGTCAAAACCAAGTCTATACCATACCAATTAAATTACACTCATCCATTTCAATCTAATTATCATAATTTTTATTAATTTTCCTCACTATATAAGTCTCGGCCAAGTGCCCACCTTAATCACCTAATTATTCAACACTTCAAAATTAACTTAATGTACCTTATTTAGTTAAAACATGATTAATCAGGAAGCTTATAAGAATAATTTTTCATCTCCACCCTTACACCTTCATGGATGCAAGACCATTATGCTAACCCAACTCATCCAAATTTTTATCAAACTAATTCCATTAGTTGAAATTAAGCAACAACAACATAGCATCACAAGGAAATCAAATTCTTGGTACAAAAACCCCTCATGGATCCACAATGATGGATTAACCCAACATCATCAAAATTCTCTTCAAATCAACATGCAACCATATATTCATAACCATACAAGATCATAAGCTCAAGAAGCCAAGAGAGAATGGAAATAACTATCTAATCCTACCCCTCACCCAACAAACCCAATAGCACCCCCATAGGAAAGCCATCAAAATTTCAATTCAATAATAACATGTATGATCATAATTCAATAGAACAAAGGTGAGAAAGGAGTAAGGAAGTCAAGGACCCCTACTTGGGCTCCTAAGCTCATGGTGATGAAGGAGGAATAGATGATGAAGTTACTTCAATGGAGAATCTAATTGGTGGAAAAGGAAGAGGAGAGGGTGAGGGGGATTTTCTTCAACTTGAACAATGTCATGACTCAAACCTGGGAGCCATGACCAGCGCATAGGATGGACTAGCCAACCTAGTTGAACCATTAAGCATAGCATATTGAATGTGAAAATTCTTTCAAATACTCGACAGAGTTCCCTCTAAAAGTGGGACATCCCAAAATATGTCATATCTTGTAATACAACGTATCTATTTACATATTTAGATTTTCAACATTCATGGCATCCACATGATGCTCAACATACGTAAATATATGCCTAAATACATATCCCAAAATAAACAATACAATAAAAACTAGATCCTTCCTATAGATGATGGAGCACATCTAAGGAGTTATACAATTATCCAAGTATGCCAAAATGACGAAAGATAGGCAGCAAAAGAAGTTGCCCACACAAACAAGTGTTGGGCTCACCAAAATAATCAACAACTCCTATCAAGCAGTAGAGCTAAGAGCCTTCTTAGTATTGGAATTTGAAAAAAAAAACATAAGAATGAGGGAGGTGAGTCATAAGACTCGGTGAGAGATAACATAAATCATAACAGAATTGGGACAAGCATAAGCACGAGTTTTTCGAATCTGACTCACTCTCAATTTTAAAGTATATACTATAAATAAAAGGTAACATAAATTTCAACAAATCGAAATAATCATAAGACATAATACATAGTGAAAATCAAATGTGAATCCTTAATATAAAAAAGTCATATAGCAAACTTATACTGAGAGGTCCCTAATCTAGAATCAAATATCCAAAGATCTCACCAATGAGTATACCACTCGAAGGGTCCAATAATTGCCCACCTACTAGGGCCAAAATTAAGCCGGTCGTGAGGGCTAATCACATCGGGCTAGTAACTCCCCTATTAGCTAGAGTTCAAACTAAGGTGCACCAAGGCTAACGTCTATTGTCGTTAGCTATAGTATCTTATCAAAGTTTCCTCCCAAGAAAAACATACTTTATTTATGTCGAAATGTAATCATAACCACAATATATATTCCAATGTTCCAATACATCCAAAATCACTAATTCTGAAATACCTATAGAGAATTCTAAATATCATTATAACTTTCCAAACATTATTAGCAAGTTCAACCTTCATCATTTATATCATTAGAGTGCTGTAAACATAATCATTTAACAAGTCAAAGGTTTCAAAGGGCTTGTCCCAAAAATACAAGTTTTCTAAAACATCAAGAGGCAAATATGTTCATAAAGTACTTCAAATGAGAATACGAAACTATATATGATAAAATGAATACATGATAAATATGAAAAGTTCATGAAAACATGTTATAACTTAAGTTATCAAATCACTTAAGAAGCTAAACAACTTGGGTCCAAAGGCTACGGTATTGTAGAGCTAACGGTAGCAATAGGAGAAGTCCTCAACAAATTGAAGACCACAAATAAGGTATAAATACCAATAATCAACATTTAGAGTCATATGAAAGACAATAATTACTTCTATTCAAGAAAGTCTCAAATCAAACCTTCGGTTGTAGTGGTAACTCCTCCAATTCTCAATACCCACTGTAAAAACTAACTAAATCCATGAAATAGGAGAAGTTGTGAGCCTTAGGAGTATTATAAGGAACCAAGAACACAAGAAGGAAGCAAGTGGGTAGCTTGGGTTTCTCCAAAAATATAGCACCCGCCTCTTAAATCACAACCCAACACCTCACCAGCAAGGAGGCTACGTCAATGGTGGAATCCCATAGAAAACCAAGTGAAATCAATTGCCAAAGGAAGGAAAAATGAAAAGGAGAAGAATAAGAAGCAAGGTTATCGAGAGCTCTATTTTGTTAGTGGAAAGGCAAGGCTTGGATAATGGTGATTTTTATCATGAGGCTTATCCAACACACTAATAGAAGGTTTGTCTAACACTATACTTATTTACATTTAAGTTGATGTCCTCATTTATTTTACTCTACATTAACTTTAAAACATAAATGTAATTAAGGTAATACCCCTCATTTGGACTCAATAAAAATATTTAAAAAAAACTAAAATCCTTAAGAATCAAAAGTCAAAACTTGGGTTTTAGATCAAAATTTCCAATTCGAGGACTTTTAAAACTTTCTTTCTTAAAACGAATAGGTTAAAGGGTCTAAAAAATTCATTAAAAATTATTTTGCAACTCACTAACTTCCAAGGATCAATTATCACCATTTTTGGTTTCAAGAAAATGCATATTTTGTATAATCCTCTAAAGAGGTGCTAGGTTACAAACTTAGAAAAAATTTCAGACCCGTATTGACAGATAATTAATAAAATTAGTCCAATGACTTCAAATATATTTTAACAAGGTAAAACTAATTTAAAGAAGTTTATAAACAAGCTAGAATGGATCACATGGTCAATCCTAAAGGCTCAAGGCATCATAGCGAATTCTAAATGTAACCCGAAAAAGCCTATATGAAAACCAGGGTATTATATTCTTCTCTGCTTAAGAAATTTTGTCCCTGAATTTCAAGAAGAGTACTAACCATTAGAGTCAAACAAATGTGGATACTTTGTATGCATTACCTCATTGGATTCCCATATAGCTTTTTCTCTGGAATGGTTCTTCCATATCACTTTTACTGATGCTACCTCCTTAGAACAAAGTTTCTCCACTTGTCAGTCAACTATAGCTATCAATTCTTCTACATAGGATAAATCCTCAACCAACGATATATCTTGTGGTTTGAGCACATGAGATGGATCTGGAAATTTGCATAACATGGAAATGTAGAACACTGGATGCATTAAAGAAAGTTCAAGTGGAAGTGCCAACTGGTTTGCCACTACACCAATCAGTTTAAGAATCTCAAATTGACCAATGTACCATGGACTAAGATTTCATTTCTTTCCAAATCTCATTACTCCTTTCATTGGAGAAACTTAAAGGAATATATGATCTCCAACCGTGAACTCCAAATCTCGATGCCTATGGTTAACATAAGCTTTTTATCTACTTTGGGTAGCCATCAATCTTTCCTTAATCAAGTGGACTTTGCCCAACGAATCTTGCACCAATTTTGATTCTAAAAGTTTGGTTTCACTTATTTCAAACCATCTAATTGGAGACCTACTGTTCTGGATCGGGTTATGGTCTACGGGTTTGGAACAACTCGGCCCACTAGAACAGGACCTAGAAGTTAATGGCCATTCGTAACTATCTATTTACTAGGCATAAATAATTCAAAACCCCTTTAAAAAGATATGAATGCTAATCATATCCCACATAAATAGGGTATGAACTATAAGGAATAATGGTTTCCCTGATTTCAGGTAATAATATTCAATTCAAGTTGAATGTTTGGAATCTCAACAACTTAATATGCTCATACTTATACCCTGCAAGGTTCAGAAGATGCGTATCAAATCTCTAATTCTACACACTACCCTCCTTCACACAAATTAACTTAAGCGTCGGTGTGCCTTTTGCAGGTACCCACCCCTTGTTCCACTATTGTCGCTGCTGTGCCATAGAGGTTTCCACCATCAACTACCTTCTCAAGTAACCCTCAAAACTCAGTTCTAAACATTGGCACCGTTGTGGGAAGAGATAAACTTCCATTCCCACCACCACCACCATCATCATCATCATGGTTAATAAGAGGAGAAGACAAGCCTCAACTAACTAGAATTGTGCTTCTGCTGTGTACAACCCACAAGCTTCAAACCATCACCCAACATCCGTCCCTGCTTGTGAGCTAGTCTTAGAACTGGTTGTAACTCAATCAGAACCTAGACAAGATGGGTCGAAGACTTCTTTCACTAGAGATTGAGTGAAGAATAAAGCCCGATGTAACATCCTCACCGTGGTTATCATATTATATTAGACAATTATACGAATAAATAGAGTTAAGCGTGTTACTTCTAACTTATACATGTAACACTAAACTCATAATAATCATATGATTTATTAAAAGGAGCCTTGAGGGAAAAAGAAAACTCATAACATACAAGTCTTTATGTTGTATATACAAACAAAGCCTCAAAGGGCATAAGTACAATGCAAGAAAAGCTTGTACAACCTAAAGTAAACATTACAAAATAATTAACGAAACAAAACCTAAACTAGTGCATTTGCTTTTCTCCTATTGCTTTCCCTTGAAAAGATCTTGATTTCTATTCATCATGAAATCAACAAATAGGGCGAGAATTAACAATTCTCAGTAGTATAACTACCTCTATGAAATCATGACAAATCAATTATTCATATTTAACTTTTAATTAAACATTATTCAATGATAAACAACTGCCTATATAGTAGTATTATCATGTTACTTGACAAAGAGTTTATCTCACTCATTTGTCCTTAATAAAGGGTTTTGCTCATTCCTCTATTATGACAATGTATTTTTCTCACTACCTTGTTTCTTAGTCCACCTTACTACAAAATGTTTTTCTCACTACTTCACAACATAAAGTGTAATCTCCCTTCTTAACAAAAATGAATACATATATCTATGTTAATACTTAACTTTTGCTCTTACATGGGCTTGTCTTACTATATATATGCTAAGAGGTTATTCCCCTTTTGAAATATACCTATAAGAGTGTTATCTCACACTACAAAGCACATATAACCATTCCTAAACTTCATTTCTTCAAAACTAAAAGTTTGAAAACTTCTGCCTAGGCGCCCACTTTCCTAGTGCTTAGGTGCTCCATGACAAAAAACCTCCCATGTTTTATCTGTCAGTGGTCACTTAGGTGCTCAGAGTCTGAGTGCTTAATCACTCAGGTCCAGGGCTCTTTGGAATTTCTTGCTTAGGCGCTCACTTTCTAAGCGCTTAGGCGGTCAACACATTTCCTCTCTAGCTTTAGGCGCTTAGGCGCTCACTTCACACGCTAGTGCTCTCTGGCCATCAATGATTAAGTGACCAAATCCTAGGCGCTTAGGCGCCTAGCGTAAGAATTTCTCTTCCTGTTCTATTGAACTTCTAACCAAACTTGGACCCTCAAACTTAGGTCTGGTTCCTAACCTCATACATGGTTTCTAACCTAATGAAACATTCATGCTCCATTTAAAATCAATATTTCTTGGAAATATAACTAAGAGTAAATCACCAAAAAACCATATTTTCTAAACTCAAAGATATGAGGTTACAAAGGTGTTTACATGTTTCACTACCTTAACCATGCATGAAATCAAGTCAAATTAACATAACTCAACTTCATATAACTCAAAACATTGAGAAATCTCTCAAAAACCCATTTTTACCCTACTTGTATGCATCTAGCATCAAGAAGAATAGAAAATGGAAGTTTTAAAAAACAAGATCCCCCTACTTTGACTACCAAAGATGATGGTGGTCAAGCCTGGTTCGTCCTTCCTTCTTCCTCAGCTTTCTCTTTTTCCTCTCTTGCTTTTTCTTCTTCCCTTTGCTTCTTCTTCTTTCCTTTCTTCTTTCTCCATTTCTTTTCTTCTGCTGGAAACGTGAACAAAGAGAAAAAGGGATGAAAAGTCAAAGAAACAAACCAAGGAGGATGGTGGGAGTCATGGAGGGATAATGATGGTTTTAGATATTTTGATAGAAATATTATATCTCTTAGGAATACTTTGATTTTACAAATCCAAGTTTCCTAACTTCCATAGGTGTTATGAAAAATCATAGGATTCATCTCAATCTTATTCTCATCATTCATAAATTTTCATACACCTAAAACTATCACTTAAGTCCAATTCCTCAAGTTAAACTGAACCTAAGGAATTAAGTTAATAAGCTTACAGGTATCTGAATGAACTTGTTTTCATTTCCAAAAAATTATCCACTCTTTACTTGATATCTTTACAAAAAATTATAATTTTCCAATATACCAAATTATAAGTTATTTGGCACTTAAACCCTCATTTAGTGTTATTAAAGATACCAAACTAATTTAGTTAATTCTTCAAAATTAACTACAATTAGTTCTAATCTTAAATAACCTAAAATTAAATCCTTCATATTTATCTTCATCTATTTAAGTAGTTTATGCTATTCTCAAAGCTAATAACAATTATTTTTCATATTTAGTGTTATAGCAAAGTGCTCAAACTATCTTGAATGGCAACTAGAATTAACAAGTAATTCAAGCAAGAGTTATAGTACCTCTATAACCATATTCAAGACTACTAGATTAAGGAGG
This sequence comes from Ormosia semicastrata, assembly GCA_029884595.1. NCBI lineage: Eukaryota > Viridiplantae > Streptophyta > Magnoliopsida > Fabales > Fabaceae > Ormosia > Ormosia semicastrata. Next base: position 919,245 of record JAQQTO010000035.1, on the reverse strand, counting down.
ATGTTACACTTGATCTCGACATGCTGAATCTAATCATCAGGAGCTATCTAGGGCAGAACTGCTCTCTCTGGTTACACTTCAAGATGAAAGAATTTATTTCCAGGAGGAGAGAATCCATAACCTAGAGAGAGTTACCAAGTACAATGGTCCCTGAAGTGCATAAACCTTGAGGAAGTTACTAATACTAAGGAGAACCTAGAAAAGGGTGAGCCCTCTCACTAGAAAGGTAACCAGAACTCCTCTCGGCTTTGGAACTCCTCTAAGGATGATCCACCCCAAACCAAGTACTCTAGCTATACTCCTCTAAACACTCCACGTGTAACTATTTTGAGGGAAGTGTTGCAGACCGAGTTCTGTGGTATTAAGAAGCCACCCCCTCTGAAGAAACATAGTAGAAAGATCGTACTAAATATTGTTCATGACACAAGAGCTACAACCATGAAACTAAAGATTGTTTCCAACTTCGCGACACTATCGAATTTCTAATTAGGGCAGGACAACTAGATCAATACATCATTCATGTCCAAAATGACGGACGCCGCAAAGGACGGAGAGAAAGAAGATGCATCCCCCAACGGAGCTTATCTCCATCCCAAAGAAGAACCTGGAGTCCTAGGAGAAGATCCTAGAGTCCACCTCATCGTGAGACTGATAATCGATAGGATTAGAACTAGGATGCTCTATTTGATGATAATAACAACCGCTTTGTCCAACCCAACCGAACCATCAACACTATTGCTAGTGAGATGACAGTGGGTAGTCCAACGGTGCCTGGAAGAAAGCGCTCAGGATGACAGTGTTAAACGTCTCCCACTCTGCACCCAAATCACATGCTAGAGAACAGAAGACACCCTACGAGGACTACAACAAAATTATCCCAAATCATGATGACCCATTAGTTATCTCAGGAATAATTTTTAATGCCGAGGTCTAGCACATCTTCGTTGACTATGGGTGTTCAACGGATATTATGTTTATAGACCTGTACCAAAAATAAGAAGTTCCACGCTCCGGTTGACTCCCTATGACAGTGAGCTTACCAGGTTCACTGGAGAAAAGATTACTTCAGCAAGATAATTTAAGACTCACCTGACACTAGGGAGCACTAAACTCTTCAGAACTATCAAGGTTTCTAGTCATGGACTGCCCCTTAGCATATAACATCATCTTGGGTTGTCTTTCTCTGAATGCCCTTGGCACCATGGTATCTACTACAAATTGGCCATGAAATTCCTTAACAAGAATATTGAGGTTATCATAGTCAAGGGGGATCAAGTCATGGCATATAAATGCTACAATAAGAGCCTCAAGATCGGTTAGACAACTAAGAAAGCAAAAGTTGGCACATCTAGCTTAGTTCTTGGCCAGGTTAACATTTTCATGACTAAGTTAGATATGCGAGAGGAAATCCTGGGTATCAAACCCCTGCTAGAGGGAGAACTACTGCCCTTCTAACTTGGTGACAAGCCAGATCAAGTCACCAAGATTGGATCAAATTTGGAAGAAAAAGAAGAGAAGCACCAATTGATTGAGTTCTTGCAGAAAAACAAAGGCTTCTTCGCTTGGACGTCCTCTGACATGCTTGGGCTTAACCCCGCCTTCATCTGCCATTGCTTATCTGTAGAGAAAGATGTTAGGTCTGTGATAACCCTATATTTTATAGTCTCAAATCAAATGAATTGTGGTGATTTGCTTATGTTTATTGATGAATTTTAAATGGATCCTTATCATTGTCTTCGTTTTTAAAGATTAAAAGAGATTTGTCACATTTGGAGTGAAAGCAGGCGAAGACACCATGTTTTCAGAGTAAAAGAATATTATTTTGGCTTAGACAGGGCCCTTTGTTAACTCAGAAGCGATTGAGGAGTTAGACACGACCCTGTCTAACTTGAAAAAAGTGATTGAGGAATTAGACACAACCCTGTCTAACTTGAAAAAAAGCGATTAAGGGGTTAGACACGACCTTGTCTAACTTGAAAAATGCTTCTAACTAAGAGACACGGTCGTGGCTCTAGGTCACACGACTGTGTCTCCTTTTTTACGTTGAAGTTACGCTGTTTTTAACCTCAAATGGTTGTGTCTCCATTTCCTGTGCGTAAAAGTGATAGTTTTTGCCCTAAATATTATAAATAGAAGCGAATCCCTAAACCTGAAAATAACTTTTGTGACGACAGACTTTGGAGAGATAATTCACAAGAGAAGACAGCCACGAATCCTTGGAAGATGGCTACGAAGAGAGGATGATATTCTTGAAGGCTTGAAGATCATAATCACTGTAAAAGAGGTTTTGGTTTCTCTTCCCTCTACTTTTCCCCCTTTCTTCAGGTTTTTCTTTCCATGGATTTGTATTATGGTATGAGTTTGTTATTGAATATGAGTAACTAATCCCATAGTTAGGGCTATAGGGGATCTTATTTTCCTAATTAATTGATTTTTACTTTAAATATGATTAAGGTAATTTCAATTAGGTTTATTGTATTGTTTGAATTCGTGTTAAGACTTGCTCACTTTTGGCATGCTTTAATTCATTGTTGACCGGTGATCATTCCTAACTAATGAGTGGACCTATATAATAAACCTAGAATTAGATTGGTGAATGACTAAATATCAATTTATTCTACCAATTGAATTAACGATTATGTTAGTTCATCTCTTGAATTAGGGCTTAATGAATTCCTAGTTAATTCAACTAAATGACCAAATAGATGAATAATTTAGGAATAGAATATTATTTATCCATAACCATTGGGACTTAATAGTAATTAAGAGAATATTAGCAAGAGAATTAACTTATATCATAAATGAATAAAAATTTGATTAATTGGATTCAAGTGAACCTTGTGCCCTAATCTCCATCTAATTCATTTATCTCTACATTATTTGATTGTCCATCATTTTTCTTTATTTGTTTTCTAATTTTATTTTGAATTCCTCTTTTCACTTACGATTGTTTAAATAACTAAGGATTTAGCGAACCTAAAAATTACCTCTTATTCCTCATGAGATCAACAACTGAGACTTAAGTCCTATATTACTATACGATAGAGTGCACTTGCTCTTAGTATATTTTATGCGTATTAGTTGGTCTCCCAAAAGAAGATAAAAGTTAGCTCGGAAAGACAACAGATCTTTGAAGAATAGGTTAAGGAGCTTCTCAGTGCCAACTTCATTAAGGAAGTAGCCTACACAACTTGGCTATCTAATGTTGTCCTGGTGAAGAAGTCCAACGAGAAATAGAGGATGTGTGTGGACTACATAGATCTAAACATGGCCTACTCTAAAGATCTGTACCCACTTCCCAATGTGGATAAACTGGTTGGCAGCTCCCTTAGATTCCTTTTGCTGCCATTCATAGATGCATACTTCGGGTACAATCAGATCCTAATATATCTCAGAGATGAGGACAAAATTGCTTCATCACTGAAAGGGTGAGCTACTGTTACAGGGTTATGCCGTTTGGTCTGAAAAATGTAGGAGCCATTTATTAGATAATGATGAACAACGTTTTTGAAGGCCACATGGGGAAGATTCTAGAAGTATACATTAATGATATGATATTGAATACTCCCCAAGCCGGATCGCATGTCTTGGACCTCGAGGAAGTGTTTGCACAACTCCAAAAACATAACATGAGGTCAACCAGGAGAAGTGCGCCTTCGGAGTTCAGGCCAGTAAATTCTTAAGCTTTATGCTGACTCATTGTGGGATAAAAGCAAATCTGGATAAATGTCAGGCGGTGCTCAACATGCATAGCCCACATAACATTAACCCTTTGTTTGGATGTGGAGAGAAAATGGAAAGAGAGAAAATGGAAAGAAAGAAAATAGAGAGAAGAGAAAATGAAGAGAAAAGTTTATTTTCTCTGCTATTGTTTGGATGAAGAGAAAAAGAAGAGAAAGAAAATAAGAATCTTTTCTTTCTCTTGTTTGGTTGGAAAGAAAAGTGAGAAGAAAGAAAATAGAATTATGTTAAATGACATTTATACCCTTATTATAATGTAATTAAATGTATTTTATGTAGTGTGCAATATTACCATCACTTAACTCATAACAAACCAATATTTTGTGTAGTGTATCACGTGGATACCTTACGTCTAACCCTTTCTGAATGGTCAAAGTAAAATGTCCACACCTGAATTTCTTTTTAGAATTATCCCTAAACCTAAGCCAACAACCATAATTCAAGCCTTAGAGCATGGTCTACAGCCAGGGTTATGGCGAGTTGACGCTAAGATATGAAGCTATATTTTAAAGTTGCTATCATTTAAAAAAAATTACCAAATAAGAAAAATTTTGCTATCCTTTTAAACACCGCAAAGACTCGTGCCATTGAGTTCCTTTCTTATGTTTTAGCATAAATAGGAAAAAAATTTGAAAAGGAGACCCTCACGGCATAGACCATTAATTAGTCACTGCTAATTTCATCCCTTACTACCAATCTAATTTTTTTTATACCGATTTCATCCCTAATTTCAATCCTTATTACCAATCCAAAAAAGTAAGAAAGGCGTTCATAAATGTTGTTGTAAACCAATACACAATTTTTTTATACCTAGCCTGTTTGTGTCATTGTGTGTCACTTTCAGTCTACCTGTCATTGGTACACTTAAAACAGACTTTCCCATGATGTTTATACTGCTCCCCAGTGCAGGATCGTAACAAAGAACAGCCATGCCATAAAACCAAGTGCTACATGATTAAGACAAAGACTTTATAAAGAAAATACTCCTACCAATCCTACTGTACAAATTACAAAGCCATTAAAAAAGGAAGAAATATCCAAACATTAACAGCTTAAAAGTTAGAGAAAACCCCACCCCCAAAAGAAAAACTGAAGAAAGCAAGTGAAAATGCTATCACAACCTAAGGAAATAAAGATAAAACACCCTCATCCCCAACAGAGAACTTCAAATGCTAAGAAGATCGGGTGGTGGCGACTTAGGAGGATGTTGATGATCTTTAGGTTCTTTAGGTGCTATGGTTGGAGACTCTAAACTGTTTGATGATGTCAAAGAGGATTCTGTGATTGTTAAGTCTCCTTGTTTTGAGCTTGGTGGCTTTGGAAGCTCGGTCAGAGTTTGAACAATTTCGCACATAGTTGGTCTCTCTACGCCTGTTCTTCAACACACAGCATGGCTACATAGAACACATGCATCACCTCATGAAGGGGAACTGAGGGAAGTCTAGGATCAAGAACTTTTAGAACTCCTTCCTTGTTTGAGTTTGTCATTTTCCTGACCCATTGCACAATGTCCCCACCATCACCAAATTCACCAACTGGTTTCCTCACAAGCTCTAGAAGAACCACACCAAAGCTGTACACATCGCTTTTCTCATCAACTTTCAATGTGTAGGCATACTCTGCAATCAAAATATCAACTTCACAATTAATAATCATAAACAAAAATAAACAGCCACATTAATTGGAAACAGTTAAGTAATACAAAGTCAAAATGTGAGAAACTAAAGGAAATCTAATACACCGTTTTATTTGACAGTTTTCCAATCACTGTGAACATCTCTAACCTACAACTACAGGACTGATCTAATTATAGCTTGGGGCTATGGTTAAGAATCAAACGAGGCATCTACTGCAGAGTCACCTACCACTTACTTTAAGTAGAATGAAGAGGTCATTAGTGTTTGATAGTAAACAAAAGTCAAGAAAGACCAAAGAACATGTTAGTATTATTAATTAATTAGGGGGGTCACAACAAATATCTACAGTTCTACACATGGATGTTGAGTCAAAAGAGACAAACTCCTATCGTTAAGGATTATAGACAGAAGTATGATTGGGAACAGGAAATTAATCACATAAATTCAACATATAACTCATCAATTATATTGAATTTCAAAATGGTACCTGGAGCTATGTATCCATATGAACCGGCAATAGCAGACATGCATTCAGATGTTCCAGAATCTTGCAGAACTTAGCAAGCCCAAAATCAGCAACATGAGCTTCAAAGTTGGAATCCAGAAGGATATTGTTTGATTTTACATCTCGATGGACAATAAGAGGTGAATAGTCATAATGTAGATAGCAAAGCCCCTTTGCAGCCTCCATAGCAATTTTATACCTTGTGTCCCAATGAAGATGACCCCCTTTCTTACCATGAAGAACTTCACCTAAACTTCCATTAGGCATGTATTCATAGACCAAAAGATTTGTCTCATGGTTTGAGCAAAAACCCAACAATCTAACAATGTGCCTGTGTCGAATTCGCCCCAATGTCTGAATCTCAGCATTGAATCCACGATCATTGGAAGAGCCTAAAGGATGGAAAATAAGGTGCAAGATGGAAAGTTTCTATAGAAAAATAAACCTAAAGGAACGAGAGAGAGAGAGGGGCGCGGTGATGATGAGATCTGAGCGGCAGTGGCTAGATCTGAGCGATAGTTGCTGGAGCTAAGCGGCAATGGCAGCAGCTGGATCTGAGTGGAGGTGGTGACGAGCGAGCTGGTGGTGACGAGCGAGCTGGTGGTGACGAGCGAGCAAGGATGCCGCAACGGCAAGACCGGCAAGTAGTTTGCGGAGAGAGACGCGCGCTTGGCGTCGCACGACAATGACACGAGGGAAGAAGATGGAGGGGGCCTCGAGTACGAATGGCTCAACGGAAGAAAGGAAGGGAGATGTGGCGCCGGCAGTGGTGCCGGAGGAGAGACTCACCGCCAGGGAAGAAGATGGAGGGGGCGTCGGGTAGAAATGGGAAAGCAGAAGAAAGGAAGGGAGATGTGCATATTCTGATAATGAATATGAGGGTATCATCGTCATTTGAAGTGGCAGCTCTCATTCTCTCCCATTTTCTGTGCATCAGAGGAGAGAAAATTTTTTATGTGGTTCCCACATGAATTTTTTCTTTTCTCTTAATTTTCTCTGCACATCCAAACAAGAGAAAAAGGTATATTCTCCTCATTTTCTCTCTTCCCATTTTCTTTCTACTCATTTTCTCTTAAAACAAACAAAGCATAAAGAAGTGCAATAGTTGACAGGCTTGATTGGGATCTCACACGTTTCCTTACTAACTGCTTATAGTTGACAAAGCTGCTCATAAATCTCTTCCTCTCTTCAAACTGCTTATGAAAGGGAAAGTTTTGAGTAGACTCTGGAGTGTGAGGATGCCTTTACATCATTGAATAATCTTCTATCTTCTCCCCCAATACTGACAAGTCCAAATTCCAGTGAGATATTGTACTTACACTTTCAGTTCATGAAGAGGTCGTGAGTTTAGCATTGATCTAAGAAATGGGGAAAGGGCAGAAGTCGGTCTACATAGTGAGCAAGTTATTGCAAAGCCCAGAGCTCCGTTATCAGAAAATAGGGAAGGTTTCCTTCGTACTTATCACCACGACCAGAAGACTCCGACAATACTTTCAGTGTCATCCCATGACGGTGAGGACAAACCAGCTTGTCCGTCAGATACTGCACAAGCCAGATTTAGTAGGAAGAATGATTGCTTGGTCCATCGAACTTTTCGAGTTTGGGATTACTTATGAGTCCTGGTTAGCAATTAAGGCATAGGTACTTTCAGACTTCCTGGAAGAACTCATATTAGATCCTGATGATCTTGAGGGAATTTCGTGGATAGTATTTGTTAATGGGTCCTTGAACCCTAAGGGGAATGGTACCAGGGTAATTTTGGAAAATTCTGAAGGAGTGACCATAAAGAACTCCCTGAAGTTTGAGTTTCTTACTTCAAACAATCAAGCAAAGTATGAAGTATGCATCACTGGACTGGTAATGGCCAAAGACTTGGGAGCGAAAAGGATCACACTTTGTAGTGACTCCTAGCTTATGACCTCCCAAATCCAAGGTGATTACTAAGTTAAAGAGCCCGTCCTTCAAAAGTACATAATCAAAGTCCAAGGGCTCCTCAAACATTTCTGGGTTGCTAAGATAGAGCACATTCCTAAGGAGCAGAACTCCAGGGAGGACCTTCTGTCCAAACTGGCAAGCACTAATAGTCTGGGTAATAATCGCTCTGTGGTCCAAGAGACCTTCTCTCAACCTTCCATCACAGATGCATCAATTTTCCAGGTAGAAGGAGAAGAGCATACTTAGATCACCCCAATCATAGAGTATCTACAGTCTGGAGCTAGGACTGATGATCCAAAGGAAGCCTCTAAATTGATCAGAACCGTAATCAAGTACACCATCTACGATGGACAGTTATATCCGCATGGGTTCTCCTCACCTCTCTTTAAATACTTCATGCCAAAAAAAGTAAAATATGTATAAGTCAAGGTTCATGAAGAGAGCTATGAGCACCACTTAGGGGGCAAAGCCTTAGCTTTGAAAGCACTCAGGGCCAGGTACTATTGGCTAATAATGGAAGCTGACTCATTTGCACATGTCTGGGTTTGTGATAAATGCCAATGACACTTAGATCATTATCAAACTCCACTTGAAGAATTGTCCGCGACATTCGTACCTTAGCCATGTTACAGATGGGGTTGGACATTATGGGCACTTTCCCTCAAGCAGCTGGACAACTGAAGTACTTAGTGGTAGATGTGGACTGCTTCACCAAATGGATCGAGGCAGAACCCTTAGTCACGATCATCTATGCCTAGATCCAAAAGTTCACTTGGCATCGCATCATCACCAAGTTTGGAGATCCGGAGTCCATTGTGACAGACAACAAGACCCAAATCAAGGATAAGGGTTTCGAAGAGCTACTTGCTGAGCTAAAAATCAAGCATCATTGCAGTTCTGTTGAGAATCCCAAGACAAATGGACAAGCTGAAGTCGTCAACTAGGTTATTGTCTGAGGAATTAAAAGAAGGTTGGACGAAGGTAAGGGAAACTAGGCTAAACAACTAGACCATATCCTCTGGGCCTACTAGACTACGCCTCACTCTACAACAGGTGAAACCCCCTTTAAACTCACTTATGGGTGTGAGGCTGTGATCTCGGTGGAGATAGGGGAACCTAATTGGTGTCTCTAATAGTTCTCGCTTGACACCAACCCCAAACTAATCAGAGAAGACTTGGATCATCTAGAAGAAAGAAGGTGTGTCGCTCATATACGTGACACCGCCATCAAACAGAAGAAAACGACTTAATATAACTTGAAGGTTTTCTTGAGGAAATTCCAGCTATAAGACTTAATACTCCAGAGAGCGAAAATTGGTGGTAGGAATGCCTCCCAAGGGAAGCTAACCCCAAATTAGGAAGGCTCCTACCACATTGTGATTAGCATTGGCAAGAGAGCTTACACCTTGGAAACTTTAACAAGTAAGCCAATAAAAAACTATTGGAATGCGGACAAACTTAAAAAGTATTATAGCTAAGTGCCCCTTAAGTCCTAGTCTCTTAGTTTACTTAATGTTTGATCTGCCCCAATTTTTATGGATAAACATTCTACGGGCTACAGTCCTTTACTCAGTCAATAAAATAAAGTTATTTTTGTAGATCTATTTAAGTCCCAAGAGACCCTCAAGCCATGATCCATCTTAAGAATGTCTACTGAGCTCGATACTTATGAGATCTAAGTTTCCTTTTAAAGATTTTAAGAGCCTCAAGTCAGAAAATGCCTTGAGATTGTCTAGAACCCGTTCCTTATAGAATTTGAGGTCTCTTAGATTCCAAGTTAAGAGGAATAACCCACAAAACTCATTTGTGTGTTTTGTCACAAGTTATGGGCACATACCCAAATCCTTAACACTTGGTCATAATCATTTTGTGGTTGTGAAATTAATTGGTAACACAAGTTACGACATCTATGATCCGCCATTAGGTACCTACCATGAATGTCTTATGTTAAATCAATTTTGAAGTTGAAAATTTCTAAGTATTAGGAGATTTTCTGAACTAGACCATAAACACTAAAGACTTCAGTTATGGATCACCTTAAATTTTGCCTAAGTCCTAAGTGGAATACTGAGTACTCAAATTTTTGGGCGTTGGACCCCAGACCAAGGTTCAATTTTATTAAAATTCTCTTAAGTCCTTAAACAGTTACCAAGTGCACATTTATAATGGGCATTGGACCTAGTTTTGACCATGGAAAAGAAACAAGCATACAATGCTAAGTTATAAGGGCAAAGGAAATGTATTTAATGTACCTCGGTAACTAGGGCAATTATCTTTACAAAATTTAAATATCTCATGCAGAGGGCAAGTGAATGCAATAAAAGAACATTCCTTGGAGGCGGGATCTGATATTCATAGTCCCGCCTACCGTCCGTTGTTAGCTCCAAGTAGCTTGCAAGTTCTTCAATCTTCTCCCTAGTTTGAAAATTAGACTCTTAGTTCCAGACATCATCTCCAACCCAAGTATACACTCTCCTTCCACAAACAATCATCATAGGGTTTACCGCAACCAGTCTTTGAGGCCTAGCCACTCGTCTCCTAGCCATTGAATCCCTAGAAACACCCGTAGAGGTCGGTAAAACGCTATTAGAAAAAAAATACCCTAGACACGGAGGGGGGGAAGATACCGCCCTCCGTTCCCCAGTTAGTTACACCTACTGTAGGTACCAGCCTTCACGCCCTAAAAGGTCTACGAGCCAGTATGGGCACCTTCACGGCTCACGGTGTGACATATAAGGTGCTCCAAAGAGCAACACTATAGAGTTAGGCCCAGAATCACTGGTATCCCAACTCATTTTGGGCAAAGAAGAAAGGAAAATGCCCAAAATACAAAAGATAGAAACCCTCTACCTCGATAATGCTAAAAATAGAAGGTAGAAAGAGTCATACCTTGAAGAATTGGACAAAAGTTGATAACTGGAAGAAGAGGAACTATTGAAAACTGCTGAGAACCACTGTCAACTGCTCGAAACCACACTACTTCGTCAAGAAAAGTCACTAGAGATCGCCTCAAGTCGCTGGAGTTTAGAGAGGAATAGAAAAGTGTGGAAGAGGTATCCTTAGCCCCTATTTATAGAGGCAAGACAGTTGAGGAGTAGTTTTGTCTTAGAACTTCAGATTTCAAAAGCCCTTCATCATGGCACGCAAAACCCTAACCACGATTATCCAGTCAAAGTACGTCATGTGAAAATCACAACTGTCACAACAATTGAAGGGACAGTTGCTTAGAAAACCAAATGTCATGCAAGCTCTACTGTTAAGTACGAATTTTTTCCACAGACCTCGATTTAACACTGGAATATCCACTCTAATCATTTGAAGTGTGGGTCATTACCTGACCATGGTATGCCCATAAATAAAGTGAACCTTGATCAATGCCTCCAAATTAAAGCTCTTAACCCCTTGGGGTCAACACGGACTACGACTTCATGTAAAGTACAGATTCTGTCACCTGGAGGCATTAAGACATACCTTGACACTTAGCTACGTTAGCTAATTACCAAGCTAGGGGAAACATGATAAGGCTAAGCATATTTTTACACAATGAACGTTGGACTTAGAATGAAAAAAGTAGACATTAGAAAATAGAAGATACAAGATTCGAAAAAGGAATTTTGTTATTATTCTTATTCCATATATCGTTAGCTTTATAAAAAAAATAAAAGAGCACATAAATTATTCTAAGTCGAGAATGCCTACTGGAAAGAGCCAGGAAGGAAGTCAGACAAAGACAGTGATGATAATGATGATGATCACTAACCACGACCACCCTCGAGGTTCTTCCAGAAACCAGCACTCATCTCTTACCTATTGGTCAACATAAGAAGAATGCTCCACCCCAAGTTGCTCCAAGAGATTGTTCCACCCTCTTGCATATCCAATTGCACTTCAGATTTAAACTAAGACATTTGGCTAGTGCCTCCAAAATAGTTAGGAAAAGAGGAGAACGAAGTGCAGAGCATCTCCATGCATCACAGGAACTATAACAGAAATGGTGAATCCTCCTAGCATGCACAGAAAGGTTGCACACCCTTGCGTACACCTAGAAAGAAAAAATTTTGTTGCTTAGATGCGTGTTGACCAACCTGCGTAGGGCAGCTACTTGGTCCTCACAGAACCATTACACTTAGCAAGAAAGGCCTCCTTTAGAGGAATATGTTGGGGAAAAGGAAACACCTTTAAGAATTTTGGAAAGAATAGGAAGAAGATCTCAGAAAGAAACATGACTATCCAAAAGCGACAACCCCACTACAAGCATCCCTTATTTATAGAGTGAATAAGACATTTTGATTGGCTCCTGAGAAGGCAAATTAGTTGCACGTTCAAGGCCATGTTTAAATGCTCTTTCCTCATGATTGGTCGTAACAGTAATGGGCAGTTGGGAAATAACTTGAAACTGCTATGCTCTTTAAAAGGGTTTTAAATTTCCAATAAAGTCAAAGTGACGATTCCCAAGTAAGTTTAGACTGCTACAAACTATAGAATAAAAGCTACAAAAAAGGACAACAAAAGACCTCATGAAATACACATGGGGGCAACATATGACATACCTTAGATGGCGGAATAATGACATAAGCAAATCGATCCGACTTGGATCCCGACCTTACAAGTTAACCCCGGAGGCATAGTACGATGTATCATGGACCTCAACCATTTGGGAAAAACATCGTGAGATCTAGTGTTAACTCTGTCTAGGATCCCTTTGCTTATCCTGTGCCTTGTGTTCCTATCAAACTTAGATACATTGACACTTAGTTGTCCCATCTAAGCGCTAAGCTAGGAGCAACTGCTCTGGACCGTGAGTCCGTCATGGACATCCCAGCTAAGCATTGGTGACACATTGTCAAGACCTTGGTACCACATATGTCGAACCGCGGCATTAGGCAACTACATCATGATCACGAGATTTGCGTAGTGGATAAATCCCAAAATATCCATAACTGCCAATCACGATCTTACGAAATTATAGCGCCTATAACCACCTCTAACTGCTCATAACTATCGTATCAGTGTTCCGACCATATAGGAATTTCCTACTACAATTAAGGGAGATGAAACCCTAATTGCACTCTATAAATACCAGGCTTAACTACCTCTTACAGGTAGCTTATTGCTTACAGCATAAACCCCTCTTGTGCAAAGCTTGACTTAAGCGTTAGAATCCCTTTGTAGGTACCAAACCCCCTTATTCTAACACGCTTTGTTGCTACTACACAAGGAGAAAACTACCAGAACATGCCTATCTAAGTACAACTTAGTATCTACTACTCAATAGTAACATAAAAATATATAAAATTATTAAATATTAGTTAATATACTTCACACAACTAAATAAATAATTAACCTAAATATTTCTCGCACACCACAGCTATCCCTTCATCGTCATTCGTTGACTGATTTATCAAAATGGTGTAAATAGAAGTAAAATTTACCAAATAGGTATAACTCAAAAAATAATTACCAAATTAGTGTAAAATGAACAGTGTTTAATAGTAAGTCGTGACTCTTACATTTGATCTTTTTTATTATTATTTTCTTAAGGTAAGTCATTGGTGTAAACCATGACTTACCAATTATTATTTTTTTTATCACAAAATGAAGTCGTGCCTCTAACGAACGACTTTTTTTTATTTTAATTGAAGTCATGGCTCTCAGCCACGAATTCTATCTTTTTTTTTCAAGTGAAGTCGTGATTACTATTTGAGGCACTAGGTAAAGGTCGGCCTAGCAATGCCATGATTGAAATCAAAGAGGACAAGTAGAAAAACTTATCCAAGTATTCATTTTATAAAATGACCTGCAAGAAAGATGCTTCAATTGCAAGATAATCTCTCATGCCAAAACGAAAATAGTCACTCTTCCCTACTATCTCTGTGCAGGGGACCAAGGCTGCCAACTCTGTAAGCAAATACCAGCCAGCAGAATTGAGTTAAAATGGTTTTAGCTCATACAGTGACTAAATCATGCCTCCAGATATACATTGAATTGAATTGAATTACTATTAGTAAAACCCTATTACATTGATTAGAGGCTTTGATTTTTGAGTGAATAATAGTGCCTCAATTGGGTCATACAAGTTGTGGAAGAAACACAAGTGCAATGCAAGTATGATTTCATCAAGCTTTCTCTACAACTACCTTGAGATGTATGAGCATGCCATCTACAGGCTCAACAAAACTTTAGACCTTTACACCAAGTGCTCCCAAACTGACTCACAAACGTGGCTCAATGTTGCTCTCACCAACCATAAGACATGCAAAAAAATCACGACTTCACTTGTAAAAAAAAATGTAGAAGTTGTGGCTCCCAGCCACGACTTCCATTTTTTTTTAAAAAAAAAGTCATGTGTTGGAGGCACTACTTCATTCTGTGGTAAAAAAAAAAACTAATAATTGGTAAGTCGCAGTTTGCACCAACGACTTACCTTAAGAAAATAAAAAAAATGATCAAATGAGCCATGACTTACTATTAAATACTATTCATTTTACATTATTTTAGTAATTATTTTTTAAATTGCACCTATTTAGTAAATTTTACTTCTATTTACACTATTTTGATAAATCAGTCTCATTCGTCACTTTACTGCCAAGAGAGTCACAACTTACTATTAAATACTATTCATTTTACACTATTTTAGTAATTATTTTTTGAATTACACCTATTTAATAAATTTTACTTCTATTTAAACTATTTTAGTAAATTAGTCTCATTCGTCACTTTCTTGCCAAGTTTTAAATTTTTTTTTTGTCATATTCCAACAACCAACACAGCACAAGCCGTCACCTCGCGCCTACCAAGAATTCTTTTGTATTTCGATAGTAATTCATTGAAGGTTTTGTTAAGCAGTTATTAAAGAAGGAATAAATATTATCTTATATCTTTTTTAAAGATGTAAGATTGTTAACACATTTTTTTAAAGATATTAATTAAGTAAAAAAAAGTGATAGAAAAAAAGTATACATAATAAATAATATTAGAAGAAATGTAAAAAGTGATATGAGAAAAAAAATTGTAAGAAAATTAGAATAGTTAAAGAAGTTATAATAAAAATTTTAGATGAAAATAAAATATTTAATATATTAAAATATTAAAAAATACCATTTTATTTAAAAAATTACTTTAAAATCTTTTAAATATTTGTTAGCGAAAACCCATTATTAAAAAGAGTAATGATATACTGATAATTGCATAATTTTATTTTTATAAAAAATTTATACATTTCAATGTAAATTATTAGACAACAATTTGGTCTTACTATAATTTTTTTTTAAGTTCAATAAATCCATCAAATCTGTGAATAATAAAACATGTGAAAATATCATTTTCTTCATTAAAATTATCACATAATATGTATTGTTAGATTAAATTTAGAATAATGAGCATCTTGTCTCAAATAGTACTCACACCCCTTTTAACACTATATGTAAGTTGATTAATGAAGTATAAATTGTTGATTAATAGATATGAATAAATATATAACTCTTTCAGTCTAATTCCATTAACTAACTTATATACGTTATTAATTATTTTTTTATTCTTCATTAACTAATTTTTTATATACTCATTAATCAATTTCTCAGTATATCATTAATCATAAATTTATACTTCATTAACTAACTTTATATAGTGTGAAAAATGATATTATTAAAAATAAGTAAGATTATTGGAGTTGTAAATTTATAATGACAAGAAGGATTGATCCTTTATTAGTAGGATAGAATAGTATCAACAAATATGTATTCAATTTGAATTTGTTAGTGATTTTTTATTGATAATTCATATGTAAATATAACGGTAAGTTTTTATTAAAATTTGTGACATGCTCTAACTTGAAAATAGAATAATTTCTGCTCACTTTAAATATTTTTCAGAAAATATATTAATGGTTGAATGCATTATTATCATAGTATAGAAATACACATGATTCAAATTGAATCTATAAATAGCAAGGCTAGAAATCATTTTGGTGGAGGAAGGGAAGTGTATTGATATTGATATAGAGCAGCATCAAAGAATTGGAAAAGAGAGGAATTAAGAGGGCTGAAAGAAAGACAGAGGAAGAGACAGAGAAAGTAAAGGAGGAGGTGAACTCAAAAAAAGTTTTATCTCCTTTTCCATTCTAATTTCTGTGGCTATAAGATATGATAATAATCACCCAATAAGCATAGGCACTTTTTCTTTTCTTTTCTTTTTTTTTTAAGAAGCTTATACTGGACTTAAGGTGAAATGAAAAATGAAGACGTGAAGGATCAAACCCCCCTCCATACAACCACAATCCTCTTATAAAAATCATGAGAGATACTAGTTAAGCTACGCATCATCTATTAAGAATAGACACTTTATTTGCGATTGAATGCGTCTAAAAGGAGTGTGTTTCTAAGAGGCCGATGATGGGGAAGAGATTTTGGGTTATATGAAAAAAATTTCCCTCTTTTTTCGTTGTTTTTATGTGTAAGAATATTTTGGCTTCAATTGAGAATAAATTTCTGTTTAGACAATCTAAAATGTGCACCTTTCACATTTGTTTGTTGTGGTTATAAAAACTATATTTTGTACTCGTGAAATGTACGGATAAATTAAAAATTAAATGATAAAAATAAATAATTTAAATAGAATATATGTAATAATTCTTCAAGAAAAATAATACTTAAAAATTTAGTTTAAAAATACAAATTATTTCTATAAAATAATTTTACTTCAATATAAATATTAAAAAATTTAAATATAAAATGTTATAAAACAATCTATATACCTAAAAATATTTATAATATAAACAATTTTTTTCTTTTAAATGCATGATTTAATCCAATAATTTTATAAAAAATTATTTCAATAAAATAACTTTACTTAAAATTACATGTAAATTAATTTAATTTATATTCATGTAACTTAAAAAGAATAAGTCAAGTGATAAGCAATCTAGAGCTCAACTAAAAATGCACTTGTAGCGAAGGGAAGCTTTTGTACTCTAAGGAAGTATAGTCTCAAAATTAAAATGTGTGACAAAATCTTATAAAATAAAAAATGAAATGTTCATATAAATTTTTATTTTTTGTTAATTTAAGTTTTATCTTTTTTTTTTGTTCATTCATGTGTATTTTTTGTTCTTTCTTTGCCTATGTAATTTTTAGTATTAACTTTTTATTTTTTTAAGGAGTTTACATCAACATTTTAACTTATTAAGTTTTTAGTGTTTAAATATGTGTCATCCACGTATGTAGATATGTCAGTGTTATATTGAAAAAATAGAAAAACACATGACATGCAAATAAGAGGACTATTTGACATATGACAAAAAATTAGAGCATATCTTGTTAGGTAGAGATAACACATGACAAAATTTTAAGTCATGTATCTTCTTTTTATATGTTATATTGATTGATTGATAATTATATTAATTGATTTTAATATTTGATTTTTGTATATATGATATTTTTTACTATATGTTGCATGTACTTCAAAGGACATGTGGCAAAAAATGACCATATAAGATGACATATCGTAGAATATTAGTTATTTTATTTGTTACTTATCAAGCAAGTAATGTATTTATTTATTGATAGAGAAGACACATGACATTTTTTCAAACCATATATCTTCCTTTTCTATATTATATTAATTGATTAATTAATGATTATATTGATTGATTTCAATATTTGATTTTTGTATATGTGACATTCTTTTCAATATGTCGCATGTTGCCACTTCAGATAATATGTGGTAGAAAATAGTCACATATAATAAAATATTAGTTACTCTACTTGTCACATGTCAAGCAAGTAACACATTTACTTACTGATAAAGAAGACATATGATAATTTTTTAAATCATGTATCTTCTTTTTATACTATATTAATTATTTTAAGGTTTAATTATTTTTTAGTCCATCTAAATATAGTTATATTTTTGTTTTGGTTCATCTAATTTTTTTACATCATTTTAATCTCTTTAAATTTCTAAATAGATGAAGTTAGTTCTTGCAATGACCTCTTTTTAGTGACTAACTTTATCTATCTCAAAATTAAAAGAAACTAATATGAGGTCAAAAATTTAAAAAAAAAACCAAAATAAAAAATAAGTATATATAGAGGAATTTAAAAAATAATTAAACCTTAATTTAAATACTAACTTAATGTTCAAATCAGGGGTGACGCGTCTTTATGTCTATGGGAGGCCTTAGCCCTCTCAACTCATTTCAAAATCTAAAGGGTTTATTAGAGATTTTAATTTTTTATTTACTTCTAAGGCATGGCCTCCCCTCATTTACTAATAATTTCTCCTTCTAGCTGTACCACCGGTTCAAACCACCATATCCTCCTCTTCGACCATTATACTAACCAAAGTTTTATTTCTTCTTATGACTATGGTGAGACTAATATTGGCTCTAGCGCGGGTGTTATTATACTTTCAGTTAAGTTTTAGTGTATCATTCACCATATATTTTACTTTCAATAGTAATTTTTTTTATAGGTTACATTTTTTTTTTTACAGATTTTTTTTTTTTTAGGCTACCATTACTAACCACCACCTACCATTGCCGAGCAATCAGCCACCGCTGGCCGCCACCACCGACCACCGTAGCCACCGTCGGTTGATTACTATTTACTTTTTTAAAATTACACAACAGTGTAAATAATATTAGTTAAAATTATATCAGTCTTTATATTTTTTTCATAAATAACTGTGCCTACTGAAAATCTTATATATATTTTTAACTCGATAATGTTATCGATTTTTAAATCGGTATAAAAAAATATTACCAATGTTCACCGTAATATTTATACAAGATAATATTTTTAAAAAAATTATTTTTTTCCTAAAACTTTAATCGTGTTTGTTAAAAAATCTTATAAATTTTAACTAATAATATTTATACGATTATACAACCTAAAAAAAATTGAAAGTGACTAGTTTTCCTAAAATTATAACTATGTTTATTAAAAAATCTTATAAATTTTAACGATAATATTTATACAGCTTATATAATTTAAAAAATTAAAAGTGACCTAGGTAGTGGCCAACAAACAACAGATAATGGCTACTAATTGATAACAATAGAGTGATGATAGTATGTAAAAAAAAATTAAAATTTAAAAAAACCTAAAAAAAAAGAAAACCTAAAATAAAACCTGTTCTATTAATTTATTTTATAAATAAATTAATAATTTAAATTTAATAGTATATCATACATCTTCTTTTAGAAGATATATATTAGACACCACCTTCATATTAGGTAGGATGCGTGCATGAGTTTCTTTTACTGAAAATTGGTCAACATTAGCAAGAATAGGGTGTTAACTGCTAGGCAAAGTTGGACTGTCAAAATAAATGGAGTTCGTGGACTAATTTAATATAGCTTGACAAAATATGTAGATTAAATTAGCAACATATAGTTGTGCAACTCCAATAACTCTTGCACAATCTAACTTGACTCCAATTGGCACTGGTCGAAAGTGAGTTGGCTCGAATCAAGCCGCGCGGCCCCTTGCCCAACTCCCAAATTAATTGGACCAGTAGCCCAGCGCAAATATGCAGGCACTGGCACACAGAGAAGGCCACAGCCCACAGCCCACAGCCCCACAGGCTATGTACGTGACCTTAGAGGCCTCGCATGCGGGTTTGTATATCATATTTTTACATCTTTTAATTAAATATACTCTTTTTGAAAAAAAAAGAAAAAATATACATTGAGAAATATTTTTCCCTTATTTTATTATCCAAGAAAAATAGTATAAAATGATTAAAAAAATTGATATGTAAATAATATATAAAAAAAGCCTATGCATATGCATAGGTAACGCAACTAGTTATTTTGTTATTTGCACGTCAATATTCTTATATCATGATTATATTTTTTTATTATGAAAATAAAAATAAAGAAAATATGTGTTAAAATTTATATTTTATATTTTAATTTTAATATATAAAAAGGAAAAAATATAAGAATAATGTAATAAAAATAATATACAAATATTATTATTAAAATTATAAATGCCTAACATCACATATGTCACCTTTTTCAGTGGTACCCTTCCACCTTTTGCTTTTGCACTTGGTCTCCCCACCCACTACTTACAAGTTTTTCCCCTGGTTTCAATTTCAAATCAACGAGTGCATCATGTGCGTTCAACTGCAACGCATTTGACCTTTTTTTTTTTCTTCTTCTAAATTTTAGTCTTTATAATTTCTCTCGATGTAAGTTTTGATTCTTATAATATTATAAATTTAGATTTTTAATTTTATATTTTTAATTTTAGGAATTAATACATTAATAATTTAAAATTGTAAGGACTAATACTTAATAAAAATTACGGATCAATACTTTTATAAATTAAAATTATATAAACTAAAACCTAAAAGAGTAAAAAAATATAAGAACTAATACTATAACAGTATAGACCAAAATTAAAAGAATGAAATTGTAGGGACTAATATAATTTTTTTTTTATGGAAATTAAAATTCAAATTGAATTAAACTACATGAACTAATTGTTTAGTTTTACTTTCTTTAAATTATAGCGGTGTCCCACTTATCCTGAAGTCTCAATGAGATTGAGTTAGGGTAAATAATTGCTGGCTCAAATTAATTTTAACTTAATTCAGTTTGATCCAAAATTAGTTTCGTCCGTATTAAGCTAGCCCAAATAGACTAAGCTAACTCAAATTAACGTACACCCTTAATAGAGAGTGAGAAAAAAGAAATT
The DNA here is from genome assembly GCA_029884595.1 of Ormosia semicastrata. NCBI lineage: Eukaryota > Viridiplantae > Streptophyta > Magnoliopsida > Fabales > Fabaceae > Ormosia > Ormosia semicastrata. The sequence continues at coordinate 898,723 of JAQQTO010000035.1, read as the reverse complement.
AAAAAAATAATAGTTTTCTGAGAAAGATTCTATGTAAGTTAGTTTGTTATTAATTTAATTTAATTTTAGCATAAATTAAATATTATGTGTTATTAATGAGAATTTTTAATTTTAAAGCACTGTAGTATGAAAAGGTTTTTATATATTTATCTAATATTACGTTGTTATATTATTTATTGTGATTAATATATCATATAATTAATTATATAGTTAATCTTATTAAAGTATCAACATAATATTAAATGACAGTTAAAAAAATTTTACTTATCGTACATCAAAATTAAACTTTATTAATATTTTGTACACTTAACTTCACGGCAACTGTTTTAGGAGAGATATATATACAAGGAATGTATTGAGATTAAGTTTTCACATTTGATTTACATAGTAAGATTCCCAAACCCCATTTTGTTTTACACACTGATTTATTTTGATGAGTTTGTTAATTATTTTTCTTAGCCAAATAAAAATTGATAATAACTCTATTTTGCATTTAATTAATTTTCTCTTGCTAATCATGTGAGGACGCTCTCATGGAAGTTCCTGTGCAGGATGCACCGTGCACGAAATCTCTTTGTTAATAGAAGTCATGATCCATTTGTGCATCCCCATATTGAAGCTTGCACATTTATATTGTTCATACACTAGCAACCTTATCAGCATGAATTCTTCCAATGAGGCTACATATAAGCACTCTTACAGACCTAATTGTGATACATCTTCTTCATTATTCAACTAGATCGGTGAATACATATCAGAACAATATGCTTGTTGATTTTCATGTATTTAGGAGAAAGATTGAGTTGTAGATTAAGGATGAGGCCAGTAACCATGGCAGGGCTAGAAAATCTGCTTTGAGCGGGCATAAATATACTACATAGAGACTCTAACACTAATGTAATGCACATAAGAAAGTGTAATCACTCTTGACGGAATTCTAACATATGTATGACGGAATTTTTCGTCAGTACTTTTTTTTTCTTATAGTGAAATTACAATCACCACTCTCTACTTGTTTTCATATTAATTTTAAAAATATTGTATAAAATTTTCTCATCGTTAAGGCTGTCAAAAATATCTCTATATGCTTAAGTAACCAGCAATTGTATTCAAATTTCTTTTTATAGATGAACTCAAAATGATGTATTTATTTTTGTATGTATGTACTCTGATGTATTTTCATGTTCATCAAGATGTAGTTGCAAATTTTGGAGTTCAATGGTTATTGAAGTCGAAGTGATAGTAAGAGCTTGAAATTAATAAAATGATAGTTTTAATATGAAATCAAGTAAAATCATTTTAGCTTTATAATAGGTATTGTGATTTTGATTCTATATCGAAATCAAGGTTCAAAGAGTAGCTGCACTTAGCAGATTTTTGGAGAAAGAAAGTGGAAGATCTCGACTAAATACCAGCAAATGATAAAAGATTTAAGTTTGAATTCAAAAAGAAAGATTTTGAATTTGAAATAGAAGTTAGCAGCAGTTGTAGATGTTAGATTAAGAAAACACAAGGATTGTTGATAAAGATTAAGCAGTTACTTGTAGTATGAGGATTGCTAATAAAGATTTGGTAGTTACTAGGCAAAGATTACCAATCATTTAATAATTATCTTTGTTTTAGACACATGTCAAGATATTGTAAAGATGGTAGTTACTTAGGGAGTTTATAAATACCAAGAGGATAGAAACATTTAGGGGTTGGAAATTTAATACTTACAAACACTTGTTACTTAACACTCTCACGTCCCTGACTTCTCGAGCAAAATAGTGCAAGCCTAGTTCAGCATGTTTCCATCCACTTTTACTTCTATACAATTTACAAATTCAATGCAGATTTAATTCCAGTCCATTTACATTCAGTCATTTTACTTTACTGCAAAACTCTTTTATACTCATGATCAAGTGATTTTTCCAAAGATAATTTGATTTCTTTTTATTGCTTTCATTATTTTTCAACAAACTTATTTTCTTGTAATTTACATACTTGCAGATTTACGTTTCATTGCATTTACTTTAAAATTATTTTATTTTATGCTATTTACTTTAAGCATTTTACATTACCTGTCACATTTACTTTGAATGCACTTTCTTTTTTGTTATTTACATTTCATTTATTTCTTTTCATTTGCATTGAGTCTTCTATTTTTCGAAAACAAAGCTCTTATTTTCTACTTGTTTTCATCAAGTTAAACATCACACATAAACATTTGATTTTGGATCTGCATAGAACTGTCTTGTATTCGAAATCATCATTTGTATTCCTTTAAAGAAACTAGTCTTAGAAAAGCATCCTAAGAGGAAGTGATTCACTTCCCCAAATTGAGATCGAGAATCAAACTTTATCCATAGACAAAGGGTTTATCATAGCCTAATTAGTAACAATGGAAATATTTTGGCAAACAAATTAGCACGCCCGGTGGGACAATCAATAGATTATATCTTTAGGGATTTTATTAGTTTATGCACCTAATAAGTGGTAAAATAATGTCAAGAATATCTGAAAACACATCTTTGAATGCTTAGAACTCTCAAACAGGGAACAATAGAGCCAATGGCAGTAAAGACACCATAGTCTCTGCAAATTTGCCACAAGCCTTGGAGCCCGTGATTAGTGAAATCACTTGGGCTCTTGTTTCGAATTTAGAGACCAGAACTCTTGGGGTAAGTAGAACTGCACCCTTATATGGGTGGCCTCCTGGGTTCACTCCCCAAAACGTTACACAAAATGTAGGTACTGCCCAAGCCACATATACAAGTGCAATACCCAATGTTTCACCAAGAAACCAAGTGGTGAATGGTAATGGTCAAGTTACAGGAACTAGTACAAATCGAACTAATAGGCCAAATGTGGGAATGCCAATATTCCCTAATTTGCCTAGGGATTTGTCTTTGATTCCCTCTGTGAATACGAATTCAGCCATGAATAATATTAGGCAACAAATTGATGAAAGTAACCATGAGATGATCCACATGCTAACTCAGCAAATGACCACTGTGACAACCCCACTCATAGAGTCCACCAATAACACCCACACCACATTGGCTAGACAAATGAGTAGCATTGTAGATGTCTTTGGAAACCCAGAGGAATCTATATATACCCCCATTGGTAAATCATCCTAGTATTAATAACACAGTTGAAGATAACTAACCAAGAGAGAATCTACCTGGGCCCAAAGCAGGATTTCAATTAATAAATCGAAACCAAGATGCTGATAACCTCTTGGAAAGGATTAGACTGAATAACCTTGCGGGGCAACAAAATATCAACTAAGCAGTTGAACATGGGCTTAACAGGCATGACTTTAATGTGGGATATGCAAATCATCTCGATTTTGTATCAACTTTTCCTGAATTCATCCAGCAGACAGAGTTGCCCAGAGGATGCAAAGCACTTAAAATCTCTAGCAAAATTGCTGGAGAGAGTGGAGAGTCCATGGTAGAGCATATTGCTCGATATACCATCGAAGCTAGGGACGCAGCCTCAAATGAATATCTAAAAATGAAGTATTTCTCCAACTCTTTAACTAAGAACGCCTTTACTTGATTCAAAACTCTCCTTCCAAATTCGATCCACTCATGGAGCCAGTTGGAAAGAAACTTTCATGACCAATTCTTTAGAGGAGAGAACAAAGTAAGTCTCGTGGATCTATTTAACATCAGGAGAAGTAATGGAGAATCCATTGATGATTACCTAGCCAGATTTAGGCAAATGAAGGCCAAATGTTTCATGGTCATACCTGAATCTGAGGTGGTCAAGATGGCAGCTGGTGGTTTAGATTATTCAATTTGAAAGAAACTAATAAACCAGCAACTCTTAGACATATTTCAGCTTGCAGATAAAGTGAGGTAAATTGAGCAACTGAAACTTGAAAAAGAAAGGTTTAAGAAACACCTTAGGAAGGAGAAAGTTGTTTATGTCGAAACTCCTGATGTTCAGGAAAAATACTTGGCACAATTGAAAGATAATAAAATAGCTTACGTCGAAATTTATGAGGCTAAGGAAGATGAGGAGAATGAGGTTAACATAATATAATTAAAATCTGGGCCTCCTTATACTTTTTCTTCTTTAATGCCTAATTGAACTAAAGATAATATGAAATCCTCTAATAGGCCAACTTATGCTTTCGACATATCGAAGGATAATCTTTGATGTCTTGTTAAAATATAAACAAATCAAACTTCCTAATGGACATAAAATCCCTTCACTTGAAGAGATAAAGGGTCAAAAGTATTGTAAATATCATAATATATATGGACATTCGACTAACAATTGTATCAGTTTCAAGGATCTCATTTAGAAAGCCATCCAAGAAGGAAGGTTAAAATTTGAAAGTAAAAGCAAGATAAAGGTTAATGTTGACCCCTTCGAAGTAAACGCCATTTACATAGAGCCAGTTGGCTTCACAGAAGTCAACATGGTCGAAGTGGGGGAGTCTTCCCCTGTCCTCACCTCCAACTGCAGCCTCGACGCATTCGAGGCCAATGAAGAGGAAGTTTTCCCCAAGGCTAGGGAAACTCTGGTCAAATTCCTTCTAAGGAAAAAAAAAGGATGAGAGGGAAGTCTCTCTTTGCCCAAGGTGCAGTGCTATCTTCGACAGGGTTGACTGCCAAGTCCTTTCAAGCAGCTTTGAAGCAAAAGCAGAAGCAAAAGGCAAAGACCCCTATAAGAGCCTCAATTAACATCAATGATCAGCCAGCGAACCACAATGTCGTGGTAGTGCAAGAACTAGAGAGAATTAGGAAAGGGAAGATAAGAGTGCCCCCTTCGAATGTGGCTCCCAATCAGTGGGTGAGGAACAATCCACACCCCTACAAAGTCCAGAACAGGCCACTCAGGCCAAGGTTCGATTATGGGATGAAGCCCTTTAGTGGAAGGCCAAACACCTAGTTTCGAGGAAAATGATCGAACTCGAACCAAGGCTTAAGCCCATACCTTTCAAAGTCTCAGTGGCATAAAGCCCAAAGGCTTCGATAATAGTAACTACAATAGTAACAACAACAGGCATTAGCCAAGCTGTAATTGCAGCAAAGGTCTTATGCCCAGGTAGTCTAAGGACCACCCTTAAAGATAGAAAAACAAAAACCTCTGAGTCCAATGGACAAGGACGTTATTACAAATTCATTCGAATCTAGATTCAAGGATAACCTAGACACCATTTTTGGTGTCAATGTGGTGTCCTTGCTCCCTTATAACTTTTCCATTTTAGGTGATCAGGAAGTGGACTAGGAGGAGGATTTCGAGGATGACTCAGAATAAATTAGTTGGTACATGGTCGAGGAAGACACATTCGAAGTGATGGATAACTCTACAGTCTTCAATACTCCTTCCCTCAAGATGAAGAATCCTCTATGCCCACTATTTATGAAGGCAACTATAATGGTAAGTCAGTGGGTAAAGTGCTGATTAATGGGGGAGCTGCCATCAATTTATTACCTAAGAAGTTGTTGAAGAAGTTTGGCAAGTCAGAGGCTGATCTGTTACCACACAATATGGTGGTGATAGACTTCAATGGCAGGTCCTCCACATCAGAGGGGGCTATTGCTTTGGACATCAAGGTGGCTTCAGTCACGAGGTCAACCTTGTTTATAGTGGTCCCCTCCAAAGCCAGCTATAACCTTTTACTAGGGAGAAAGTGGATACATGTTGTGGGGGCAGTGCCTTCAACTGTCCATCAGTAGATGTTTTTGTGGAACTAGTTCAAAGAACTGGAAATGGTGGAGCCTAATGACACTTTATTTCATGTTAAACAGAACTATGCAGACCTGCAGATCTATGTGCCAAGGGTCAGACCATTCTGTATTTGGGACTCATCAGCCTTAGACAAGAAGGGAGTCGAGATGATGGCTCCCACCCCAATAGGTTTCTCAATAGTGCCAAAAGCTGATTCATTTCAGCTTAAAAATTATAATGATTCCAGGGCCTATAGGCACCTATTTAATATTCCAGGTCGAGTATATTTGACCTCAAGTTATAATATTAATGTCAGAATTTAAGAGCCATGTGGCTCGAACTGCAGCCTATATGGCTGAAAATTGCACGAACAGTATAATTTCAAGTCAGGTGACTTGAATTTCAGCCTACATGGCTGAGAAATTTGGTACCATCGAAGGTGCCAACTTGGATTGTATTTATGATGATTCCTTTTTCAGATTATAACAGGCCCCTCTGTCTTCTAAAACTAAAAGGATAGAGGTACAAGATCTTTTAGAGGAAGTTAATCTAGGAAACAATGTAATAAGGAAACCTACTTTTATAAGTAGTTTAATAAATTCCAATTTCAAGTATAAGTTAATTCATTTTCTTAAAGAATATAAAGATTATTTTGCATGAGATTATGAAGAAATGCCTGGACTCAGTCGAGATTTGGTAGAACACAGACTGCCAATTCGAGCAGGACAAAGACCAATCAAGCAAGCTCCAAGAAGATTTGTCCCTGAAGTGGTCTTGAAAATCAAAAGGAAATCGAAAGGTTATTAAAGGCTAAGGAAATCGAAAGGTTATTAAAGGCTAAGTTCATTCCAACTGCCAAGTATGTTAACTGGATTTCTAATGTTGTTCCTGTTATGAAAAAGAATGGTTATGAAAAAGAATGGTAAGTTAAAAGTATGTATTGATTTTCGAGATTTAAATTCTGCTACTCCTAAGATGAATATCCTATGCCAATTGCTGATATGTTAATTGACTCAACTTCAGGTCACGAAATCCTAAGTTTTATGGATGACTATTCTGGGTATAATCAGATTTATATTACAGAAGAGGATGTGTCGAAAATAGCCTTTCGATGTCCTGGTGCAATTGTACTTACGAATGGGTAGCCCTATCATTTGGATTGAAGAATGCTAGAGCCACGTATCAAAGAGCTATGAATACCATTTTTCATGATATTGTTGGTAAATTCATGGAGGTGTTCATTGATAATGTAGTAGTCAAATTGAGATCAGAACAGGAACATCTCTCGAACATGAGGCAATCATTCGAAAGAATAAGGAAACATGGATTAAAAATGAATCCTATTAAATGTGCTTTTGGTGTTTCTGTAGGAAATTTTCTTGGGTTCCTGGTTCAAAAGAAAGGAGTAGAGGTTGATCAGAATAAGACTAAGGCTATTCTTGAAGCATCACCTCCTTTGAATAAGAAGCAACTCTAGTCTCTGCTAGGAAAGATTAACTTCCTGAGAAAGTTCATTTTGAATTTGTTTAGAAAGACCAAAGTCTTCTCGTCACTCTTAAAGCTCAAAGTTGAGGAAGATTTTCGATGAGAAAAATAACATCTAGAGGCTTTTGATCAAATCAAGTATTGTTTAGCCAATCCTCCAGTAATGATGCCTCCAATGCCTAGACGCCCCTTGAAGTTATATATCTCAACATCGAATGAAACCATTGGGTGCATATTGGCTCAGGAAGATGAAAATGAAGTCAAAAGAGCCATTTACTATCTTAGTAGAGTTTTGATAGATGCTGAAACTAGATATAGTGCAGTCGAGAAGCTATTTTTAGCTTTATATTTCTCCTATGCTAAGTTAAAGTACTATGTAAAGTCACATGATGTATTTGTCATTTCGAAGACAGATATAATAAAGTACATGTTATTCAAGCCTATTTTGCATAGTAGAGTGGAAAAATGAGCTCTTGCTTTAACTGAATTTTCTTTGAAATATGTGCCATTAAAGGCTATGAAGGGCCAAGTGTTGGCAGATTTTTGGATTGACCATCCCTGTGTTGATATTGAAGAAACTAATATTAACTACATAGGTTTAAAACCATGGAAGTTATATTTTGATGGATCAAAACACAGTGGGGGTGTTGGTCTTGGAGTTTTGATTGTTTCACCTATTGGAACTCCAACCAAATTCTTGTTCAAAATAAAACATGAGTATTCAAATAATGAACCTGAGTATGAAGCTTTGATTGCTGGCTTACATATGTTAATGTTACTCAAAGCCAAAAAATATTAAAGTTTTGGGTGACTCCTAACTAGTCATAAAATAATTAACTCAAGAATATAAGTGCATTAATCAAAACTTGTTCAGATACTTTACTTTTGCAGTTTGTTATGTGAATTCGATGAAGTTATATTGTAACATATTCTGAGGGAAGAAAATTACGAAGCTAATAAGCTTGCTCAAATAGCTTCAAGTTACAAGGTTTTGAGTTTAACTTTGTCTAAGTTAATCGAAATTAAAGAAAAATTGTATCCTTTCGAGAATTTAGAAGTATGTCTAATCGAGGACATGGATGATTCTGATTAGAGAAAATTGATTGTTGAATATTTACAAAATCTAAGTACAACAGTCAAAAGGAAATTTAAATATAAAGCCCTACATTATGTTATAATGGGGGATTCACTTTACAAAAGGTCAGTAGATGGAAATTTATTAGCATGTTTAAATGAAAAGGAAGCATTCATAGCTTTAGTAGAGGTGCATGAAGGCATTTGTAGTTCTCATCAAGCTGGTGAGAAGATGAAATGGGTCCTGCACAGGCAGAGGGTCTATTGGCCTACAATGACTAAAGATTGTCATTCATATGCTAAGTCTTGTGAAGAATGTCAAAAGCATGAAAATATTCAGCATGTTCCTATGAGTGATTTGCATTCAATTATAAAGCCTTGGCCATTTCGAAGATAGGCTCTCGATCTAAAAGGTCATATTCATCCACCATCCTCTAAGGGGCACAAGTATATATTAGTTGTCATCAATTATTTGACAAAGTGGGTCGATTCCTTTGAAGGATGTTACTCAACAAGACATTATCAATTTTGTTTAAGAAAATATCATACATAGATTTGGTATTCCTCAAAATTCAACTACTAACCAAGGTACCATGTTTACTAGTCGTTACATTACTAAGTTTACTAAGTCAAGGAATATCAACTTACTTACTTCGACTCCTTATTACGCTCAGGCTAATGGACAAGTCGAAGCAGTCAATAAGATTTTAATTTGTTTAATTAAGAAACATGTTGGTCGAAAACTAAGAAGTTGATATGAAACTTTGAGCCAAGTTCTATGGGCTTATCGAAATTCTCCTAAAGAAGCTATTGGTACTACGCTATATCATCTAGTTTATGGTCATGATGCAGTATTACTAATCGAAATTAATATTCAATCAATTAGATTGCAAATGAAATCCCTACTCAAGATTATTGAGATTTGATGTTTGATGAATTAAATCACTTAGATGAAAAGAGGTTAATTGCTCTTAAGAATTTGATTCGACAAAAAGAAAGAATTGTAAAATTCTACAATCTTCAAGTCAAGAGAAAAGAGTTTAACTTAGGTGATTTAGTTTGGAAAGTTATTTTACCTATGGAGAAAAAATTGAAGTTATTTGGAAAGTGGTTCCCAAGTTGGGAGGGGTCATATCGAATCGAAAGCATTTTCTCAGGTAATGCCTATTCGATTATAAATATTAATTCCAATGAAAGAATTGCTTCAAAAAATAGGAAGTACTTAAAATTGTATAGACCAACAATTCATGAAATCAAAACTTCATTATAAATGTCATAATATCGATTCAAAAGTAATCAAAATTTAAAACGTCATTACAAAATAAACAATCAAGAATGTTTTATTGAAGTCTTGAATACACAGATCCCCAAGCATCTACAATCCTTTTCTTTTTCGTGGAAACTGCTTTGAAGGATGGAACTAAATCCTGAATAGCTTGGTTCACTTGGTTTCCTTCAACAATCCACCGTTGGCAGTCTTCATTAAGGGTTTGTTCTTGATGTGCACAATCCCCAACAAGAGCTCAAAGCCTACTTTGCTATTTTTCAAGTACTTGCAGTTCTTGTTTAAGCTCAGTAATTCTCCTTTCATTCTGATTAATGTTTTGCTAAGTCATTGAAAGAACAGCAGTGAGCTTCGAACGTTTCTTTTTGGCCTTTATAACGTTTATCATCAGTTGGCTCTTTTTATCGAGCAATTGCTAGTTATTGGTGATGACTTAGTCAATGCTGGGGAGCTTGCTTGGTAGGTCCTTTGTTAGGCTTAGCAATTCTTTAACAACTAACTGAGCATTCGAAGCTAGAAAGTGCTTGTTTCAATTCAATTGATCAAGCAGGCTCAGCATTTTTTGCATCCTTTCCTCAGCAACCATGACTTGATCTACCCCAAGGCTTAAAAGATCAGTTAGCTCTTTCAATACTTCAGGGGCAAATATGCTCTCGACCTCGACCTCTGGGTGAGATGTGGAATGATGAGATTTTGAGGATAAAGACCGTTTAGATAGAATGTCTTCAAGGCATCTCATGACCTCATTATCATCCTTGTCATCATCAATACGTATAGCTTACGCCTCTTCTTTGAAAGTGGTTTCAGTTTGCACTGACTGGACTATAGTAGAAGTTGAAGGGATAATCTCAGAAGTTTGAATGGTCTCAATCAAGATAGGGACTTCGACTTCAACATGGATGCTTGTTTCATGTGGAGGACTGATGTTTGTCTATATCATTAAAAGAGACAAGGGTTATGATTCTCTAATGAAAATTTTATAATCATTCTGATTTAATGATTTAATGTAAAGACATCAAACCTGAGCATTAGTCTCGATGATAGGGACCTCAGATGTGGGTTCAGTTTCAGGAACTAAGTTTTCTTGAAGAGAAGTAAGGAATGAAGTTAGAATCATTCGAGACAAGCAAAAAATTGAATAAACTTGTAAAGATATCAGACCTCAACATTAGCTTTGATGAGGATGTCTTGAGTGCCAGTGCTAGTTTCTTTTTCAGTTTGAACCTCAACATCAAACAGTTCATCAAAATAGGAACTTAAGGCTGAGGTTATTTCTAGCCCGAGTTTAAATTCACTTGGGAAGAGATTTGAATCCCTTGGAGGAGAAGGAATTGGTGAAGGAGTCTTGAATCCTCTTCAGGATACATAAGTGGTTTCTCTGTGTGTTATGAGGGAGGATTCCTACTCGAAATCAAAAAAATAGTTAACTATACGCTAAAAAGATTTTGAATGTAGAAGACTAAAAAAAAATTACTAGGGTGGGTTCAGCTCTTTGGGTAGTTGAAGCTAATTTAGTACTCCTCGAAGAAATTAGCTCTTCGTCTTCTTGAGAGGAGTCCTCAGAACTGTCAGAAGTTATGACATGTGGCTGTTTTGATGCCATGTGCTTTACTCACCCAGTTTTCATTGGGCTTTCTTCAACAGCCTTTCCCTAAAACAAAAAGGAATCAAAATTAGAAATATAAGAGGAGTTGATTGAGAAGTTTTTAAGTTTCAAACAACCTTTTACCTTGGATTGTGGGGAGGAAGTAGGTGTGACTTCTTCGATCACATTTTTCTTTTTTTTTCAATAATTTTTGTTTTGGAAGGTGCTGGAGCAGGTTTCTTTGGAGGTTGAGATGAAGAGGTTGTCTTCATCGAGGCTTTCAATTTAGTTTTTGGGACTTTGCTTGGCCTCAGAGGTTCATCCTCCCAATCTTCATCTTCATGCAAATCCTTCATCACTTTGTTTCTTTTCGAGACTACAATGATAAATGTACGGTCAGTAGTCGAATAAAAAAACAAAGAATTAAAATTTGAAAGACTTAAGATTTTACCATATGGTGGGTATTTTATTAATCGAGCATATCCAAAAATTGGAACCTGACAGTTATCCAGATAGCAGTTGGCAAAGGTTACTTCTCATTTCTTCGACTCCTTGCCAACACCCAGTGCTCCACTTTTGGGGTTTGAATACCAATTAGCTATACCAAAAGGAGCATTGGGAAGTAGAGGAAACTTTAGTGGGATTTCGAATTCGAACGAAGCCAAAGGATACGAAACCAACGCACTAATGAAACGAGCATAACATAATTGGTGATGCTCTGCTTTCTTTTATTTTAGGACTTGCTCAGCCTCTCGAACTACCAGTCTTAAGTTTCAAGGATGGTATTTGACTTTAAAGAATTTCTTAAATTTAGAGATTTCTTTAAGGTGCATACCTTTTGTTTTCTTGAAAGCAGCTACAGTCTGCATAAAGCAGCCTGCATTAGTAAATTATCGAAGGCAATCTGCAAATGAACGCTTCTGTGGGGAGTAATATTTTTCCCACCAGTTTTCGAATCCTAGAGTTGAGAAGAATGATGGTTCACACTTAAAAGGGTTAAACCACTCTCTCATATAAGTATTCTTCTTCATGAAGTGTTTATATTGCTCAAAATCTTTACCTTTTGACTCACAAATTTGATGCTTATCTTTAAGTGATATGGGAGCATATATGCATTGTGAAAATCTGAATTGTTTAGAGACACAATAGGGTAGGTAGATTTGGAGACTATAGTCTTTCAACTTTAGATAACCAAGAGAAAGGTCTGGAGCGTAAGAGATTCCATGCTTCTTCAATGGAGTGGTTACTATGGCAACGTTAAGCAGCTCTATGATTTCTTCTGTCTCAGAGTTTGAGAGAGAAGCTTGAGCAGAGATTGTTTTGGAGGAAGAGAGGCCATTGTACTATGAGAATTTCAAGGAGTATGGAGTTTTTAGGAGGAGAGAGAGCAGAAAGTTTGCTAGAAAGCTTTGGAGATCAGTAATAGCATAAAAGCTACACAAGAAAAGAAGTAAAAAGCATAGATCTTTGTCACTCATTAAATGCTGACATGATGAGGATACGACTGAAGCCGTTTTATCCATTAAAGGTCATCATTGGCTTTGTAATTTCCTAAAAAGTGGAGGCAGTTGGTTAATGAGGGAGTGACCACGTAGTAAGTGAACAGGTTAGTGGGGATTTGGATCAAAATTACAGATTTTACCATATGACTTTTCATTTGCTTGCACTATGCAAAACTGACAAGATGGATAAAAATTCAAAGTCAGTTACAATCGAAAAAGGAATGTTCAGAAACAATAAAATATTTATCTCTCAATATTTCTAGAATAAATATTGGGGGTTATTAGTATAAAATCAACACTTTTTTTATTTAAGTGAGTTTGACTACATGTCAAAAGGTTATTTTGTGACTCTACATGATTTTGATTAGAATCAACGATAATGATGTTATCAAGATAACATTGTTCAATTTGGGAATTGTCAAAGTGGTGGTTTCAATTAGCCATCGAGAAGTGGTAGTTCAAATCGAAATCAAAATTGTGAAACTAAGGTGTTAGTTTTCACAATTCGTACTTGAAATGGTACCTTCGATTTCTTAAGTATTAGTAGGGACCACGAGTGAATCTTGCAAATTTAGGACTTCAGTGGTTATTGAAGGTGAAGTGATAGTAAGAGCTCAAAATTAATAAAATGCTAGTTGGAATATGAAATCAAGTAAAGTCATTTTGTCGTTATAATAGTTATTGTGATTTCGATTCTATATTGAAATCAAGGTTCAAAGAGTAGCTACATTTAGCAGATTTTTGGAGAAAGAAAGTGGAAGATCTCGACTAAAAATCAGCAAATAATAAAAGATTCAAGTTTGAATTCAAAAAGAAAGATTTTGAATTTGAAATAGAATTTAGCAGTAGTTGCAGATGTTAGATTAAGATAACACAAGGATTGCTGACAAAGATTAAGTAGTTACTTGTAGTATGAGAATTGCTGATAAAGATTTGGTGGTTACTAGGCAAAGATTACTAATCATTTAACAGTTATCTTTATTTTAGACACATGTCAAGATCTTGTAAAAATGGTAGTTACTTAGAGAGTCTATAAATACCAATAGGATGAAAACATTTAGGGGTTAGAAATTCAATACTTACAAACACTTGTTACTTAACGCTCTCACGTTCCTGACTTCTCGAGCAATACAATGCAATCCTAGTTCAGTATATTTCTATCCACTTTCATTTCTGTACAACTTATAAATTTAATGCAAGTTTAATTCCAATCCATTTATATTCAGTCATTTTACTTTACTGCAAAACTCTTTTCTACTCACGATCAAGTTATTTTTCCAACAATCATTTGATTTCTTTTTATTTCTTTCATTTATTGCTTTCATTATTTTTCTGCAAACTTATTTTCTTGTAATTTACATCCTTGCACATTTATGTTTCATTGCATTTACTTTAAAACTGTTTTATTTTATGCTATTTACTTTAAGTATTTTACATTACCTATCACATTTACTTTGAATGCACTTTCATTTTTGTTATTTACATTTCATTTATTTCTTTTCATTTGCATTGAATCTTCTATTTTTTGAAAACAAAGCTCTTATAATATTCTACTTATTTTCATCAAGTTAAACATCACGCATAAACATTTGATTTTGGATCTGCATAGAAATGTCTTATATTCGAAATTATCATTTGCATTCTTTTAAATAAACTAGTCTTAGATAAGAATCCAAAGAGGAAGTGATTCTCTTTCTCAAATTGAGATCGAGAATCAAACTTTGTCCATAAACAAAGGGTTTACCATAACCTAATTAGTAACAATCAAAATATTTTGGTAAACACAACTGTAGAGGATCCTAGTCAAGAAAAAGAAAAAATCTTGATGTAACGTGTGTGGTAAAAATGAAAGAAGGGAAAATGGAAAAGAAAGTGAAGCACGTGAGAGAGAAAGAGTAGTGGAAAACATTATTTTTATAGCATATAGTATGGAAAAACAACAAAATTTCTGACTGTGTGCATTCTATTATACCACTTTTGGAATTCCATTAACAAATAAATACGTGCTCACCAACGCCAACTAAATTGCCATTCTGTATGCATTCATCTTCTACATGTCTGTCCTTTTCTATCCGTCTTATTCATTCTGTGTGATGATTCAAGCAAAGAAAAAGTTGGTAATGAGAGATTCTGAAGTTGTCTCATACCATATATCTATGGTTAATCGGCGTATTTATTATTATATTCTTTTAAGTTGTTTTCTATTATATAAATTTATATATTTCTGTAGTTCATTATATTAATTCTATATTTTATAACAAATAATATAATTTTCTTGCATCAAGTATAAAAATATCAACAATTTAAACTATTCAGAACTTGTATAGCTTAAAAATATATAGCTTAAATATATATAACTTAAATATATCTAAGTTAAGCTTAAACTATTCAACAATATAATTTCTATTTTTTTTTTACCTTGTATAAATATATAAGTTGAGTGTAGCACTCGGTAACCAACTTGATTTCGTCATGTACTTTTGGCATAGTGAGCTATATATTTCTCCATGCTCACCCACGCTACAAGCACTTAACCCAGTGAGGCCACCAAGCCATTTTAAATAGCTAAACCGCAGCCTCACCTTCTCAGAGGCCAAGAACTTACACAGCATCAGGTAATGAAGATTGTTTATTCTTCTGCTGCTCTTTATTTTTCCATTCAAGCTAAATTCAGTTGTTCTTAATTTCTTTCTTGCTTATACATATGTAAGGATTGTGTGTGACTGAGTAACACACATATATATAAAGAATGTTGTTCTTTTTATTCTGTAATTAAATGCATGATTTACCTTTTAGATCTGTATATCTAGAATTGGTTCATATACATGACATGATATTATTTTCCTTCATATTGAGTTCTTGATACTTGTGCATATTTATACATGCATGTTAGTATGTGCTTGTAGTAGTGTTCTATTTAAACAACAGTGCATATAGAAATGAAAACAAACGTTACACATTACCATATATGCATCAGCTATTTCATTATACTTTCTTGGATTTTCATATATAGTTTATATACATACAGTGGTCTGTTTATAAATGTTAGTGGATGCTTCCATATATGTACATAATGCTACTTAATTAGCAGTATTGTAGGATTCATGTAAATGAACAGCCAGGACAAGATTTTCTTATTTTCATTAATTTGGCTTTAATTGATTCTATCAGAAGTGTTTGATTGTTGATTATAATATATCACTGCACAGCCAGTGTGTTAAGGATCCAATTGCCAATTGGTAATGGGAAAAACGAATCATAATTAATGACCAAGCTTATTGTATTTGTATAGCTTTAAAAGGAAAACAAATTTAAAATAGTCCTTTTCACTAAATCCATTTGAGTTTATTTGAATTTTGAAACTTGTTTCACATGTCAGGATCACAACTTGATTTGGAGTGTGGTACAAGAGAGGTATTTGTATTGTTATCATAGAAAAGAAAGAAGACACAATATGGACTTCTGGAAGCTTTTTGTTGTTGCATTAATGCCAGTTCTGAAGGTACTATTTATGACTGCTGTTGGGACATTCCTTGCACTTGATCGCTTTGACATACTTGGGGAGAATGCCACTAAACACATGAATACTGTAAGTCTCATACTTTTCTTTCTTTATTTTACCCCAAATATTTATATATTGCTTCAAATTTACTAGCCTCTCATTACGGGGAGCGCTTATCTAGTAATATTAATTATTTTTGTTTTGGTTAAGATATCTGTGAGAGGAATTTTAAAATGATGGAAAATATAAAAATTATTCTTGCCCATTGAGCGTATAAATGCCCAAATTGGGCGCCCACAACCCAAAAACTAGGATTGTTCTTTGCCTATTTAGTGGCTAAGGGCTCAAATTCGGGTGCTCATCTAATGTGAGCGCCTAAGCACTCAAACTTGAGTACTTGACCGCGCGGTGCATGAACAAGAAAAAGGTCCTCTCTGAATCTCTAGCATCTGAGGAAAGTGTTTAAATCAAAAGGAAAATGTTTAAACACACCTTAAAAATTTGCACATATTCTCCATCAAAGTTGCCGCATAATTTTTTGGTTTTTACAAGTTTAGAAGAAGATTTTCCAACAATCTTTAGGTTTAATTTCATCCATTGTTCTACAAAAATTGCAACACTAAGAGAGATGATCTCAGATTTTGTGAAACTAGAGAGATTTGATGGAGGGAACTTTCTTATATGGCAAAAGAAAATGCACTTCATTCTTACAACTTTGAAGGTTGTGAATGTGTTGATTACACCAAGGCCAGAAGAAAGAGAAGAAGAGAGTGTGGCTGAGATGCGAGAGAGGCTTAAATG
The DNA here is from genome assembly GCA_029884595.1 of Ormosia semicastrata. Classification (NCBI taxonomy): domain Eukaryota; kingdom Viridiplantae; phylum Streptophyta; class Magnoliopsida; order Fabales; family Fabaceae; genus Ormosia; species Ormosia semicastrata. Next base: position 881,813 of record JAQQTO010000035.1, on the reverse strand, counting down.
GGGCAATGACAATTACATATGCATTGCCCATATTCTAAATGGGATGTATGATGCTTTGTTCAATGCATACTAGAACATGGGGAGTGCAAAAGAACTTTGGGAGAACTTGGAAGCAAGATGCATGGCAGAAGATACAACAAGCAAAAAACTCCTAGTTAGTCATTTTAATAATTATAAAATGATTGATGATAGATCTATCATAGAACAAATGCATGAAATAGAAGGAGTTTTGAACAATTTTAAGCAATATAACATGCATATTGATGAAGCCATTATTGTCTCCTCAATTATAGACAAAACTTCATCCTTCATAGAAAGACTTTAAGAGAAGTTTTAAACATAGAAAGGATGACATCTCTTTTAAGCAATTGGGTAATTATTCTTTTAGAACAAGAGTAATGTCAATAAGATGATACTAAAGAACAATATGCTCATGAGAAAGTTTATGTAATGGGGGAAGAAAAGTCCAACAAATCCCCAAAGAAAAAGCTTCGAGATTCTAAAAAATCTCATGAAAGTAGCAGTGGTAACAACAATGAACAACAACGTGACAACAAAAAGAAGAAAAGGAAAGGTAGTTGTTACTATTGTGGAAAGCCTAGACATTTCAAGAATGAATGTCATTTTTTGAAAAAGAACAACAAAGAGAAGGATTCTAGTTAACCTAGTTGCTATCATATCTGAGATCAACATGACTGAAGATGTTAATTCATGGTGGATTGACTCGGGTGTAACATATTATGTGTGCTAGAACAAGGATCACTTAAAGACACTTAAAGAAAAAGATAGGGTTGTTCTATACACGGACAATGCTTCAACTGTCCAAGTTACGGGTAAATAAACTATGGAACTAGAATTTCCTTCTGGAAAAGTGCTTACTCTAACTGATGTATACTATGTACCAGATCTTAGAAAGAATTTAGATTTTATACCCTACTTAATAAGTATGGGTTTAAGCTTATATTTGAGGGAGACATGTTTATGCTCACTAGAGGAGGCATGCATATAGGAAAATGATATCTCTGTGAGAAAATGTTCAAACTAAATGTTATTAATAATAATGATGTTTCTACTTACATTGTTGAGTTTATTGATTTATGCCATAATCATTTAGGACATGTTAATTTCAAAATATTAGATGATATGATGAAATCTGATTTGATTCCAAAAGCAAATAGAAACTAAAAAACATGTACAACTTGCATGCTAACAAAGATAACTAGGTTTCCATTTCTAAGAGTAGAACGGAGTTCTAAGGTGTTAGACTTAACACATTCTAATGTATATGATTTGCATGGTTCACCTACTATAGGCGGTAAGAAATATTTTGTAACATTCATAGATGATTACACTAAGTACTGTAATAATATATATTTAATATATTTAAAAGATGAAGTGTTAGATAAGTTTAAGATCTTTAAGGCTGAAGTAGAACTTCAACATGAGACTTTCATTAAATATGTAAGGTCTGATAGAGGAGGAGAATACTATGATCCAAACTTCTTTGAGTCCACCAGAATAATACATCAAACAAATACACCATATTCCCCACAACAGAATGGTGTGGCTGAAACGAAAAATAGGGTGTTAAAAGAAATGGTAAATGACATGTTATCCTATTCTGGTCTAGCAAAAGGCTGTTAGGTGAAGCTATATTGACAACTTATTATATCTTGAATAGAGTTCCAAATAAAAGGAACAAAATAACCCCATATGAATCTTGGAAGAAAAGAAAGCTCAATCTCAACTATTTTAAAGTTTGGGGTTGTAAAGTAATAGTAAAGGTTCCTGAACCCAAAAGGAAGAAATTGAGTGAGAGAGGAATTGAATGCATCTTCTTGGAATATGCTAAATAGCAAAGCATACAGATTCCAATGACTCATATTATGTGAATACAGTAACTATGTCAAAGGATGCAATTTTTCAAGAAATAAGTTTAACTCAATTTCAAGACCCAAAGATAATGCTCATTTCAATAAAGATGAACATGATATGTATCAAATCAAATAAAGATGCATTAGAAAGTTCTGAGCCTAGAAGAAGTAAGAGAGTTAGAAAGATAAAAACATATGGATTGGATTTCTTTATGTTCCTAATTGAAGGAACAAGAGACTCTATAGAGAGTCATGCACCACAATGCGATAATATGAAAAATGATCCAGTAACATTTGAAGAGGCAGTGAAGTCTCAAGATGCTACTTTTTAGAAAGAAGCTATACAAGATGAAATGGACTCAATGATGAGGAATAAAACTTGGAAATCAATTGACCTCCCACCTAGTTCCAAGCCTATTGGCTGTAAGTGCATTTTGAAAAAGAAAAAGAATGTAGATGGAACCATTTATAAATTCCAAGCAAGACTGGTTGCTAAGGGGTTTACACAAAAAAAAGAAGTTGACTATTTTAAGATATATATATATATATATATATATGCACCTGTAGCAAGAATTGCTACAATCTGAGTGCTTTTGACACTTGCTTCCATCTATAAGTTTGTTATTCATCAAATGGATGTTGAAACAACATTCCTAAATGGTGAGTTAGATGAGGAGGTGTATATAAAGCAACCTGAGGGGTTTGTTGTTTCTAGTCAAGGAAATAAAGTTTGTAAACTAGTTAAGTCCATATATGAACTTAAGCAAGCCCCTAAGCAATGAAATCAAAAACTTGATGAGGTTGTTCTTGTTAATGGATACAAAATGAATGAATCTGATAAGTGTGTGTATAGTAAATTTCATAATGGAAGATAAGTCATGATTTGTTTATATGTGGATGACATGCTTTATCTTTTGATATTGATTTAGAAGAAGTAGAAAATACTAAGAGATTCTTGTCTAGTAATTTTGATATGAAGGATATGGGAGTAGCAGATGTGATCCTAGGGATAAAAATAACTAGAGATGGTAATGGTTTAGGACTATCACAATGTCATTACATAGAAAAGGTATTAAAGAAATTTGATTAATTTAATTGTCATCATGCGACTACACCATTTGACTCAAACATTAAATTAGTACCACATAATGGTTGTCTGATTGCACAGCAAGATTTTGCAAAAATAATTGGATGCTTGATGTATGCTATGCCATATACATGGCAAGATATTGCTTATGCTATTGGAAAACTAAGTTGTTATACAAGCAATCCAAGTACACACCCACTTGCCTTTAATTTTCCAAGGTACATAACCACTCGCCTTTAATTTTTTAAGGTACATACCTGCTTAGTTTTAGTTTTCCCAAGTACACACCCACTCACTTTTAATTTTCTTGGGTGCACACTCGCTTGCTTATAGTTTTCCTGGGTACACACCCATTCTTTTTTAATTTTCTTGGATACACACCTACTCGTTTTTAGTTTTCCTAGGCACACATCCGCTCGCTTTTAGTTTTCTAGGATATACACCCGCTTGATTTTAGTTTTACAAGGTACACACCTGCTTGTTTTTAGTTTTCCTGGATACACACCCTTTCACTTTTAATTTTCAAGGGTACACACCCTCTCACTCCTAGTTTTCTAGGGTACACACCCGCTCGCTTTTAGTTCTCCAGGGCACACAGCCTGCTCGCCTTTAATTTTCCAAGGTACACACTTGCTCACTTTTAGTTTTCCATGTTATACACCTGCTCACTTTTTATTCTCTAGGATACACACCAAATCGCTTTTAATTTTCTAATGTATACACCTGCTCGCTTTTAGTTTGCCAGGGTATACACTCGCTCTCTTTTCCTGGGTCTTGCACCCATCGCTCTTGATTTCCATGGGTCCTACACCCGTCGCTTTAAGTGTCCCCTGAATCTATGATAATAGTCTTTCGGACAAATTTGAATCAATGCATTTACTTTCTATTTCAAATCAAATGAAAAGCAAATAGGGGTAGCTATTAATGCTCAAATTTGTCCAAGACATTTTTGGATTTTGAGTTGCATTTTTGGGCTAGAGACCAATGAGTCAAATAAAAGAAGGAATAAAAAAATGTAAAAAGTGAAAAAGAAAAAGGGAGATAACAACAAAATTTTAAAATTTGAAGAGAGAAGAGAAAGAAGTGGGATCTCATCAAAAGTTTGGAGATAAGATAAAAATTAAAAGAAAGAGTAAAAAACTATCAAAAGATAAAAGATAAGATGCATGAAAAATAGATATAAGCTTCATCAAATAGAAACTACCAAGTTACTAGCATTGGCTTATAAATATGAACATGAGGGATTCACATCGAAGGTGGAGGAAAAACAAAAGAGGGAAAGAGAGAATGGTGAGCACGTAAGGATAGAGAAACTTTACTGCTATAAAACCAATGTGTTAATCAAGTGCTTCAGACTTTTTGCACTACCACTTCTTTTCCCTTTTCTTTTTCCCTTTCTTCATTTTAAATTGTTTTCCTAATTCTTTTGTTTTCTAATCTTAAAAATTGCTTCTGATATGAATTTCCTTTAGCTTTGTGGTCTGGTCCACGTAAGGCTCATAGTCTTCATGCTTTCTTTTGTAATATAATTTGTTAGATGTTTTCTTTCATTACATTGTAAGTCTTTTATGAGCGAGCCTTGATCTTGCGCCAATGGCATTTATGCAGCCCTACCTTAATTTTTTTTTATTTTGACCATCCTTTTATCACATTCTTTAATATAATTTTGTTGGTTTAAGATCCCGAAGATGGAATATCCAAAAATTAGTTAGAGTGACAGCGAAATTATTGGTTTTCAGGAGGTGATAAGATCTCTTAGATTTTTCTAGAAGCGCAGCATGGTCTTAGGTGATATCTAATAAGAATCTTTACTCATTCTTTTTGTGTGGTCATCTTATTTGTTTAAATGTCATGTATTAAGATTTCCAATGACATAATAACCATAATTAGATGAAGTGACGGTGAAATTTATAACTTTTTGGATGTGAAGGCTATCTCTTAGATTTTTCCAAAAGCCCTGGCAGGAGCTTAGAGATACCCAATAAAATCTTACTCCAAACATTTACTTTTGAATCAATTTGAACATATGTGTCACTTTGCATTACATATATCAAACATTTAAAACTTGACCGATGATAGAAAATTTGGAAGAAGATTGAAGTGATGATCAACAAATTCTTCTCAATACACTTGAGGATAATTTTAGGGTAAATCATCACTTTAGTCCCTTAATATTTCGTGACATAACACTTTAGTCCAAAAAAAAATTGCATATATGTTAGTCCTTAAACGTTATGAAATCTTACCACATTAATCCTTCTGTTAACCATACATCTGAGATGCTAACGGAATTGCTTAGTTGTCATGTTAAATGCCATCTAGGATTCCATCTGTCTATAAGCATTTTTTCCATAAAAATGCACCGTTTAGTCCAAAGCATTTGTGTTTTGATTTCCCAAATTATTCAGAAGCAGTGTTGTCGGGGGAAGAAGCAGTGCAGATGGGGGAAGAAGCAGCTCAGCTTGGGAATCAGTGGTGGCGTAGCTGGACAATAGGGAGGAATTGGCGTAGCATCATTCCCTACCCATGTTGGAAAAAAGTTGTATCCTCACCCAAAAATCCCTAATCTTCTTCCTTCATAATTTCTTATAGGGTTTAGGGTTTGCTAGAAGATGGGAGATAAGCTCAGGAATTAGTGGTTCATCCATGATGGGGAGTAGAGGAGGTGCACAAATTTCTTCTGAGAAGTGTGGATGCGGACAACGAGCTTTGATTTATACTTCGAAGAAGACAATGAGCAATGGTCGTCAATTTCTCACGTGCCCTTTATGGAGAGACAAACAACAGACTTGTGGCTTTGTTCAATGGTTGGATGATAAAGCTGGAATAGTGGATGAAAGGGTTGAAATGAATGAGGAAGGAATTAGTGAGCTTAGGAATAAAATTATTTTGTATGAGGAAGAACTGAAAAAATGGAAACTAATGAGTGAGGTTTTGTTTTTTTATTTTATTTTATTTGCTATGAGTTGTTTAGCATATAAATGATGATTCATTGTATGAATCAACTATCTCATAACTATGATGTAATTATTCAATTTATTATAATGTGATTAATGGAATCTGAGTTAGAAGAAATTGTCTACATAATAATACTTGATTACTTTATATATTCATTAATATTGGAAAACAAAAATTGTGTATAGAATAACATATCACGACCATTTTCATAGATTGCATATAACTATATAATTTATCCATTCATTAATACCAAAAAGCAAAAATCTAAGAAAATGTGTTAACCCCACATGGGTTACCATTACAAGACAACATCCAACATGGTGCTTAATCCAAAAATCAAAAAAGGAAGATCCTAAATCCAAAATCCAAGTCATGGTTCATTACATTACACCCAAAATGCAAAAAACATAAAGCTTGTCATGGTTCAGTTGCAGTAGGTCCACTGTTGCTGGATGAAGCCTGTGATGAAACGATTGAAGACAACCTTGTGCTATTGTCGTGACTTGCTACTACAAGGGTTTCTCTAGCCTCACAAGGCCTGCCCTTCTAGTTGTAATCTACTATGCGAATATTTTCAGGTAGGTTCCTTACTTTTTGAGGTGATCTAGATCCTGAGTTTGTGAATGATGCAGGTAGCTTGAAGTTTGGTCTTGTAGAGGGTGCATTGCCAATCCCTGAGATCCATTACTGCATGTTTATCAAGTAATGGAAAATAATTAGTCAAATTGTGTCTACAGAAATAGAACAAAACCTAACATGGAAAGAGATTTTTTAACCTGCTACTGTGATACAGAATCTGCATTAGCTTGAGATTGTTGAGTATTTGGCTCAAGTTCAGTTTAAGCGCTTGATTTAGATTTTGTTTGAGTTGCAATAGGTTGGGAGTCTTTTGTTTTCTTCACTTTTTTCCTTGTTTCATTCACTGGAGCAAGCTGACAACCCCTCTTGTTATGACCTGTCCTTCCGCACTTTCCACACTTAGTTTCCCCATACTTTCGTTTAGCTTGTACAGGTTTTCTGGCTCGTCCTAGTCCTTTTTCCTTTACTTTTTAAGTTTGCCTAGTTGCCTCATAAATAGTGGGGGACCAATTGGCTCCTAATTGGTTGTCTTCTAATATTCTTGGCTTGCAACAGGCTGAATGTAATGCTTGTACAACTTATGATAGGTATCCATTGAATACCATGGGTGCACAAAATGTTATGGCTACAGATTGCTGTAGGAAAGTACTGCTATGACATGCATGCAAGGGATTCCACTCAAATCCCATTGCTTGTAGGAGCAGGTTCCTTCACCAATGTCCATTGTACATTTTCTAGGCTGGCAAACAACCTCATACTTATATCCTGCAGGGTCTCTTGTCTATATGGGTGTCCAATATCTATTTGCTTTTCTATTTCCTTCCAACCTACTCTAAGATTTTGGTGTGATTGGGCCTATGTATCTTGCTAGCCTTAAATGTTCATTTTCCATATTCCTTATTATGTGAGTCCTTATTTCCTTAGCCATGGTGAGTATTAGCTTTTCTTTGTACTTAACTATGGCCCCATTGAACTGCTCGCAACTATTATTTAGCAAATTGTCACATTTGGTGAATGGTGAGAATCCTGCCTTACTCTAATGCCCAGGTGGAATTATGCATAACCACTTCCAAGCAGTCTCAGACTTACTCTTCATAACCTCCATCTTCTGCTTAAACTCCTGCATAGTAGTTGCCTTAGTAATCTCCCAAACCATGTCTCTCAGATCCTTATTCTTGAATACCTTGCAAAAGTTAGACCATACATGTCTAACACAAAATCTGTGTCTAACTCCAGGCATGACTTCTTTCATTGCAGGTAATAAAACCTAAACAAAATAGTGAGACAAGCAAAATATACAACAGTGAGGCAGGCAAAGTGGAAGGCATTCTAGTGAATGGGTTTTCTAGGTCCACTAGTAGTTTCAAAGTGGAACCAGGGTTTGTTCTTGCTAACTCATCCACATAATCCCTTATCTTTGAGTATTGCTCCTTCTCTGAGCCTTCTACCAATTCCCATGATATATTCATAGTCCTATGTATTTTTGACTTCATTATAGTGGACATTCAATTCTTCTTTAATGTGATTATATGCTTCCTTGGCTATCAAATTAGGTTTAGTCCTCATCTCTGAAACCATCTTCTTTGCAACACAGTGCCTAGTTGCTTTGGTATTCCTAAATTTCCTACAGCATGTGTGGTCATCACAAAAAGTTTTAATTTGAAAACTTCTTGTTTCATTACTCTAAGAACAAAAAACCTCCTATGGACACCCTTCCCTCACACATTTAGCTCTAGCCCTTACTTTATCATTCTTCACAAACCTATATTCCCTCCCTAGCTCAACATTATACTCTCTCACAGCTTCCTTGAACACATCCAGACTTTGGAATTCCATTCCTAACTCAAATGAAACTTCTCCAAAACCTGCAGAGACATTAAATTGATGGTATATCTTATTGGAGTTGTCTTCCTCATTAGTTTGGTACATTTTTGGGCACTCCTCGAAATTCCATTTATCTTTTGCATTATCATGAAAATATGTACGTGATCTAAACCTATCATTCCTTCTATGAGCATTGGTTGTCACATTTTCATTGTCCACAACTTTGCCTTTTCTCCTATTAGCAGAGTTCACATGCTTATAGTCCACCTCATCCTCTGTGGTATAAAAAAATTTAACCCCTGACCTATATGTTTCATCCTCTTCAGTATCATCATAGTCAATATCAGTAGTTTCCACTGTACCCTCATCTACATGTTCATCATGTGCATTATCATCAGCAGCAGGGTGATTAGCAGCAGCAACAAGGTGGACTCTGCATGAAGAAGGGCACCTGGCAACAGCAGGGTGGATTCTGCATGAGGAAGGGTGCCTGGCAGTAAGAGGGTGGATTCTGCATGAGAAAGGGCTCCTGGCAGCAGGGTCATTGGCAGCAGATTCAGGTTGAGCAGTAGTAGGGTGATTGGAAACAACTTGATGATTGGTAGAAGCTTTACCAATTATAGTAGTAGGAGAGGGCCATTGGCAGATTCTTCACTAATTACACTAATTAGATTAAGGTGATTGGTAACAGCTTCACCACTTGCAGCAGTAGGAGGAGGATCATTGGCAAATTCTTCACCAATTACACCTATAGGATTAGGGTGATTGGCAGCAGCTTCACCACTTACAGTAGTAGTGTTAGGTGGTGATCAACTTCACCAACTGCACCATTTGCTGCATTAGGAGTAGGATCCTTGGCAGCAACTTCATCATTTGTAGCTTCACCAACAGCAGCTTCACCATCACTAAGTTCACTATCACCAAGTTCACCATCAGCAGGTGCACCTTCAAGTGGATATATGACCTGCAGAGGTTATTCATTGAGCACCTCTACAACTTCAAGTTCTTTTTCCTCACTCAGCTGTAATCCTACCCCACCACATTCTCCCTCTGGTGGTGGATTCCTTACCACACATCTGTCAAAATAAATCTCTACCTCCTCCCACTGGGCACATGCCTTCATCAAATCTAACGAACCTTTATCATTTTTTAATGGCCTTAAGCCATTTCTCAAAGACAACCCAGGAACAACCCAATAACATTGTTCATATGATGCCTCCACACCAAAGTAATGCTCTGTAAACAATGAGTTTATAACAAGAATTGAAATATAATCTAACTCAAAACGTCTCCATAGTTCAACTTCTCCATGAATATACCTATTTTTAGTTCTATTAAACTGACCTCCTAGGTGTAAAATTAGATCCACCTTGTCTACCATTATGCTCTGCATCCAAATAAAGAAACTCAAACAAACAAATAAACCCAATCAATGCTATGAAGGGACCACAGGAAACACTATCTTAATTACACCAAATAGACAAAACAAAAAAAAAACTTTAATCACACCAAACCAATATAGGAACCACGGGAAATAATACGACCAATAACCCAAAAAATATAAAGAGGGAGAGGGACCACTTTTGTTTTCCATGGACCACGAAAGGTTACCACACATGGACAATCTTTGGGGAAAAGCATGTGCTGAATTTGTACTTGAGGAAGGCAGCAACAGCTCCACGATTCTCGCCTCAAAAGCTCCAATTGATTGTCTTGATTCTCACAATCACAACTCAACCCACCGTGATGCAATGATTTTGATCAGAATATTTGGGGAAACAAATTAGGGTTTTTTTGGGGCTGAGTTTTGCATAGGCAAGGCATCAAATTTTTGGGGGTGAATTCTGAATAATTTGGAAAATCAAAACGCAAATGCTTTGGACTAAACAATGCATTTTTATGGAAAAAAATGCTTATAGACAGATGGGATCCTACATGACACTTAACATGACAACCAAGCAATTCCATTAGCATCTCAAATGCATGGTTAACAAAAGGATTAACGTGGTAGGATTTCATAACGTTCAGGGACTAACATGTGTGTAATTTTTTTGTTGGACTAAAGTGTTATGTCACGAAATATTTAGGGACTAAAATAATGATTTACTCATAATTTTATTAGATTTAGCTAAAAGTGCTGGTGGGGTCTAATTTTCACAATTTAAATAAATAAAAATTTAATTTTAAAATAAACAATAATCAACCGACAATGAAAAAATTAGGAGAAGATCGAAGTGACGATCAATAAACTTCTTCTAATACTTTTAGGACTAATTTTACTAGATGTAGCCATAAATGCTGGCATGTCCTAATTTTCACAATAAAATAAACAATTCCTTCTTGAAAAATAATAAAATAAATATGAACAAATTCATTTATCCCTAACATTGTGATTATGATAAATTCAAATTTTGAAAGCCTTTTCTAATCATTTCAAAGATCACATTTCTTCTAAATATTTTAAACTTTATTCAGCCAATTATTTTACAAAATACTTTCTTGATTTTTTTTATTCACCACTTTCACATAACATGCTGTGAGGTTTAAATTTGTTCCACAAAATAATGATTACTTAGCCATCTATTCCCTATCATAGTCATTTATCACCCTTGATAATATAATTGACAAAATGAGACATGTAAAAAATAAAAAAATAGTATTTTTGTTGTAAATAATAAAGGACCAAATTAGATAATTTAGCAAACACATTAGATTAAATAGATAATTGTTCTAACATCAGATGGTGTGGGGGTGCTAATACCTTCCTTATCTGTAATCAACCCCGAACTTAAACTCTAAAACATAAACTATTTTTAGGTATCCAATCGAACTATTTCATTTTCAATGGATAAATCGATTGGTAGCGACTAATTCCACTCTTGCATTCATTTGCAAGAATCCGTCGCTTCGTATTACACCATGCTGAGAAGGACGTTGTGACGCTTACTAAAGTATGATCATTCCAAGGCAAAAGAACTTGGTCCCATAAGTAAATACAAGGGGAATGTTGTCCTTTGCTCTTAATAGACGTACAACATATATATACTTTTGATAAAGTGCTTATTATGGGGAAACAAGGTTAAGCTTTGCTTATTATGGTGGGGGATTATGAGAGGATTTCCAAAATGATGGAAAATACAAGAATTGCTCACTATCCATTGAGTGTCTAAGAGCCTAAGATTGAGTGCTTGAGCACCCACAACCTAGAAACAAGGATTACTCTATGCCTATTGAGTGCCTAAGCGCTCAAATTTGAGCGCTTAAGTGCCCATGGTCTGGTAAACATCTATAAGCGAGCATCTCTAAGCGCTCAAATTCGAGCGCTTAAGCGCAAGGTGCATGAATAAGTAAAGGTCCTCTCTATACCTCTTGTGCCTAAGCATCCAAAAATCATCGCTTAACAAGTAGTGTGTAAATCAAAACCATGTAGGTTTTGGATGGCGCGCGCTTAAGCCGCCAAAATTAAGCGCTTAAGCACTTAAGACACCGATAAGAGTTCTTTAAAATGATGCATCTGTTCTTGTTCTAATGAAAAGACACGAGGGTAGTTATGCATAAAAGGTTGTAGCCCTTTTGAAAAGGTCTCTCAACATTTATATAAGGATATGATCCACCAACAAAATTATCACTTCGATATCAGATTTTCTTCTAATGCGCAGGAAGTTCATTTGAGAATTATCATATTGTAAAATACTATTAGTTTTATTGACTTGATTGTGTTTGTGCAAAACAAATCGAGTATTTTTTATTGTATCCTAAAGGAAATTCGATGCAATCCATTTGCATTCAGTAAATGGACTGGTGGGGCGAATTAAACCTGAAAGAAACTGTTTAAACACGCCTTGAAGATTTTCATAATTTTCTGGTTTTTATAAGTTTAGATGAAGATTCTCCAACAATCTTGTATATTAATTTTGTTTTGAATATGATATCTCTAATTTTTCTTTTAATAATCTCATAAGATAGGTAATAAATTGAGAGTAAAGATAAATACATGCAAACTCAAGTTATTAATGAGCGTAAATATTTAACTAATACATTGTAGGTTCATTCAAGTCAACTCAATCTATATTGATTCATTCATAATTATTAATTATATGTTAGTGGGATTATTTACTTTCAACATGCCACATAAACAATTCAACTTATGTGTCACCTAATACTTTTGTAAGCCTACTTTAATAATATTTAATTTAATAGATTAACTATTAGAAACTCATTGCTCCTTGTTAATATTTAAAAATAAAACATTAAATTTTTTTATATTTTTTTATACTATGTTTATTTTAGTCCTTAATTTCTTAACTTGTTCGTTTTAATTTTTCATTTTTCTAATGGTAAACATCTATCTAATTATTTTGTTGAGCAATCATGTGTCATGTTAATTTTATTTTTTTTCTCTCATTTTAGTTTATCACATTACTCATCGTTTCACAAGTCATCATTTAACTAAATAACTTGGATTGATATTTTCAATAAGAATAACATTAGATATAATTGATGAATTAAAGAATTAAAAATGAACAAAATAAAAAAATAGAATTAAAATGAACACTAAGTCAGAATATAAAGACAAAAAACTTAATTAAGCTTTAAACAAAAAAGAAAGACAAGCTTGTGTGTCTGATTTTCTCTTTGCCTTTAACCTTGGATGTGAAGTTAAAAGAATGATGAAAATCATAAATATTCTTGCATAGGCACAGACTTAACTCGTAACATTTGCAAACATGCAACCACTAATTGATAGTAGATTAAATTGGGTTCCAACTTAGCAAATGCATAATTAAAAAAAAAACTATTGCTTAGTCGGGTTGAACCAACATATCTGACCGACTTGAACCCAACGAGTCTTGAATTCTTAAGATTTTGGGGAAATTCTTACTTCAAATTTTAAAACCTTCTGAAGAAGAATCCTCGATAGGGAGGTCACTTTGTTTTGGCAGGGACTTGAAGATTTAGGGCCATGTCCAAGCAAGCATGCAGCAGAAGTATCATTGATTAACGTAGGGGATGAGGAACTCAGTGAGTATAAGATTTATATCAAGTTCCAGCATAGGGAGATTATGGTGTTAGTGAATAGTATCATCCCCATCAACATCGAGGACATTTCGACTACCTTCAGTTAAGTGTGACTTTTTTGTCTAACTGCACATTATAGTAAAACATAGGATCTTGTGCTTGTCTACTATGATGGTGGTTTACCAATGACTAAGCATCTCCTGCCTCAATCAATTTTGACTTTTTAGCACAAATATAAGTGTATATATCTTTCATTGTTATGCCAACTTAATCAAATCCACCAACTTCTTCACCTAAATAACCCTAAATATTTTTACCCTAATAGCAACATTCGCCATTGAGTTTATAACACTTCCCTTTGTTGCTGATACATTTCTTATAGAATGCAATAAGAGTCTTCACTCAGGTCAGGTGGTGCAAAGTCATGGTTGTGATTTATTTTTACCAACTTTGTAATCGTCAGTACTCCTTCCTTACTTACTGTGAATCGCTCTATCGCTTCACAACTAGTTCTTGAATCTGATATATTGTAAACCATCTCACAACGCAACTCATTACTTTTGAAACCTTCTTTACTATAATAAAATTCTTTCATGCATTTTTTTTTCTCATATTCATAGTATAAGTCCCTCCTTTTTTAAACACTAAAACCCATTTGGTAGGCATGTGCTTAATACAAGTTATAAGGGTGCTCTTTCATATATACTACTTGACTAAGGTTATCTTGGGTGCTATTAACTACAGTTGATAAGGTCTCGCTTTGTTCCATATATCTCCTACATATGGTTAAATTTTAGAGCCCAACTACTAATACAAAAATGCAACAATTGTTATGGGAATAGTTTTCCTATTCAAGTTTCATTTAAATATAACAATTACAAAAATATATTTGCTAGATTAGGATTTTTAAATGACTTCATGAGAAAATATAATTTTTTTTGGTGTTTAAAGAAATTAAAATTTATATTAGATAATTGGCAGAAAAAACTAGGACCACAATGCACTTTCGGTACATTAAAATCTAAGTGGATGTGCAATGGGTTATTTTAATTTGGGTCATGCTGTCAGTGGTCCAACCATGGACCTTGCATTACTCAGCATTGGATGTGTTTAAAATCAAATCAATGGCTATTAGTGAGTACTGGTTACCAGTTAAGGAGGTAAAAAGCTAAAGAAAAATATTTTTGAATGAACCTTAATATAAATGAAATTGTTGGTGGTAAATTACTGCAAACAACACCATTTTCTCTAATACCACTACTCCATAACCTTTGTGGTCATCCTCCAAAGTCGACAAAGAGAAGCAAATGCCTCCCTATGTTGCTGGTCGAAGAAAAGTATACAGGGTTGGATGTTTCTTGAACTCCAACAACATCTCGAAACTCACTTTGCAGTAAAAAAGAAGAACAAAAATAGTGAAGCTCACACATGGAAGTAGACACTGAAATGCATGCAGCTGACCTTATCTCAAATGTGTGGCGCTAGAGGCATCTCTCAACGCAATCAACTACAAACGAGGGTTTAAGCTTCGTAACAAAATGAGGGACCAATTCATTCCTCTTAGTGTCAACGAATTTGAATGTAGATTTGAAGGTGGGTTGTTCTTTCAAAATGAAAAGAAGCTGTTGTTTGGAACAAAGTAAAACAAATGAATTGAAAAAACTAAGGAGGACTGGTATACAAATACAAATAGTTGAAGGGTTGAGAAACATAAAAGAAGTAAACATATTATTATGGGTTAAGTCAAAGGTTCATGGATGGACCTTTGACTAAAGGGTCCAACATAAAACAACTCGTGTGCAATACCTTAATTGGGACCACAATGCACTAACTTATGTCCAAGTAATGACATGAACTCATTCAGGGAAGAGTTTACAAAAGAATCTTCTACTAGTGTTCAATTTCTTGCCCAAATCAACAAAAAGGTCACTCCTTTAGGAGAAGTGGTACATTGAGATAAAGTTGTGATTCTCTATGCTAAATGTAGTGTCTTTAAGGCAGCGAATCACCTCCTGCAAAAACAGAATGAAAGCTTGAAAACATGCCTAGAAATACGATTAAGAGGAGTTGCGAGAAAGAAGAAGAGAACATCTCTACCGAATAATCTGTTTGGGTTCTTAATGATGGGAGCAAAATGTGGAAAAATTATTGCGTCTTCTTGGAGGAAGAGTTTTTCTTCCTCTAGAATAATCTAGCCCCATTAAAATGATGTTAGTACTCACATAGTTGGTGGGATCCCCAAAAAATAGATGGTGATGATCTATTGTGGAGGAAGAAAAAATTTCATTTGGGAGGAGGAAAGAATCTCTTGCAAAATGTGTGATGCAGGAGGTGCAGAAGATTTCTTGGAATATGTCATGGCATAGGATATAAATCTATATTATTTTTATTGTGATATTTTTGTGATTTTGTTTAAAATTATATTTGGATAATTTAAGATATTAGAATATCTTATTTTGTTATTTAGGAATTTTTATATCTTTCCTTATTTTTAGATATCTTATCTTTAATAATTTATTTGATTTGATTAGATTTTATATTTTAGGAATTTTATATTTGATTATAATTTTTATTTACAAAATTATTATTTGATAGGATTTTATATTTAATTAGGATTTTATTATCATTAGGTTATAAATACACTATAGGTGTATTATGTAAGGAATAGACTTTGATATGAATTAAATGAAATTACGTTTTTCTTTATTTTCAAGTATGGAGTTGTTTTTTTCTCTTTTAAGGCTTAGCTGAGTGCTAGTCTTGTATTTACATTTAACTTGCTCCATCAATGTGAAGCAAGAATTTCTCCTAAAATCTCAAATAACTTGTGTAGCTTTCTCTCATGGGTTTAAACTGGTTTGATATGTTGGTTCAAGCTGATTAAGCAGTATTTGTTTTTTTAATGGGTTTGCTGAGTTGGAACCCAATTTAATGTGCTGTGAATTGATGATTGGATGTTTGTAAATGTTACGTGTTAACCCTGTGCGTATGGAAGATGCATTTGGCACGTGTATCTTTCTTTTGTCTTAAGTGAAAAGGAGGAACATTGTCCAATCATTCTTATTTCTAACTTGATGGGGCAAGGGTTCAATTAAAAGCTTCCTTCTTAAGGAGTTTTCTTTCAAGTCCAATCAGAAAATTAGATGAACCATTATCATTAGTAATCTGGTACAATAAAATTCACTTGCTAATTCTGATGAAAATCATATGAATTAACATTTGGTTATTATATCTGCCTTACAAATTTAGAGATAAAGAGAGAAAAAAAACTTTCTTATTCTAGCCTTTTAGAAAGATTGTTCTGAAGTCACTATAGAGTTTAGAAGTAATATGACATAAACAAATAATAATTATTTGCTCTATTTTGTTAAAGATATAAAATTATTATTGAATTTCAATCTAATAACTTAAAGTTTTTGGAATAATTAGTCTTTGACATGATATAAGAAACTTTAAGATCAAGTAGTCAATAATTTGATTCTACATTAATTTTTAATAAAACTATTCTTGAACCTTTATATTTTAGCTCAAGTTTGAGGGACAGTTGATCTTTAACGTATTTTATTATTTCTTGCCCCAAAGAAATAGAAAAGAAGGGTTGGGGGAGAAATAGGACAATATTACTCGGTAACTAACTACTAATAGGATACTATTCTTGAACCTTTATATTTTAGCTCAAGTTTGAGGGACAGTTGATCTTTAACGTATTTTATTATTTCTTGCCCCAAAGAAATAGAAAAGAAGGATTGGGGGAGAAATAGGACAATATTACTTGGTAACTAACTACTAATAGGATATATATATATATTTTTTGGTGCAGATGGTATTTTTTGTCTTCACTCCCGCTCTTGTTTATAGCAGCCTGGCTAAAACCATAACTTTAAGGAGCTTGGTTATGTTGTAAGTTTGTTTCTTGCCACTTCTACATTTTCTTTTCTTTTTCTGTCTTGACATTTGTTTTATAAAAATCTCTCTATTTAGTTGGTTTAGCAGAGGTGCTTTCACGAATTATGTAGGTGGTTCATGCCGTTGAATGTTCTTCTCACGTTTATGGTTGGGACAGCTCTAGGATGGTTACTTATTAAAATAACTAGAGTTCCTCATCATCTTCAAGGCGTTGTGTTGGGGTGCTGTGCTGCTGGTAAGGTCACTTAATATAGATTTAAAATTTTCTCTTTAACGATCTTATCAATGTCATATAGATCAAAACCCTTTTCTGTCTATGAACATTTGGGGTTTGATGTCTACAGGAAACCTGGGAAATTTGCCTCTTATAATAGTTCCAGCTGTCTGTAAAGAAAGAAGCAATCCTTTTGGAGATGTGGATGTTTGCTACAGAAATGGACTGGCATATGCTTCTCTATCAATGGCAGTATGACACTAACTTAAAACATTTGGAATTTAAGTGTTTGCATAACTACACTTCTGAATTATTTTAAACTTTTTCACTGTGTTTCTTGTTTTTCAGCTTGGATCCATTTACATTTGGTCTTATGTGTACAACATTGTCCGCATATATTCACGCAAGATTCCCAACGCAATCGAAGTTGATGATTCCACAGAAAATCAAGTGTCTGCAACAGAAACTGATCCAGAAAACCTTCCAAAATGCTCCACAGGAGCATTGGTTACTGCTGAGGACAGATCACAGACTAATGATCACGTGAAGCAACTTGAAATTGAATGCACAGTGCCTGATGGACAAGCAAAGGTAGTTGTACATAAGTTTTGATATAATTAGAATATATATGGCATGAATTTTTTACTCCTGTGGACTCTTCCACCAGTGAAATCTCAAATGAATTTCTGAGAATCCATTATAGTGTTTTACTCTTTTTGGTTGGCTCCTGCAACATCCATCATCACCTTCTTATATCAGCACAAAATGCTAGTTTCTAATTTACTGAAATCTTATATTGTTTAGCTTAGAGTTGAATGGAATAAATAAGAATTAATGATGGCTTATGCATAACCTATCGGCAAAAGTAGAAGAGATAATAGGACTGAAATGAATGTGGCGTACCTTCATATACTATTGCATTTTACTCTGTGATGAGGAGTGAGAAGCACTATTCCTGTTAAGATGTAGAAAACATTTGATAGAAGTTATGATCTTACATTTTCAAGAGTTTTACAGGTAACCAAAAAGGAAAAGATTATGAAACGACTGAAAATAATAGCTGAAAAGATCAACCTGAAGGTACTATTTGCACCTTCCACGATTGGCGCGGTATGTCAAAAGTTCTCCTATTTTTCTCAGTAGTCTACCTATTATTTTCCATCAATTCATTCATTTGACGGAGAGGGAATGCTCTATAGAATGAGGCATACTAGTTATAATAAGAAAATTACAACACATAAATAGTCTCATTTTGTTCAATCCTAGAATTAGCACTGGTCTAATAATATTGACTCATATCACTACACTTACTATGTTGATATTTCAACCAAGTTAGATGCTTCTGAAGCACATAGAAAGCTTCAGAAATTAAATTGTTAACCCTGAATCATAGAAAGGCATTATCTTGGTTTATAAATGTTAGACTAACATAGTTACAAACATGCGGTGCGTGTGAATACGCGGTACGAATACGGGGTACATGATTTGTTATTTCTTGTAATTATATTACAAAAACTTTCTTTATAACGAATCTGGTATGCGGTACAACAAATCCAGTATGCGATTCCGCAGGGTTGTTGAGTGAATCTGGTAACTATGGACTAAAACCAGCTTAACTATGTGCTACTGATGACAATTAGGTTACAATATATTGAAACCTTATTAGTTCTTCCTAACAAAGATGCTTCCACTTTTCTTTCTGTGCATGCAGATTGTTGGTTTAATAATTGGCGTAGTCCCTCAATTTCGAAAACTATTAGTTGGTGACAGTGCTCCTCTCCGTGTGGTTCAAGACTCTCTAGTCATGCTGGGGTATGTATCCTCATTCCTCTGCACCCACATTTGGTTCTTAGGTTAAAAAGTAAAGGTACTTTATTTGATTGTATCCTTTTATTTTCTCTGATTTCCAGGGATGCAAGCATTCCAGCACTGACCTTATTGGTTGGTGCAAAACTTCTCAAGGGTAATCAATAACATGAATTTCTCAATTGAGTCATTCATATCTTGGATTGAGTTCAATTTGGTAGTCACATTTGAAAATGAATGTGATGACAGAGATTGGATGCTTTTCAGGTTTAAAAGGACTTGGAAAGCAGCTTCCACTTATTGTTGGCATTACTGTTGTTAGATTTATTGCCTTGCCAGCAATAGGTATAGGAATTATTAAAGGTGCCGTTCACTTCGGCTTGATCCACTCTGATCCATTGTATCAGTTTCTTTTACTGCTTCAATTTGCCCTTCCACCCGCAGTAGCCATGAGTAAGTTGTTTATGAAACTTAAAAATGAGTATTTGTTTCCTGTCATATTTATCAGTTTAATTCTCAGCAGAAAAATTTATAGTATATAGTAATATCTGTGGTTTTAAATTGTAGTCTGCAATCGCAATTGTGATCATAATATTGCGATTTGAAAGGTCTCCGTAAGTGCATCACAACCACAAATGTGGCTGCAATTTCTCACAATTATTTGTAATTTCTATTATCACAATACAACTGCAACCGGAAGCACAATTTAAAACTATGGTAACATCTTCAGATGGAATTGAAGGACAAAAGCAAGAGTAATTAAACAATGGCAACATAAATGAGTTTTTTATTTTATTATTTTTTTTCTCAAAAAACATGTTATGATAGAGGAGACACACACTCTAATAAAACTCTCTTGATTTGATATTTTTGGCTTACATGAAAAGCACTGATAAAGACTATTTATAGGTACATAAGATCCGTCTTGACAACCCTTACAAGAAACTTAATCCCAAAATGTTAAATGCTCTAATTAACTAAATACATGCATGGCCAAATACTTAGAACCTACAAATACTTGAATATGCCAATACATGAATAATAATTAATTAAATACATGTATCAAGTTTATTAAATTTCCAACTGGTTCACCCCGAACAAAGGATCATAAATCAGCTGTGCTCGACTCCAATGGTGCAAACAACAGCACAGGCTCACTGTTGTTTTAATTCCAAAAAGGAGACATCTCTATATTACTAGGTGGCATCATAAATGGAGAGAATTTGATTATCCTCATTCCTATAAAACTTGTTCATTCTCTCGCATTTGGTTCTTTTAGATTCTCTCAAAGTGACATAGTATTTATCTGGCAGTTTGAATAATGAAGTTGATTACTATTGGTGATGATTGAAGAAGTTATTTTCACATTGAATGGCAGGATAAATAATATATGCACTAAGAAAATTTATCAAATCTTCCTCGTATACACTTCTTTGTCTATACATACCTATCCATTGATAGTATGCATAAATTTAATTTCATATAAGCATGCGTTCATTTTATTTTATTACTGGAAGCATGCGTTCATTCTTATTATAATAAATATGGACATTATTATTCAGATGTTCATAATTTACAGGCTGCAAAAGACATTATTCTCAACCTGTTTGCATTTCCAATACTTTCGGTTCACTTCATATCCACATAATTATTCACTTTCTGTTGCCATAAAAATCTGAACCAGTTTTCTTTTAGACTCTAGCTGGAAATATACTTATTTTATGACTGTGCCAGGTACGATTACTCAGTTATTTGGGGCTGGTGAGGGTGAATGCTCAGTTATCATGTTAGCAACTTATTCCTGTGCTGCTGTTTCGCTTACTCTCTGGTGCACATTCTTTATGTGGCTTGTACTATAATTATTTTATATTGCAAGATCTTCTTTGACGCTTCACAAATGCCTCACTGTCAAAGAAAATGCATCGTAAGATCTAAAGATCTCTACAGAGTTTGGTTAAATTAGGACTGGCATAAGGTAGATAAATATTTCAGTGTGTAAGTGTGGAAGGCATATATGTTGTAACTTGTAACTTTATGCTATTATTTGTAGCCAAAACAAAAGGGAAAAAGGGGGAAATAAGAAAGAGAGGGAGATCCATAATATAATACTATAATGGATAATTTCTCACAGTATCCACCCCCTTATTATCTATATTCTTACAATATGAAGCAATTTTGAGCAGCTATGTACACTGCTTAAGTTGAGCAGCAAACATCTGGTTAAACAGCGTACGTCACAAATTGCACTGCTGTCTTTTAAGAACTTATATGCTTCACGTCGAGATGGCACTAAACATTTTTTTGTTTGTCCCATAATACGAAATATGGAGGCTTGGGATCAATCAAAAAAAAAAAATGAACGCAAAGTTATAGGATTTTAGCAATAACATATATGTACGTCCTTTCACCTAATAACTTGGTTTTTAAGTGATTGATTCCTTGACAGTTTTTTTCTTGTTTTTTGTTTATTTTTTGTTTTTATTTTTCCTTTCTCAAAGCTTTGAAAGAGAGAATTATTATGATATTATTTGCCGTGAAAATTTGTCAAAGATTTAATTAGGATCAATGTTCTTAAAGCCGGACTAGATGGTGAATTAAAAAAAAAATTGATTGAGGTTCAATCGGTTAGATTGGACAGTCAAATTAGATAACATCATAATTATATCATATATATATATATATATATATATATATATATATGTAAACTATTTTTATATTTAAAAAATATAACAATATTAATAAATAGTATGATAGCCAAAAATTTATATTTTTCTTTATATAGTTAAATTTGTTTTTATTTAAGTGCTATGTTATATTAAACATTTTTATATGAATGAATATATAAATTATTTTATATAAAATATCCTATTCCTCAAAAATCAAAAGTTCAAATCTTGTCAATTCCCCTTCACATTTTCTTTCTCTCTCTCTTTCTCTCTCTATCATATCTTGTCTTTTCCTCATCCTCACTCTCTCTCTCTCTCTCTTCCCCTACAACTCTTTTTTTCTTTGTGTGATGGAGAAACTATGAAAGTCAGAGAGGCTCTATAAGAAAAATTCTTACCTAAACCATGGACACCTAATTGGGTGTATCAGACCAATCATAATTGAATATTTTTATGGATAATTATGTTACATAATTAATTTCATAAAAATCAATAAAAATACTAAGTTTTGATTGGCCTGGTGCACCCAACTATGGTGTCCATGATTTAGGTAAGAATTTCTCGGCTCTGTAGCAAGAAAAATTGTACCTAGGCTTGCACTAGTGGACAAACGATGCGTGGGGAAAAGGGGTGGATTGCTGGTGATTGGGCCATTACAAAAGACAGCAAATTCTTTAGGGTAACACTTAATGGACCACTAGTTTTCTGTGATTTACTGGTCAAACCCAGTTTTGATTGGTCTAATCTGATCTAACCGTTGAAACGATTATATTAGCGAACCAAAGTCGAAGAAGCCTTTGGTTTCTGGTTTGAGTGATTGGAAACAACACTAGTTAGAACCAATTCTCAATGGTCACTTTTTGATTTCTCTGATATTTTAACAAATATTTTGATTCTGATCTAAATTCTAAGAGCAAATCGACTCCTCTAAGACTTTCAAGTTTCTAGTAATTTGTAAGATGCTAACGTTAAAAAGCTTTAACAACCAGAAATTGATTAAGTGTGATTGGGGAGGAAAGAGTAAGTCAAAAAGTAACTTGATAGGAACGAAAATGAGCATAAAAGAAAATTATAGAAATGATAAAATATGTCAAAGTAAAATGACATATATGATAAAGTGTTAAGAAGAAAAGTAACAAGCAAATTAATTCACTAGAAGTTAAATTGATAGAAATGTAAATAGTAAAGAATGTAAAGTGTTGAAAATAAGTGCATGAACACAAAGAAACTCCATGAGTAACCACATTGCGTTCTTCAGGTAGACTTGAGACTTTGTACAACATAGCTTCAAGTAGCTTCTTTAGAGCATATTATCTTCACTTGTCAAAAGACAATTCTCCAAGATTGTAGTTAATCTATAAGATTTTGACATAAAAAAAGAATTATAAGAGCATTGGATAATATCATAGCAAAGTGCAGAAACTAAATCAAGCTCCTCTAGAATAAGCTTCCCTTTTTCAAAAGAAAAGATGAATAGATCATACTATAAAGAAAGAAATTGATTTGCTTTATCATTTTATCCTTGCTCTCTCCCTTTTAGCATCGATCAAGGGCAAAAATATGGAGAACAAAACAGTACAAAATAACAGAGCAAATACTAAAACCATATTTAACATACAAAAGATCTAAAGAATGAGGAGAAGATTTGAGGAATTGTGTGTCGATTACACACAAGTAATCCATATTCCATTATATATACAATGAACAAAATAAATCAAGAAGTGATTATCTCTCAATTACATAAACAAATCTCCTAACAACCAACTATGAGTCAACAATGACTCATGCTATATACAAAACACGTGCCTAATTCTAACATCTCCCTTAAGTTGGAACATATATGTCATATACACTAAGCTTGTTACAAATAAAATGAACTCAAGGCCCTCTAATGGACTTATACAAATATATAGATCAACTAATTGATCGTTGAAATTGATAAAACCATTAGTGATCTTGCTTGTATACACATTTTCTCTAACAAAATGCCAATAAACCCTTTGTGTTTGGTCATTTCATGAAAAATTGGGTTAAAACCAATATGTAGTGTAGCTTAATGTTAGAAATCAATTTCATTTCCTTGACATCTCATCATTTAAGATGCTGAAGTGTTTGCTTTAACCACGTAATTTCATAGGTTACTACTGCTATAACACAATACTCGACCTTTGCACTGGATTCAGCAACTATGTTTTGTTTCTTACTAGCGGTACACAACCCGACCCGTGAACCCGACCAACCCGATCCGACCCAATCAAATATATCCGGGTTGGTTCGGGTAATCAGGTCTATTCGGGTTAAACCCGATAAAATCGTCTGAATATTGATTTGGGTAACGAGTTTAGTGAACCAACCTGATGACCGGATCCAAAGACCCAAGAAAACAACGTCGTTTTGCCTATATTCAAGCCCTCATTTTATTCTTTCTCACTTAGGGTGCGTAACCCGATTCGGTGACCCGCGAACCCGACTAACTCGATTACCCAACCCGAACTAACCCGATTCTAGTCGGGTTAGTTCAGTTCGGGTTACTCAAATTTTTTTTCCAAAAATCGACCCAACCCAACTTGATCTCACCTAATTGGTTTGGATTTTTTCCCTCTAAACCCGACCTGACCCGACCGTGATCACCCCTATTTCTTACTCCTCCATGAGATTAAGGTACCTCTAATAAAGACACAATATCCTGAAATTGATCTTTTATCAAATAGTGAATTCACTCAATCAACATCAAAATAGCCAACAAATTGAGCATTGCCTTTATTTTCATAAAATAACTCTTTACCAGGTGCACTCTTGAGTTATCTAAGAATAAGAACCACAACATTCCTGTAAACATCTAATTTTGTCTAAGAAAAAAAATATAAATAAAAAATTAATTAAGGTAATTAATTTGTTTAAAAATTGATGAGAAAAGAAAACAAAAGAGAAAAAAAAATTGCTTTGTTCTCTTATGCACTAAAGACTTATTTTGCTTAAGGCCTAAAATTCACTCCCCAAACTCAATCCAGCATCCAAACCCAACCTAATCTCCAAGTCCATGACCTATTGACGAAACCCAACTCGTTATTCATACCCATAACCCAAACAAAAGAATTGTGGAAGTCCTTCACGTTGAAGGAGCTTCAACGTGAAGGTAGCTGTTACAAAAAGAAAACAAGGGTGGTACTGTCTGCAGGGATAGGGGAGCAGAGCAGGCATTGAACATCATATTTTTTCCCCTCAAATCCACGTCCACCGTCCCACAAGAAAAGAGAGAACCCTCTGCATTAGAAACAGAACTTCATTTTTTTTCTTTCCTCTCACACAAGTACACAGCAAAAAAATCATTCTCACCGCCCACTTCAAAACCATTCTCACCACCCATCTTCACCCATTCTCGGCAAGCTTCCACCATCACCACCAACCACGTCCAAACTCCACCATCACCACCATTCCACTATCCCATCTCCACCATCTTCAACTCCTAAAAACCTTCCTCCATAGCACCGGATACTACCTCGGCCACCAACCTCCACCATACATCCATTCTAGCTAACTAAACGCATCTCCTACTTCACCATAAAACCAAGTGTTAAATTTTAATTTTAATTATATATATATATATATATATATATATATATATATATATATATATATATTATGTGAATTAGCATTAATCAATAATTAAAATATTATTTAAATCATTAATATATATTAATTATGAAATTATGTTTATAATATAGCACTTGATCAGTTTATGAACATTGTAATTAGACTTTTGTTGTGAGTGGCCCTTAATGGGTTTATGCTGTTCATTTGGTAGCTCATTGAGAAGTCTCTACTCTTATTTGGTAAATTAAAAACTGCTTCCCCATTAGGCAGTTTTCATTACGTAAGAAAACCTACCAGGATTGAGGGCAGTTTCTCTCACACATGCAAATTCTCTTGATCCCTTCACTGAAGAACAATGGATTATGGAATCATGTCAGGTACACATTCTTAATCTATCTCTTGAATACAATTCATTTAATATGCTATAATCTTATTTCTATAATTGATCTAAGTTTATAGAATTGATATAAAATCCTTCAATTGGTATAAGAGTCAGGTTAGATACAGATTATGACTTTTTTTTTCATAATTAAATCAGAAATTCGTATATCCTAATTTATAAACCCTAATTTCAATTGGGTCTTTTTTTTCCTGATCGAATCGATTGGGTATTTTGATTCGTATGCCAAAATATGAATCAAAAGTCGTGATAATAGTTAGGCTTTTGATTCATTACACTATCATGCCAATATTTTGATTTATATGCCTAATTTCGATTGAGTTTTCCACTCTATCCAGTTTTCGTTTTCCACCACCAATTGATTATATATGAGTTTTTCACGTTTTTCAATACTTTTCTACCACCAATTACGTTGAAGCCAACATTATCAATGGTCAAAATGATTATATATAATAATTATATCCTGCACGTAATGCGTAGAGTTCGGAATAGTGTGACCTCAGATACAAGTCATTGTTATTTAATATTTTAATACTTTGGAATTTTATCAAAATTTTGGACATATGTAATTTAATTTATCTGAGATTAATTTGTAATTTTAAATATTGTACTATCAAATTTTGGGCTTGAAATCTTTTTTGTGATTATTTCTTACTCTGTTAGTGACTCTTTGGTATATGACACTCTCCCTGTTAATGTGTCATAGTCATGAAATTATTTTTGAATATATATGTGAATTGATTTTTTTAATATAAGTTTATCATATTCTATTAAGTATAATTACTAATAATTTGTATAATTGTGAGCTCACCTATCGTTGGTACAATTGTGCAAATTTTGTGACTTGAATGATTAATTTTTTTTAATCATAATTCTTATTGCATTGATAGTAATTATACCCTATTAATGTGTTGTTATTAATGTAATTTGTTATTGTACAATGTGCTGTTAGTTTTATGCTTATGTCAATTATCCTTCGAGTACCCAATCGGTATTAGAAATTCTGGTGATATAAGATTTGTGCATTGTATTATTATTTTTCTTATTTATTATGGTTCGGGACCCTTAGACGGGACCATGATAAGTAAAATTTTTTTCTAAAAGGGCTTATTTGGCTGTGCATACAGAACCATTTAATTCTCTTGTTACATGATAAGATTGTGCATATTAAATGTTTCCTTTTGTTGTTTTCATGCCAGCCTCTTTGCCCATGCAATTGACTTTTGTCAAGACTTTGAATGGGACTAACTTTGATGATTGGAAAGAATCTCTGGATCTCTATTTAGCTATCACTAATATGGACTTGGCTTTGAGAGAAGAAGAGCCTGCTGCTCTTACTACTGAGTCCATTACTGCTGAAAAGGCTTCTCGTGAAAAATGGGAGCACTCAAACAGAGTGTGTCTTATGGTGATGAAATACACTATGGAGAAGTCAATTAGACAGAGCATTCCAGAGAGCAAGAAGGCTGTGGAATTTCTGAAATCTCTTGGTGAGAAATTCATGACTTTTGATAAAGCTCAGAAGGGCGAATATTTTTCTTTGATTAAGAAGACTAAATATGATGGTGTTAGTGGAGTTCGTGAGCACATCATGAAGTTAGTGCACTATTTTAATAAATTGTAGTCTCTCAAGGTTGATCTCGATGAGAGTTATCTAATCTGGCAGGTTCTGGAGTTACTTCCTTCTCAATTTGATGTTCTAAAGACCTCTTATAACACTCAGAAAAATGAGTGGACAGTTCATGAAATGGTTGCTATTGTCTCTCAAGAAGAGGATTCTATAAGGAAAGGGAAATCACACAGTGTTCAGTTTGTTGCTTCTACTTCTGGTACTAAAAATGAGAAAAAAGGAAGGTTACAAAGGCAAGTTTCAACATAATAAGAAGAAAAAGGAGAAAATATCTCAAAATATAGAACCTAAGAAGAATTTCTTCAAGCCTAACAAGAATTTCTTCAAGGGAAACTGCAAGTATTGCAAGAAGTATAGCCATAAAGTGGATGATTGTTACATTCTCAAGAAGAAACTTGAGAAGCAAGGTACACTCCTAGCTCTATCTTGTTTTGAATCAAATGTGATTGATGTTGCTCCCAATACTCGGTGGTTTGACTCAAGTGCAACTATTCACGTTGTGAATTCTTTACAGGGGTTCACAAGCCTGAGGAAACCAAGTAATGCTGAATCCAAGATTATTGTGGGAGATGGAACTAGAGTATCAGTGGAAGAAATAGGAGTAGTTACCTTGCATTTACCTTTCGGTCATACTTTATTATTGAAAGATGCTGTTTATGTACCTTCCATGAGGAGAAATTTAATTTCAGTTTCAGCTTTGGATAGATGTGGCTACACTTTTGAATTGGGTAATGGAAAAGTTGTTGTTTGTTTTGATTCTGTTGTCGTTGGTTCAGGAGTTTTGTGTGATGGGTTATATATGTTGAATTTGAATGATATGTCTGTTAACTCTGTTGTTGGAAGTAAGCGTAATAGGACTGATGAGAGTTATTCTATGCTATGGCATAGACGTTTGGGGCATATCTCTAGGCCCCGAATTGAAAGATTGATTAGGGAATGTATTCTTCATAACCTTAACTTATCTGATTTTGACACTTGCATTGATTGTGTTAAAGGCAAGTTCACTGCCAAAACTAGGAATAAAGGAGCAAACAATGTGATGATGTACTATTGTTGATTCACACAGACATGTATGGACCCATTACACCCACTGCCATGGGTGGATATAGGTATTTTATTACCTTTATAGATGACTTTTCCAGATTTGGTTAGATAGATCTTCTCCAAGAAAAAGCTGGTTCTTTGGATGCCTTCAGATCCTTCAAGGCTGTTGTTGAATTGAAGACAGGCAAGGAGATCAAATGTGTGAGGTCTGACAGAGGAGGTGAGTATTATGGCAGATATGATGAAACTGGAAGAAATCCAAGACCGTTTGCCAGATTTCTCGATGAATGTGGAATTGAAGCTCAATATACTATGTTTGGTACTCCTGAGCAGAATGGAGTTGCAGAGAGACGTAATCGCACGCTTATGGATATGGTGAGATGCATGTTGAGTCATTCATCATTGCTAGATTTTCTTTGGGGAGATGCCTTGAAGACTGCTGTGTACATTCTTAGTCAAGTACCTAGTAAGTCTATACTGAAAACTCCCTATGAGCTTATGACTGGAAGAAAGCCGAGTTTGAAATGCTTTCATGTGTGGGGTTGTAAGGCAGAAGTTAGACCTTATAATCCTCATCAGAAGAAGCTTGATCTTAAGACTATTAACGGCTTCTTCATTGGCTACTGTGTGGGCTCTAGAGGTTGTAGATTCTATTGTCCTTCTCACTCCTTGCGAGTCATCGAGCCTGACCGAGCGATATTCTTTGAGGATGATTTGGATAGTGGGAGCCATACACCACAACCAGTCACTCTTAAAGAAGATTGGATTGTTGTTCCTATACCAGCTGTTTCACTTCCTGCAAATATTATGGTTCCAGTCAATCATAATGATGATAAGGTTTTTCGAGGAGAAGATGATGTAATGGCACCACTAGCTGATGAACAGGAACCAGATGACATTGCTGAAGTAGTCTCATTAAGACGATCTCAGAGAGTACACAGGCCTTCTATACTAGATGACTTCAGGAGCATAAGTTTGATCTTCATGATGACGATGATCCTATAACTTTTAAGGAGGCAATCTCTAGCTCTCATGCTTCTGATTGGCTAAATGCTATGCATGATAAATTGTCTTCTATGTCTCATAATATGTTTGGGATCTCGTGGAGTTGCTAGTTGGTTGCAAACCCATTGGGTGCAAATGGGTTTTCAAAACCAAGGTAGTCCAGATAGTAGAGTTGAGAGGTACAAAGCTAGACTAGTAGCAAAATGCTATAGTCAAAGAGAAGGCATTAATTATAAGGATACTTTCTCACCGGTCTCTACAAAAGATGCATTTCGAGTTGTTATGGCTTTGGTAGCTCATTTTGATTTAGAACCTCACCAGATGGATGTGAAAATGACTTTTCTAAATGGAGATCTAGCCGAGGATGTTTATATGGTTTAGTCTGATGGTTTTGTTGAAACAGGTAAGGAGCATTTGGTTTGCATACTTAAAAAGTCCATTTATGGACTGAAACAGGCATCCAGGCAATGGCATTTGAAATTTGATCAGGTTGTCACTTCTTTTGGCTTCAAAGAAAATGCCTCAGATCAGTGCATTTATTTGAAGACTAGTGTGAGCAATTTTATAATTCTTGTTCTGTATGTTGACGATATTCTTCTTACTAGCAGTTGTGTTAAACTTTTGACTGAAACAAAAATGATATTGAGTAGTCACTTTGATATGAAGGACCTTGGTGATGCTTCAGTTGTTTTAGGCATCCTGATTTACCGTGATAGGTCACGTGGCATTCTTGGATTGTCTCAAAGAGGATATATTGAAAAAATCCTCAAATGGTTTAACATGCATTCTTGCTCCCCATGTTCTGCACCTGTTCAAAAAGGTGATAAACTCTCTAAATCTCAATGTCCTCAAAATGATATGGAGATAGTTGAAATAGAAAAAGTCTCATGTTTCCGCTATTGGCAGTTTAATGTATTGATGATCACATATTTGATACATTAATAAGCTTTCATTCTTAGTCATTTACACTCTCCATGTACTTAATTGATTGAGTTTTATTATGTTTTGTAAGTTTGGACTCAAATTGGACTTAATTGAATTTTTCAGCATGATTCATGTCTTACACTGTTTCTGTATTTGGGCCATATCTTGGTCTTTGGAGGTGAGTCTAGTGGCATTTGAAATATAAGAGAGAGTTATACAACTTTCAGGATACCTCAAAGGCCCAATCACACAAGTAGATAACTCAAACTGGGGTTGAAGCAAGAACTAGAGTGCTGTTCTTGACAGCTTGACCTATGTATACTGTTCATTCCATATTTCGGACTAGATATTGTCAAATGGGCTAAAATTTTGTTATTAAATACTTGAGACCTATATCTACAACTTTTATGTTGAACACTTTTCAAGAATCGGAGGTCTAGTAGGTGATATTGGGCTTGAAAGTCAGAACAGAGGTGCTGAAACTGGGCTTGAATACTCTGCAGTAATTGGCCTATATCGTGGACTATAGATGGCCAAATGAGGTGATTCTGGTATCCATTTTGAAGCCAAGATCAAGCCCTACAACTTTGATGAAGATCATATTTGCTCATTCTAATGCATTCAATGACTTCAGAGCTAAATGATTTCGGAGACAAGGAATCTCCATAATTTTTCACTCACCAAAAGTCATTTGGCATTTTCCACTCATTTTCCACTCATCCACTCACTAATGACTCAGTCCTCTTATCATTTTGGATTTCTAATCCTCTATAAAAGGGGGCCTTAGCAGATCATTGAGGGTGTTAGGTGTTAGTTACCAAAATGATGCCATTTTGTTACTAGGTTTTCTTGTAGTAATTTTCCTTTGTTCTAAATTAAAGTCATGTTCTTCTTCTTCTTCTTTCTTTCTTTCTTTCTTTCTTCTTATCTATGAGTAACTAAATTTCATTTTACTTGGGTGAAAGGGTGAAGCTCTTGGTAATAAAATAAGGTTAGATTTATTCTTCTCTTGTACTTAAATGATTTATATTTTCTAGTAACCATTATACGTGTTATAATTTGTTTCTTATAATTTAGAAACCATCTTTGTAAAGAGGAGTTCTTGATTTGTTGTAGATAAAATATTAACACAATGAATGCTTTAACCTATTTATAAGTGGTGGTAATATTTTTCGGAAACATAATATAATTACGTATATTATTTTAAATGGACTTTTAACGTTGTATTTTTCGATTGGAATCTCCATGTTGCGAGGATTCTAATTGAGTTATAAAAAGAATTAATCTTACTTTTACTTTATTTACCAAGAGTGAATAGTTTAACCCAAGTAAATAATTTTTACCGTAGTAATAAAATATTTATTTAACCTTAATTAATCTTCAACAATTCCCTGTGGATCGACCTCGGACTCCCGAGAAATTTATTACTTGAGACAACCTGCACTTGGGTTCGCAATGCAACAATTAATCCCGCATTAAGTTTTTGGACTTGGTTGAGAAAAATATGCATCAAGTTTTTGGCGCCGTTGTCGGGGACTTGATTTGAAGACCGAATTTCTGGTGTAAAAATTTTGTATATATACTAACAACTAACTAGTGGGGGAACTTCTTCCTTTTTAATTTCTGTGCATACAAACTTGTGGGGGAAACTCTCCCTAATTTTTCTGTAATCTTTAATCATTAATGAAATAATATTTCTTCTTCTCTTCTCTCTCGTTGGAGCAAAAAATCGGCTTGCCGATTCTCCAGTTTTCATATTTTAAATTTACTTTCTCGTACTTTATTTTCTCGTATTTATCTTCTCATTTTTTTTTGTTATTTATTTTTTGTTATTTATTTTTTGTTTACTAACTTATTAACTTTCTTACTAACTATTTAAATACTTACTTTATCAGCTATTTAACTTTTTACTTTTTCTGCTTCTAACATTTTAATTTATTTGCATACTAACTTTTTACTTTTTCTACTTATTAACTTATTTGGTGGTTGGTTTATACCACACCTTTATTAATATTTATTTGCTAAGTGTTAATATATTTGGTGGTTGGTTTATACCACACCTTTGTTAATATTTAATGGACGGTTTATACTGCTAGCTTGTACATTTTATTTTATACTTTAAGTTACTTGTTTATGCTTAATTGGTATCGTGATTTAAATTCTGGTCGCTTGGTTAAAGTTAATCCTAGTACTTTACATATTGATTTGTCTGAATCACAATCACACACATTAAGCACAATGGCTGAAAACGAAAGTGTGCATGATGAACATGAAAATCAACCGTTGCAAACCATGCGTGAGTTCTAGTCCATCATGTTTTATCTTTCCACTCAATGCCAACAATTTTAGATTCAAGTCAGGTATGATTTCTTTACTTCCTAATTTCCATGATATAGAATCTGAAAGCTCATATTTACATCTAAAAGAATTTGAGGAAGTATATACTGCTTTTAATGATCAAACTTGTACTGAAGAGATTGTTAAGCTTAAATTATTTCCTTTTTCTTTGAAAGATAAAGCAAAAACTTGGCTTAATACTTTGAAACCAAGATCAATTGGCACATGGCAAGAAATGCAAGGAGAGTTTTTGAAGAAATTTTTTCCAACACATAAAACCAATGCTTTGAAAAGACAAATCCAACATTTTTTTCCAAAATTCCAATGAAGCATATTTTCAAAGTTGGTAACGTTTTAAGGATTTGTTGAATTCTTACCCACATCATGGTTTTGAAAAATGGTGCACTATAAGCTTCTTTTATGAAGGGTTAACACCCGAAACTAAACAATTTGTGGAAACAATGTGCAATGGTAAATTTCTTGATAAAGAACTTGATGAAGCTTTAGACTATTTAGACCATTTGGCTGAAAATTCTCAATCATGACATGATACTAATCCTTCTAAAAATTCAATTAGATCTAACCTTGCAAGTGCTAGTAAAGGAAAATATCATCTTAGTCAAGAAGAAGATCTAAATGCTAGGTTTGCTAGTTTAGCTAGAAAGGTTGAAGCCATGGAATTCGGGAAAGTAAAAGAAATCAAATTTGTGCAAAATGAAGAAATTTGTGACATTTGTGATGAATTAGGACATTCAACAAATGAATGTCCAAAAATTCCTATTTTTAAAGAAGTTGTGCATGAGCAAGTAAATACAATGAACAATTTTAAAAAGCCATTCACTTCTTCTTTTTCATATACATACAATCCGGGATGGAAAAATCACCCAAACTTCAGTTGGAGGAATAGCAACCAGGCATAATTCATGCAACCACCACCTCCTTAGGCACAACAAGATTCTCAAAATTCTCAAGGATATGTACCCTATGTCCCACCATATAGGAAAAATCTTGAAGGAACATTGCATGCATTCATGGAAAATTAAGAGGCCATCAATAACCAAAACACTCATGCTATGATTGACGTAAAAGACACTCTTGCTAAACTTTCTTCTGCACTTGCCATTCATGAGAAAGGAAAGTTTCCTTCTCAACCTCAACCAAATCCCAAGGGTCAGTTTAGCCTAAATTAGGGTAGTTTAGAGAGTCAAAAAATAGATCAAGTCAACTCAATGATAACTCTTAGGAGTGGAAAGGTTGTTAAAAAATAAATTCCTGAACTTTTTGAGAAAAATGACGAGTCAATTCCCAAAGATGAAGAAGGGGTTGATAAGCCACCTAGTCAAAAGGAGATCAAACCCTCTCTTTCACCCCCATTTCCTCAAGCATTAAACAATTCAAGTAAAGTGAATCATAACAGTGATATTTTTGAAATCTTTAAACAAGTGATGGTCAATATTTCTCTGTTAGATGCTATCAAACAGATTCCTTGTTATGCCAAATTTTTGAAAGACTTGTGTACTATTAAAAGGAAACATAATATGAAAAAGAATGCATTTTTGACTGAACAGGTAAGCTCCATTATTCAAAACAATAATGAGTTGAAATATAAAGACCCTGGTTGTCCTACAGTTTCATGCATTATTGGAGAACATAAAATTGAACGAGCTTTACTTGATCTTGGTGCTAGTGTTAATTTGCTTCTATATTCAGTTTATCAGCAACTCAATCTTGGTGAGTTAAAACCAACTTCTGTAACTCTTCTACTTACTGATAGATCAATTAAAATTCTAAAATGAATAGTGGAAGATGTGTTGGTATAAGTTGATAAATTCATATATCCTGTGGATTTTATTGTCTTGGAAACTGAACCTATGGTTGATAGTTCTAAGTCAGTTCCTATTATTTTGGGTCGCCTATTTTTAACAACATCTAATGCTTTGATAAATTACAGAAATGATGTGGTGAAGCTAACATTTGGAAATATGACACTGGAGCTTAATGTTTTCAATATATGCAAGGAACCACATGAAGTTTATGATGACAAGGAAGAGATTGAAGGGATTGAGGCTATTATAGATGATCATCTTCAAATCAGGAGTTCTTCTGACCGATTAGAAATTTGTTTAATTAATTCCTTTGATTCAGGTACACAATTAGATGATGATATTTCTGAAGTATGTTCTTTACTTGATTGTTCACAGGTAATGGAATACAAGGGATGGAAGCAAAAATTCGAAGAGATAAAACCCATGAATGATGATACCCATGAAGAAGTACCGACACTGGAACTAAAGCCATTACCTAATGGGTTGAAGTACACATTTTTGGGAGAAGAACAAAGCTCTCCAGTGGTAATTTCCTCATCCCTGACCAAAGAACAAGAAGGTAGGTTGATAGAAGTACTTAAAAGGCATAAAGTGCAATTGGATGGACATTAAAGGATATAAAAGATATTAATCCATTAATTTATACACATAGAATACATTTAGAGGATAATGCTAAAACATCTCAATAACCTCAAAAAAGATTAAATCCACACATGAAAGAGGTAGTTAGAGCTGAAGTTCTTAAATTACTTAATGTTGGAATTATTTATCCTATCTCTGATAGCTAGTGGGTAAGCCCTACATAAGTTGTGCCTAAGAAATCTAGAATAACAGTGGTTGAAAATGAAAAAGGAGAATTAATACCTACCCGAGTCTCATCTAGTTGGTGTATGTGTATTGATTTCAGAAAATTGAATGCAGCCACTAGGAAAGATCATTTTCCATTGCCATTTCTGATCAGATTCTGGAAAGAGTAGCAGGACATCCCTACTATTATTTTCTTGATGGTTATTCAGGATATAATCAAATACCAATTGCATTAGAGGACCAAGAAAAGACCACTTTTACTTGTCCCTTTGGTACTTTTGCATATAGAAGAATGTCTTTTGGTCTTTGTAATGCTCCGGTAACTTTTCAAAGATGCATGCTAAGTATTTTCAGTGACATGATTGAGAATTATTTAGAGGTTTTCATGGATGATTTGATAGTTTTTGGAAATTCTTTTGAAAATTATCTTGATAATTTGGAAAAAGTTCTTAAAAGATGCGAAGAAAAAGGATTTGTATTAAATTAGGAAAAATGTCATTACATGTTTACCTCAGGAATAGTGTTAAGTCATGTGATATCTTCTAAGGGAATTGAAGTTGATAAGGCCAAAATTGAATTAATTGCTCATTTGTCTTCCCCAAAAATAGTCAGAGAAGTTCGTTCCTTGTTAGGACATGCAGGATTTTACAGAAGATTCGTAAAGGATTTTAGTGCCATATCTAGACCTTTATGTAATCTTCTAACAAAAGATACACCATTTGATTAGACTCAAGATTGTCAGAAATCTTTTGAAAAATTAATTGGTCTTTTGACTTCTGCTCCTATCATGCAATCTCCTGACTGGTCTCTGCCTTTTGAGTTAATATATGATGCTAGTGATTTTGCTGTTGGCGCTATTTTAGGCCAAAGAAAGGAAGGTAAGCCTCATGTAATTTATTACGCAAGTTGAACTTTGAATAGTGCATAAATGAATTACACCACTACTGAAAAAGAACTATTTGCTGTAATTTTTGCATTGGACAAATTTTGAGCTTATTTAATTAGTTCGTCCACTGTTGTTTTCACTGATCATGCTACTGTTAGATATTTAATGTCTAAACAGGATGCTAAACCTAGGTTGATACGGTGGATCTTGTTGTTTCAAGAATTCAACATCACAATAAAAGACAAGAAAGGAGCCGAAAATGTTGTTGCAGATCATTTGTCAAGGCTGACAACAGGCTCATCTTTTGATAGCACACCTATCAATGATTCTTTTCCTGATAAATTTTTATTTTCTGTCAATTTCATGCCTTGGTTTGCTAATATTATCAATTTTTTTGTAATAGGTAAGATGCCGCCTCAGTAGACACACCAAGACAGAAAAAAGTTTTTGATTGAGGTGAAAATTTTCTTTTAGGATGACCCATATTTGTTCAAATATTGGCCTGATCAAATCTTTCGGAGATGTGTACCCGACAATGAGGTAAGTAGTGTCATTAAATTTTATCATTCAGAAACATGTGGAGGTCATTTTTCTTTAAAGAAAACAGCTGCAAAAATCTTGCAGTGTGGATTTTATTGGCCCACTTTATTCAAGAATAGTTATACTTTTTTGCAAAAGTTACGAAAATTGTCAAAAATTAGGGTCCATTTCTAAAAGAAATATGATGCCTTTGAACCCTATCCTTGTCATTGAAATTTTTGATTGTTGGGGAATTGATTTCATGGGCCCATTTCCATCATCTTTTGGATTTGTGTACATTTTGGTTGCAGTTGATTATATCTCAAAATGGATTGAGGCGATTCCATGTCGGCACAATGATCATAAAACTATTCTAAAATTTTTAAAAGAAAATGTTTTGAGTCGATTTGGAATTCCTCGAGCTATCATCAGTGATGGGGGAACACATTTTTGCAATAAACCATTTGAATCCTTAATGAAGAAATATTACATTACCCACAAAATTGCAACCCCTTATCATCCTTAGACAAGTGGACAAGTTGAATTAGCAAATAGGGAGATTAAACAAATTTTGGAAAAAATAGTTAACCCAAATCATAAAGATTGGTCTTTAAGACTAAAGGATGCACTTTGGGCTTACCATACTACTTTTAAAACATCTTTAGGCATGTCTCCCTATCAGTTAGTTTATGGAAAACCTTGTCCTTTGCCTGTAGAGTTGGAGCATAAAGCATTTTGGGCCATTAAAGCTTTCAACTTAAGTCTTGATGATGCTTCCAAGTTACGCAAATTGCAATTGAATGAACTTGAGGAATTAAGAAATGATGCATATGAAAACTCAAAGATTTATAAAGCTAGAACAAAAACTATTCATGACAAATCAATTTTGAGAAAAACTTTTGAAATTAGTCAAAAAGTTCTGCTTTATAATTCTCGTATTCACCTATTCCCTGAAAAATTGAGATCTTGGTGGATTGGTCCTTATATTGTCAAACATGTGTATTCTTATGGGGCCATAGACATTGAGAATCCTAGGAACGGTATTGTATTTAAGGTTAATGGACAAAGACTCAAACCATTTCTAGAACATTAAGTTGTTGAGGTAGAATCCATTTCTCTTTCTAATCCTTGTTATGAGTAGAATTTATTTTAATGTTGTTTCTTTCCTTTTGCAGTTCTTTGTGTTCCCAGTTAAATGGCGGATAACGGACTCCGTGACTCTCAAGTCAGTTGTTTTTCGGTTTCCCATAATAACTGATTTCTTCTCCTTTTAAAATGGATGTCATTCTCTCAAATCTAAGAAAACATTTTCCTTCTCTCCCTCTAAATGCTCTAACAAAAGTCTACGAAGCTAGGTGTGAAAGACTGAGACTGTTAATGTATAAGGGCATCCCAGAAGATATACGCTAGATAATCGAAGCAAAGGTTCGTTTAGCTGGTGAATCTTCAGATTCATTTGTCTTATACATGCCTGGTCTCGATAAAAGTTCATTTTCAAAAAGGAGAAGAGAAAAAAGAATGAAAGTTTGCTACAAGTGTGCACGATGAAATTGCAACACGCGATGTCACTCTTTGGGGATGGTTTCTGTAAATAGAGAAGATAAAATATTCTTCATTAAGAATGGACTGAGTAAGGAGTCATTAGATAATATCTTATTGACTCTTGAGATGCATTCTTGTGGAGTTGTGCAGCGTGACCTTCTTAGTTTGTGGAATCTCTTCAGGGATGAGCAAGAGCGTTATAGTCTTGAGAATCTGACTCAAAAAGACCCTATTTGCCAATTTATAAGAAAATTGGATGGGAAGCTTATCCTTGACTCATAGAAGGCGTTTAAGTTATTTCTGGACGTGAAATCAGAGGAAGATGTAAGCCACAATCACAATAATATGTATATATCATGTTGTACATCTTCAAAAAGAAAAAAAAAAAAAAAAAAAAAAAAAAAAAAGAAGAAAAAAAAAAGAAGAAAAAAGAAAGAAAAAAGAAAAAAAAAAAAAAAAAAAAAAAAAAAAAAAAAGAAAAGAAATAAGAAATAAATAAAGTAAAATAAAAGGAGGGCGAAACTTCATTGTACTTGATCTTTAATTAGATTAGAGTCCTCCAGCGCGTAACTGGCCATTGACTCGGGTAGACCTTCGTACGCCGGTCGGTAAATAAGATAGAAGCATCCCGTGTTTGCATTCTCGCGTGACAATGCCTCTGAGCTGGATCCTGTGATTTAATGCCATGGGCTCTCCAACGACCTCTCACTGGCTGTGGTCACTGGTCGTTGTATTCAAATTTTCTCTCTTTAACTAGAGGGACGATGCATAGGCTGGG
Source organism: Ormosia semicastrata (assembly GCA_029884595.1). Classification (NCBI taxonomy): domain Eukaryota; kingdom Viridiplantae; phylum Streptophyta; class Magnoliopsida; order Fabales; family Fabaceae; genus Ormosia; species Ormosia semicastrata. Next base: position 842,588 of record JAQQTO010000035.1, on the reverse strand, counting down.
ATATCCCACAAGCGGGAGAGAGAAGAATACCCAGATTGGCTGAACCGTCTTGGTATTACTGCACTCATGACGCGCAGTATAAAGATCTGCCATGAAACCTGTACATAAAGGTATGTAATCATTAGTTATTATTATTTTATCTTTGTATGATTTTGTTGAATTTTGGTTTTGGACAGACGATCTTTTAGACGGGATCCTTCAGGGATTTCTAGACTTCTTTACCCTGATGGTTTTCTTGAAGTAAAACAAAAAAAACAAAAACAAAAAAATAATAATAATAAAATAAAAAATAAAAAAATTGTGTTTCTTAATTTCAAAGTTTTCTAACAACAGCCAACCTACCCATATAGGAGCTATTATTACTTTTTCTATTCTCTTCCCTATTTAAACACTCAATTTTCTTCACTTTCATGCAACTCATAATCATTCAAAGAGAGTGTGAGTGTAGAAATGGAGGGAGCTTCTTCTTCTGTTCGTAGATTTGCCACTATCTGTGTATTTTGTAGAACAAGTTATGGGAAGAGTTTAGAGTTTGTAAACGCAGCAAGCACTGTTGGTAGAACACTTGCTGCGAGGAACATTCGTGTAGTATATGGGGGAGGTTGCCTTAGGTTAATAGGAGTTGTATCACTTTCTGCATTTGTAAGAGGTGGTCAAGTTTTAGGTATCATTCCTGAACCTTTAACTCGAAGGAACATCGTTGTAAAGACAATTGGACTAGAAATTCAAGTATCATCTATGCATGAACGAATGAAGGTAATGCTTGAAAACTCTGATGCATTCATTGCCTTACCTGGTGGTTTTGGTACTTTGGAAGAAGTCTTTCAAATTGTCTCTTGGGCCCAAATGAACATCCACCATAAACCCATAGGTTTGTTGAATGTTAATAATTTCTTTGATAATTTGTTATCTTTTGTTGACCATGCTGTGGAACAGAAATTTGTCACACCTTTAGCAAGACGACTCCTTATCTCTGCTTCCACTGTTGATGAGTTGATTGATAAATTAGAAGCTTTTATTTATGAACCTGATCTAGTAACAGCTCAGATAGATTAGTCCAAAGGAAGTGGTGAGGGAAGTGGAATGAAAAGAAAGCCAGCCAAGACACTCCAACTATTTAAATAATTACAAGCTTTGGTTTTATTTATCGTACTTTATTTTTGTTTAAATTTGTGTGAGGTTTCTCTTTTCAGTAATTGTAACAACAGGTACTATCTTCTATCTTTTACCTATCTATATTTTGACATTGAGGACAATGTTGTGATCTGGTTGGGGGAAGGATAGTTGAATAAAAAAAAATTTAAAATGTATATATTATGTTCATCTTTAAAAAACACAAAAAACAAAAATAAAAATTAGGAAGTGTGTTTGTTAATATGTTTATTGTGTTTACATGTTTGTCAGCAATTTATTAACAATAAAAGTAATTAGGGATGGCAGAGTAAGGAGTAAATTATTTACTCTTGAGACGCATCAAAAATTGGTGGCAGAGTAATGAGCAATTGGGTAGACAACTAGTTTATGTAGAAGTAGCAATTCAAATTCAGGGAAATTTGCATGATTGAGTAAATTGTCTTCCTTCTTAAAATGCACATGCTTGGTTATAAATGTTGAATTGATGGACTGAGAGTGATAGAATTGTGTCTTGTGAGATTTTGAGCCTATTGATGAATGGATTGAACATTTGTACCATTATCTTCTTTCTTGTGTGAATTTCACTCATGGAATTGTTACTCTAGAACTTGCTTTGATTCTTTTTGAGACTACATTTTCATATGCATACATAAATATGATTGAGGCATTTTTCTTGAAATAGCTACTTTAATCAAATAGTCAACCTTGCTTAGCAGCATATTGTCTCAATATGATATCAAGCACTCTTATGACTTCTTGGAAATTCTCTGATTCCTGCCAATGTAAAGCATTGAAAATGGCCTATTTCCCCTTACTTAACCCCTTTGAGCTTATTTGACCATTCTTTGTTTCGAACTCATTATGTGCCTTAAATGAAAAACCATGTTCTTACTTGACCTTAGAAAATAAGAGAACATTAGCTTTGTCATTCGATGAGTTCTTGAACAAGTGTGGGGGTGTGTGTGCAGAATGGTTAAAAAAATGTATATATGATGTTCTTTTTGTAAAAAAAAAATTAAAAAAAAAAAAAAAAAATAAAAAATCAAAAAATCAAAAAATCAAAAATAAAAAAAATGAAAAAAGAAAAAGAAGGTTAACAAGACAATAAAGGAAAGGAAAAGAATATGTAAAGGGAATTTGTATTAGGTGAAGTTGAGATGAACTTTCATGCTTGTTAATTGAACTCAGCTCTCATGCTCTTTTATTATCTGGTATTTAACTTGTCATATTCATATTATCTCTTCATTTACCTTGACCCCATTACAACCTTGAATAAAGTTCTCATGATTTGTTTATGTATGTGTTTTGAGTAGTGGAGAAATAGAAGATAAGCAAGCTTATGGTAGTACAATTTCTTATGGGTTGAATTGAGAGAAATACTTACATTTTAAACACATGAGGGATTGAGAGTTGAATCCTGTGACGATATATCATTCTTGACTCATGCTTTTCAATTGAAATATCCTTGCTTGTTGATTTAAGATGTGAAGATATGTTACCTCATGAATGTTTTGATTACTTGAATGATTGATTGCTCTTCATTTTTAAATATTATTAGAAATTGAGTCTTTTAGAGTGTTTAGCTTTTGAGTCTGCTTCATTTTTTGTGAGTGGTCTTATGTGTTTTGCTCATGAGTGCAAAAAGTTAAGTGTGGGAGAATTTGATGATCACATATTTGATACATTAATAAGCTTTCATTCTTAGTCATTTACACTCTCCATGTACTTAATTGATTGAGTTTTATTATGTTTTATAAGTTTGGACTCAAATTGGACTTAATTGAATTTTTCAGCATGATTCACGTCTTACACTGTTTCTATATTTGGGTCATATCTTGGGCTGTAGGTGGTCTTTGGAGGTGATTCTAGTGGTATTTAAAATATAAGAGAGAGTTCTACAACTTTCAGAATACCTAAAAGGCCCAATCACACGAGTAGATAACTCAAACTGGGGTTGAAGCAAGAACTAGAGTGTTGTTCCTGACAGCTTGACCTATGTATACTGTTCATTCCATATTTCGGGCTAGAGGTTGTCAAATAGGCTGAAATTTTGATGCTGAATACTTGAGACCTATATCTACAACTTTTATGTTGAACACCTTTCAAGAATTGGAGGTCTAGTAGGTGATATTAGGCTTGAAAGTTAGAACAGAGGTGCTAGAACTGGGCTTGAACACTCTGCAGTAATTGGCCCATATCATGGGCTATATGTGGCCAAATGAGGTGATTTTAGTGTTCATTTTGAAGCCAAGATCAAGCCCTACAACTTTGATGAAGATCACATTTGCTCATTTTGACGCATTCAATGTTTTCAGAGCTAAATGATTTCAGAGACAAGGAATCTCCATAATTTTCCACTCACCAAAAGTCATTTGGCATTTTCCACACATTTTCCACTCATCCACTCACTAATGACTCAGCCCCCTTGTCATTTTGTATTTCTAATCCTCTATAAAAGGGGGCCTTAGCAGATTATTGAGGGTGTTAGGTATTAGTTACCAAAATGATGCCATTTTGTTACTAGATTTTCTTGTAGTAATTTTCCTTTGTTCTAAATTAAAGTCATGTTCTTCTTCTTTCTTTCTTTCTTCTTATCTATGAGTGACTAAGTTTCATTTTACTTGGGTGAAAGGGTGAAGCTCTTGGTAATAAAATAAGATTAGATTTATTTTTCTCTTGTACTTAAATGATTTATATTTTCTAGTAACCATTATACGTGTTATAATTTGTTTCTTATAATTTAGAAACCATCTTTGTAAAGAGGAGTTCTTGATTTGTTGTAGACAAAATATTAGCACAATGAATGCTTTAACCTATTTATATGTGGTGGTAATATTTTTTGGAAGCATAATATAATTACGTATATTATTTTAAATAGACTTTTAATATTGTATTTTTCGATTGGAACCTCCATGTTGCGAGGATTCTAATTGAGTTATAAAAAAAATTAATCTTCAACAATTCCCTATGGATCGACCTCGGACTCCCGAGAATAATTTTTACTTGAGACAACCTACACTTGGGTTTACAATGCAACAATTAATCCCGCATTAAGTTTTTGGACTTGGTTTAGAAAAGTGTGCATCATGTATGCTCAAGTTTGTACTCATCCCGATATTGCTTTTGCTGTTAATGCTTTAGGGAGATACTTGAGCAACACAGGTTTGGGTCATTGGAAAGCCGTGAAAAAGGTTATGAGATATTTGCAAGAAACTAAGGATTATTTATTGATCTATAAGAAGTCTGATCAAGTTCAGGTCATTGGTTATTTTGATTCTGATTTCGCAAGTTGCCCTGACAACCGAAAGTCTACTTCTGGCTCTATTTTTATGATGGCAGGAAGAGCTATCTCTTGGAAGAGTGTCAAACAGACTCTTACAGCTACTTCTACCATGGAGGCAGAATATCTCGCTTGCTATGAGGCTACTTGTCAAGTCATGTGGCTAAAAAACCTAATCTCTGGCTTTCATATTATTGAAAGCATATCTAGGCCACTTGTAATATATTGCGACAATACTGCTACTGTGCATTTCTCTCAAAACAATAGAAGCTCTTCTCGCTCAGAGCATTTTGATATTAAATATCAGTTTGTTAGAGAGAAAATTCTGCAGTTTCAGACTCGAATTAAGCATCTTGCTACAGAGAACATGTTAGCAGATCCATTAACTAAAGGCTTAACTGTTGGAGTTTTTCAAAATCACGTAACTCATATGGGTTTGGTTAAGTCTTTTGATGTTTTGGGTTAGTGGGAGTCTGAAATTTTATATTTACTTATCGTCATTCTTATGAGATATGTATGAGATGACGTCACTTTTATTATCATATCTTTTATAACATTTTCAGATGCTTGGACTATTCTTGAATTGCATATTTCTCTTAATTAATTGTGTTTTTCTATATTCATTATTCTTTATGTGAAATATGAGCATTTAACATGTATGATCTACTTCCCTATCGAATACTATTTCTGCAGTGTTAAAGCTTATATTTCTAAGACTGTTGGTTGACACATGCTTTGATCATAGTTGGTATTATAGTGTTAATAATTCTTGTATTTTAATGGTTGACTAATGTTATCCAAGTGGGAAAATTTTAAATTTTAATTCAAATATATATATATATGTGTGTGTGTGTTATGTGGATTAGCATTAATCAATAATTAAATTATTGTTTAAATCATTAATATATATTAATTATGAAATTATGTTTATAATATAGCAATTGGTCAGTTTATGAACATTATAATTGGGATTTTGTTGTGAGTGGCCCGTGATGAGTTTAGGCTATTCATTTGGTAGCCTGTTGAGAAGTCCCTACTCTCATCTGGTAAGCTGCTTTCCCATTAGTCAATTTTCATTATGTACAAAAAACCTACCAGGATTGAGGGCAGTTTCTCTCACACACGCGAATTCTCTTGATCCATTCACTGAAGAATAATGGATTATAGAATCATGTTAGGTACACATTCTTAATCTATCTTTTGAATATAATTTGTTTAATATGCTATAATTTTGTATCTATAATTGATATAAGTTTATAAAATTGATATAAAATCCTTCAACCAGCTCCGCCATCCTCACTTCATCTGAAAAACCACCATCAACTGTGAACCTGCAACACCCAAACACATCCACCGAAAACCCCTGCCACCAAGCTCGAACCATCTTCTTCCCCTGAACCCATCGCCACTGTGCTTCATCCCTATGAACCGCTGTCCCACCACCTTAACGAGCCTGTAGCAACCACTCCATCCTCCAACCTCCAAACTCCTTCATCATCAACCTCCATCAACAATGAACCAGCACCTTCAACCACCAAACCACGTCATTCACAACGTCAAGACCAACCTCTACACCACCAACCATCTTCGCACCACCACTGCAACCACCACACTTCACCCGAGGAACCGTCACAACACCATCATCACCAAACTACAACAAACCACCCCAGCAGAAGACACAATCGTTCTCACCACTGCAGGCCAAGCCCACCACGGTGCTAGAAACATCGGAGCCAACAAACACCGCCGTGCCCCCACCGTTAATCGCAGTCACCACTGCCTCATCGTTACACTCACAATCTGCACTCTCTACACAGCGACGTAACACTCTAACCCCAGAACTAACCCATAGCCACCACTGCTCGAGGTCATCGCCGTGAACCCACCGTCCAGATACCTGAGAAAATCGCGGACCTGCACTATAGACCACCCCATCACCACCATCAACCCAACATCCCAAGCCGCTGTCCCGCCACCGGAGTTGCCCACTGGACCCAACTGCCGTCACACCACCGCGACACACCACTTTTGCTGCCACCAGACCACGCCTTTCCCCAACCCTTCTGTTCAGGTAAGCACAATGAAGACGCAGAGCCCCCCTCCTGTATTCTTCGTTTCCCGTATCTTCGTTTTCTTCTAGTCTTTATTTTTTTTTTAATAATAATTATTATTATTTTAATTTTATGTTATATGGTCTTTTAATAAAAATAAAAAGATCAAAAATAAAAGAATTGTTGGGTTTGGCTATGAAGATTTGGACCAAGGGCTACTCTCCATTTTGGACTTAAACGAGTCTAGTTATTGATTTCTATCTCTAATGAGCTAAGATTAGAGTTTCTTTGTTTTTAATGGTATAAGTCATTTAAAATAGAAAGGGTAGTTAAAATTTTTTTTAATAAAAAATAAAATAAACACAAAAATATGTAAGTTTAAAAAAAAAGGAGTTTTAGTAATGAATAGATAAGCAACCAAAAACACAAAAATAGAAAAAAAAAAGAAATATCTTGATTTTCATTTGTTTGGGTTGCTTAGAATTAGCTTAGTTGTATGTGTATGATTAATGTGCTCAGTAGCATAATTTGATTTTAATTTTAGAGTTTGGTTGCTATTTTATTTTAATACATGTTTCGTGCTTTTAATTATTGGTGTTTAAATAAAAAAAAGTTGTATCTTGTTTGAGGTTGTTAGGAATTAGCTTATTGCGTTGTGTTTGTGTTACTATGCTTAATGGCATGACTTTGTTTTAGTTAATTTTGAATTGTGATTACTTGTTTATCAAAACAAAAGGGGGTAAAATAAATAATTTTTGAAAGGTTATTAAGAATTTACACAATTGGCTTAGGGTAACTATCTTGAGGACAGGTGTCTCAAGGCTGCTGTAAAATTTAGTTTCCACCATTCTCTATGCACAATCGACTCTCAAATTCAATCCGATTTCAAAAGATTATTTTCTTTAAAAAGGGTTTTTCTAATGTTTTTAATTCCTAAATTAAAAAAACCTTGGTGGCAACTCCATTTTTAATTTTCATTTTCTTAAAAATTTTCCTTTTTGTTGCTGCTCCTGCCGCAATCTCGGTCGCGACAATTCCAATGACTATCGCATGGAGCATTCAAAAATTAATTTACCACACTTACAATAAAAGTAATGTTTGGTCAAGTTATTGTAAGGTAGTTAAGTTTACCAACTAGTCGTTTATATTTATCAGGGTCTATTAGTGGCTCCCCATGACTCAGTAGTAGTTTGATGTTGGGATCCATTGGAGTATCGATAAGTTAGTATTCTAACATGCTTGTTTCTTCAAGTATATCTAGAGCATGCTTTCTATGAGTGAGGGTAACACCTGCATTAGATTGAGCAATCTCAATCCCCAAAAAATATTTGAGAGGTCCCAAATATTTTGTTTGAAAGTAGTGCGACAGATGTTGCTTAAGACTTTGGATTCCTTCATGATCATTGCCTGTGATGTAATGTCATCTACATAAACAACTAGATAAATGCAACGACTAGGTGAAAAATGGCGAAAGAATACGAAATGATCAGGCTCACATCGAGTTGTGCCAAATTGTTGGATGATAGAATTGAATCTCCTAAATCAAGCATAGGGAGATTGTTTTAGTCCATAGAGGAAGCGACGCAGTCGACATACTAAGTTGGGTGCTTAATGAGCAATAAAACCCAGTGGCTACTACATATAAACCTCTTCTTATAATTCACCATATAAGAAGGCATTCTTTGTGTCTAATTGATAAAGGGATCAGTGATGAATCATAACCATGGCAAGAAAGAGGTGAATAGAAGCAATTTTGGCCACAGGTGAGAAGGTATCTCCATAGTCAAGGCTGAATATCTATGTGTATCCTTTGGCCACTAAGCAGGCTTTCAAACAGTCAACTTTCCTATTAGGGCAAATCTTGACAATATAAGCCCATTGACAACTAACAATCATTTCACAACGGGGTAAGGGGACAAGTTCGTAATTACTACTAAAGTGTAAAGCAGTCATTTTGTCAGCTATAGTCTGTCACCAGCTACAATGGGATAAGGCTTCACTTTTAGTCTTTGGTATTGAAACATAAGACAAAGAGGATACAAAGCCATAAGAGGAATGAGATAAAAAATGATAACTCAAATGATAGGCATAAAGAAGGTTAGGATTATGATTAAACTTGATACCAATATGTAATGCTATTAGTAGTTCTAGTTTAGGAGGTGGAGTAAGAGAGTCCAATAGAGTAGGAGATGAGTTGTGGGGATTGCAGACTGTTTCTATTGGTGAGACATCAACAGGAATGACTGGCTGATCAACTAAGTCTATGGATGCCTCATCTGGGAGTGGATGAGATCTCCGTTGATATATAACCAAGGAAGGAGCCAAAATAGGTGTGGGATCATCCTTAAAAAGAGAGTAACCAACTAGGAGTAGTAAATCAATACCATGGTGCACATTAGAAGCAAATGGGAAGGAAGGACGAGTCTCAAAGAAGTTAACATCAATAAAGATAATATATCTTTTGAGGTCTAGAGGGTATCATTAGTAGCCTTTTTGCAACCATGAGTAGCCAAGGAAAAGACACTTTAAGGATTTGACAAGCAATTTATCTTTTCTTAGAGTGAGGTCATGGACAAAACATGTGCACTTGAAGACGTAGGGAGAAAGAGAATAGAGATCATGTTTAAGGAACAAGAAAGAATGAGGCACTTAATTTTAGAGGACGGTCGAAAGCATGCAGTTGATCAATTGATCTTGCAGAAAAAAAACTCTAATGTTTATGCTTAAGAAATTACACTGGCATTATTTTAATTGAGCCTATATATTTATGAATTGTATGAGCTGTTCTAACATTTTGTTGAAGTGTATTAAGGTTTCAAAGATCATATCTTAAAGTAAACACTCAGCTTCAATCAAGTTTATGCTCATTTGAATGTTCAAAATGCTCATGATCAGAATGCTATGCTCATAAAGCTATATGTTCAAAAGCTCGTGTTCAGAAAGCTACATGCTTAGAAAGCTACCCATCAAAAAGCTATCTTCGAAGAAACTCAACTTGGAAGCATTGAAGTACTTTGGAATGATGTTCAGAAAGTCAACTAACAAAGACATTCTTCAAATACAAGTACAAAAAAAGCTGCTACAAAAGTTGTGAGAAAGCTGCAAAAAGGTGCACACTAGAAGACAAAATAATGACTACTTTTCTCTAACTACTCTCAAAGTGTGGTACAACTGCATTGAATGCACACCAACAACTAGAATTGCTTGAAGCCTATAAAACAAAGCTATTGTAGCTCATTTATGATTGGATCTCTTGGTTGGTGATGCCATTATTTCTAGTTCAAAAGCTCTACTCTTTCTGGTCAAAGCTTTCTGATAGTTCTATTCTATTGAGAAATTGTTTTCTGATACTTGAAAGCTTACTTTACTTGTAATTTTTATTTTATATCTCTTATGGTAGAATTCTTTTGCTCTAATCTTAGGTGTTGTAAATCCAATCTATGAGTGCTTAGAGCGATTTAACACAAACTTAAACACTATCTCATTGTAACCTTGATCCGGTAGTGGTTTGTGAGGTTTCTGAGTGAGCCTGAAGAGGGTAGGTGTAGAGATAATACTTGTAATCTAGCTTGGAGAGGTTAGGGTGAAAGAAATACCATTCTAATATATAAAAATCTTGGTTGTATACTAGGGACTGGAAGCAGGTAAGTGATTTGACCAAACCTGTATAAAACCGTGTGTGTAAAGCTCTCTCTTATACCCTTCTTTTTGCTCTTTGAACTTGTTATTCATGCTCTGCTCATCTAAATTCATTTTGAAGTTTGCAATGACACAAGAATAGAGGGTTGAATTACGTTTTCCTTTTTCAATTTGTTCCTGAATTGATAAATCTTTTCACAACTTTCTCAAGCTTTATATATACTTGGCGGTGAGAGAGTTAAACATAGACAGAGTAAAGGTGAGAAGGTTCAAATAGAAATAGTTAAAGAGTGTGAGAAAGTTCAGATATCAGTTGGCTTAGTTGAGCTTGGGAACTTTCAGTTACTTGATTTATGAAAAAAAAACCTTTTAAAAGCTTATAGCAGTTTATAAGCTTAGTTAAGACAATAGTAACCACCAGATACAACCCAAAAACTAATGTTAGTCACTGATTATGATCCTTAGTTCCTTTATGGAAAACTTGTCTTCAAGTTGAACAAGGTAATAGTTAAATCAGTTTTCATAGTTCAAAAGCAATGGGTTAAGTTTGAAATACTTTAGAATGAACACAATATAAAAAAGATAGGGATAGAAAGAGCTTAACACTGATATTTATACTAGTTCACCCCAAAATCATGTGGGTTATATCTAGTACTAGCTGTAAATTAGGATTTGCACTATGTTTGAGTATTCTTTGAAACACCCAACGTCTCTAGGCTCTTTACCTTTAGATTGAAAGGGAGCAAGCTTAGGGGTCTGTTACTTCAAAGTTAATGAGGGCAATGATGAGTTGGACATGGAAGTTTCTTCTTCCTTGCTCGATTCAGGTTGAGGTGAGCTAAGGTGACTTTGCTTTTTCTTTTGAGCTGTGCACTTAACCCACATGATGATTGATAGAGAAAATAGAGAGAGTTGTGGGTGAATGGAGTAGTTTTAGTGTTTGAGTGAGCGTGAGAGAGTGTGTGTGTGTGTGAGAGAAAGAGAACGAGAGAGAAGACATTGAATATGAGTTTAAGTTAGGTGATCAGTGAATGGGTGAAAGTTTATTCTTATAGTGGGCGAATATGGCCATTGGTGAAAAATTATGACCATTGGGGTAAGTACATTCAAATTTAAGAAGAGAGAGAATAGGTAAAAATATGTCCATTTAAGTTGGGCTTTCTAAGAAGGTTGTGTTACGAAGTGGCCTCAAACTCAAGAGGGGAGTGAATTGAGTTTATAAAAAATTTTTGCAAATTTTTCACAAAACACTTGTTTATCAATTTTTGTGAAAGCTATTAATTGATTGAGGTTAATAAATAGATGAGATTGAATACTTCACTCACAAATAAACTAACAAGATAAAGAGAATTCAAGTAAGCATACAAAAGCAAAGCACAAAAGTAAAGGAGATGGAGTAGAAAAAAGCAAACTTAAGATTTATCTTAGTTCGGCCACCTCTTGTGACCTACATCCAATCTTCAAGTGATTCACTCAAGATTTTTTCACTAAAAACTTCAAGTTTCAACAAGTTCTTATAACCTTTACAATCAAGAGCACTTACAACACCTTTGGGATGTTTCACCTTTTGTGTTTGAGCCTCAAAATAAAAGATACTTCACCATTTTATCTCTTGAGGGATACCTCACCTTTTTACACAGGAATTCAAAGAATAATTGAATGGGAAAATCACACAAGATTCGGTAAAACAAATTGAAGTTCAATGGGCAGAATGATGATCACACTTTTAAGCTCAAAATAGAGTATTAAAGTTTAAGGTTGGTAAAGCTTGTATTAAATGCTCAAAAAGATATTTCAGAATGATTTTCTACTTCCCTTAAGTCCCAAATGACTTGTATTTATAGCCCAAGTCATTAAAGAGCTGTTGGGAGGCGATTGGGAGCATTAAATGCAGCTTACTAGTCGTTTATTTCTTCATTTGGAAACCCAGATAATCGATTATCACTCTTCCTAATCGGTTATCTTTATGATAGCACAACAGGATTGAGTTTCTCGAACTCAATAATCAATTATGCATATAGTCTAATCTATTATTAGCTTTTAAAACAAAAGACGTGCAATGCCTTTTAAGTGCTACTATAATTGATTATTTGCCTTGCTATAATCAATTATTGCTTGAAGGAATGGAAACCTTGGCATTCTAACTTTTGCTAATCGATTATGGAAACTCCATAATCGATTATGGCCTTTGAAAAACTCTTTAAATAGCTTTGAAAACTTAGCTAAATGTTTCCAAAACAAGCTTTTAAATATTTAAAAGCCATTTCTTATGAATTCAAAACTCATTTAAAAACTTGGAAAACATGAGTGCTATCTTGGGTTCTTGAAAAATAGATTTGGAGCTAAAGTGTGAACCTTTTTACCTTTACAAATAATCTAAGTCTTAATACTAGTCTTGAAAGGTCTTGGACTTGATCTTGCCATCATCTTCTTGTTTGTTATCATCAAAACTATCATCAATAGTCAATTACATTCTCTCCCTTTTTTATGATGACAAATAACCATTAAGAAAGGAGTTAGTTTATAATATTGAATTCACAAAGATTGTTAGAGAGACTTACTCCCCCTCTTTATCATAAAAGGTGATTTTAATTAGAGATGTGCAGCTCCCTCTTAATTTTGGAATCCCAATATCATTTTTGATTTTTACTTGTCTTTTCTCAAATTCAAGAACTCAAGCTTTTCTTCCCTTTTGTCATGATAAAAAAGATGAGGCAAGAGAAAGCATAGAGCTATTTGTCAATTGCCAACATTTATTTAATACACATTCAACATAGCAAGGCAATTCAACAAAACCAAAACAATTCCAATATCATAAACAACAAAGTAAACACAACAGAGTTCAAAAGATATATTCATTCATCAAAACAACCAATTACATTTTTGCATATTGTCATGTAATTCCAACAGAACAAGATAATATAAAAATAACCAAAACAAAGATCCTAATCTAAATTATCCTAACAACTAGTGGTCTTCTTGCGGTGGTCGTTGTGGTGGAGAGCATTGCTCAAGAGCATCTAAACGATCATAGATGATGCTGAAATTGTTCTCCACATTGTTTCGAAGGTTTGTAATCTAAACTTGGATGCTGTGAAGGACAGGCACAACATCCTTGTTCCTAGTAGGAGCAACAACAAGCACATCCATGTTTGTAGCTTCAGCACCTTCTTTGCCCAACAGAAGATCAAACTAATCTTCAGCCTCCACTTCTTCATCTCCATAAACCCAAAAACCATTCTCTTTTTTCATCCTCATGTGGTTGAGGGTGCTGAGCCTAAACTTGTTGTGGGCTATTGGTTTCTTTGATTCCTCAACTTGCACGATTGCCAAGTATCTTTCAAGGATCAAGGAGATCAGAGAAGCATATTGAAGGTCCATATTCTCCTTACAGCACACTTTCATCATATGGTGCATTATGAAGAAAGGCAGTTGATGTTCAACCTCTCTTTGATTGCTCATAGGATGAAAATGCCATTCTCACCCTATAACATCATCCATAACCTATTAGCCTTACTTATTGTTATAGAAGATCAATAACACTTGTATGAGTTACCTGTTAATTTTAGTGATTTTCTGAGCTAGTTTAAGTATAATGTTATAACACGAGATGTGAAAAATAGCTCATATTAGCTCAGAATTTAGCATAAATTGCTTAGATGGTAGAAATAAATATGAAAACTTTACTTCTAGGTTATAAATACTTAGAATGAGATGTGGTAAATTTATGAGAATTAACTGAATTAGTTTGATATTTTTAACAACAATGGACGAGTGTTTAAAGGTCAAATTAAATAAGAAGAGTAATATAGCATAGTGGCTACTAAAAGTGTATAAAGATAATCATTAAATGATGAGTATAGAAATAGAATGAAGTCCTATAATTTTTCATAACACTTATGGAAAATAGAAAACTCATCAATGGAAGATCAGAGTATCTCTAAGAAATACAACACTTTCATTTAGCCATGAAAGTCAAAAAACCTTATCCCTCCAATAACTTTCTCCACCATATTTGACTTTGTCACTTCTTATTTCTCATTTTCTCTTCTTTCACATGGCTAATAGTAGAGGAAAAAGAGAAAAGAGAAAAGGTAGAGAAAAGAAAGAAAATAGATAACAGAGCAGGAAGAAAGAAAAGAAAGAAAAGGAAGAAGAAAGAAGAAAGAAAACAAAAAAGAGAACAAGAAGAGGAATAGAACACCATTAACAAAGGAGTATAGGTAGGGATTGTTGTGTATCTCTACCATGCTCTATCTTTTCTTGCTTCTTAAATTCTGTATGGTTGAGTTGATTGAGAATTCCTTGTGATTTTCTATGACGAATTGGTTGTATATATATGAGACTGATGCGCTTTAAGTGTGTGTGTGTGTGTGTGTGTGTGTAAAACCTTCAGAGTTTGTGATTATGATATAAATAGCATTTTATGGGATTGATTCTTATTGGATTATCATATGGATTATAGTTTGAATGATGTATCATGAAGTTTTGATGATATGTTGATAGAATGGATAGAAAGAAATGGAAGTTGCTGAGTTGGAGCTATTTTCTAGTTAGAAATGCACTAGATAATCGATTATCAGCAAGTGATAATCGATTATTCACGCCTAGAAACTCTGGATTTGCAAGCAATAATCGATTACCTAGAAAGGCTAATCGATTATCAACTTCTAGAATAGTATATTCTAAGTGATAATTGATTAGAGCCATGATGCTAATTGATTACCAACTTCTAGAATGTCATGTTTTGAGTGATAATTGATTAGAGCAAAGTGCTAATCGATTATCAACTTCAAGAATGCAATGTTAGTGAGTCATAATCAATTATCTAGGGGTGATAATCGATTATGGACTTACAGAATGCCAATGTTGAATAGTGATAATCAATTATCATAGTGTGATAATCGATTATCTAGTTATCAAATAAGAATATTTGTGGTTGATAATTGACAACTGTCGAGATTACCAAATTTAAATCAATAACTAACCGATTTACCAAAACTACTTGTAGCATAAGGTAACACCGGGTCGAGCCCGTAGATCATTCTAATTATGAAGTCAGATTAAGAGGTTAATAAATAGGGGGAAAGTTTTGGAAAATTAAACAACAAAGAGCAATTAAAAAGAGTAAACAAGATTAGGAAAACAACCAATCCAAGAGAATTAACCAATCTTGATTTTAATCCATCCTTGATCTTTATAGATCCGTTCAACTATCAACCAAATCCTTGATCTTAGATCACATCAAGATGCCTCTCAATGATCCATGGATCTTCTACTAGAAATGCTTCTAGAATTTAATTAATTAAGGTTAGACAAATTAAGTATCCATCTAAAACCCAAATTAACTTAAAAACCAAGATCTAACCAAGTTAAACATTCATCAAACACCTTTGATGCATTATTTAACCTCTGAATTCATCTCTTGGAATATGATAATTACGCAATTAACATATGCAAATCCCAATCAAATTAAGCATTAAATCAGAATTTAAACAAGAGAAGAAGAGAAAGAGAAACTTGATTAATAGATGAATGTATAGCAATTAAAACAAGATCTCAAGATTAATCATCAAGCTTGTCAATCTCTTGGATTGATTAAAGAAGTTTAGCTCTCCATAGCCATCACCATTGGAGAACCTTCAAGAACCATACAAAAATGAAAATAACAAAGAGAGAGGAGGAGAGGAAGAGAAGAAGAGAATTCTCCAAAAATGAAAACACTAAAACTACAAGAACCAACTACAAATCACACCCTCGTAGAAGCTCTCCCCTCTTTTTTTACAAATCTGATTGCTCTCCTCTTAATCATTCACAAAGAGTCAAAAGTAGTTCACCCACTCTTGTTAATTATTCATCCATTATCAAAGTATGTCTCCCACCTTCCATTGAATTATTTTCTCATTATGAAAGTGTGTCTCCCACCTTCCAATGATTCCTCCACTTTTTCCACATTGCTATCTTTTCAATTTCTGTCATAATCTCAAATTCAAATCAAGTCCATCAGATAGCCTTTGAAGTAAGCTTTCCAAGGAGTACTCATATGCTTAATTTGGGCTTGAAATGAGTGAGATATGCCCAAAATAGTGAAGGTGTGTCCAGAATTTGTAACAATACCGCTGGTCCAACTTCAAGGCTGTATTTGACCATGTAAACATCCGAATCTTCCAATTTGACATTTCACAAAACTTGTAGATCTTTTTCTTATCTTTCCTAGTATATAAAGAACATCAAAATCAGAGATATACAACTCAAGTTATGGTTAAAATACTGAACTACTGTTAATATGCATTAAAATCCAAAAATTTTGCTTTAAAGCCCAATTCAACCCAATGATCTAAATGAGTGCTAAGATCACTTAATTACAATCTGGACATCATTAATAAGGTAATTGTGTGGATAATTAATATGTTAAAAATCATAATTATCAATAATTGATTATTAAACCCCTGTTTTGAGTAATGGAGTTCTATGTTATACAATATGAAGAGAATTGATTGAGTTCACTAAATGAAGTGACTTATATCAATGAAAGTAACATCAATATCAAGACAACTAGAAATAATTTTACAAACTCTACGCAATCATCATAATTGGTCCCACTCAGGTTTGTTAAAGCATTTATGTTCATATAGGCAAATCTGGAGAATTGATATATTAATGGGATATTTTGTCAAACATATCAATATATACAAAATTGAGTAAATAACCACAATGGAACTCTTGCAATTGTAATCCCGCTTAAGGGTCCCAAATTATAATACATAAGCAAAGTCCACAAACATTAAAAATCATGTCCCTAAAGTTAGTACCGAGAGGAGACTGAAAAATATAAGGACACAATCTTTAATACCTTTAACAAATCATCAAAATTATATTAATAAAGACAAACTGATAGGGAAGTGTTTGGTCTGCAAGTGCACAGGTCGAGCAAGTAATATAAGTGTGAGAATGAGTGTCATGTCCCAAGGGATTTAGTTTTAGAGTTTGTATTATCGAACAGTTAATCACTTTGCTTAAGTTTAAGCAAGTAAAAAATTTATGATTTAAAAAGAAATTGCTCTAATGTAAAGAGAATCAAACAAGCACCCAATAAAGAGAATTAACAATGATTAAAGGCTAGGGGTCTTTTTTCACCTAGTACTTCAATTAGTTGATGTAAACCATAAGAATATTTGATAATGAGCTTAAGTTGTTAGATAAAAACTCATGCATTCAAAATGCCTATGTTTTGGTCACTTGAATTTTGAGACAATTAATTACCTAAAACATTATGTCTCCATGTGGAAAAGAGTAATCTCATGCACATTCAAACCATGTTTCAAGCACATGTTATGCATGGCTAATGGGTATGTGTCCATCCCATTGGCTAATCAAAACACTCAATTAACTCAAGTGAAATTGAACATGCACTATCCAAAACCAAGATCCTACTTCCCTTTACCTATGTCTAGTTCAAGAGAAAACCTCAAATCAATTGGTGATCAAGCAATTGATTGCAATTAACATAGAATTGGATAAACAGCTCATACCCATTAATCAAATATTCAAGAGCAAGTTATATACAACTAAGATTCATAGTAGGATCCAAAAGATCTCCTAAAGAAAGTTTAGAATCCCATAAAAATCAAAGAAATAGAAACTAGAAAGACATCTATAGATAGACAAGAAAATCCAGTAAGGGAAAAGGAAGCAAAACTAGGAGTGATCCTTAATACTTGATCTTCAAATCTTCAATGATCTTCTTATCTCTAGAACCCTCCAATGCAAAGCTTTTCTCTCTAGATGGGGCTTGAAGATGAAAAACCAAAGATACCAAAAATGGTCAATTAATTACAATAAAAAGGCAAAAATTCACGAAACAAGGCGTTCCTGGGCATGACTAGGGATGAAAATAGGTCAGCTGGCCTGTCAAGGGCCTGTGGCTTGGCTTGGCCTAACCTGTTTAGAAAATGAGTTAGGCTCAGGGCTTTTTAAAAGCCTGTTTTATTTAGTAGGTCAGGCCTGACCTCTCAGCAAAGCCTGTTAAGTCTATTAGGCCGGCCTGTTTATATTTATTTATAAAATTATATTATATTTTTTTTTCAATGGCCTTTCACGGCCTGTTTAAAGGTTTAGGCCTATTTGAGGCCTATATAAAAGCCTTGGCCTGCTGGCCTATTTAGAGGCCTTAATATAAACCAGGCTTCTAAATAGGCTTCAGGTCAGGCCAGGTTTCTTAAACAAGTCAGGCCAGGTCCAAAACAAGGCCTTTGACAGGTAACAGGCCAGGCTCAGGCCAAATATTTATAACGCAGGCCTGGCCTGTTTAGGGTGAAGCCTGGCCTGTTTCCATCCCTAGGCATGACCTTCGCAAAGTATAAGAATCAGTTAGCAAACCACGCCTAGACGCAATTAAGCCACGCCTAGGCGTAGTTTTCTTAACTTCAAAAATCCTAATAGACAAAGACAAACACACCCATATGTGGCTTGCTTGAACTTCTCTCTTCCTTGCTTTATTCCCCTTTTTAGCTCCTTTCACTTCTTTAGGCTCTTCTAATACTTCATTCATCCTCAATTCCTGAAACAAAACATTAATAGGATGTATGAGAATCTAGGATTATCAAATTTCCTTAGATGAAATCACTAAGTGGTCAATTTCTAATCTATTTAAGAAGGAAAGCTTAGTCATCAAAAATCAAGTGAAATGGACTTAAAGACTTTGAAAATTTAGGACTAACATGCAAATTAATAGGGGTGATCACGGGTTGGGTCGAGTAAGGTTTGGGGAGAAAAAAATCCAAACTAATCAGGTAAAGTCGGGTTGGTTTAGGTCAGGTTTGTGATTTTTTTTTCGAGTAACCCGAACCGAACTAACCCGATTGTAATCAGGTTGGGTAATCGGGTTGGTTGGGTCACCGGGTCGAGTTATAGAAATTAAATAAAATAATGATTGAATTTAAGCCAAATGATGTCGTTTTACGGGTCATCGGGTCGGGTTATCGGGTCAATCACTTAAACCCGTAATCCGAACCAATAAGACTTCGGGTTTAATCGGGTCGACCCGAACTGACCCGAACACCCAAACCAACCCGGATATTTGTAATCGGGTCGATCGGGTTTTCAGGTCGTTAGTTCAGGTTGATCACCCCTACAAATTAATACTCAAATGAAAGCGAAATAACTCAATTCCCTAGAGTTATCAATAAGTTAGGGATGATAATAGATCGAGTATCTGACTCGATCCATCTAAAGTTTATCCAATGGATTAGGTTGTTTTGGATATCAAAATTATTCTGGAGTAGGTTGAATCGGGTCTTTCAAAATTCATAGGATTTTCAAGTATCCATTCTGACCTAGTTATTTCATTTTTGTTCTTTTATTTATTTTCGTTCAACAATGGGGTTCTCCATTCCATGTCGCTCTAACCTCCAGTTGTGTGAGAACATATTCGCGCTACAATAGCATGACCAAAAGGTGATAGCGGCGTGGCTAGGGAGCTTGGTGACAATTAGGAACAACAACACCTCCACTGAGATAGTAGTAGAGGTGGTCGCAGTGGGCAGTGATAAGAAGGGCAGAGCTAGAAAATTCTTCTTACGTAAGAACATGCTGTCATAAAAAAAACCTTCCAGAATCGTAAGCCATTGAAATGGTTGCATAGACGTGTTATCGTCGGCGATGGTGATGAAGGCAGATCTAACAAAGACTTTAGATCTGGTTTGGGACAAAAGGAAATAAGTGAAGGAGATGGACAAGATGAGTGCATCGTCATTGTCAATTTTTCCATGAGATAGAGAGGGAGATGAAAGAGAAAGTAGAGAATGAGTAGGAAATGCTAGAAAAGCGAAAGGGCAGAAGAGAAAAGGATCAAATTTGGATCGACCCAATCCTTGAACATTCGGGTTGCATTGGGTTTATACCAGATATCCAAATTTAATGCAAGTGATTGGATCGGGTTAGGTAAGATCAAATGTGATCCAAACCCATTAAATTGACATCCCTAGAGTAAGTGCATTATTAACAAAATAATCCCTAATGCAACATTATAAAACAATATTATCAACAAAATGACACCTTGTTGTAATTGGTACCGTGAAAGCGAGCTCACACTTATACAAAGTTTTGCACAACAGCTCCAATATCACAAAGGCCACTCCCAAAACCAGATTACATATTAATTTTTCAAAAGTACAACAGTTTTCAACATATCATACGATATGATATGCATAAAATCAACACGAAAAATTACTTCAGTATCTAGATTTAGTTACAAATGTGTGTACAATATATTATAACTCCAGTAATAACATAATCATGCTCCAAAATTTCCAAATAGAAACTCTTAGAATCATATTACGTAAGGATCAATAGATACAACAATTTACAACATATTATGTAATATTTTAAGCACAAAATAGCATTAAAAATTATTCTAGTGAACAAATAATATCAAGTTTGAGAGTACATAATATATATAACATACTCAATAGTATCACAATTACAGACAAAAAATCCCAGAGGCAATTCGAAGAGTATCACATATTTTTAACAATTTAAAATTCTGGAAAAATTCAGATAAATAATTCTAGACATGGAAAAAATAATTAAAATTCACCATAAGTTTAGGGCACTTCAACAATGCTAGAAAAAACAAAAATTATAATACATGCTGGAGCATGCTTTACGCTCCTAAGTGCACCAATCGTGCAAGTTAGTGTGGGAGGAAGATGTCATCTTCCTCACCCAAAAGTTGTGAATCAGGTCGCGTGACACAATTTTGTGCAGAACGAATTGCAGTCAATCTCTCCTTCATTTCTCTATATTTGACATGATTTTGGTGTCTATGGATTCAGAAAAATAGGATCTACAAAATCCCTAAGGCAAATTCATGAATCAATCCTAAAATAAGGAACTTGTGTATATTGATGTTTATATTGGGTTTTTAAAAATCTCATTGGTTTCTCAACCTTTTGGTATGATATTCATGTCATTAGATTCAAAAAATCATGATCTATGACAATCCTAAACTAATTTTTGGAATTAAGTCAATCAAGATTTTGAATCACGAAACAAAGCTCGTTAGGGTTTATTGGCTTCTTGAGGAGTTTATGTCTGAAATCAAAATGAATTTTACACTTTCAAGCATCATACAATAATTTTCTAGGGACACAAAACATCAACCAAATGAACTCGAATTTGACTTTAGGGTTTTGATGATTTTTCTCAAAGAAATGAAATTATTCAAACCTATTTAAAAGAAATTCCAGTATAAAAAAAAGACAGATAATTTGCAGCCATAGTTAGGATTAAATTGGCTCTTATATTAATTATTGGTGTTGTTTGGTTCAAAACCAAAATATAATAATCCAAAATTCTCTTATCAATTTAATCCCAAATCATGGCATACACAACTATATAGATTGAGTTATAAGGTTACTTGGAAAAGATGAAGATGAGACACCCATGATTGAATCATTGAAAATGACCTCGAATAGTGTGAGAGAAAAGTTATTCCTGTCTTACAGTAGTTTGCTCTTGTGTCAGTATCAATGGGCGTACTACGTACACTAGAGCAATTAGGAACAAGGGTCTTTTCCCTTGTATATATATATATATCATAATGGACTAAATATACCCATCATGGTAAGCTCATGCACAAGACCCAATAACATATCCATTTATAAGTAGGTCTTAATAACAATATGCTCAATAACAATACTAATCATTATTTAAGCTAAAACAACATGTTCTAATTATTTTGACATCTAATTAATTTATGTTTTATAAAATATAATGTTAACTTATGTTGGTTTATATAAAATAATCTAAAAGATAATGCAACATAGGAGACAATGATACCTTGATATAGAACTAAGAGAAGCAATGTTATAAATATATACAAAAAGTAACCTAATGATACTAGTCACGATTAGTTTGAGTATACAAAATAAATAGAATGAACTGATCTAAATATGAATTTTGAATTATAGCAGCTAAGTAGTAGATCTTAAAAGTAAATCAAGTGTACAATAAATATTGAGATGCAACGTTTACCATATATCTGACTTCCTAGGTTGAATGGTAAAACTTGCTTGCAACACAGAATGAAAGCAGCCAGGAAGATTGACCATAACGAAGCCCATCAAGACCATGCCAAACACAACCCAACCAGCCAGTGCACAATATTTCTTCCCAAATGCACTTTCTCTTCTTTCTTCTCTTTCCAATTCATCGCTCTCAAGTCTTACGTCCTTCCCTTTATCCTCTCTTTTTTTATAAGTAAACCACCACCAAATTCCACAAGTTCTTGGTCTCCAGCAAAGTATTTAAAAACATTCTCTACATCTTCATAAATAAAAAGACACCAACTTATCAAATCCAACCTTGATCTTCCCTAACTCTTTCTCGTCCTCAACACAGACACGAGTTCATGAAGCTTTGTCTGCAAAATTAAGTAACTCTTAGTCATATTTGACTCATTTTCTTTTCTGATCAATGTGATTTACACAATTGTTTCTGAGGTTTCAATTATTTTTTGTCTTCAGTGTGTGAGTATTGTGTTTGTGGAAATGGTGCCAAAGTGTTGTGTCTTATAGGTGGCAATTGTAACCTCTAATCTGTTCAACCGTTTTCTAGCTTGATAGAACTGACAAACCTGAATCTTGTTATTTTTTTCTAAAAAAATAAATAATGAAGGCCCAATCTTGAGTCCTAGCATAAATTTACAAAACTGTTTTGACTGAAACTCTTCTTAATATGGCATTCAGGAAGAAATCCAAATTCTATGGTTTCTAGTTTATAGATTAATAATATGCTATACCATTAAATTTTTTAATAATACTCACCAAGTCACCATTAACATTAAAGTTCTAGCTCTGCTAAGTTAGTGGTAACTTGCTCTCTCCCTCCTTGGCCAAAAAAGGCGAAATTAACCTTGAGAAATATAAAGGAAAAGCTTGTAACTTCATTAGGTGCAACCACCATAATACATAATTGTCAAGTGAGTTAGTCTCAAATTGAAAAAAAGACAGGATTTCAAAGCTATCTATTATTATTTAGATGGTAAATTTAAACTCGTCTAGAAACAAAGTTCATTCATTACTGCATTGCAAAGAAGGTAAGAGTAAAATTCATTTGAAGATATTTCAATTTTCAGATCCATCTTGTGCTTCAATGACAAAAAATTCTATTCTCTCATCTAGAAATCATAGTACTTAAATAAAAGCAATGGAGATAAAAGTAGTATTATTGTGTTCTTTTTGCATAGGAAAGGAAAAAGCGCCAAAAACTTCAAAAGAGAGAAAAGACCATACCACAGCCTAACTCAGCTTCTTTGCTATAATAGAGGAGAAAATGACTAAACACAATTTCTTCAACTACACAAAGCTTATATTGTTCATATAGCAACGTGCATTTTCCACTTTATATTGTTCGTAAAGGAAAAGCATTAGTAGAGCCTAAGCTAGCAACCTAAAAGGAAAGCATTTGGCATCTATCCCATTTTCTTAGAGTCAAAATACACTTTATCCCCCTTAAACTTTAACCCCATATGCGTTTTATCCTTTTAGGTTTAACAACATGCAAATTTTTTTTAGAAAAAGAAAATTTATTAAGGAAGAGGAGAAGAGTACAAAGAAAGAGGATAAGACATCATCACTAGAAGAAAACAAAAGAAAACACCTAAGACCTAAAAGATTGAGTCATGTAACAAGGTATGGCAATCTCCCTGCATGCCTTCCAAATAAACTCCTCTAAAGAGACCATGAGCAAAGCACCACAAAGAAGGTAAAATAAACAATCCTATCCCAAATGTTGTCTAAAGACAATGAAGTTCTCTTGAAAATTCTAGCATTCTTCCAGCCAAAGGCACCAAAGAACAACAAAAGCAGAGCACTGCCACAGAATCTTGACTTCTTTATGGAAGCCAAAACCTCTAAATTT
The DNA here is from genome assembly GCA_029884595.1 of Ormosia semicastrata. Taxonomy (NCBI): domain Eukaryota; kingdom Viridiplantae; phylum Streptophyta; class Magnoliopsida; order Fabales; family Fabaceae; genus Ormosia; species Ormosia semicastrata. Next base: position 818,561 of record JAQQTO010000035.1, on the reverse strand, counting down.
AATAACCAGAAACTATTGCAGATCCTTAGGGTAAACCCAATTCTCTCCAAAAAATCCCGAAAGCCTATTCCAAAGAAATTTTGTAATAGAATAATGCGAAAAAAAGATGAGTCCCAGTTTCCAAACTAGAACAACACATCACACACATATTAGGAGACAAAGCAATGAGAAGCTTGCGCTTTTGTAGTAGGTCATTAGTGTTAATTCTAATAAGAACAACAGTCCAAACAAAAGATTTGAACTTAGGGGGAGATTTGAATTTCTAGATGGGTTTGTCCAATAGAAAATTATTTATATGAGGGGACTTTTGTCAAGAATTGAAAGTAAGATTTATAAGAGAAAATAGCCGAAGAGTCAAGAGAAAAAATTATTTTATTGCTATCGAAAAAAAGATGAACAAAATCAAGCTAAACCAAAAGTGACTCTAAATTCGTAACTTCTCTATCATTAAGATTCTTGAAAAAATGAAAATTTCAACAGAAGTTAGATGAAGAGTAAAACTGACAAACAAGGGTATTATCAAGAGAAGAAAGTTGAAAGAGCCTTGGAAAAGCTTCGAAAAGATAAGAATTTCAAACCAAACTTATCCTCCTAGAATTTGATACGAGACCCATCTCCCAAAGTCAAGGAAAGGAGAGGTCAAAAAGAAGATAATCCCTAAGTAATAAACTTCCAAGGGTTAGCATGAGTAGCTCTGCTCACAGAATTAGCATCCACCCATTAGGATGCAAACCATATTTGCTTTGAATAACTTTATGCCAAAAGGAAAAAGGTTGTAAAGGAAAACATCAAAGCCACCTAGCTGCCAAGCCAATTCTTGGACACCAAATTACCAATACCCAACCCTCCCTCATTCTTTGGTCTACAACAAACCTCCCAACTCACAAGATGGTCTTTACTCGATTCCTCTACCCCTAACCAAAAGAAATCCCGCATAATTCTCTCAATTTTTCTGGGTAACAACCAACAGAATATGAAAAAGGGAGAGAAAATATAAAAGGATAATGGATAAACAAGACTGTATACAAGTAATCTGACATCGCAAAGAGATAAAAGCACCCTTCTAACTATCCAAACGTTTGGATATCATACACTCAAATGGATCCCAAAAGGACAAGGCCCAAGGATTACCTCCCAAAGGGACACTAAGATAAAAGAAGCCATTGAAAAGATTGATAGCTAGCCAACGTAGCAAAAGAGGTCAAAAACTAACTATCCACATTTAACCTCGCTAGACCACTTTTGGCCAAATTAATCTTAACCTAAAAAGTGACCTCAAAGAACCTTAATATAGAAAGAATATTGACAAAGGAATTGACATTCGACTCCAAGAAGAAGAAGATGCCATCGGAAAATTGAAGGTGGGAGACTAAAACTCCTTACAAACCAACCTTCAACCCCTTAACCAGCTTATTATTAACATCTCTAGACACCAACTGGCTAAGTACATCAACCACAATGTTGAAGAGAAACAGAGATAAAGGATCACCTTGCCTTACTCCCCGCTAACCCTTAAAGCATGACTTAGGTTCACCATTCACTATCACTGCAAAATTGAAAGAGGACAAACACCCTAAAATCCAACTTCTCCACCTAGACCCAAAGTCTTTCCTATCCAAAACTTTGTCCAAAAAACCTCATCTAACACGATCTTAAGATTTTTCAAAATATAACTTAAAGATAAGCCTTTGTTTTTTTTTTCTAGGTTCTAATATCATCCACCACCTATTTAGCAATGATAGTAGCATAAAAAATTTGTTTACCCAGAATAAAAGCACATTGATTCTCATAAATGGTATCTGAAATGACCTTACTCAGCCTAGAAGCAAGAACTTTTGTGATTATCTTATAAACACTAGTGACCAAGTTAATAGTTCAAAAATCCTTTACTTTGACCAACTTGTCCTTTTCATGAACAAAAGTGCGTTCATACGAACTCTTATTTTACCATTATGGGAAAATTCAACAAACACCTAAAGGAAGTCATCTTTGATAATGTCCCAACAGTTTTGAAAAATAAACAAAAGTAAAACCATTCGAGCCAGGAGCTTTCTATTTCCCCAAGCTAAAGACAACCCTACGAACTTCTTCCTCCTCAAAAGGCCTTTCTAACCAACAACCCTTATTACGAGAAATGGGACACCTCTCCAAGTCCTCAATGCAATGTCTACAAGGTATATCCTCAGCAAAAAGTTCATAATAGAACCTAATAATCTCATATGCAATAAGTCCAATATCCCTAACAACACTACTTCCCTTAAGTTCCAATTCTTTTATAAGGCTCTTCCTTTGTCTCTTAGAGGCTACTCTATGAAACAACTTTGAATTAACACCCCCATCATTAGCCCAATAAAGTCTCAACTTTGGTCTCCAACTCATTTCTTCCCTATAAAGAACTCTTCCAATTCAAGTCTCAAATTCTGCTTCCTAACACATAAATCCTTAGTGAGATTACCCTCTAAGTCCAATCTATCCAACAAGTCAAACTCTCTTAAAATATTTTCTTTCCTAGCCCAAAGATCCCCAAAAATAGATTTATTCCTCTCTTTCAAATTTTCCTTGAGAATATTTAATTTCATTGTGAATTTATAAGCTTCCCAACCATCAATAGAAGTTGTACTCCAGACTTCCTTAACAAAAGGAATAAAAGAGTGATGACTAAGCCACATGTTTTCAAAACTAAAAGGAGATGGACCCCATTTTGCCCTACTAGATTCCAAAACAATAGGAAAGTAATCAAAAATTGGCCTAGATAAGCTCTCTTGTATTAGATCAAGAAAAGTGTCCTCCCATGTGGTGGTGAAAAGGAATCTATCCAACAAAAATACGACAATATAGTGCCTTCTAGCTGACCAAGTGAAACGAGAATTAGAAAAAGGAATATCTCTAAACCTACGCTCTCTAATAAAACTTTTGAAACCCCTCATAGAAGAAGTAAGATGACCATCAAGTTTTTCAATAGGCGTTCGAATAATGTTAAAATCCCAACCCAAGCACCAATTAGGACCACAGAAACTAGATAAAAAATCTAATTCTTCCTAGAAGAAAGCGCATTGCCTAGGAGTGTCTGGACCATAAGCCGAAGTGATCCAGCAAAGACTTCTCCCGTTAATATCCAACAAAACTGACACAGACAAGTTACCATGAATCGAATCAACTTTAGAGGTAAACTTAGCGTCCCAAACCATGACCATACCTCTTGAGGCCCCAAGCGAAGGAAAGCACTCTCGGTCCTTAAATCTAGAATCTCAAAGGTCCCTAACTAACAAGCACCAAAATTCTCAAGTTTAGTTTCTTAAATCATAATAACATAAAAAATAACTTGTAGATCACCTCCCTAACTCTCTTTCACTTAGCCCACCTACCCAATCTTTTGACATTCCAACTAGGAATCTTCATTAACAAACTTACTCTCCCACCTATGACTCTTGCCACCATAGTTAATTATTGAAACCAAACAATCCAACTCTATTAACAAATTCTTTTTTTTATCATGAGATTTTGGTGATTCGACTAAGGATCTAGACACACTTGGAATTGACCACCTTGACCCCTAACTCTTGAATCAAAGGGTGAGAGCTCAAATTGTCCTTATCACTCTGTAGACAACTAGAAGCTTTAGCATTGTCCTTAATCTTCTTCCCTTTGACATTATTCTTTAAAAAAGAAGACACAGTTGGCATCAAAATCGAAAGAAGACCATGTCCTTGAGCAAGGCCCTCACTTTTGTCACCTGAAAAAAAAATATGAGGCGGGACATAAAAATGATTAAAAGGATTAAAATGATCAATTGAAGAAGAAAGGTAGAAAAAATAGGACAAATTTTGAATAACAACTTTTAAATTAACATTAACTTCAAGACAAGAAGGAGATCCCTCATTTGCCAAGCCTTGTGTTTGTTCAAACAGTTCAAGAATTCTTAACAAATCTTCATAAGGTTCAATTAAAACATTATCTTCTTTAGATTCTTCTTGTATTAGCTACTACAAATTATCAATGAGCAACCCACCATCCTCAGAATCTCCAAAATTAAAATCAAATTCAAATTCATCCCATGTATCATCAGAAGATAACTCTGTTTCAAAGTTAGAATCAAAACCATTGTCAGCCATCACAGCAGAAGTCTGTAGACCCCTTGAATAGTTCTTTTCACCCCCACCTTCTAACAACTCATCTTAAGAAACCAACAAAGGAGATCGCACAACAGACAGTAAGCCAGACACCCAGCAACCAAGTTCTAATCCTTAGCAATGGGTAAAGGTGAATTATCCTTAGCACACGACACCACACCAAAATCTTTTGTTGCACATGCTGCAACATGTTCTCTCTCATTAGGAACCGCCCCACTTACTATATTTTTGCTTAGAAAAAGGCAAACATGTAAGAGAAACAGCTTGAAGGGCTTGCTAAAGTTGGATGAGTTGATCGAAACTTAGGGACCTAGACCTGCATAACCTTTTCTTGTTTTCCAAGCTTTTTGGCCTTAGACTGTGTAGTCTTTTGTTTGGAGGAACTAGCAACTGTCTTGGATTGATGTGAGGTTATTTTTTGCCCTAACCTGGAGACAATTTTTTTTTTTTTTTTGCGCAAGCCTTGAGAAAATATTAGCCTTTCTCTATAATGTTTAGCATTTGTAGTTATAATATATTAGCTCCGCCTCCTAAAAAATCCATTGTCCTTGCTTCGGCATTGAAAGTGTCAAAATTCAACTTTCGAAAACTCTGACAATCGTCACCGCACCACCTCCTTTAACCACCTCAGAAAAATATTTTTCCCCAATCAAAGAGTAATGTATCGCAAAAAAACACTTTCTCATCTGTAAATCATCTCCCTTAGAAGGTTCTGCCACCAATAGCTCTGACAACGCCCTCCGAAAATGATTTCATCTTGCACACAGGTGATCCTCAAGAACAATAATCGAACTCCTTCTTCCATTACCATAAAACTCTGTCACTACCATGTATCTTCCTCTGTTATTCTAGCCTTGAAACATGCAAACGACTTTACCTTCACCTTCAAAGCGCCTAATGGAAGAGGGAGCAACGAACAAAGATTTGTCCCTAAAGGTGGACAACAACCAGAACGAATCATCTCTTCCCGGAAGTAGAGATTTGATAAAACCACAGCCCCTCTCTAACACTTGTAATCGAAAGAATTTCCTATCATCATCAAGCACCAAGTCAAAGCACTTAGCTTCAATAGCGATTAACTTAACACCACCCATTAATCTAATCTTTTTAACAAATAGTAATGAGAGAAGGAAAACCTCCATTTCATGAGAGAACTCGATTTGATGTCTTTCTAATCCTTAAAATCATTGATTCCAGCACGTTGCAAGGTCAAGACTAGAGCTTAAAACACCTCTCTATTGAACACCGTTTAAATAGTTAACTATGGGTTTTTAATAAATTTGTCAAAGAAACTCCCCATGACACAGTTTGAGTATATACCTTGGTGCGCGCGCAAAGCTTGTGAAGGATCGACAAGAATAAACCTTGTGGATCATACGTGAATGAATGAATGTCTTGTGTTTGTTAAAATGACTGAGTCATGTTCATGTTTATGCTAAGTTGCTAAGAATTGGGTGCCCATTATTATATTATTATCTTATGGCATGCTTTAATTTTATTTCTCTGATCAATTCTTCTGTGGCTGTAGCTTGCTGAAATTAGTTAGAAAAGTTTGGTAGTTGGAGACTTGGAGCATAATGGTATTAGATTGGAGATCCAGGAAAAGATTAGGCTATTCATACATTCATTGAAACACTTGGTTGGCTTCGAAATTGTACACATCTTGTGCCACAAATGAGTGAATAGCATATGAATGTCATGTTCTCTTAGATATATTTCTCGATTTCTATATGCCAATTATATGATTACAAGATTCACAACAATATAAACTACCATTTATGATAAATGATAATAAATAACCTGCGAAGTGTCAGGACCAAATATAAAAAATTCATGATTCTTTACTGGGCTTAAAAATTCATGATAATTTGTGCTTATGACTACAGGGAAAAGAAGAATATGGTTGAAGGCTAGTGAATAGTGAGCAAAAGTGAGCCTACATTTAAGTGGGTTATGCATACAAATACAATTAATAATCTGAACTCAATTCATTCAAAGTATAGGTCAATGGGTACATTAGTACAGGTTGAAGTGTGTAAGAAATGGCTTCTGAAATGTTTCATTGGTGGAAACTTTAGAGCTAACTGAAGCTGCTTGTCAATGTGTCACAGTTTACTCAATGTCTTGAGTTTACCGTGGGGCTCACTTGCACATTCAGCCTCTCCACACTTTCCATTCAGCATCAAATGGATAGAAAGAGATAATAAGAACAAGCAATACCATCACAAAGTGGCAGACTGCATAGATCTTACTAAATAAACCCATAATATAACATCAAATAGAAAAATAAAAATAAAAATCCTCTGCATAAGTATAAAATTTAACAAGACATTGTTCCTAGACCAGTAAATGGTAAACCAGTAATCTAAACGAGCAAATTTGTTTCAAATGACTCTAGACATGGAAGAAGACTCATACAATATCTAAAATCCTAATGTTCAAAATCATGAAGCAAAAGAAAACTTAGTTGTAATTGGTTGATTATTTTGTATAAAACGCAGATTGAAATGGCAAATTGCATGCATCTAGAGAATGGCGCACAATTGTTTTCCAGCATAATCAGTTTTATTTGAACAAATCATTCAATAATCAAGAAAAGTTCAAATAATACCCATTCAGGAAAAGAGCATTTTTATAGAGAACAAAGAGGGAAAGAAAGATAGGAGAATTGTACCCAAGGTCTTCAACCCCAGGCGAGTCAACAGAAACATTTCCTAACACCGTGGCCGAATGAAGAGCTTCAATCACACTTTGATCACTGGAGGAATTTGTCCTCCTCGGTGGTGAACTACCACCGAAACCAGAAAATCTGGGATAGAAGGATTTGAAATCTGGAGGAATTGTACAGAGACGTGATCGTTTTGAGTGGTTGGCAAAACACTGTTAACTATTTAGGCAGTGTTTAATAGGGAGGGGTTTTAAGCTCCATTAATAAACATTGTGGGATAAATTACACGACGTTAAACCTCGGGTTAAAACGCATATAGGGTAAAGTTAAGAAGGTAAAGTGTATTTTGGCCTTTTCTGAGTTCCAAACAAGAAGATGTAAGCTGCGAATTCATTCAGAAAAATGGGAAAGGTTTAGAGGCTTCATCATTTGCTCTTAAAAGTTTCAGAAAATTCAAGATTAGTAATGTACAGAGAAACCTATCTATGGAAATGGTTTAACTTTTAAGTACCTAAAATTTCTTAATCGTTGAATCACTTATTCCTTTTATTTTGATTCAAATGCAATAGCAGAAGACTCAGGTGAAGAAGACATACATTTCTTTGAGATTATCTAAGCCAGTAAACACATTGCCAATGGGTCCATAAAAGAAATTGTGGCTAAAATTCCTGGAAGACAAGCAGATAACAATGATGATTTCACAGCCATTTGTAAAACTCAATCACTATATCATACTCAACAGAGATGAGAGAATATGAAGAAACAAGTCGTCAATGTTTATTCCCTCTATCAAGCTTGGATTAAAATCAATACTAATGTAACTCACAGACATGGTTGATAATGAATGGGGGATATTTTGGCTCAAATAGTGGCAAGCCATATTTCTGCAGTAAAGAAGAATCATCAGAACAACACACTGCTGAAGATCAATATGCATAAAATTTGGTCATGCAGGAACAAAATGAGCAGAACAGTAGGCTTACATATGTGTGGCGTTGGGGGCTAAGCCATATGGTATTTCACCCACTCTGTTGTTAGAACTAACAACACTAAAGAAACCAGAATATGGAAGTAAGTAAATTGCAGATCTTGACAATAAACCATCCTGTTAAGAACTTAAAGCAATACAATTACTTACTGTTGTTTCAAGTTCTTTAGATTATAGAGCAAGCCTCCAAGATATCTGATGAGGTGTAATCCTCGAATTTTGCTGCATGAGGACACACAGCAGGGCTAACATTTATTCATGGCATTACGATCTGAATAGGAATATCATCAGTAGAGCTTGCGCATTACAGATGTATGCATTACAGGTGGATAACTGATGACCCTGAACATGCTACCCCTGTCCAAGACTCCACACAAGGATCTAAGAAGGACTCATGGATATGTAAGAAGTACACAGCATGTCATCCAATAAACTGTTTGTACTCCTTATTATGTACGATATTTCTAAAAGGATCTGAGAAGGACTCACGAATATTATTCAGTGCTCTTAGAAGTAACATTATAACCAATACAACATATTCAACAACCAATACCTGATGAAAATTATTAAAGCAAAATGCAAAAATAATGTCTGAAAGAGGGCAAACCTGGTTTCCTGTAACAGGCCTTGCACAGGCAAAATGAGAAGGTAAGAATAAAATTTAAATGAAGTAACTGGCTAATTGCCATATTCCTACGGTTTCCAAGCCATGGAGACAGTCAAAGCCACACAACCACAAGTGAGGCTCTCATAGGAAACATAATGAAAATATTCACATGTTATACTAATTCTCTACCTATAGGCTTCCCAGTTTTACTGGTCCTCATCACATATATTTGTTTTCTTGTCTTCTCAACGTGCCAATTTAAATCCATCTAAGATCTTGCACTCATGGTAACATGATGATGTAATAGCTACGACTAAATACCATACACTTAGAACACTAAGATATACAAATTTGAACCAAGGGCAAACTGCAACTAATTTGTTTCTTGGTTGGTTTTACTGTTTTATCTAGAATACCAGCTACTTGGGAGATAATACCAGGCCACAGTGGGCCGGTTCATACTGGTAAGGAATTAATTAAGGATGATTTCCTCAACTCAAGATGACAACCAAATAGCTAAGGTGACAGAAATTTTCATTAATTTTACTAAGGCTTCACATGAGGAAAATTTTCACAACAGGAATGATGTCAATATACTGTGTAAGAGAATAAAGAGATAGCTTGCAAGAGATAAATTCAAAGTGCACAAATAGTTGAACTTGTATCATAAAAATGTATATAGTTATCTAGGCTTTTAGCTGAAATGCAGAAATGTGGAAATGCAGAAATGTATTCAAAATGCAGTATTTGAAATGCGGAAATGTATATAGTGTTCAAGGCTTCTAAATGTTCCTTAAGCCTGTGCAGAGAGCAATACATGGTGGAAGCAAAAAAACAAAAACAAAACAAAACAAAAAACAAAAAACAAAATATAAAAGCAAAGAAAACACAATTGAATCAATTGGATATAATGCAAGGAAGAGGGGAGAGTGACCAGACTTCATCCAGAAAGGAAAACAGATACCAACCTGCAATTTCATCTAAGTAAAGAAGTCTCTGACTTCCATCCATCCCTTCTGCTCTATTAGCACCAAGCCCATTTCCCTAAAGTTGACTTCCCGTCTTCCCCACAAACAAATCCATAATCATTCTCATATCATATTCTCCCTTGGCTTTCTCGGACACAAATGGCGATCTTCGTGCTTCAGGACCTTGGTTCCTAAGCAGAATAGAGTCAGGATCATCACTTGGGTTTGGTAATAGAGAAATAAGGTATGGGTGGATCATAGACACTGGATTTGAATTCAAAATTCACATGTATGGAAAGCAAATCACAAGAGTCTCCTAAGGGAGAGCTCAAAATGCTTTCTTTACCCAGCCAGAAAATGGTTTCATGGCAAAGGATAGAGAGAAAGTTGTTCCTCCCAGATCAGGCAGTGACCAGATTTCCAAATTCAGCTTACCTTGATCTACAGCAATGAGGATTCGTTCTCCCTCTTTCCCAGACCAGCTTGGTCCTAGAACAGGTAACTCCCATTCCAGCAGCAAGCATATGCATCATTCCTTCAAGCCTGCAAGGTTGAGCATCTGATCGGCGAGTACATGAGGAGAGGAAATTAGAGAGTGCTCAATTCTCTCCCAAATCCAAGCCTAATTCCAGCCTGCCTCATGTTTCCCATTTCCTTACCTATATACCTCATAACAGAATATCTTCTCACACTCTCACTCATAACAGAATTCCACTCACCTTTCCCACTCACCCACAGCCAGCTCAGCAGTTGCTTACATTTGAGCTAATATCTACTCTCTCACTCCCACTCCCCCACGTACCTGCCTTCTGGTGCCTTTTTCTCACGTAGACTCTAGTCACTTTTGGGCCTGGGCTTCTATCAATACTTTCCCCCCAAAGACTCACCTTGTCCTCAAGGTGAAATTCCGGAAAGTTCTCCTGGATGGTAGTCATTGATTCCCACGAATTTTCAAACTCCGGCAGGTCTTTCCACTTAACCAGCACCTCTATTTCTCCTTGTCCATTCTTCCAGTGATCTATGACAGCAGTTGGTTGTACCTTCAATTCTCTATCTTCAGCTAAAAAATTTGGTAGTGGTTGAGCTATAACAGTAGGGGAAATTGATTTTTTTAGCAATGGGACATGAAACACCGGGTGTACCAAGCTCCCTTCGGGTAGTTTCAGCTTGTAAGCAACTGGTCCTATTTTTTCCAAGACTTCATAGGGACCATAGAACCTCAGACTCAATTTCTGATTGACTCTCTTAGCTAGAGTTCTCAGCTTATACGGTTGGATCTTCAAATAAACTACATCCCCTGCTTGGAATTCCACCTCTCTTCTATGTTTATCAGCTTGATTCTTCATTCTATTTTGGGCTTTAACCAAGTGCTCCTTTAGTTCATCTAACATCTGATTCCTCTCAGCAACAAGCTTGTTCACATCTTCCACTGCTGAGTGAACCGCATCTCCTCTCACAAGCGTGGCTGGGTCCCTACCATATAAGGCTTTGAAAGGAGTCATTTTGGTGGCTGAATTGTAGTTGGTATTGTACCAATATTCTGCCCACGCCAACCATTTAGGCCACTGTTTTGGTTTAGTTCCTGTAAGACACCGTAAATAGGTTTCCACACACCTATTCACTACCTTTGTTTGGCCATCTGACTGAGGGTGGTATGCTGAGCTGTACTTTAATTTTGTCCCTGCTAGTCTGAACATTTCTGCCCAGAAAGTACTAAGGAAGACTCTATCTCTGTCTGATACAATTGAAGAGGGGAAACCATGTAGCTTAACTATTTCTCTGGTGAAAATCTCTGCAATTTCCTTTGCTGTATAGGGGTGGGATATGGCAATAAAGTGTGCATATTTGGTGAGTCTATCTACTACCACCAATATAGTGTCAACCCCATCAGCCTTTGGAAGGCCTCCAATGAAATCCATCGACAAATCAGTCCAAACGTTGGTTGGAATGGGAAGAGGTTGTAGCAATCCTCCCGGGCTTAAAGTTTGGTATACATTACGTTGACACACCTCACAAGCCTGCACATATTTCTGAATGTCCTTCTTCATCCCTTCCCAAAATACCAACCCTGAAATCCTCTTGTATGTTCTAAAAAAACCGAAGTGTCCCCCTATGGCCGAGTCATGGAATTCCTTGAGTATTATGGGGATTTTTGGGGAATTCTTAGGGATCACCAACCTCCCTTGATAGACAACCTTCCCTTCCTGAATTGATAACCTGAGTGTGAATCTGGTTGCTTAAACAGATCATGGATAATCCCTCTTAGCTTGTCATCATTCTGAATTTCCTCTTCTAATCCATCCCATTCATTGAACTACACAAAGGAGATAGTTGAATATTGCAACTTCCTAGACAATGCATCTGCTGCTCCATTTTCTCTGTCGGATTTATATTTGATCTCAAAATCAAACCCCAATAGTTTAGAAATCCATTTTTGTTGCTCTTCACCCTAAATCCGCTGGTCTGTTAAAAATCTGAGGCTTTTCTGATTAGTATGGACAATAAAATGCCTCCCTAACAGATAATGCCTCCACTTCTGAATGGCCAGTACTATAGCCATTAATTCCCTCTCGTATACTGACTTGTTTTGGGCTCTCATTGAGAGGTTCTGACTCATATAGGCTACAGGTCTGCCTTCTTGTGTGAGTACTCCACCTACCCCTTTTCCTAGGCATCCGTTTCAAGCACAAAAGTTTTCTCGAAATTAGGAATCGCAAGGATTGGTAGAGTTGTCATAGCTGTTTTGAGTTGATCAAAGGCAGCTTGAGCCTCAAATCCCCATTTAAAGTTGTCCTTCTTAAGTTGTTGTGTCAAGGGCCAAGCTATTTTACCATAGTCCTTCACAAACCTTCTGTAGTAGCCTGTGAGGCCTAGGAATCCTCTTAACCCTTTAATATTAGTGGGTGGGGGCCAATTTTGCATGTCTTCCACCTTTTTTGGGTCTGCTGCCACACCTTTGTCTGAAATGATATGCCCAAGATATTCCAGCTACTGTTGTCCAAATGTACACTTCTTCTTGTTCACAAACAGCCTATTCTCTCTTAATAGCTGTAGCACCAACCTGAGATGCTTCCCATGGGTTTGTTGATCCTTGCTGAAAATTAAAATGTCATTGAAGAAAACGAGTACAAACTTCCTTAAGTAAGGCCTCAACACCTTGTTCATCAATGCTTAGAAAGTTGAAGGGGCATTGGTTAAGCCAAAAGGCATTACCAAGAATTCATAGTGCCCCTCGTGTGTTCTAAAAGCCGTTTTGGGAACATCTTCCACCCTCATTCTGATCTGGTGGTATCCTGATTTGAGGTCCAATTTTGAAAAAATTACAGCACCTCCTAGTTCATCCAACAGTTCATCAATGACAGGTATAGGAAATTTGTCTGGGATAGTTAGCTTGTTCAAAGCTCTATAATCTACACAACCTCCATCCTCCATCTTTTTTCTTTACTAATATCACTGGGCTTGAAAAAGGGCCAGTGTTGGGCCTAATTATTCCAGCAATCATCATTTCCTCCACTATTTTTTCTATTTCATTCTTTTGATAATGGGGATACCTGTATGGGCGGATGTTTGGGATTGTTGCTCCTTCTTTCAAGTTGATGGCATGGTCTTGCTCTCGGCTGGGAGGTAATCCCTGAGGTGTTTGGAGCAGGTCTGTGAATTCCTGCAGAACATCTTGTATTTCAGCATTCCCAACCCCTTCTTGCTGTTCCTCTAGTTGTTGCTCTTAATACTCCACATAGTAACCTTCCCCTTCATCTCTTAGAGCCTTCAACATGGCTCTTAGTGAGGCTTGAGTCTTGCAAAGAGCTGACTCTCCCGTCAAGGTTACCTTCTTTCCATGCTCTTCCCATTTCAGGGTTAATTCCTTGAAATTGGCTTGAATGTCCCCTAAACTCTCCAACCAGTCCATACCCAACACAACCTCTGCTCCCCCTAAGTCAAAGAGAAAGAAATTCTGCTGAATCTCTACTCCCTGTATCAGCATCTTAACATTTCTACACACCCCTTACTTTTCACCTTGCACCCGTTCCTCACTTCTACTGTATACTCGGGGGTATCGTGTACTGGTAGGCATAACTCCTCCACTAGCTCCTTCAAAATGAAGTTGCTAGAGGCTCCACAGTCAATGAGCACCATTAATTGACGCTCCCCAATAGTCCCCCATAATTTCAAGGATTTAGGAGTAGTCAAGCCCATGATACTCTTCAAGGATATTTGTAGAGTCTTATCATCCAGCTCCTGTACCAGATTCTCTTCTTCTGTGTTTGAATCCTCTTCTTCATCTTCCTCCTCTTCCACCATTAATAGCTGGAAATGCTTGAATTTACAGGTGTGCTCCCAGCCCCATTTCTCACCACATTTGAAACATAACCCTTTCCTGCTCCTCTCCTGAAGTTCTTCTTGAAAGAGTCTTCTCGGCCCCTAGTTCTTCTTCTCCTCTCTAACTACATCTGGGGATTTTGGTTCTAAGTGACTCTTTTGGTTTATGAAAACTCTTGGTGCTTGGTACTGACTTTTTACTCCCTCAGGTCCAGTGTAGGATCTATCTCCTCCCTCCCCATGTGTGGTTTTGAAGAGAGCCACACCCTTCATAGAGATCCCTCCCTTCTTTAGAGCCCAATTTTTTTCTTCTATCAGCTGAGCTCGATCTATGAGATCTGACAAGGAGTGCATTTCATATAACTTCAATTCAGCCCTCAACTTTTATCATAATCTGTTCAAGAATATTCCCTTCAGCACAGTGTTGTTAGCCAGTTTTACTGGTCCTGAAACCAACTCAAATTGCTCGCGATACTCCATGACAGTCTCGGTTTGTTTGATGCTCAGTAAGGGTTCTAGAGGATTTTAGATGATTCCTGGTTGAAACCTGCGTATAACTGAACTGATTCCAACTAGGAGTGGGTGTTTGATCCTCCCACCATTGGTACCAATTCAGTGCCTTCCCTTCCATGGCCACCATTACCGCTTCGATCTTCTCATTTTTATTTATTCGATTCAGCTTAAAATAACGTTCCACCCTATTAACCCACCCGTGGGCATCGTCTCCTAAAAAAAGAGGGACCTCAAGCTTCCTCCCTCTGTCATTTCTCCCTGGAGGTCGACTTCCCTCCCATGATGTCCTCCTAGAGTTACAGGAACACTCCTGTTCATGCTCCCCGTCGCCTTCTCCTTCACTCTCGTGTACTGGGGATCGCCTCCTAGTCCCGGATCGTCCCCTTGAATTACCTTTGTTTCACGCCTTGAGCAAGCTCACGATTTCATCCAAACGGGCCTCCGTTCTCTCTTGCTTCGTCAGGCTCTCCAACAAGCTCTTTTCCACAGTTTCCAGACGTGATTCCATCACAGATCTCGTATTAACCATCCAAGCTCCCAGGTCGTAGAGCTTTGATAGCAATTGATAGGTACCAGAAAAATAAGAACAGAAATTGAATATAACACTGGTTTATTGATGAACTTCTGGTTGATATCAAGATGATATCAATCCAGGAAATGCTAAAAACAACTTTTAGGAATTCAAGAAAACAGAAACAAAGATGAGCAAATTAGAGAGTGCTCAATTCTCTCCCAAATCCAAGCCTAATTCCAGCCTGCCTCACGTTTCCCATTTCCTTACCTATATACCTCATAACAGAATATCTTATCACTCTCACTCATAACAGAATTCCACTCACCCATTGGCTTACATTTGAGCTAATATCTACTCTCTCACTCCCACTCCCCCACGTACCTGCCTTCTGGTGCCTTTTTCTCACGTAGACTCTAGTCACTTTTGGGCTTGGGCTTCTATCAAATCCTTTTCTATTTCTTTGTTAAAATTCAGTAATACGTTTCTTTTCATTCTGTGTGATTTTTTATCTTTGGGTCTCTACCAAATTGGTTCGACCTGCCGGATTCACAAAGAAGGAGATGGAAACCAGACAGACGTCAAGATTTGAGGTGGTCGAAACACGAGTGGCAACAATGAAGAAAAAGCTGAGCACATTGGAAGCAACGGTGACAGAGTTACAGAACGGCATGCTAAACAAGCAAAAGCAGAGCTCGTTCGAACATCAGGCTATGGAAGCGGAAAGACAGGAGGCGGCACGTTTTTGCACCGCAGTGTTACGAAGGTTGTTAGGGAAGGAAGTTGACGGGGATGGCCAAGAGGAAGAAGGAGATTTCGCTGTTCACAGTAAGGCAAAACAGAGCACGTCGTTCATTTTGAGCGATCCACAGATGCAAGCTGATCGTCACTTGGGTACCTCGAAGTTGCAAGGAGGGTCATTGGAGGACTTTCAAATGGCTGTTCGTAAGGTCGAACTTCCGACGTTTGATGGCAAGGACCCACGAGGCTGGATTACACGTGCGGAGATGTATTTTCGCATCCAACAAACGAATCCGGAGGTAAAGATGCCTCTAGCCTAAGTACGTATGGAAGGTAACTGTGTACACTGGTTCACTATTTTGTTAGAAGCAGAACTTGATTTGACTTGGGAGAGATTAAAAGAGGAGCTAATGTTGAGGTATAGTGGTAGGCAGGCTCAAAATCCTTATGAAGAGCTAGCGGAAATAAGACAAACGGGGTCTGTTGAGGAGTATATTGAGGAGTTTGAGGGGCTGGCAGCACAAGTCCCTGGGTTGCCTGAAAAATAGTTTGTGGGCTATTTCATGCATGGTCTTCAAGACGACGTCAAGAAATGGGTGAGTGCAGTGCCCGACGACAAGAACCATTGTGATGACTGTGGCTTGTAAAGCGGATTTGGTGTAAGAAATAGAGGACTTTCAAATTTTAAGTCTTCATCATCACAAAGCTGGGTGGGGAAGGCACGAGATGGTGAAATGGGGCATAAACAGGAGTCTCGTACTATTGCTGGAGGGTACAATACCACTGGACAGGTCGAGAATGACGAGAAGAGGTCATATGTTAACAAGTCCAGGGGTATTCGCCATTCATCCAGCCAGGAAATGCTGGAACGAAGGAGGAAAGGGCTGTGTTATAGGTGTGGCCAACAATTCCACCCCTTACATCAATGCCCTGATCGCTAGCTCTAAGTTATGATCTTGGCTGAAGATGAAGAACTGACTTCGGACGGTGAGATAGTGCTGAGCGATAAGGGCGATATAGGTGGTGACGCTGAATTAGAGTGTATTAGTTTAGAGCTATTATGTTCCACTGATAATGAACTATTGCACTCCCGAACCATGAAGTTGGGAGGTAAGATTAAAGGCGTTCCAATCTTGATTTTAGTGGATAGTGGTGCTAGCAATAATTTCATTTCCACAAGGCTTGTTAAGGCTATGGGGCTGCAAGTGCAGAACACCAAGGAAATCGGTATAAGGTTGGGAGATGGCCATAGAGTAGCGACCTCAGGGCAGTGTGTAGGACTGAAAGTGGATTTGGAGGTTATAATGATCTCCATAAATGCCTTGATATTGGAGTTAGGAGGAATTGACTTAATTTTGGGGGTGTCTTGGTTGCAAACACTGGGAGCAATGACAATGGATTGGCAGACGATGTCATTGCAGTTTCAAATTGGTGGCAGAACGGTAGAGCTAGTGGGTTTAGCAAAAGCTAACCAAAAGGCAGCTTCTTTACACATCTTGTTGAAGGATAGGACTAAGGAAATTGGTAGGCTCCTATGGTCAGTGGAGGTTTAGTGCCAGGGAACAAAAATACAAAGAGCCTTATCAGAGTAAAGGGCAAAAGAGTTGCAAGGTTTATTGGATGAATTTCCTGCTATCTTTGAAGAGCCCAAAGGATTTCCACCAGAGCGTATGAATGATCATGCTATAGTGATACAGGAGGGTCATGGTCCCGTCAATGTTCGACCATATCGGTACCCTCATCACCAAAAAGATGAGATTGAGAAACAGGTTAAGGAAATGCTACAATCCGAAATTATCCGTCCAAGCTCTAGTGCTTTTTCCAGCCCAGTCATCTTAGTCAAGAAAAATGATGGGTCATGGCAGATGCGTGTTGATTACCGGGCATTAAATAGAGTGACCATACTGGATAAGTATCTGATTCCAATGGAAGGTTCAATGTTTTTTTCAAAACTGGACTTGAAGTCTGGGTACCATCAAATCAGGGTGCGCATTGAAGATATTCACAAGACAGCTTTTAGAAATCATGAAGGCCACTATGAGTACTTAGTCATGCCCTTTAGTCTGACTAATGCTTCAGCAACATTCCAATCAACCATGAATGATGTCTTTAGACCATATTTGAGGAAGTTTGTCATAGTTTTTTTTATGACATCTTAGTGTACAGCCCCTCCTGGGAGACTCATTTGGAACATCTAGCTGAAGTATTTAGATTGCTAGAAGCAAATCACTTTGTGGTCAATGGGAAGAAGTGTCACTTTGGGAAAGTGGAGGTGGAGTATTTGGGTCATATCATATCTGGACAAGGAGTGGCTATGGATCCTCTAGAAAATACAGAACGTTTTGGATTGCCTAGTACCAAAGAATGTGAAAGGAGTAAGAGTATTTTTGGGACTCACTGGCTACTATCGGAAGTTTATTGAAAGGTATGGAAAAATAGCAAAACCATTGACAAAGTTGACAAAGAAAGAGGGATTTCATTGGGGAGTAGTAGCCCAACAGGCGTTTGATACCCTCAAAAGAGCAATCACTTCCGCTCTAGTCCTTGCACTTCTGGATTTCACACATAAATTCCGCACTGAGTGTGATGCTTCGAGAACTGGATTAGGAGCAATATTGATGCAAAATGGCAAGCCCATTGCTTTCTACAGCAAGGCCCTCTCTGATAGATCGTTAGCCAAATCAGCATATGAGAAGGAAATCATGGGTAGCTTTGTCAATTTAGCACTGGCAACCGTATCTCCTGGGGAGAAGTTTTGAAATTTATGCAAACCAAAAAAGCCTCAAACATTTGCTTTAGCAGCAGATCACAACTCCTG
Source organism: Ormosia semicastrata (assembly GCA_029884595.1). NCBI lineage: Eukaryota > Viridiplantae > Streptophyta > Magnoliopsida > Fabales > Fabaceae > Ormosia > Ormosia semicastrata. The sequence goes on along the minus strand of JAQQTO010000035.1, from coordinate 800,297 downwards.
ATCAGTAGTGTTGGATGGCCAAGTTGCTTGGTTATCAATTTGATATCATATATAAACCTGGACAAGAGAACAAAGTGGCGGATGCCTTATCCCGATTACATGAGAATGAAGAACTTCATATTTTACTCTTTTATCCGGAGAGGTTGGACGGTCGGAAAGTGCCTGAAGAAGTGCAAAAAGACCCTAAACTCCAGGAGATCATTGCTGACCTTGAGCAAAAACCTGATTCCAGACTAGGTTATTCATTTCAGAATGGGGTTTTGTTGTATCACGGTAGACTGGTTATTCCAAGCACATCAAGTTGGACTCCACATCTTTTGGCAGAATTTCATGGTACGCCTCTAGGTGGCCACTCAGGTTATTATTGCACATACCGGAGGTTAGCTGAAAACCTCTATTGGATTGGCATGAAAAACAAGGTGCAGGAATATGTCAAGAGCTGTGATATCTGTCAAAGACAAAAATATTTGGCTATGTCCCCTGCTGGTCTGCTACAACCCTAGAATATTCCAGAATTAGTTTGGGAAGATATTTCAATGGATTTGTGGTATAAAGGATATGAAGCAATATTGGTAGTGGTAGATAGACTTTCTAAATACAGCCACTTTATGTTATTGAAGCATCCCTATATAGCTAAGTTAGTAGCTGAAGTATTTGCTAGAGAAGTAGTCAGGCTGCATGGGATCCCAAAATCCATTGTGGGCGACAAGGACCCTATTTTTGTTAGTAACTTTTGGAAAGAATTATTTAAGCTACACGGCACGAGGTTACGGATGAGTTCAGCATATCATCCCGAATTTGATGGCCAGATTGAAGTGTTAAATAGGTGCTTAGAGACTTATCTCAGATGTTTTGCATTTGAACAACCTAGACACTGGTCAGTGTGGCTTCATTGGGCTAAATTGTGGTATAATGCCACTTACCAAGTGTCCAATGGTATGACCCCGTTTGAGGTAGTGTATGGCCGCAAACCACCTACCATTACTCGCTACTTGCAAGGGGAAACTCGAGTAGAAGCAGTGGTGTGGGATTTAATTGATCGAGACGAAGCTCTTTGTCAATTGAAGTATAATTTGGAGCGAGCAAGGTGTAGAATGAAGAAGTTTGCAGACAAACAAAGGTATGATCAGTCATTTGCAGTAGGAGAAGGGGTTTTCTTGAAGCTAAGGCCACATCGACAGCATTTTGTGGCAAGGAGAATTAATCCCAAATTATCTCCACGGTATTTTGGTCCATTTCCAATTGTGGAACAGATTGGTACTATGGCTTACAAATTGGAACTCCCTGCAACTTCTAGAATCCATCCAGTATTTCATGTTTCTCAGCATGTTTCTCAGCTGAAAAGGGCAGTGGGGACATATTCTGTAGAGCAGCAATTACTGGAAGGAATGGAAGTGTAGATCAATGATGCGGTTGAACCTGAATCTGTTTTGGCTACCAGACAAATTGAAAAGGAGGGGGACACCATTAGTCAGTGGCTGGTGAAGTGGAAGGAAAAATCCTTGGAGGATGCCACTTGCGAAGATGAATTCACCATCAGGAGCCAATTTCCATCATTCAGCCTTGAGGCCAAGGATGTAGTTATATCGGGGGTGAAATGTTAGGCCCGATGAAGGGCAGTTGGTTAATGGGCCAGATCAAAGGCCCAAGGTTTGGAAGGTGTATACCAAGAGAATTAGGAAGGGACAAAATGGGGAGTGACTTGGCAAGTTAGTTATGCTGGAATGAGTATGCACGTTTGTGGGGATGGTTATTAGGCTAATGAGGGAGAAAGAGTAGGGGGGAAACTTTTCTGTTATTGTTTTCTCGACTATAAGCTTGGGCAGAGATTTTCATCTCTGTGGAGCCTTAGGCTCTGGGTAGTGAGGGAGAATAGGAGGACTATAACAACAACACAACAACCAAGCCTTTTCCCATTAGGTGGGATCAGCTACATGGATCAAACGACGCCATTGTGCCCTATCATAAACCAAGTCTTCAGATATGTTATTCAGATCTAAATCTCTTTTAATCGTTTCACTTATAGTCTTTCTTGTTCTTCCTCTACTTCTAACTATTGGGCTATTATCTACCTGATCTACTCTTCTTACAAGGGCTTTTAAGGGTCTTCTCCTTACATGTCCAAACCACCTAAGGCGAGATTCTCTCATCTTTTCCACAATAGGTGCTACCCCTACTTTCTCTCTAATGCATTCATTTCTAATCCTATCTTGTCTTGTATGGCCACACATCCAACGCAACATCCTCATTTCCGTAACACTGATCTTATGCTCTTGTTGGCTTTTTATCACCCAATATTCAGTACCATACAACATCGCGGGCCTTATAGCTGTGCAGTAAAATTTACCCTTAAGCTTGAGAGGCACTTTTCTATCACAAATAACTCTTGAAGCACTCTTCCATTTCGTCCATCCAGCTTGAATCCTATGGTTTATATCTCTCTCTATCTCTCCATCATTTTGTATGATAGATCCAAAGTACCTAAAATGTTTCTTTGTTAAAATTCAGTAATACGTTTCTTTTCATTCTGTGTGATTTTTTATCTTTGGATCTCTACCATAATACTGCTATCATGGCTGTTTGCACTTTGACTACAGTGCTAAGGTGTATTTAAAATGAAAATTAGATAATTTCTGGTCCTGTCTTGTAATTATAAGATCAATCAGCTGACCTTTGAAAAAAAATACACAAAATGCTCATGTGGTGCATGTTTCTTTTCTGCACAATTAGAGAAGTTATCAGAAAACTATGAATTAAAACTATGTGGTAAACTATAACTGACTTTTCGTAACTTCTTTACAATCTAAAGCATTTATGATGCACATTGCAGCCTAAAAAATATTGCGTGTATAACTCTGAACTCAACATACTGATACGTTTAAGATTATAAACAACTTGCTTTTATCAGGTAAAACTTTGGCAAACAACACTTTGCATCTTCAACAGGTTGAACCAAAACTTCTTGTTCCCTCCACCAATTGGGTGAGGAAATTGAATTAGCAACCTGAGTAAAAGCTTCCACAGCCAGTTGAACTCTCAGATTCAAATGTCAAAGGCTAACTAAACCAAATCATGAAATGAAATGTTAGTAGGCATGCAACGTGGCATCAATCAGTCTTAATCACACGTGACAAAAAATGGGAATGAAAACGTGTACTTCAACCATTTTATTATTGACTCACTATATTTATTATATCAAAGAACAGTAATTTCAGGGTCATCAATTGTATAAGGAAAATGAGTTTAAGAAATTACCAAGAATAACTAAAAATCTAATGTTTCTACAACTGAGAATAGGCTTAGCAAAAGAGATAGATGTGAACACAGTGTTCTCAAGAAGCCGAACAAAATTACTCTGTCACCTTTGAGGAAAGAAAAGAACCAAGCTTATCAGGCTACATCACAGAAACCAAATTGCAGTTATACAATGTAAACTTGAACAACAGATGCAGCAGCAGACAAACAATGGATGTGACCTCTTTCATAAAACAATTTACCATCAAAGTTCATTTCGTACACCAGTCAACTGGTTCACAAGGTCTTTTTCTCCATATTTACTTAGAATTTCAATTGCACTATCTTGGTATGGAGGTCTTAGCAGAACTGATTTTTTAAGCATTATCCTTGCCAACTTTGTGGCCTCCATCAAGTGGCTTGTTTGACAAAGCCCAACTAAAAGAATAGAATAAATATCAGAGTCAATGGAAGACAAGTATCCCATATTCTCAATTGCATCAAGCAAGTAGAATCCATCCCGTACCCGGTCCTTCATACAGAGCTCCTTTAGCAAAAGGCTACATGACAAAGTATCAGGTTTGACCTCACCAGCAAGCATTTCCCTGAATAGCTTCTCTGCTTCCTCAAGTCTTTTTATCCTTATCAAAGAAATCACAAGTGAACTGCAGCAATCACCATATGAAACACCATGCTCCACCACAAATTTATCAACCAACCTATAAGCTTCTTCCACACGACCCTCAACACAAAGGCTCTCAATCAAGGTAAAAACAGTAACACGATTTGCAAGGCACCCAAAAGCTTTCATTCTATCCAGAATATCCAATGCTTCTGTCCACTGGCCTCTCTTACAAAAACTTTGAATCAGAGATGTATAAGTAACAACATTCGGACTACAATTCCCACCTTCCTTCTCCATTTCAGCCAACAATTCCAATGCCCTCTCCATAGATCCAGACCTACATAACCCATCTAAAATGGCTGAGAAAACCACCGTATTGGGCGAACATCCATGTACTTTCATAACCGAGAGCACAGAGTAAGCATCCTCCGATCTACCTGCATTACATAATCCCTCAATCATTGTCATATATGTAATCACATCAGGACAAAGATCATTGAAACTCATCTCTGTCATCAACTTTTCAGCCATTTCAATGTCACCCTTATTGCAACACAACCTTATAACGACATTATACATCACGGTATCAGCGTGCAAGTTAAAGTTTTCCATTTTCCTCAACACCCACAAAGCCACATCAGCAAGCTGAGCTTCTTTACAGAGTTTCAGAACCTCCCTAAACATGTTGGCAGTGACTAAACACCCTTCAGCCTCATAAGACTCAATCAAATCATAAATAATGTGGGGATTTTGATCAATCCCAAGCAAGTTGCATGCTTTCCTGTACATGAAAGCACTATGCCTGTACCCAGATTGAAATCCAGCCCAAATGAAAAACCTGACACCCAATTGGAATTGCTTAGGAGAGCACCTACTCAGGACTTCGATGACACATCGAGAGTCCAGTTTGGGCTTAATCTTAGACAATGATTTTTCAACAGTACTATTGTTTTTATGCAGATGGTTATAAAGGGTATCAGCAATAGAAGCCATACCCATTTGTTGGGTGGAGAATGGAAGGGTTTTGAGTCTGTGTAAGCATGAAAAAATTTGAAATTTTATAAACTGCGGCATTGGGTTTGTGAAGTTGTGAATGAAGATTAAATGGGTGGTGAGGGTGCTGGAGTTTTGCGCCCGATCGAAACTTCAGCGGCAATTTTCGTTCGCCGAGGTGCTGGGGCATTGAGCAGAGAAAAACGCTGTGCAGAATGGTTGTGGGTTGGCTCAGGTCCTCTTGCTTTGGTTGAGCAGAGAAAAACCTGTGCAGAATGGTCCTGTGGTTGTTGTCATGAGTGAAGAAGGTCGGGGTCTTCCATGTTTGTAAGTGTTTTAACCTTTTAGCGGGTTAACCCGCATCCGGCCCGATAAATTTGCAACCCAAATGGGCTTGGGTTATTTGACCGGCTCTATTATGGGTCAAAAAGTTACTAGCCCAACTCACTCAAAAAGTATGGTGGAGAGAGTCAGTTAAATGGATCAAACTTATGAAATACGGATATATCATTTTTGAAGCATGTTTATATATTAGACACATATCTATATCAAATACATGAGAACATGTATATGACACACATGTTCTATATATTCAAATGTATTTGATTAAAAAAATTATTTTTTTGACTTAGACACGTCTTGAACACAATTGAGACACGTTTGAACATGTTTAGAACACAGTTTGGACACGGCCTATTAATATTTTTTTTAAAAAAATTAATTTTAATGACTAACGTTTAATTAGTAAACTTGTAACTTACCTAAACTCAATCACATGACTAACGTCTCAAGCCATTATTTTCACATACTAATATTTTAAGTTTTATCTTTTCACACGTCACTATTAGACTTTTAAATTTTATCTTTTTACACACTACTATTTTCATCTTCTCCTTCTACCTTTACTCGTATCAAACCGTTCACTTCGTCATCACCAAAACTTACCTCGCATCACTATTCCCTCTAGTTAATTTTTTTAGATGCATATGTACTTGTATATAGTTGTTCTATTAGAAGAAGTTAATTTAGGAAATTTTTTAGAAAATGTTAATAGAAAGTATGCTCCATATATTTTGAGAGGAGCTTACTATGTAGCAAATATTGACACATATAACATATATTAAGATATTGTAAATCTTCAAACTTATAAAAATGATATTAATGAATTATGAATCTTTTTTCTTAAATTTTTCAATTATATATATTAATAAATTAAGTTCTTTAATTTATTTTTATGATATATATATGTCGTGTTTGTGTCCTACAATTTTTTGAATTTGGTGTATCTCCGTGTCTATGTTTATGCTTCATAAGGTTAAACTCATCTTGGCACCGCTAGGAAGAGAACACACCAGATGAACAAGACTTTGACTAGTTGCCCGCAAACTAGAACGAATGATCAATTAAGGTTGTTTAGAACCTTTATGCTCTTTTTTGTATGATACTTTGGAGAAGAAATGAAATGATAGGATTAATGACTAGGTCCATCTTTGTTTGGTATACCATTTTAAAAGGGAAAAGAAGGGATTAGGATGGATTCAATTGTAGTGGGTCTCACAGAATTTCCTTCCCTCCCTTATACATGGATTGGGAGGGAAAGGAAAGTTATAATTTTTTTTCCACTTTATCCACTTTATCTATTTTATAAAATAAAGGGTAATAGTATAATTTAACATTTATTTACATATATTTTTTTCTTTTTTTTTATTGATGATACCAAACAAGATAAGTAATAACTTTTCCATTTTTTCTTTTATGTTTTTGTCTTCCTTTATTTTCCTTTCTTTTCATGATACTAAACAAAACCTTAGGGATGCCCACCCCATTGCGGGCACTAGCTTTTTATAGGAGTGGAAGAATGAATAAGGTTTAAAATCGGATTAGTAAAACTGTAGAGGAACTAGTTTATAGTTTAATGGTTTCATGGTTGAGTTATCAAGTTATTTTTTTAATTTTATCATTAATTTTTATAGATACAAATTTAAATATATTCTATATTAAATATAAGAAAGTGTCTATTGCCACTCCTGTTTAATTAGTTTTTTTATTTGTTTAAAATTCACTTTATTAGTTAATAAATGTGTTAGATTCAACTATCTAGGTTAAACTAAATAATTAGTTCATGTAGTTTCACTTAATTTGAATTTTGGTCCCTATAGTTATTTTTACTTTTTTTATATTGGTCCCCACCCACATTTTCACTTTTTTTAGATTTTGGTCCCTAAATATCTTTTATTTGAGTTTTAGTCCCTATAGTTTCTTTGTTACTCCCTTTTTATACTAAGAACTGGCTCTTACGTTTTTAAATTATTAAGGTATTGGTCCCTCAAAGACTAAAATTCAAATTATTAAAAGTATAAGGACCACAATCTAAAGAGAAAAGCTATAGTGACCAAAATCCAAAATGGTTAAACTATAGGGACTAATAGTTTAGTTTAACCAGTTATGAAAGGGCATTTTGGGAAAATGTAAAAAAAGTTAGTTGAATAGGATTGGCAATAGACAAAAATGAGTGGCAATAAACACTCCTGAAATATAAATATTAAATATGTTCCATAGTGTATGTGTGTGTGTGTGTGTATTATATTTCATAAAGTAATATATTAAACATTCTATATAGGGGTGTTTGTGGAGATGTGTTTATCCAAATGGTTTAATATGTTAAGTTTTGATTATGACAGATACATTATAAAAGGATTATTATTATGCTACATAGATGTGTTTAATGAAATATATTATATCATGCATGATTATGTGTTCTATTTAGTTATATCTCACTTAAGAATCATGCAATGAGATATGTATAGCATTCTTAATAGAATATATATAATAATACTTTATATGAGTTATAATAAACTAATATTGGATAAGTCTCTATGTGAACGAATATATGCATATGATACACGTCCTAGTGTTCTATACTTAGAAATCATGTATATTATATCTAGCAAAAATTTATAAATGTCTTAATTGGATATGAGTCTATAAGAAACTTATACGCATGTTAGACAAACTAGAGTTATTTATTATTGAATCATGTATATGAGATGTCAAGTTATGAGTTTGGACTAACTACATTTTTGAAGTGAGCAAGCATTGATCAAGAAAGTGAAAGATTCTCATTATACTCAACTCAAGAAGGAGAATGATAAGATAGTCTAAGCATTTGAAAGATTTGAAGAGAAGAACTTTTGGAAGTTTGAATTGCATCAAGAAGGCTAAGGACAAGATTTTTTGGTATATTTTTTCTTATAAGCTTTTCTCCTATGTAAAGATAAAGGTTTTACAAGAAAAGAAATTAAATATATTTTTCAACATTCACAAATGTTTTCTAACATGTTAAAATTTTCAACAAACATGTTCTAAAAGCTAGTCTTGGTGGTAGTTCAAAACTATAAAAAATAGTCAAGTTTGAGTTTTAGAAATTGACCTTTAGTCACTCTTTTGATCATATTTTATATGAAAGTAGACTCAAAGAGCTTTTTAATGACTGGTTATTTTCTTAAATCGGATAAGCAATGAAGAAATTATAATCGTTTAAAGTTAATATCCGAAAACAAAGTACAATAATCGATTATTCATAAGTAATAATCAATTATTTTGTTTGTCAAAAAGCTAAAAGCCAACAAAGAACAAGATAATTGATTATCCACTTCAATAATTGATTATTACATGTCAAATAATCGATTATCCACATAAATAATCGATTATTTTTTATGTCAGAAAGCATTCTAATGACTAATTGTTGTAGGAAATTATTTCTAAACACTACCAACAATTATTTTATCACTCAAGTTATAAATATAAGTGAAAATTGAATCATTTACAAGTGATGAACTCATATTTTCAAATCATTACACTTGTTTAAACCTTCTTCCATCAAAATCATGTTTTGAGTTCTTTATTGTCAATATCTCTCTATCTCATTAGTTATTTAAGTTGTATATCCACTCTTTGAGAGAGTTTATCTTGTCATCTTTATTATAAAGACTTGTAAGAAGGTGGAAAGTCCCTCAAGTGAGATTAAGGGTGAGGTATCCCTATAGATAGGTTGATGATGAGGTATCTATCAAGGTTTTGTACACAAAGGGTAAAGTATCCCTTTGTTGAGAAGAGAAATTTAAAAGGGTGAATTATCCCTCTAAGCTTGTGATAAGGGTGAGGTATCCCTTTGGTTGTGAGGCTCAAACACTAATGATAAGGTATCCCAAGAGTATGACGAGTGCTTTCATTTGTAAAGGTTTATCAAGCACATACTTGAAGCTTGAAGATTGTGAAGAAAATCTCAAGTTTAATTTGGGGACTGGATGTAGGTCACAACTAGTTGGTGGCTGAACTAGTATAAATTCTTATGTTTGATTCTCTCTTCTCTACACTCTTGAATTTCTATGTTTGTTGTACTATAACTATCTGTTGTATATCTTGTCAAATTGATGTTTGATATTAAAAACTTAACATCTAACTTGTTTGCTTGATTTCTTCTCCAATCCTAGTCTTAAAAGAGTAATATATAATAATAGTATCTTTCTTATGTTTATTTTGTTGCATTTATTGAGTAAGTACATCAAAATGCTTAATTTCTTAACATTATTTAAAAAAAAATATAATCATCCAATTCACCTTTCCCTTTTGGGTAAAGGTTGTCATGACTAACAATTTTCATTAGACAAGTTTCAATAGACTTAGCTTAGATTGAACCCAACCTGATTTTTTGATCGAGGCATTTCTTTGGACCTAGAGCTGACTCAATCATGGCCCAACTAATGACTAAGTTGGAACTGAGTTGACTCAATATTTAGACAAAATATACAAATTTGGACATTATGTATAGCTAAGTTATAAATTTTTAGAAGTAGAATACTATAAGTAAGGAATGATTTACAATATATTTTTCGAAACAAATTATATCAATACAAAATATTATCATATTATGCAAAATATATTAATTTAAGTCTAGAAGTCTTATAATTTATCACTAATTTTAAAAAAAAAAGGTATATGTTTTAAAATATTATGTGACATCGGGTCGAGCCAACCGTAAGTATGACTCAAACTTGACCCAAAAATACACCAGGTCTAATTTTTAAAACCCAAACTCGACCCAATTAACTTTAGGCCAAGACGAGTTATTGGGGACGAGATGAGTCTTGAACACTCTTAATTCCATGTACATTAACAAAGCAAGTCAAGAAATGGTTTGATCGTTGTCATTCAAGTAAAAGTTGTGAGTTTGAATTTTAGCAAAGCTAATTTGAAATTCTTTTTTGTCAAATTCCCTAATTATGGATTGAGTCAATCAAATATAAATTATTTTCTTCACTTTATACTATTTTTGCTTGAATTTTTAAATATAAAATTTGACAATTTTATCGATCTAGGTTTGTTTTATTTTGATTTTATATAGAAAAAAATGGACAATAAAGATAACTCATAAACTCAAAAAAGAAAAAAGAAAAAAAAGTCAAATTCCCACGCGATTGCTAATAAAAATTTGACAACGAAGATACCTCATAGACTAAAAAAAAAAAAAAATCCCTCCAACATGATTGCTTCACCTGAATGGCTCCTGTATGATGGCTTCTCATGTAAAGGATGCCTTAGAGTTTGTGAATATGTGAGAAATTGATTTTGGGGTAATAACAATACTCAAAGGGTCAATTTGGTAATTGACTCATGAGTTTTTCACCTCCGTTTTTGCCCCTTACCAAATTGACCTTGTGTTATAGGGTCATGCCTTTACTTGAAGTTTTTAATAACAAAAAAATTAAGGGAAAAGTGCGTCCAAACCCTCTAAACTTTAACCCATTTGCAAATAGTAACAATGAATTATAAAATCTTTCAAATTAGTTCCTAAACGATATCAATTATACCCTTCCATCCTCCTTCCATTAAGTTCTTAATGAAAGAATAACATGACATGATCTTCATCCTCCATTTGTCTTCAATCCTAACCCTTTAATTTATTTTTATTGCACTTTTATCTATTTATTATTTCTTCATTAATTAAAAACCAAAATAATATGAAAAGATATTTTGCATCGTTAAACATAATGGAGAAGAAATTTGATATCGATAATGGAGGGAAAATTGAGATATTTGATGAAAAAGAAGGATAAATGACACTTTCTTTTGAATGTTTTCTTAATTCTATTGGATCGGGATCCTCTCCTTTTAGGGGGTAATTGGACAATATCCTATTCAATGAATCTGGACTATACATTCTCACTAAACCCTTATCTACAGTATATGTTATAGTACATCATCATTCTTAAAACTCATTATTTGACTAATTGTTTAAGAATAAGGGTTCTCAACCCAAAGACACATAAATATTAAAAAGAATTTGTCTTGCTGGAGGTGGTAGAGAATGGATGAAATTTCATAGGCAACAAAGCAAGACACCACAAGACACATGAAGCGCAACCTTGAGTGCAAGCTACCATACCATACCATCCCTCTCTCACAGGACCATGGAATCTCTCAAGTGTGGGGAACAGGATAGTGTGACAAGATGGAACAATGGTGGGATTGATCCCTTTGGATGTTTTGAGGAATAGAAGAGTTCTTATTCCTCCTACATCACAAGGGTTATTCCCCTTTATTCTCTAATGTGGTAATATGTATTTATCATACCTTGGATAAGTAGCTGTTGGCCTTTGTTAGGTAAGTAGATGTCCTTACCATGCATTTAATACATGCCAGAAAAGAAGCATGTTGGAACGAGGCACATTGCCACCTTTGTAGTGCACATCTAAAGAGGTAGGGTGCAACACCCCTCGATTTAATAACCACGACACAATCGTCATTATGTCACGGTCACTAAATGTCGGCGTGCTAACATTGTCAAATAACAAACTTTATGAAAATATTTGGTTTTTCACAGATGAAGAAAATAAGAGCCACGAATGAATAGTTACGTATACAACCAGTTAAAAAAAATATGAAGTATAAGATGTATTCAAATTACAGCATTTAAGATTGGATAATCATCTTAAAACATACATATACCCAAAAACACGCTTAATACAGATAATGCAAAATAAAATAAAATATAAACTACCCATAATATATCTACGACTAAGGAGTTGGGCACTCCATCGAATCTCGAATACGTGAGGCAACTCCGGGCTCACCGGTGTAGTGAGAAATATGGAATAAGGTCTCCAATCGTAGTCCTCGTCATGGTCAAGGTCAGATCCCCAACTATGTCGCATACGCTTGTCGGTCCAGTCGACTCGCCAGGTCTTGACACCACCAGTGAACACAGTTCTAACGAACCCAACCCTTCACAACGATGTCACCGGATACAGCAGGCCAAACTAATAAAATCCAAAGGAATCCAACCTCGTTCCCACTTACAGTCTTTAACAAAGATTTACATAGAGCAAGAAAAGTAAAAGAAAGAGGTAAGACATACTACCATCATTACCAATTATAGCATCAAGAAACCAAACGGCGCAAAGCGCCCACATAGCATTTCCAAATAATAAGCATAAGCATTGAATAGCAGAAGTAAACAAATAAGCAGTTCTAGGCAGTTATATATATATATATAACAGTAAGATAACAATTCCAAATTATAATGACAATGTATGCCAGATAATTCATGGACTCTCTATGCACATGCATTCAATAGCCAAAATCCTACTCCACGAAGCTAGACACAAAACAGTCGGAGAGAACGATCAGGAGGTATGTTTGTATTCCTTGGCTGCCCAGGCCCTCAAGTGCTATAATTCTCAAATTATCATTGTGTACATCATGGCATTTTACAAGACATTCTACACAGATCACGATATAGGACAGTGTCTCGGTCCGGATCGTTAGTGTGTGTGTATCGGTCTGCCCCACGGACAGAGAGCTACCAACTGCCCATCGCGAGGTACCCGCACCCTGACGCCCCCAAGGTCAACGAGTAACCTACACTTGTCTATTCGCACCCGCACATAGGTGTAAGTTCAACTCCTAGGCTAAAGGCCTTAACAAAGTCCAACGGACAATCACAATGCATACAGACTCTATGCATCAACATGTATGATCATTATTACATACAATTCCACCATATGCCACAATTTACCAAAGTAAGAATCAACACAAATTGCTGGTCACTCACATGGACCCACAATATCATAATATTGGAATCAAATGAATTAATGCATTTTTAAGGTGTACTATGAATTCTTGCACAAGTTTAGCTGTTCTTACAAAGTTTGTCTCTAAAGAAAACCCTCTTAATTAATCATGTAAATTCTCTTAGGTAATTTATTCATGTGCACTTAGGAGGTTATTCTAAGATTTCAATGTCGCACACTCTCTTGTTCTTATCCTAACTAAAACTGTCCTAAGTGTTATGAAACTTCCATTCTTGGTTCTTTAAAGCTTATGAATCTCAAAGTATAATTTAATTTCCAATCAACTAATTCTTGCATCCTATTACCCTTAGTTTACTCACTAAGTGTTGGGTGATAATTTATAATTCTGGATCCGACGGACATGACTGTGTTACAATTTTGACAAGAATGGCAAAAAAATCAATTTCTGTCGAACGAAGGTTCTGTCGGATGAAGGTCAGAAACTATCGAATATACTAGAAGGTCAGCAGAAATCCTAATTCGACGGATATTCATATTGGAGAAGTTTCCCTACTAAAGGTTCAGAACTCTACTCGACGGATTTGGAGAAATCTCACTATTAAAGGTCAGAACTCTACTCGACGAATTTGGAGAAATCTCTATTAAAAGTCAGAACTCTACTCGACGGATTTGGAGAAATCTCACTATTAAAGGTTAGAACTCTACTCGACGGATTTGGAGAAGTCTCTATTAAAAGTCAGAACTCTACTCAATGGATTTGGGGAAGTTTTCCTATTAAGTGGTCGGAAACTCTACTCGACGAATTTGGGGAAGTTTTCCTATTAAGTGGTCGGAAACTCTACTCGACGGATTTTGACATTCTACTCAACGAATATTAACTTTGGGAAATTCCTATTAAACGAACGAAAAATCTACTCGATGGATATATCACTCGAAGGATATTGACATTTAAACTCGACGGGTTTGGTATTGGGGAAGTTTCACAACGGATTTGGCTTTGGAGAAGTTTCTCTCCTAAGTGGTCAGGAATTCTATTCGACGAATTTGGCATTGGAGAAGTTTTCTCTCCTAAGTGGTCAGAAATTCTATTCGACAGATTTTGCATTGGAGAAGTTTCTCTCCTAAGTGGTCGGAAACTCTGCTCGACGGGTTTGGCATGAAGATTAATTTCGACAGGCATGGCCAGAGGTTCATACTCGACGGATTTTGACATTGCACTAAATAATCAGGAAATCAAATTCGACGGGCATGGCCAGGGGTTCATACACGATGGATCTTGACATTCTACTAAATGGTTGGAAGATCCAACTCGACGAATATTGGTACTCTAACCCGACGGATTTTGACATTGTGCTTAATGGTCAGAACTCAAGTTATTACAATTTCTCACAAAGGATCCCAAAATTTTAGCCTCAAAATCGTGACCATCCGAGAACTGGTCGGACGTCGTTTCCTTCCCTATTATACGTTCCAATTCATACAAATATATCAAAACACACAAAAACAACCAAATAGCACACATACATTGTAAACAACATGCAAAACAGGATGACCCTCAATACCAATCACAGACATCGTTCCTAAATGCTAAAAGAGGTTGAGAAGGAGTGTCTTCCTCTTACCTTAGTGAAGAACAAAGAAAGCAAGCTCCTTCTATCCTTGAAATCTGGTTCTTCACCACCACCAAAATCTTGGTGTTCAGATCCATAAAAATCAAGATCAAAGAGTGAAAATGGAATCCATAGTCACCAATGTGACCAGGAACACGAAAATGGGGAGAAAGGAGAAGAAAGTTGAGAGCTTTACCTTAAAGCTTGAAGCTTTGTTGCTAACTGTGGAGTACGAAAAATGGGGGAATAAAGAAGAACTCCACCAAGAAGAAAACTGGAAGATAGTGAAGAGGAAACAACGATTTATGTTAGCTTGAGTATGGGAAGCTTGAAAATCATCATGGTGTTTGTGGGTGTGTAGCCGTATGGAGAAGAGAAGGAAGAGAAATGAGAGTAGGCGTGAGGGAGAAGGAGAGACCAGCGTAAATGAGAAAATGGGGGGAATAATTGTGATATTACCCCCCCCCCACAACCGTGCTACAAAATGAGGGTGAGGAGAGAGGGTGAATAGTGGTTGGGAAGGAAGCTTCCTAGAAACTTCCCTCAAAGTTTCCTTGAGAAGCTTCGTGCGCTTCTCGATAAAGTACACAGTAAGCTTATCTCCTTAATTAAATACATCTGATAGATAATTTAATTACACTATTAGAATTATTTTCCCAGTGAATAAAAGTTATAGTTGATGAAAATAATATTTTATTATTCATCAGATGATTTTATGATACAGCGATTTTATCCTAGCAGATAAAACCTCGAAAAATACAAACCTCGCAAACTGTGCCCGGCCTCGGGTTTAGTAAGATCCCCCGTCGACACGTTGACAGTTCAAGGTTTACCAGCCTTAGGAAAAATATTTCGTTTTCCCCGGCTCCGCTCAGTGCACGCAAAATGATAAATATATTAAAATATTCAACATTTCCAAAAAATTTCACAAAAATCACCAAAAATCACAAATATTATAAAATAATTGTTTATAACGAAATAACTAATTTTTGGGATGTTACACAGGGAACATGGGTTCGAGTGTTGTGATAGGGATAGATGAGAACTTGTCTGTTTGTGGGTTGCTCCTGTTAGTAGTTATAGTGGTAGGTGAGATTTGATAGTGACAGGTCTGACTAAGGGTTAGCGTGCTACTCTTGGCAAGTTCTGGGTTCAGATACCTTGCTAGTGGTGGTGTGCCTACTAATGCAAAGTGAGGTGAGTCCCCTACTTACATTCAAAAAGCATAGAGCGTTATCCTTGACTTAACAATCTTACCAGTGCGTCTTTTTGCTTCGATGTGCTTCACTTTGATATTTACTACCAAAACACTAATACACCCTTATTTCTTTCATTTTCTAAACAAATTCACCGCTTAGTGTTTGTCAAAAGTGTGGATGGTGTCTTGACTCTTGAGCTTTGAGGATGACCTATCCCTATTCCTGCATTTGGTTTTTGTGGAATATTGCATTAAGATTGGATTAAAAAGTGGAATATTGAGAATTTGTAAGCTCCAAAACCTTCTAGTGCTTAACAATGCATAATTTGTTTTAATGATAACAATTATGTTGAAAATATGGTTTGAATTTTCTCAGTACTTGATCCATTTAGACTTACTCTGTGCGGAGTGTTTTCTGTGTTATTAAGCTTTTCAAGATTAGAAAAAAGTGTAAGGATGCATTCTAGTCATCTGAAACAACTTGAGAAGATCAAATCATGACTTTAAAAAGTTCAAGTGTGTCTTGAGAAGCTTCCTGAGAACATGAGAAAGTTCACTATGAGAAGGTCCTGAGAAGATTGAAAGGATTGTGCAAATCAGAACTCCCACAAGTGATTACTTCATTGGAAGAAGTTCAAACCATCTTTACTACCAAGAAGAATGAAGATTTATCACTAAGATAGTAAAGATTCAAGTTGAGAAGGTTGAAGTCTTTAGGCATGAGAAAGTTGGGTGAAAAAGATGGTGAGAAAATACTTGAGAAGCTTCAAGTTGAGAAAACTCATTGAGAAGGTAGACTTTGAGAAGGTTTCTAGTGAACCTTCTCACCTTAAAGTAGAATGTTGATGTGTCCAGGAAAAGAACAAAATAACAGTTGCTCACAACTAACAAGGACAACCATCGTTTGTAGTGCCCAACAGTCACATTTCGAAGCCTATAAAAAAGATCAAGCCTAATGATCAACTAGAGAACTTTGCTAACAAATTTTTTGACAAGCTGACTAAAGTTGAACCTTCTCACCTTTACTTACCTAAATCTAATCTATGAAAACCCAATAGTAGGTGTTGTTATTGATCAATATAAGTGTTTTTATTTACTCCTAAAGTGATTACGAGAGCAAGACAAGTTAAACAAACACTTCTTCTAACCTCTGATTCTATCTTGTAATTAGTGAGTTTGTGAGGCATCCAAGCCACTTGATTCTAAGTTTGTTAGCCTGAAGAGGCTATAGAAGAATACTTGGGATTTGGCCTGAAGAGGCTATAGAAGAATATTTGGGATTCAGCTTAAAGAGACTATTAGCAAAGAATACTTATAAATAAGCTTAGAGAGGCTTGGTAGGTTAAAGAATACTCATATAGTTGAAATCCTAGCAGTTTGCTAGGTATTGGATGTAGCCCCATGTGGTTTAGGGGTGAAATAATGTAAATCTCTAAGGTGGTCTTTCTCTCCTTCATCTTTTAATTTACATTTGATTGTTCAAGAGTTTAAAGATAAAAAATTAGGGTGTGTTCTTTAAGAAATTCTTTAAACTAGTTTTTGTTAAAGTTTGCAAGTTGAATCTAGTTAACTTACTTAACTTCAAGTATTTGATTCAAGGAAATAATTTTTAAGAAGCTATAAGATTCAAACTAATTCAAAAAAAGAACTTGAAGTGGTGAAAAGGTTGCTTTTATCCAACTATTAAAGCTTCTCACAAATCTTCTTACCTTAGTCTATCAAGCACTATTTTCTAAAGTTTCTCACTAACAGCCTATATTGAGCTATAACCTTCTTACATCCAAGTTTACCAACTTGAAAAAGTTGTGAGAAAGTTAATTTTTAAGAAAAAGGAAACACAATTCAACTCTCTTCTTGTGTTGTTGCCAACTTTAGTTGGTATCAGAGCTCAACCTCTGGGTTGAGCACACCTAACCGTGTGAGAGGATAAAGATCCTGAAGGAAGTATGACACACTGATCTGTTAATAATTTCAGCTCTTGAATGTTCTTTGTTTAATCTAATTGGATTCTAAATGTGTTTAATTGCTGACATTTAGTCAAGTTTCTGATTTAGAGTTGTCTCTGGATGTTTATTGTGAAACTTTGCTTAAATGAGATTATAGACACTCATAAACATATTGTGATTTTCAGGAGATCTATGAGTGATGGATTCCATTGGTATTGAGCTGTTGAGAAGAGAGTTAAGAGACTTAAGGGAATCAATATCAACCTCTAGAAGCAAAGGAAGAAGAGCATTCATGAAGAATCAATGCTGAACTCGAAGAAAGTGATCAACACGGCCCGTGTCAATTAACACGGGGTAAGCCGTGTGTCATTCTGACTTTGAAGACTGGAAAGTTTTGATCAACACGGCCCGTGTCAATTGACACGGGGTAGGCCGTGTACGCCTCTGACTTCACAAGGAAGGATGATTTGAAGCCTTGACCGATAACACGGCCCGTGTCAATTGACACGGGTTAGGCCGTGTTCCCTTCTGACCTTGGAATAGCTGAAAAATTAGCTCCAGAATCAGCCGTGTCGTCGCACCAGGAAGTTGATTTCGTGCTTTAATGTTAAATTAGGTTCCCAAACCTATAAATAGGGTGACTTAGAGCCCTTTAAGGTATTCTGAACGAGAGAGATATGAAGGAAACTAAGAGAAACACAAAGACCAAGAAGGGGAAGGATTCGATCGAGGATTGGAGACTCGGATTCGAGCGATCAAAGATCAATCACTCTCAAGCCTTGGAAACTAGTTTGATCTTTAGTTTTTCTTTTCTTCTTTTGTTCTGAACAATGTTTTCTTTTAATTCTTCTTCTGTTTTTGAATTTACCATGTGTGGCTAAACTCCTTGATTGGTTAAGGGAGGATGAAACTCTAGTTTTGATTATGTGAATCTTGCATACCTCTTTATATCAATACAATTATGTTGTTATTCATATGTTTCTATTCATAAATCAATATAAAGGTTTTTATATTCTTGCCAAACTTCGAAAGTGGTAAAACTAGGATTGCTATGCGTGGTTGCGGTGGTATGACTAGTGAGACATATGATCTAAGTAATTTAATCCCGGTGTGTGATTAGACCTTAGTGTGATTGGTTTTCTAATTCTTAATGCAATCATTAGGTAGGTGTAAGAGCGGTTGCTTTACAAATAACTAATGGTTAGGGTTTGATTTGAGCGGTTGCTGAATTAAGCGAAACTTAAGGAAAACACGGGATTTATCTCATAATCACATAAGAACATAATTGATCATATTGGTATAAAGGGTATGTAAGTTAGCATAACCATATAAATCTAGTGGTGGATTCCATCTCTTAACCAATATCTTTAACTTGATAATTCAATTTGTGTTTACTGTTTTGGTTTAAGTTTAATTTCTTTTTTTAGTTTTAATCAACAAAACCCCCTTTTTACTTTTACTGTTTATTTTTCATCAGAGTTTAATTTAGGAATTGGATTGATAGTGTTAATTGAATTAGTTCTCTGTGGATCGACCCTTGCTTACTACAACTAGTTGCAAGGTTTTTATATTTTTGGTGGAACTTGGCAACTGTTTTTAATATTAATTTTCAATCGCATTCCACATCACACCACACACATGCAAGGATGTGGAACCTATCTACCTGAAGGTTCATTTACCAATAAACCACCATCATTTGATGACAGAAACTACTATTACTAAAAGGATAGGATGAGATTATTTATCGAATCTCAGCATGTAGATCTCTAGGATATCATTGAAAGAGGTTAATACATACCAAAGACTAGATTTCATGATGGAAGAGAAGTTAAGAAGGCACAAGAAAACTAGACAAATGAAGAAAAGAACAAATATCTTCTCAACTCAAAGGCCAAATTTTTTCTAACATGTGCCTTAAGCAGAAGTGAGTATGACAAAATTGATGCCTGCCAAATAGTAAAAGAAATATGGGATACTTTTGTCATAGCTCATGAAGGAACAAACCAAGTCAAGGAAGCTAAGACAAGTATGCTGGTTCATCAATATGAAATGTTCAAGCTAAAAGATCATGAGACAATAGATGAGATGTTTGCAAGATTCACAGTTATTGTGAATTATCTAAAGTCACTTAGGAAGGTTTACTCTAACCAAGAGTAAGTGATAAAGTTGCTAAGAAGCTTGTCTAAAGTGTGGAGATCAAAGGTCATAGCTATCCAAGAAGCTAAGGACTTCTCAATCCTGAGGTTAGATGAGTTGCTTGGATCTTTAAAGGTCCATGAATAGCCTTGAAATCCACTCATAAAGCAGACAAGCAATATTCTCATCAACCTTCTCAGAGTTCTCTCAGTTCAAGAATAAAAATTGGTGAGGAAAATGATAATGAAGATGATGATGAAGATGATGATGAGTCAAATGAAGATGAACTTTCCTTCATCTCCACAAAGATCCACAAAATATAGAGGAAATGAGGAAGGAAAGGAAAAAGAGTCCTAGACCAAGAAGGACTTTTAAAAGGGTGAACCTAGAAAGTTTAATAAAGGACAAATCACTTGCTTTGAGTGCAAGAAACTAGGATATATCATATCAGAATGTCCACTATTGAAGAAATCTCAAAAAAAGTTCTCCAAGAAGAAATATATGATGGCAACCTGGGAAGATCTGGATGACTCTTCAAGTGAAGATGATCAAGATGAAGTTTCTAATCTGTGTACGGTTGCTCGAGACCAAGACACTAATGATAAGGTATCAGAATCTAAACCATCTCACCTTTATTATAAAGAATTTGAGAATGCTTTTGATAACATTATTTCTAACTCTAATACTCTAGCTCAAAAGTGCATTGTCCATAAGGCCAAATTAGCTAATTTATAAAAGGAAAATGATTTATTAAAAAGGGATAATGTAGCTTTGAGTAAAAGGGTTGGATCCATAGTTAGTTTGAACATAGAGGTAACAGCTCAGTTCAAACTAAAATAGGTTGAACCTTTTCACCAACTCTCTCACCAACCTTTTCAGCTATATTTTCATGTGTTGGAAGAGAATGAATTACTGAGAAAGAAGGTGAATGAGTTGACAAGAGACCTGACCAAGTTTGTTGATGGTACAAACAAGTCAAGGAAGCTAAGACAAGTATGCTGGTTCATCAATATGAAATGTTCAAGCTAAAAGATCATGAGACAATAGATGAGATGTTTGCAAGATTCACAGTTATTGTGAATTATCTAAAGTCACTTAGGAAGGTTTACTCTAACCAAGAGTAAGTGATAAAGTTGCTAAGAAGCTTGTCTAAAGTGTGGAGATCAAAGGTCATAGATATCCAAGAAGCTAAGGACTTCTCAATCCTGAGGTTAGATGAGTTGCTTGGATCTTTAAAGGTCCATGAATAGCCTTGAAATCCACTCATAAAGCAGACAAGCAATATTCTCATCAACCTTCTCAGAGTTCTCTCAGTTCAAGAACAAAAATTGGTGAGGAAAATGATAATGAAGATGATGATGAAGATGATGATAAGTCAAATGAAGATGAACTTTCCTTCATCTCCACAAAGATCCACAAAATATAGAGGAAATGAGGAAGGAAAGGAAAAAGAGTCCTAGACCAAGAAGGACTTTTAAAAGGGTGAACCTAGAAAGTTTAATAAAGGACAAATCACTTGCTTTGAGTGCAAGAAACTAGGATATATCATATCAGAATGTCCACTATTGAAGAAATCTCAAAAAAAGTTCTCCAAGAAGAAATATATGATGGCAACCTGGGAAGATCTGGATGACTCTTCAAGTGAAGATGATCAAGAGGAAGTTTCTAATCTGTGTATGGTTGCTCGAGACCAAGACACTAATGATAAGGTATCAGAATCTAAACCATCTCACCTTTATTATAAAGAATTTGAGAATGCTTTTGATAACATTATTTCTAACTCTAATACTCTAGCTCAAAAGTGCATTGTCCATAAGGCCAAATTAGCTAATTTATAAAAGGAAAATGATTTATTAAAAAGGGATAATGTAGCTTTGAGTAAAAGGGTTGGATCCATAGTTAGTTTGAACATAGAGGTAACAGCTCAGTTCAAACTAAAATAGGTTGAGCCTTTTCACCAACTCTCTCACCAACCTTTTCAGCTATATTTTCATGTGTTGGAAGAGAATGAATTACTGAGAAAGAAGGTGAATGAGTTGACAAGAGACCTGACCAAGTTTGTTGATGGTACAAACAATTTAGAAAATCTACTCGCTAGTCAAAAATGTACCTTTGACAAAGCTGGTCTACGCTACAAAGGAGGTTCAAAGCAAAAATGGTATAAGAAACTGTTTATGCTAGCAAAGAAGCCTGAATTAGTGTGTTTTTGTAGTCATAAAAAGGGACACAAAGTTGTGTAATGTTTCTTTAAAAGAAATCCACCAAAGGCTAAGCCTTCTAACATGAAAGGACCAAAGAAAATTTGGGCACCTAAGAATATGATACCTTTTTTTTGTAGATGTTTCTCATAACAAAGAAAAAGAAGGACATATGGTACTTGGACAACGATTGTTCCATGCACATTACTAGAGACAAAAGCAAATTCTTCTCATTAAAGGATAAATATATGTTAGCCATGGCAACCATTACCCAAGAGGGGGGTGAATTGGGTGATGACTGATTTTAATGCAAGTTTGACAAATTATGCATTTTGAATAATTCAATTAATAAGTGCAGCGGAACATGCATAGCAAATACACAATTATTAAGGATTACTCAAATATAACTTGGGTTATGGGATAAATCATGCAAATAAACTAGGTATCAAATTTAACTCAAGCATATATAGTTAAAAGCACAAATATATAGAGACAGAGTTGAGAATAGCAAACACTAAGATTTATCCTGGTTCAGCTACCAACCACTTGTGGCCTACGTCCAGTCCCCAAGCTTAACTTGAGATTTTCTTCACTATCTCCTAGACTTCACGGGTGCTAGGAAAACCTTTGTACAAATAAGAGCACTCCTCACACCTTGGGATACCTCACCCTTGTGCTAGAGCCTCTAATTCTTCAAGCTTTACGGGTGCTTGATGACCTTTACAAACTTGAGCACTCAACACACCTTGGGATACCTCACCCATTTGTGATTGAGCCTCTATTTCCAAGGGATACCTCACCCTTACAATTTTGAGGGATACCTCACCTTCTCTTTTACAATTTATACAAAAATAGAATTGATAGAAACTCTCTCAAGAGTGGATAATACAAATTGAAGATCAATGGGTATAAAGAATTTACACACTTAGCTCAAAACAAAGATTTGGAGAAAAAAGATGATGAAATTCGTTTTCAATACTCAAGGGTAATTTTCAGAATATTCTCCAACATTTCTTTGATGCCCAAATACTTGTATTTATAGCCCAAATAAATTTAGAGCCGTTGGGTAAAGTGTGGAAGTGATTAATTAAGAAAACTAGCCGTTTGAGATCGTTGCAGTGTGTTTCTGGTTTTATCATAACCGGTTAGGAACTAAGCCTAATCGGTTAGGCCTTTAATTTTTGGCTTCTGGAATTCACAATAACCGGTTAGGCCGTGAGCCTAATCGGTTAGGCTCTATTTAAAATGCTATTCACGTTTATTTTGAAGTCACACTAACCGGTTAGGGAATTTCCCTAATCGGTTAGGCCATTCAAATGGCCAATTTATATTTCATTGAAAAACACATGCTAACCGGTTAGGAACACTTCCTAATCGGTTAGGAGGTTATTTAAATCATGAAAAAGCCTTCTTTTTATCATCCTAATCGGTTAGGACAAGTTCCTAATCGGTTAGGACATTTCAGAAACGTTAAAATGGTTTCTGGTAGAGTGAATAATCGGTTAGGGAAAGTCCCTAATCGGTTAGGACACTCTGGTTTTGAAAACCAACTTTAAACGATCATAACTTCTTCGTTTCTTATCCGTTTTAAGCAAACGACCAGTCATTGGAAAGATCTTTGAGTCTATTTTCATATGAAATAAGTTTCAATGCAAAAATCAAAGTATTTTGAAAGATATGATTAAAAGAGTAACTAAAGGTCAGTTTTGCAAAACACAAACTTAGCTATTTTTCATAGAAATGAACTACCACCATGACTAACTTTTCAAAATCAGTTTGTTGGGCATTTAAAAATTTTAGAAATACTTTTAAAGATGTTTAAAACTTGTTTGAGCTTAGTGTGAGTTCTTTTTACCTTTACACAAGATCTAAGTCCTATAAGCTATTCTTGAAGATGTTGGACTTGCTCTTTGCACTTTTAATCCCTTGGTTTATTGATGTAATCCAAGCTTCTAAAGAAAATCTTCTCTTCAAGACTTGCAAATGCTTGGAACACCTTTATCATTTTCATTCTTCTTGCGTTGAGCATAATTGTGATATTTTGCTTTCTTGTTGCAATGCTCACTCTTGGTACTTGGACTATCCTACAAAATATTGTTCACTTAACCAAACATAATTAGTCCAAATTCATAACTCAATATCTTCATATGCATGATTTATAAATGTATAACTCTAGTTAGTCTAACATGCATACAAGACTTTTATAGACATATCTAATATTAATTCATTTATGACTCATATAAAATATTATTGGATATATTATATGATGAATGTTACATATATCTCATTGCATGATTATCAAGTAAAATATAACTAGATAAAGTATATAATCATGCATGATATAATATATCTCATTAAGCACATTTATGTAACATGATCAATATTCTTTTGTGATGCATTTGTTATCTATAAAGCACATCTATTAAGCATAAGCATCATTCTTTTTGTCTTGTATTTGTCATCATCAAAACTTAACATATTAAACCATTTGGGGCAAACTTATTTCTACAATCTCCCCCTTTTTGATGATGACAAATCACCAAAGAAAAATATGTTTAGCAATATATAAGGATAGATATTTATGTAAGCATATCAAGCAATTAAACACAAGACCATATTTTTCTTTCCAATTTTCTCTCCCCCTATTTGACATCAACAAAAAGGCTTAGGAAGAAAAGATAATGATTTTCTCTCCCCTTATAGATAAAACTCATGTTGTCAATGAGATGAAACAAGCATGCTTTCAAGATATAAAAGATTATTCATACAATACTTGTCACATTTTGGTACATCAACATTTAGCATATGATAAATAAGTGCCACTTGATGTCACTTGTTAAGAGATACAAAATATTCGTGTAAGATCATGAAATTAAGATTTTCAAATGAAAAATCATACAACTTGTCACATATGAAATATTTCTCAATGAAAGAATCAAAAGATATGAAATTTAAGAATGTTTACCTTCTTTCATTGATAGAGGAAAAAGAACAAGAGATAATCTTTGTTGACATGTTGATAGTATTAACAATAAAACATTTCATGTCAAATAAGGATGTAAGTCAAGAGATATAACATGTTTACCACTTGTTAGCCAAGAGATATGAGCAACAATTAAGAGCTAGGCTCCCCCTCAAAATATGCATATTATCAAAATATAAAATATAATAGTTTAACATAGTCATGCATATATTTTAAGTCAACAAGGGCATGAAAGAAATATATGTAAGATGAGTAAGATAAGCTCCCCCTTATTGAAGCACAAGATAGATAAAGGAAAATATGCATGCCAAGATCATGTAAGCACATTACCATAAAGTAAAATAAGGCAAATATACATATTCTTAATCTATCAATAAAAAAAATTATTTTAAAACTTCTCCCCCTTTCAAAAATAATTTTATAATAACACATTACATTTTCAAAAGCATTTTAGAAGGGTAGAAGAGGTTTTGTATTAAACTCACATATTCCTTGAAAGTGATCAAACTTAAGTCAAATGAACATTTGAAAGTACATTCTTTTTTTTTATTGAACAAAAGCCTTGAAAAGATAAAACACTTTTGAAGAACAAGACTTATCTTTTGAAGTATTAAGATGGGCTCTATAGAGCATTTCAAAAGATTTATTTGAAAACTTTTGTAAGTATTCTCTTAAGATTTAGTAATACTTTTCAAAGCACATGAAGAGAATATTATATTTATAGCATATATCCAATGATTTCCAAATTTTCAAGATAATTAGGAGATGATAATACTTTCAAGGTCTTAAGACAAGTTCAAAGGATCCTCAAGGATATGGAACTTGAAAAGCTTCTTTCAAATATGATAAGAGATTTAAAAAAAACTTTTTAATTAAAAAAAATTCTTTTCAAAAAGAGCATGATTATCATAAGTGTTATATCATTAAGAAACCATAGGTCAAGAGAATCATAGATATTAAACATTCACCTTGATGAAATATGCTATAGGGATCAAAACATGTATAGAACTAATATCATCCACCCTATATGCAATGACAAAATTAACAAGTTAATATCCAATTAGGCACTTTGTCAATACTAAGCATACTTCTCATGTAAGGAAAGCATCTAATCTTTTAAGATTAATTTATCAACAAGTATCACAAAATCCATAGCATATAGAACACCACAATAGTTTAGGGATAGAGATACTTATTGAGTGAGTGATGCTCTTTAGAATGTTCTTCGTTTATTGGTCCTTTGAGTTTGTACTTTCTTCTATTGAGTATTCCATTCCATTGCACTTGAAGAAAGTCTCCTCATATCCCTCTTCATTCAATTCTTCTCTTTATCCATTTATGCTTGACATTTCAATATTTGATGACTATATTTCAAAAATTCTCTAAAACATGGGTTAGCATCAACTATCATTTAAACTTATTTACAAGCATAGATTAGGTTGATATATAATGTAAAACATGTACCACATTATCAACCATGTAAAGTTAGCTCTAATAAGAATAAAGGAAGAACATATGCACTTGAATCCAAAAAATATAGTTTAAGCATTTTCAAAGCAAAATTCAAGTTTATCAAGAAAAGCTTGATCATCATCAAAATATAAATAAACAATTTGGGGCAAACAATGATCATGCAAGACATGTAGTATCAAGTATAGAATTCTAGTATGCATACATGCTAATCAAGAACAAAAAGAATTCCGTTATTGTAATGCAAGAAATGAAAAACCTTGGAATTGTAAATTTTAAAACCATTTATAATTCATTTCAAGATATACTTTAATGTAAGAATAATTAACATTCAAAGGCAAGTTCAAGATAAAACAAATCCAAAAACTTAAATGGCACATTGTGCAACAACAGAGTATTATGCATCATACATCAAATGGTATAACAAATGAAGTTATGTAATAAAATTACTCATTATGCAGCAAAGAAAACATATTATACAGAAAAATGTGACTTTGTGCAGCAAGAGAGAATTGTGTGCAACAAGATAGAATTGTGCATTAAGAGTTTAGATGCATTTGATTGAGGAAGGCTAGTCCAAACTTGTGGTGAATGGTGGTATGGATAATTTGAGAGGAAGAAGATGGCAGTGGAAATGGAGGGGGTGCGTAAATGGAGATGAAGGCTGCTAGGAGGTGTTTATTTGGGTTGTCCTAACCGATTAGGAGAGGTGGGTAACCGGTTAGAGCCATTGGAGTTAAGCCACTGTGTTCTCCAATAACCGGTTAGGATTGGTGGCTAACCGGTTATTGTACTAAGTCAGAGCGCACAAATGGAATCCAGAAACAGGGTAACCGATTAGGGGCAATTGGCTAACCGGTTATTTTGCTTGACAGAGAGCACGAACTTGCTTCCAAATACAGGGTAACCGGTTAGGGGCTTGGCCTAACCGATTATTTTGGCTTGACAGAGACACCTTCAATGTACCAGAAATTTTCAAAGGCCAAAACCAAATTGTTCCCTTCTTGGATTGATTGTTTCACTTCCATAGCTATTGAACTTTCATGAAAACATCACTTAAACAGACCAAATCATGCCTCCTTGAAGATCATTCTTTAGATTAGCTTTATTTTTCATTTACTCAAACCATAAATGCAACTCAACATGACAAGTTATGCAAAAAAAATATTTTTAGCAGGAGTTAGATACATGATTTATTCAATATGTCAAGATCAAGGATATTTTCATCAAATATGTTATTTCAAGCAAGAATCAAACTAATCTAGCATATGTAAAGATGTGTTCAAGAAATTAAGCTAGAGAAGCATAAACCAAGTCTCCATTTTACCAAAAGTTGCAAGTCCAAGCTTCGTGGAGCCAAGGAAGAGAGCTTGAAGTATTTTCTAGTTTTGTGCTTAATGCAGCCACTTTTCAAGATATCCCAAGTCAACTTTTGGCCTTTAAGCATATCTAGGAATTGTAGAACCTCATGTACCATGATATATATAACAAATTAATGAGCTATGGTACAATAAGAATAAACATAATCATGTGCTAAACATAATATTCAAATTTTACCAAGCACACATGATTCTATCCTTTACCTAAGGCCTATAAGGAATATACCTCAAATTCATTGACTTTACAAGTGAATGTGCATAAGAGGTAGAAACGTTTGATACCTTGGCCTTGGTAATCAAGGAAACTCTTTTCTTTACCCATTGCTTCTCTTTTGGTGTTTTGAACTTTGCAAGTTTCACATTTTGTACTTGAGAAGCTTTGGTTGAAGCCAACTTCCTTCTTTGACCAAAACTTATACCATTGGGCTTTGGAAGCATTTTCCTTGATGATTCCTTTTTCACTTGACCAATTTGTCCATCATTTTGAAAAATTTTCTGCATAATTGAAACACTAGGAGGACGTTTTGGTACCCACTTCATCTTAGGTCCTTCAAAGTTAGTACTAGGGCATTTAGGATTTTTGGGAACCCATATCATATTATTTCCCATATAAGAATTTCTTCTATAATTGCACAAATGAGAAATATGTCCTAGATGACCACAAAAATTACAAACAATTGAATTCAATGATGGTTTGGTCCTTTGAAGTTCATTTTTGGAAAACTTAAGCCTTTTGTTGTTAACATATTCTATGTTATTTTTGCCATAAGCCTTACTTGTATTTCCATGTGAAATAACATCAATTGCATTCTTATTAACACACATGGATTGTAAGCAAATAGAATCATTAGCTTTGACAAATTCAAAAGATAAGTCCTCAACTTGACTTTCTAAATCAATGTATTTTTCACAAGAAGTTGAGATTTCACATTTCAAAGGCATTTTCTCATCAAGAAAAGCATATTCATCTTTCAAGATATCAATTTCATTTTCAATGGAGAAAATGTTTTCCAAACAAGATAAGTTTTTCTTTTCTAAAAGCAATAAACCATCATATAATTCATCATATGCATATTGTATCTCATCATAAGAGGGACTATAATATAGTTTAGCATTGTTTACCTCAATGTCCTTTTTAGCCATATATGAAGTAGTCTCCATTTCTAGCATATTTGGCTCTTTAAGGAAATCACCATCTTCCTCATTAATTTTGTTTTGCTTTGCCTCTTCTTCAAATTGAGCACCATCATCTTGAGGATATTTTTCACAACAAGATTCCTTCAATGACTTTTGCTCTTCTTGCTCTCTATATACAACTTTATGCAAAAAATCATTGTTAGCAAGATATATATCATCAAGAGTATCCCATATATCTTTAGCACTAGAGCAACTTTTAATTTTAGCATAAGTATCATCATTTAAACCACTTCTCAATATTTGCATTGCTCTAATGTTCAATGAAAAACATTTCTTATCATAGGCATTCCAAGTTTGTTTTGATTTGCATGTAAATCCATCAAGCACAATATCCCACAAATCAATATCAATGGATTGCATATAAATTTCCATTCTAGCTTTCCAACAAACGAAATTCACACCATCAAAGAATGGTGGTTTATTAATTTCAAAACCATTCATTTTGAAAAGCTTTTAATAGTTGCCAAACAAACAAGGATCTTTAACTCCAAGCGGTTAAGCTTTTACCAGAGCACGAAGCTCTGATACCATTTGTTAGCCATGGCAACCATTACCCAAGAGGGGGGGTGAATTGTGTGATGACTGATTTTAATGCAAGTTTGACAAATTATGCATTTTGAATAATTCAATTAATAAGTGCAGCGGAACATGCATAGCAAATACACAATTATTAAGGATTACTCAAATATAACTTGGGTTATGGGATAAATCATGCAAATAAGCTAGGTATCAAATTTAACTCAAGCATATATAGTTAAAAGCACAAATATAAAGAGACAGAGTTGAGAATAGCAAACACTAAGATTTATCCTGGTTCAGCCACCAACCACTTGTGGCCTACGTCCAGTCCCCAAGCTTAACTTGAGATTTTCTTCACTATTTCCTAGACTTCACGGGTGCTAGGAAAATCTTTGTACAAATAAGAGCACTCCTCACACCTTGGGATACCTCACCCTTGTGCTAGAGCCTCCAATTCTTCAAGCTTTACGGGTGCTTGATGACCTTTACAAACTTGAGCACTCAACACACCTTGGGATACCTCACCCTTTGTGATTGAGCCTCTATTTCCAAGGGATACCTCACCCTTACAATTTTGAGGGATACCTCACCCTCTCTTTTACAATTTATACAAAAATAGAATTGATAGAAACTCTCTCAAGAGTGGATAATACAAATTGAAGATCAATGGGTATAAAGAATTTACACACTTAGCTCAAAACAAAGATTTGGAGAAAAAAGATGATGAAATTCATTTTCAATACTCAAGGGTAATTTTCAGAATATTCTCCAACATTTCTTTGATGTCCAAACACTTGTATTTATAGCCCAAATAAATTTAGAACCGTTGGGTAAAGTGTGGAAGTGATTAATTAAGAAAACTAGCCGTTTGAGACCGTTGCAGTGTGTTTCTGGTTTTATCATAACCGGTTAGGAACTAAGCCTAATCGGTTAGGCCTTTAATTTTTGGCTTCTGGAATTCACAATAACCGGTTAGGCAGTGAGCCTAATTGGTTAGGCTCTATTTAAAATGCTATTCACGTTTATTTTGAAGTCACACTAACCGGTTAGGGAATTTCCCTAATCGGTTAGGCCATTCAAATGGCCAATTTATATTTCATTGAAAAACACATGCTAACCGGTTAGGAAAACTTCCTAATCGGTTAGGAGGTTATTTAAATCATGAAAAAGCCTTATTTTTATCATCCTAATCGGTTAGGACAAGTTCCTAATCGGTTAGGACATTTCAGAAACGTTAAAATGGTTTCTGGTAGAGTGAATAATCGGTTAGGGAAAGTCCCTAATCGGTTAGGACACTCTGGTTTTGAAAACCAACTTTAAACGATCATAACTTCTTCGTTTCTTATCCGTTTTAAGCAAACGACCAGTCATTGAAAAGATCTTTGAGTCTATTTTCATATGAAATAAGTTTCAATGCAAAAATCAAAGTATTTTGAAAGATATGATTAAAAGAGTAACTAAAGGTCAGTTTTGCAAAACACAAACTTAGCTATTTTTCATAGAAATGAACTACTACCATGACTAACTTTTCAAAATCAGTTTGTTGGGCATTTAAAAATTTTAGAAATATTTTTAAAGATGTTTAAAACTTGTTTGAGCTTAGTGTGAGTTCTTTTTACCTTTACACAAGATCTAAGTCCTATAAGCTATTCTTGAAGATGTTGGACTTGCTCTTTGCACTTTTAATCCTTTGGCTTATTGATGTAATCCAAGCTTCTAAAGAAAATATTCTCTTCAAGATTTGCAAATGCTTGGAACACCTTTATCATTTTCATTCTTCTTGCGTTGAGCATAATTGTGATATTTTGCTTTCTTGTTGCAATGCTCACTCTTGGTACTTGGACTATCTTATAAAATATTGCTCACTTAACCAAACATAGTTAGTCCAAATTCATAACTCAATATCTTCATATGCATGATTTATAAATGTATAACTCTAGTTAGTCTAACATGCATACAAGACTTTTATAGACATATCTAATATTAATTCATTTATGACTCATATAAAATATTATTGGATATATTATATGATGAATGTTACATATATCTCATTGCATGATTATCAAGTAAAATATAACTAGATAAAGTATATAATCATGCATGATATAATATATCTCATTAAGTACATTTATGTAACATGATCAATATTCTTTTGTGATGCATTTGTTATCTATAAAGCACATCTATTAAGCATCGGTCGCGCTATTTGTCCAACCAAAAGACTCCAACTTTTGTCCACCGTATGTCACGTGTCATCATTTGAAATTTGAAATATGAAACTGTTCACGTTAAGAATAAGTGGTTAATACGTTATGAATAAGTGGTTAATCAGTATAAGTTTCTGATTAATACCTTCGAAATAAGTAAGTGCTTAATACGTTAAGTGGTTAATCAATATATATTTCTGGTAAATCTTAGAAAGAGTTCTCAATAATGAGTAAATGGTTAATACGTTAAGAATAAGTGGTTAATCAATATTAGTTTCTGGTGAATCCAAGAAGTAGGAAATGAGAAGCGAGAAATTAAATGGTTAATACGTTAAGAATAAGTGGTTAATCAGTATCAGTTTCTGGTGAATCCCAAAAGCGGGAAATGAAAAGCGGGAAATTAAATGGTTAATACGTTAGGAATAAGTGGTTAATTAGTATCAGTTTCTGGTGAATCCAAGAAGCGGAAATGAAAAGCTTGAAATGAAAATATTGGCATACGGAAAAGTCAACAAACATACGTACGGAAGCATACGGTGGAGGAAAGTTGGAGTATTTTGGTTGGACGAAAAACGTTTTCCATTAAGCATAAGCATCATTCTTTTTGTCTTGTATTTGTCATCATCAAAACTTAACATATTAAACCATTTGGGGCAAGCTTATTTCCACAATCTCCCCCTTTTTGATGATGACAAATCACCAAAGAAAAATATGTTTAGCAATATATAAGGATAGATATTCATGTAAGCATATCAAGCAATTAAACACAAGACCATATTTTTCTTTCCAATTTTCTCTCCCCCTATTTGACATCAACAAAAAGGCTTAGGAAGAAAAGATAATGATTTTCTCTCCCCTTATAGATAAAACTCATGTTGTCAATGAGATGAAACAAGCATGCTTTCAAGATATAAAAGATTATTCATGCAATACTTGTTACATTTTGGTACATCAACATTTAGCATATGATAAATAAGTGCCACTTGATGTCACTTGTTAAGAGATACAAAATATTCGTGTAAGATCATGAAATTAAGATTTTCAAATGAAAAATCATACAACTTGTCACATATGAAACATTTCTCAATGAAAGAATCAAAAGATATGAAATTTAAGAATGTTTACCTTCTTTCATTGATAGAGAAAAAAGAACAAGAGATAATCTTTGTTGACATGTTGATAGTATTAACAATAAAACATTTCATGTCAAATAAGGATGTAAGTCAAGAGATATAACATGTTTACCACTTGTTAGCCAAGAGATATGAGCAACAATTAAGAGCTAGGCTCCCCCTCAAAATATGCATATTATCAAAATATAAAATATAATAGTTTAACATAGTCATGCATATATTTTAAGTCAACAAGGGCATGAAAGAAATATATGTAAGATGAGTAAGATAAGCTCCCCCTTATTGAAGCACAAGATAGATAAAGGAAAATATGCATGCCAAGATCATGTAAGCACATTACCATAAAGTAAAATAAGGCAAATATATATATTCTTAATCTATCAATAAAAAAAAACTATTTTAAAACTTCTCCCCCTTTCAAAAATAATTTTATAATAACACATTACATTTCCAAAAGCATTTTAGAAGGGTAGAAGAGGTTTTGTATTAAACTCACATATTCCTTGAAAGTGATCAAACTTAAGTCAAATGAACATTTGAAAGTACATCCTTTTTTTTTATTGAACAAAAGCCTTGAAAAGATAAAACACTTTTGAAGAACAAGACTTATCTTTTGAAGTATTAAAATGGGCTCTATAGAGCATTTCAAAAGATTTATTTGAAAACTTTTGTAAGTATTCTCTTAAGATTTAGTAAGACTTTTCAAAGCACATGAAGAGAATACTATATTTATAGCATATATCCAATGATTTCCAAATTTTCAAGATAATTAGGAGATGATAATACTTTCAAGGTCTTAAGACAAGTTCAAAGGATCTTCAAGGATATGGAACTTGAAAAGCTTCTTTCAAATATGATAAGAGATTTAAAAAAAACTTTTTAATTAAAAAAATTCTTTTCAAAAAGAGCATGATTATCATAAGTGTTATATCATTAAGAAACCATAGGTCAAGAGAATCATAGATATTAAACATTCACCTTGATGAAATATGCTATAGGGATCAAAACATGTATAGAACTAATATCATCCACCCTATATGCAATGACAAAATTAACAAGTTAATATCCAATTAGGCACTTTGTCAATGCTAAGCATACTTCTCATGTAAGGAAAGCATCTAATCTTTTAAGATTAATTTATCAACAAGTATCACAAAATCCATAGCATATAGAACACCACAATAGTTTAGGGATAGAGATACTTATTGAGTGAGTGATGCTCTTTAGAATGTTCTTCGTTTATTGGTCCTTTGAGTTTGTACTTTCTTCTATTGAGTATTCCATTCCATTGCACTTGAAGAAAGTCTCCTCATATCCCTCTTCATTCAACTCTTCTCTTTATCCATTTATGCTTGACATTTCAATATTTGATGACTATATTTCAAAAATTCTCTAAAACATGGGTTAGCATCAACTATCATTTAAACTTATTTACAAGCATAGATTAGGTTGATATATAATGTAAAACATGTACCACATTATCAACCATGTAAAGTTAGCTCTAATAAGAATAAAGGAAGAACATATGCACTTGAATCCAAAAAATATAGTTTAAGCATTTTCAAAGCAAAATTCAAGTTTATCAAGAAAAGCTTGATCATCATCAAAATATAAATAAACAATTTGGGGCAACAATGATCATGCAAGACATGTAGTAACAAGTATAGAATTCTAGTATGCATACATGCTAATCAAGAACAAAAAGAATTCCGTTATTGTAATGCAAGAAATGAAAAACCTTGGAATTGTAAATTTTAAAACCATTTATAATTCATTTCAAGATATACTTTAATGTAAGAATAATTAACATTCAAAGGCAAGTTCAAGATAAAACAAATCCAAAAACTTAAATGGCACATTGTGCAACAACAGAGTATTATGCATCATACATCAAATGGTATAACAAATGAAGTTATGTAATAAAATTACTCATTATGCAAAGAAAGAAAACATATTATGCAGAAAAATGTGACTTTGTGCAGCAAGAGAGAATTGTGTGCAACAAGATAGAATTGTGCATTAAGAGTTTAGATGCATTTGATTGAGGAAGGCTAGTCCAAACTTGTGGTGAATGGTGGTATGGATAATTTGAGAGGAAGAAGATGGCAGTGGAAATGGAGGGGGTGCGTAAATGGAGATGAAGGCTGCTAGGAGGTGTTTATTTGGGTTGTCCTAACCGGTTAGGAGAGGTGGGTAACCGGTTAGAACCATTGGAGTTAAGCCACTGTGTTCTCCAATAACCGGTTAGGATTGGTGGCTAACCGGTTATTGTGCTAAGTCAGAGCGCACAAATGGAATCTAGAAACAGGGTAACCGATTAGGGGCAATTGGCTAACCGGTTATTTTGCTTGACAGAGAGCACGAACTTGCTTCCAAATACAGGGTAACCGGTTAGGGGCTTGGCCTAACCGATTATTTTGGCTTGACAGAGACACCTTCAATGTACCAGAAATTTTCAAAGGCCAAAACCAAATTGTTCCCTTCTTGGATTGATTGTTTCACTTCCATAGCTATTGAACTTTCATGAAAACATCACTTAAACAAACCAAATCATGCCTCCTTGAAGATCATTCTTTAGATTAGCTTTATTTTTCATTTACTCAAACCATAAATGCAACTCAACATGACAAGTTATGCAAAAAAAATATTTTTAGCAGGAGTTAGATACATGATTTATTCAATATGTCAAGATCAAGGATATTTTCATCAAATATGTTATTTCAAGCAAGAATCAAACTAATCTAGCATATGTAAAGATGTGTTCAAGAAATTAAGCTAGAGAAGCATAAACCAAGTCTCCATTTTACCAAAAGTTGCAAGTCCAAGCTTCTTGGAGCCAAGGAAGAGAGCTTGAAGTATTTTCTAGTTTTGTGCTTAAAGCAGCCACTTTTCAAGATATCCCAAGTCAACTTTTGGCCTTTAAGCATACCTAGGAATTGTAGAACCTCATGTACCATGATATATATAACAAATTAATGAGCTATGGTACAATAAGAATAAACATAATCATGTGCTAAACATAATATTCAAATTTTACCAAGCACACATGATTCTATCCTTTACCTAAGGCCTATAAGGAATATACCTCAAATTCATTGACTTTACAAGTGAATGTGCATAAGAGGTAGAAACGTTTGATACCTTGGCCTTGGTAATCAAGGAAACTCTTTTCCTTACCCATTGCTTCTCTTTTGGTGTTTTGAACTTTGCAAGTTTCACATTTTGTACTTGAGAAGCTTTGGTTGAAGCCAACTTCCTTCTTTGACCAAAACTTATACCATTGGGCTTTGGAAGCATTTCCCTTGATGATTCCTTTTTCACTTGACCAATTTGTCCATCATTTTGAAAAATTTTCTGCATAATTGAAACACTAGGAGGACGTTTTGGTACCCACTTCATCTTAGGTCCTTCAAAGTTAGTACTAGGGCATTTAGGATTTTTGGGAACCCATATCATATTATTTCTCATATAAGAATTTCTTCTATAATTGCACAAATGAGAAATATGTCCTAGATGACCACAAAAATTACAAACAATTGAATTCAATGATGGTTTGGTCCTTTGAAGTTCATTTTTGGAAAACTTAAGCCTTTTGTTGTTAACATATTCTATGTTATTTTTGCCATAAGCCTTACTTGTATTTCCATGTGAAATAACATCAATTGCATTCTTATTAACACACATGGATTGTAAGCAAATAGAATCATTAGCTTTGACAAATTCAAAAGATAAGTCCTCAACTTGATTTTCTAAATCAATGTATTTTTCACAAGAAGTTGAGGTTTCATATTTCAAAGGCATTTTCTCATCAAGAAAAGCATATTCATCTTTCAAGATATCAATTTCATTTTCAATGGAGAAAATGTTTTCCAAACAAGATGAGTTTTTCTTTTCTAAAAGCAATAAACCATCATATAATTCATCATATGCATATTGTATCTCATCATAAGAGGGACTATAATATAGTTTAGCATTGTTTACCTCAATGTCCTTTTTAGCCATATATGAAGTAGTCTCCATTTCTAGCATATTTGGCTCTTTAAGGAAATTACCATCTTCCTCATTAATTTTGTTTTGCTTTGCCTCTTCTTCAAATTGAGCACCATCATCTTGAGGATATTTTTCATAACAAGATTCCTTCAATGACTTTTGCTCTTCTTGCTCTCTATATACAACTTTATGCAAAAAATCATTGTTAGCAAGATATATATCATCAAGAGTATCCCATATATCTTTAGCACTAGAGCAACTCTTAATTTTAGCATAAGTATCATCATTTAAACCACTTCTCAATATTTGCATTGCTCTAATGTTCAATGAAAAACATTTCTTATCATAGGCATTCCAAGTTTGTTTTGATTTGCATGTAAATCCATCAAGCACAATATCCCACAAATCAATATCAATGGATTGCATATAAATTTCCATTCTAGCTTTCCAATAAACGAAATTCACACCATCAAAGAATGGTGGTTTATTAATTTCAAAACCATTCATTTTGAAAAGCTTTTAATGGTTGCCAAACAAACAAGGATCTTTAACTCCAAGCGGTTAAGCTTTTACCAGAGCACGAAGCTCTGATACCACTTGTTAGCCATGGCAACCATTACCCAAGAGGGGGGGTGAATTGGGTGATGACTGATTTTAATGCAAGTTTGACAAATTATGCATTTTGAATAATTCAATTAATAAGTGCAGCGGAACATGCATAGCAAATACACAATTATTAAGGATTACTCAAATATAACTTGGGTTATGGGATAAATCATGCAAATAAGCTAGGTATCAAATTTAACTCAAGCATATATAGTTAAAAGCACAAATATAAAGAGACAGAGTTGAGAATAGCAAACACTAAGATTTATCCTAGTTCAGCCACCAACCACTTGTGGCCTACGTCCAGTCCCCAAGCTTAACTTGAGATTTTCTTCACTATCTCCTAGACTTCACGGGTGCTAGGAAAACCTTTGTACAAATAAGAGCACTCCTCACACCTTGGGATACCTCACCATTGTGCTAGAGCCTCCAATTCTTCAAGCTTTACGGGTGCTTGATGACCTTTACAAACTTGAGCACTCAACACACCTTGGGATACCTCACCCTTTGTGATTGAGCCTCTATTTCCAAGGGATACCTCACCCTTACAATTTTGAGGGATACCTCACCCTCTCTTTTACAATTTATACAAAAATAGAATTGATAGAAACTCTCTTAAGAGTGGATAATACAAATTGAAGATCAATGGGTATAAAGAATTTACACACTTAGCTCAAAACAAAGATTTGGAGAAAAAAGATGATGAAATTCGTTTTCAATACTCAAGGGTAATTTTCAGAATATTCTCCAACATTTCTTTGATTCCCAAACACTTGTATTTATAGCCCAAATAAATTTAGAGCCGTTGGGTAAAGTGTGGAAGTGATTAATTAAGAAAACTAGCCGTTTGAGACCGTTGCAGTGTGTTTCTGGTTTTATCATAACCGGTTAGGAACTAAGCCTAATCGGTTAGGCCTTTAATTTTTGGCTTCTGGAATTCACAATAACCGATTAGGCCGTGAGCCTAATCGGTTAGGCTCTATTTAAAATGCTATTCACGTTTATTTTGAAGTCACACTAACCGGTTAGGGAATTTCCCTAATCGGTTAGGCCATTCAAATGGCCAATTTATATTTCATTGAAAAACACATGCTAACCGGTTAAGAACACTTCCTAATCGGTTAGGAGGTTATTTAATTCATGAAAAAGCCTTCTTTTTATCATCCTAATCGGTTAGGACAAGTTCCTAATCGGTTAGGACATTTAAGAAACGTTAAAATGGTTTCTGGTAGAGTGAATAATCGGTTAGGGAAAGTCCCTAATCGGTTAGGACACTCTGGTTTTGAAAACCAACTTTAAACGATCATAACTTCTTCGTTTCTTATCCGTTTTAAGCAAACGACCAGTCATTGGAAAGATCTTTGAGTCTATTTTCATATGAAATAAGTTTCAATGCAAAAATCAAAGTGTTTTGAAAGATATGATTAAAAGAGTAACTATAGGTCAGTTTTGCAAAACACAAACTTAGCTATTTTTCATAGAAATGAACTACCACCATGACTAACTTTTCAAAATCAGTTTGTTGGGCATTTAAAAATTTTAGAAATACTTTTAAAGATGTTTAAAACTTGTTTGAGCTTAGTGTGAGTTCTTTTTACCTTTACACAAGATCTAAGTCCTATAAGCTATTCTTGAAGATGTTGGACTTGCTCTTTGCACTTTTAATCCTTTGGCTTATTGATGTAATCCAAGCTTCTAAAGAAAATCTTCTCTTCAAGACTTGCAAATGCTTGGAACACCTTTATCATTTTCATTCTTCTTGCGTTGAGCATAATTGTGATATTTTGCTTTCTTGTTGCAATGCTCACTCTTGGTACTTGGACTATCCTACAAAATATTGCTCACTTAACCAAACATAGTTAGTCCAAATTCATAACTCAATATCTTCATATGCATGATTCATAAATGTATAACTCTAGTTAGTCTAACATGCATACAAGACTTTTATAGACATATCTAATATTAATTCATTTATGACTCATATAAAATATTATTGGATATATTATATGATGAATGTTACATATATCTCATTGCATGATTATCAAGTAAAATATAACTAGATAAAGTATATAATCATGCATGATATAATATATCTCATTAAGCACATTTATGTAACATGATCAATATTCTTTTGTGATGCATTTGTTATCTATAAAGCACATCTATTAAGCATAAGCATCATTCTTTTTGTCTTGTATTTGTCATCATCAAAACTTAACATATTAAACCATTTGAGGCAAGCTTATTTTCACAATATAGAGGTGGTGTAACTTTTGGAGATAATAGCAAAGCCAAAATCAAAGGGATAGATAAAATTGGTAAGAAAAATTGTCCAACTGTGGATAATGTATACTATATGAATGGGTTGGAACACAACCTTCTCAACATTAGTCAATTCTATGACCATGGACATGAAGTTATGTTTGAACCTACCAAATACATAGTAAGAGAAGCTAATGGTGGCAAAGTCCTCTTCTCTACAAATAGACACAAGAATATCTATAGCATTCAATTAAAGGACCTTAGTAATCAAATTGTGAAATGCCTTATATCTATGATTTTTGAAAAATGGTTATGGCATAAGAACGTTGGTAATGTGAATATGAAAACCATCTCTAAGCTGCTGAAATATGACCTTGTACAATGCTTGCCAAAGATCAAGTTTGATAAAGATATGGTATGTGAAGCATGCCAAAGAGACAAGCAAACAAAGTCAAGCTTCTAGTCAAAGAATGTTGTCACAACTCATAGACCTGTATAGTTTCTACATATTGATCTTTTTGGTCCTACCAAGACTACTAACCTAGGAGGAAAGAGGTATGACTTTGTGATTGTTGATGATTTCTCTAGATATAGTTGGTTCTCTTCCTAAGAAACAAGATGACTCTTTTGAGACATTCAAAACCTTTTGCAAACAAGTTCAAAATTAAAAAGGCTTTTGTATTACTGCCATAAGAAGTGATCATGGAGGAGAGTTTGAAAATATTTACTTTAAAAACCTTTGTGATGAAAATGGAATAGTCCATAATTTCTCTTGTCCAAGAACTCTATACCAAAATGGAGTTATGGAAAAGAAAAATAAGATTCTTCAAGAAATGGCTCACATCGGAAAAAACTGTTCACGCTGGAAAAAACACGGTTTATGCCAAAAAATATTGTTCATGTCGGAAAAGGATACTGTTTATATATTTTAAAATTACACAGCTCTGTAAATAATATCAGTTAAAATTATATCAGTCAGTCTTTATATTTTTTCATAAATAACTGTGCATACTGAAATTTTTTCTAAAACTATTACTGTTGAAAAATCTTATAAATTTTAACTAATGATATTTATACAGTTATACAACTTAAAAAAAAATAGAGGTGATCGAGTTTCCTAAAATTATAACTGTGTTTTTTGAAAATTTTTATAAATTTTAACTGATAATATTTATACAATTATACAATTTAAAAAAATTAAAGGTGACAATGATAACAAGAAGTAGTGAGATAACCGATGATTAATTGTGGTGGTAGTATATAAAAAAATATATACTAAAAAAAATTATAAAAAAAATTATAAAAAAGGAAACCTGCTTAGTAGGTTTCTTGTAATTGATCTAAGCCATTGATTTATTTTATGAATAAATCAATGGCTTAAATTATGGGGTGTATGATACACCCTCCTTTGGAAGGTGTATCTTAGAAATGACCTTTGATAAGGATATAAAACTACCACGAATCCTATACTCCTAACCTCACAGGTGTTCTCTGAGTCGAACATAAGAGAGACTTGCCTAGGCTTTGTTTACATAAATTTTAGATTAAATTAATTAATAATAAATACATGATTACTTTAATAAATGTAAAATAATTATGTGATATAAGAATTTATGTAATTATTTAATATAAATTTATGATGTATTAGTTATTAATTAATTTAGTCTATACAAATTATGTAAATAAGATCTATACAAGAACTTCTTGTTGAACATCCTTTGATACTCTTTAAGGGAAGCTACGATCCTAAATATTATAATTTTGTTATTCGCTTCACATTTGTGTACACTATTTTTATAGTTAATTAATGATGTATAAATTTTTTAATTAACAACGTGTATTATGTGATTAATAGAACTAACATTGATAATAAATTATTAGTCTCATTAATCACAGAATACACATTATTAATTAAAAATGTTATACATTATTAATTAAGTGTAAATATTATGTAAAAAATTATGTGCAAACATCATATTTGTAAGGGATGTCACTATTCCTTTCAGGAGCTATGCTTACAATGAAATGCTAAAATTCAGTGAGACAACTTTACCATTGCTTTAGGAGTCTCAAATAAAAATATATATTAGTAGACTTGTGATTTTTATAACTCGGATCTCTTTGCCTTAAAACTACAAGTAACGAAATTTTTTTATAAAGTGAATTAATTTTAAAATAAATAAATAAAAATATATCTATCTTTATATTATTAATCTTGTTATTTATTTAAATTTTATATTTTAATTTTTTTAACTCATTCACAAATTTATTTTATATTTTATAAAAATACTATAATTACATATAACTTTAATTTAATATTTATATCATATAAATATAAAATAAATATATATCTATCATATTTAAGTTAAAAAAATGTTTTCCTTATATTATTTAATAAGTCAAGATTTTAATATATTTTATTAAACAAAAATAAAGATAATTTTATTTACTTATTTTAAAAATAAATTTACTTTAAATAAATGTTATCCATAAGTAACATTGTCATAACCCGATGTTATCCTGGTCATGCATTAAATGCACAGCAGGATATGTATGCCACATGAGTGCTGGTCCTCTCCATTACCTACACTAAATGGAGGGGCCAGTTTTTTTAATCTCGACCGTACACGTTGCAAGGGATAAGATGAATGACTGAGATTTACACAAGTTTATTTTATTATTTTATTTTGAAACTTTGTATGGTACTAAAATCTAAGCAAAAAGCACAGACAACCTAAGTCGTTCCACGTGAGAAACTGCGTCTGGAGGTGGGATCCAGTGCTGACGCGTTACCATGGAGGCGGTGCAACCTACAGTGGTTGTTGCATTTTGTTTGATTAAATAATTAATTTGGGGATTAAATATACTTTTATTAAGCTGCCATCTGAATTAATTAAAAAATATAAAATTTCTCTTCTTCAGGGCATATTTGGTCAGAGACAATGTACCGACCAATTGGGATTTCAAAAAAATAATATTTGATCCATTTGTCCATGTAACTTTTCATTACAATACCAAATCTTAATTTGTTCTTGTTTGATATTCTTACTAGTGGTTATATATATATATAAAAAAATATATTCTTACTAGTGGTGAATTTTTTATTTTATTATTATTCTCGAGTTGGTCAGCTTTTTGTTTCCTATGCTTATGATTTACATACCTCCGGTCAGGGATCATAAATATTTTTAGGAATCAAGTTCAAGTAATTAATTGAAGAACTAGATGATACTAAACTGACTTTAGGTATGAATAAATTTTAATAAAATTTAGAATAAAACTTAGTTCTAATTTTTTTTAATTCTTTTAATCACTTATTCACTTTTTATGTATCTATTAATTTAATTAAATGAGATTAAAAGTAATAAATAAAAAATGATTAAAAAGGTTTAAGAGAAAAAATTAGATTCAAATTTTGTTGTAAAATTTATTGGTGAAACACTACATCCAATTTAACTTTAGAGTCAAGATTCTCAGCCATGCCTACTCCTCCCTCTCGATCGCTCCATTGAGGTGTTCATTCACGGAGGACTTATAGACAATTTGGCAATAAACAAATAGAGAAAGGGAAACAAATTTGATTAGAAGACCTGTTAAGTTGAGGTGGAATTGTAAATAACTAAGGCAACTCCTTCATGCCAAGTAAATTATAGTAACTATCTTGCCACAAATCAAGAATAATTTGTCAAGGAAACTTTCAGGTGAACTAATTAATCTTGGAGATTCCCACAAAACAATGATTCAGTATCAGTAATTTTATTGAGTTGGTATCTTCACACTCTTAATTAAATTTTGAAGAATTTCTCACCCAATCATCTTTCATCAATTATAAGGAGCTTACGAGTTCAGATAAGTTAAAAAGAGCAAGAGAATCATTATATTATCACCATTAAAAAGTTCTGTACGAACCCCTTTTTTCTTAGTTGATTTTATCCTTTTTTCCCCCTCTACTTGGCTTAGTAATTTGGAGTTGTAGTTCCGTTTGTAGTTCCGTCTTAAGCTAATTTGCTACCCTCTTTAAAGATTGACTTTATTAATTTCAACAATCCTATCGTAATTTTTTTTTAAAAAAATGGAACAATCCTATAGTAAGTTAAGGGTGTGTATTGGGCTCAATTGTCCGCTTGTGAATTGTGATCCTTTTTCACTACTAGATATTAGCCAGTGGTTTAATGAAATTTATTTTTTAGAAAAATATATTTAAATTCCTCCAAATGTAGGGTGTTTTAAAAGAACAATGGAAGTCACATATGATCATTTTATAGTCAAACTATCTATATTTTTACAGTATATTGAATTATTTTTATGTGCATTTAGTCTTGCAAATACATTCACAAATAAAATCACATTACAGAAATATAAAAAGTTGTAGTAAATATGTTATTCCAAATTAAAGAAAAAAAAGTAATTAAGGAAAAGTGAGAGGGGG
Organism: Ormosia semicastrata; assembly: GCA_029884595.1. Lineage (NCBI taxonomy): Eukaryota > Viridiplantae > Streptophyta > Magnoliopsida > Fabales > Fabaceae > Ormosia > Ormosia semicastrata. Next base: position 756,089 of record JAQQTO010000035.1, on the reverse strand, counting down.
AAGAAAAAAAGAAAAAAAGACAACTGCTTTAAAAAGGACAACACTAATAAGGTATAATAGCTAATAAGTTAGGAGTCTAAATTCTCTCCATTACCTAGAATAATAATAAAATAAAAAATTCACCACTAGTAAGAATATCTTTTTTTTTTATATATATATAACCACTAGTAAGAATATCAAACAAGAACAAATTAAGATTTGGTATTGTAATGAAAAGTTAAATGGATCAAATATTATTTTTTTGAAATCCCAATTGGTCGGTACATTGTCTCTGACCAAATATGCCTCAATCCCTTAAGAAGAGAAATTTTATATTTTTTAATTAATTCAGATGGCAGCTTAATAAAAGTATATTTAATCCCCAAATTAATTATTTAATCAAACAAAATGCAACAACCACTGTAGGTTGCACCACCTCCATGGTAACGCGTCAGCACTGGATCCCACCTCCAGACGCAGTTTCTCACGTGGGACGACTTAGGTTGTCTGTGCTTTTTGCTTAGATTTTAGTACCATACAAAGTTTCAAAATAAAATAATAAAATAAATTTGTGTGTATCTCAGTCATGATCTTACCCCTTACAACGTGTACGACCAAGATTAAAAAAACTGGCCTCCCCATTTAGTGTAGGTAATGGAGAGGACCAGCACTCATGCCACATTGGGCCACATGCAAGGAATCCTGAATCCTTGCCCTCTAAGAAACTCGTCATACAAGTATTCATTCCAACACAAAACATGCATAGGAGAATAATCTTAGCTCCACAGTAATTGGTCAATAGGCATTCTGTATCATAGACATTTAAATTATACATGAGTAAATTTTTTTTAAAATAAATATATTTTTAACATGATTCACATAATTTGATACATATGTACTTATAATATATCACAACTACTTAAAAAAAATTTCACAACCATTCCATGGTCTTTTCCCTCCCAATAAACGAAGCCAAACTCTTGTAACAACGCTGAAAAAAAGTCTTTGCAGTTTAGATATTTCATATCTAGAGTTTTTGAAAAAAAAAGAATGAAAACAAAGATGGTGGGATATTTTTGGGTGAGAAACCGCCCCTCCCTCTACGTTTCTCTCTCGCCCTTCTTTCTCCATCTCCTTCTCCTTGTCCTTCTCTACTTCTTTTTCCTACATCCATCAAACCCAAGCCCAAAACCCCAATCACACAACTTAAAATTTAGGGATTTATTGAGATTCTTCACACCCAACCCTCAACCTCCTTCTTCTGGCCACGTTTAGTGGAGATTATAGAAGCTTTCGCTATGGTTGAAGAGGGATTTCCACTACCCGTGCCTTCTACTTTTCATCTTTGACTCTTAGAGATAATTTCTTGGTCTAGAACCATGATTTATTGCTTGAAGTAGCATATATACGAATTCTGTCTTAAAAAAAAAATAAGGATTTCAACGGATAAAGGATAGTAGAGTGCGCCTATACTTGATTCTGAAAAGTACATTGTGTTTTTGACCGTATAGAATGTTGTAAGCCGTTTAGCTTAATCCAAACCTGCAAGTAAATGAGATAGTAAAATCATAAAACTTGTAGCGTGTAAAGTACTACTCTTAAGGATTGTTTTGGTATAGATGAAAATCTCTCAGGGTACTGTAGGCTCTTCTTGTTTGACAGGGCTTCAAGAACTGCAAGAGATTTTAAGTCACACAATCCAATAGAGAAAGAGAATAGAAGTGGAGAATAATAAAGAGGAAGTTCCAATAAAACTTAATAAAAGGATGATACTTATAAAAAACAGATTTTGATCGTTAGAATATGACCGTTAGAATATGTCTGTTGGAATATATTCGTTGAAATATGTCCGTTGGAATATGACCGTTGAAATATATTTGTTGAAATAGACCAGGTCAAAACTCGGATAAAACTAAATCTTTTAAACCTCTTCAAAAACTTATTTCCAACTAATGTAGGACATTTATTCTTTTGAAATAAAACATTTTTCACAACAATCCCCCATATATTTCAAAAGAATATTAAATAAAATCAATAATTTTAAAAACAGAATCTGGGTTACATCATGAGTACAAACGTTTCGAATCTGGTGTTTTCTGGACTATGAACTAGACCTAGATAAATAGGATTTAACATACAATGTAATTAGTAAAGTTTAGACTTCTATGAATCAAAATATTTTTCGTGTGAATTAGAATTCTACTTGATCACATTTACACCCTCATTTATCTCTTGTTGTTAACGCAATTTTGCACTTTTTAGCCATGTGCATGCCTGGTTGTTCATGAGTCCTCTAGAGACTATGTCATCATCTCATAAGAGCGGCCCCACTTCACACTCATATAGGTGATTTCATCAAGTGTATACTACACTTTATACACCACCCGTAAGGGATATGAAATTCATTAAAAGCATTTAGCTTATCCTCACAATAAATGTAGTCTAACACTTCTCATGCTTCTCACACCATAGGAAGGGACAAACAAAGTGCAAGCAGTACTAACAAGTAACTTGTTATTACCCATATGAACTTTTTCAAGGGATCTCCACTCATAAAGTTAGGTTACCATCACTGTTAGTTTCAAATTGGCTTAAGTCTTATTTCCCTCGATGTGGTATTTATTAAGTTTCTACACAAAGATTTTGTCAGAGGATTGGCCAAATTTCCTTATGACTTCACATAATTAATGAATTTAATTCCATTTTTAGCATATGCTGCACAGAATTGTGACATATACATATATGTCACTATTTTTCATTATACACATTTTTGTTTGCTCTTACTATTTGCCATTTTGGCAATCACAGACTCTGAAGAATCTATGTCTTCAGGTTTCTTCCATAAAAGGAATATCTACTAAGAGATTTCTTAGCCACTCAACCTCAGATCCTACCAAGTTAATAAACTTGGCCTCAATTTTAGATCTGGCTATACAGCTCTACTTGGATGCTTCCAAGTGACATCACCTCCATTGAGGTTAAAAATAAACCCACTCGTGGATTTTGTCTCATTTGAATCAATGATTTATTTAGCATTATAATCGTCTTGTCCACCTATCAAATTCAACACCATGGCTCTGGTCCATAGTCTCATTTAATCTTATAGTGCAATAGAGACATGGAATTCATTCATGCAAGCATCATCAAATACTTGATCACGTACATTTAGATCATAATTATCACACTCTATACATATATAACTATGCATGTCACATAACCAAGTTAATAGTAACTCAAAGATAACAATGATATATGAGATACAATGTAAGATATTATATGAAGCACTCAATGCTCTATTTTAATTTTCAAACCCATTATAAGGATTATGCGTGTATTTACTCAATCAGTTTATAATGCATGCAAAATCAAGTACATAAAAGCTACCAACATTTGAGCATATTCAGGTTATGATGCACTACTACTAGATCTTAGGCTATCATATCATATTCTAGACTTAATATCTTTTTAACTCACTTGTTATACACTTCACGTCTAACAGCAGAATAAAAAAAATTATTTTTCTAAAATTTTATTTCACACAATTAGAAACACCACGTTGTCTTTTCCTTATTTTAGGTAAAAGAATTTTAATTAAACACCCTCACACTTTAAGATATTTATACCAAATCATAAATTAACACAATCAAACTACTATTATAATATTATTTTCTCATAAAACCCCCACATTTAAAAAGTTAAACTTCAACAGACTTGAAAATAATTTTAACACCTACTTTACTCAATATAAATAAATGCAATTTTCTCACCATCAAAATTAAGGTTCAAACCTACTCATGGTGTGCTAACAATTACTCAAGAGTTACGGCTCACTGTTTATTTTATTTCATTACCTTCAAACTCTAGCATATATTTCTCTTTTTATTTAATAGAAACAAAAAACAAAAAAAAACCTGGTAGCTGACGACAGCGCGCAGTGGAGTAATGACGACTTCAGTCTTTTCTCACTCTCCAAAACGAGTTTGAGGGTTTGTATGTTTTTGCTCTTGCAATTTTGATCTCCTTCAAGCTAAGCATTTTCCAAAGAAAATTTTTGCCTCATTCACAGAACCCATGACCTCTAAGCACTACAACAGCAAACACTACCCAAAATCAGCGCGTGAACCCACGTAACGCCGTTTGCACCTCTGCCCCTACGTCCAAAACCACGAGCTTCTCTTTCCCTTTTCCATTGTGTTACTCATTTCCTCATAAAAACATTGCATGATAATCCTTGAGATTTTTGTAACCCGTTCAGCCTTAATCGAAACCTGCAAGTAAATGAGACAACAAAATCATGAAACCTATAGCGTGCAAAGCACTGCCCTCAAGGATTATTTCGGTATAGACGAAAATCCCCCAGGGTACTGTAGGCTCTTCTTGTTTGATAGGGCTTCAAGAACTGTAAGAGATTTTAAGTCAAGGAACCCAATAGAGAAAAAGAATAGAAGTGGAGAATAATGAAGAGGAAGTTCCAATAAAACTTAATAAAAGGATGGTATTTATAGAAAATAGATTTTGGTCATTAGAATATGACCATTAGAATATGTCTGTTGGAATATGACCATTGGAATATGACCGTTGGAATATATCCATTGGAATATGTCCATTGGAATAGACCAGGTCAAAATTCGGATAAAACTAAATCATTTTTAAACCTATTCAAAAACTTATTTCTAACCAATGTGGGACATTTATTCTTTTGAAATAAAACATTTTTCACAACATAGAATCCAGTAGAACCCTTGGGTAGACTAGGCATGTTTATGTAGGTGGACTAACAAAGAACTTCTAGGATTTGAGTGGGTAATTTACATTATTATTGTTCTGAAGTGAATTCAGAGGATACCTGAGATAGATACGTATGTGGTTAACAATTCTGTGGCATAGCTGCTCATGCGATGGTGTAAGGGGATGGATACTTTTGAGACCTGACATAGCATATATATGAGCATTTATGATGAGTGTAATCTGTATTAAATGCAGTTATTTAGGATTAGAATCCGTTAGAGATTCTGATCCCTTTTAACTAATTTTCCTATTTATGTGAGATATAATTAGCTTTCATATCCATCAAGGATACTTGAGAGATTTATTCCTAATAAATAAGTAGATATACTCATCAAGATAGCGCGTAGTAATATCTGGGTATTATTCTGGTGGGCCGGGTTGCTCCTGACTGATAACCCAAAATTCCAGTCCAAAATAGCTGCCCCCATCTTGGCGCTTAAATGAGACAGCTAGGTGTCAAGGTACCCATGTTTAGTAGGAGCACACAGCACGCAGTGAACAAAGGGATTCAAGTCAGACTTAATGCTGGATCTCACAATGTTTTCGAAAAGGCCGAGGCCTGTGATATATCATAGTATTCCTCCGAGGTTGACGTGTAAGGCCGGGTCCGAGTCGGATCGCTCTGCTTAAGTTATCATTCTATCGTTCGAGGTGTGTCATACGTTGCCCCCATGTGTTCGAGGGGTCTCGACCGTATGCTGAGTGAATTCTTGCCGAGGTGTCAACGACGGACTTCGGTTGGTTATGTGTCGGGTTGACTCATGGGACAGGATTCTGGATTATAGTCCAGAATAGTGTTACCCCTAGCTTAGTTCCTGGACAGTATAATTAAGTAGTAAGTCTCAATGGCCTCGGGCGATGAAATTCATGGTTTACTTGAAGTCGTAATCCGTGCTTCCCTGTTGGGTTATGAGCTCTAATCTGGAGGCATTTGCGCGGTAGTCCGGACAGGGTCCATGCGTCAGTTGGCCATAAGTGGCTGGGTTCCGTAGAATGAGCTAGAATTATTGTCGTGTTTTACTTCTTTTTCCATGGTTCGTACTGGTTCTAACGCCTAAATTTTTGAGCACTTGGAGGACTTTAGGAGAATTTTCCACACGTTAGGAACCATGGTCTGGGGGTCTAATGCCCTTTGTGGACTTGTGGTTCCCTTTGGGACTTAGGTATTAGATAAAAGAAACCTTGTCCAAGGTTCACTGCCAATCGCTTTGGCATTTAGGATCCCTCTTGACCTTGGTATAGAAACTTTGTCCGAGGTCCATTACCTTTCGCTTTAGTATTTAGGATCCCTCGTGACTTTGATTTAATTGAAACCTTTGTTCGGGGTTCGTCTCTAACTATTTGGACATTTAGGATCCCTCTTAGGCCTTAGGCATAAAAGAAACCTTTGTCCGAGGTCCGTCACTAACTATTTGAGCGTTTAGGATCCCTCTTAGGACTTAGGCATAGAAGAAACCTTTGTCCAGGGTCCGTCACCAACTATTTGGGTGTTTAAGATCCTTCTTAGGACTTAGGCATAAAAGAAACCTTTGTCTAGGGTCCGTCACCAATTATTTGGGCATTTAGGATCCCTCTTAGGACTTAAGCATAAAAGAAACCTTTGTCCAGAGTCCGTCACTAACTATTTAGGAGTTTAGGATCCCTCGTGACTTTGGTTTAAGTGGTCCTTGCCGAGGTTTTTTATGTTTACGGTTTAGTGCGCAAATTTTCCTAAGACTTGGGATTTTTCTACTGCACAACCTGTTTAATGTAAGAAAATTCTCGGTGGGTAGCGTAATGGCTTATGCATAGATTTCACTATCCATGCTGCCAATAACCACATGATGGTTTTAGCCAAGTGTCGAGGTTTTGCGACTCGCGACCAACCCGCTGAGAAAGGTTTAGTGGGTTGCCCTTTTAACCTAAAGTGTAAGGTGTGAATGCTTATGTCCTTAAAGCATGTCAAATTATTTTTGATGATAACAAAGTCAAAGATGAAGATCAAGTGCAAAAATGAAGATCAAGATCAAAGAAAGGAGTCAAGAGATTTATCTAGTCATAAGACTTAGAACATTAATGTTAAATGCTCTCAAGATTTCTCAAATGATTTTTCAACATATCATTTCCAAATAAGTAGGAAATTTCAAAGCTAAACATGTTTTTCAAAGAAACTTGAGTTTCAATATTAAATTTAACACTCATAAAAGGATTTATGTTTAATCAAATGTCTTGAAATGTTAGAAATGGCTTACAAGCTTTATTGGACTTAAAAAATGTGTTCAAAGGCTAATATAATTGATTACATGATGTTTGTAATCAATTACACAACAAACAGGCCTTGTAATTACATGGAAATTGTAATCGATTACAAGCAAGTCAGAGGCCATGTAATCGATTACACCAAGTTGGTAATCGATTACAAAAAGCCCAGAAAGGCAAGAACACGTTCAAAGAGTCATATAATAGATTAAATAGATATTGTAATCGATTACACTGCAAGTTAAAAGTCATGTAATCGATTACATGGATATTGTAATCGATTACAAAGCAAGTCAGAAGCCATGTAATCTATTACACCAAGAATGTAATCGATTACACAGAGCCCAGAAAGCCAAGAACACGTTGGAACAATAATGTAATCGATTACATTTGTTGTGTAATCGATTACAAGCAACCTGACAGTGTCCAACGGCTATATTAATGGCATTTAATGCTTGGGCAAAAGTCCCCAACGACTCCATTTATTACAAATCTTATAAATACTAATGTTGGGACTTCATTAGAGGTTGACCTTGAACTAAAAACTGATTGCCAATACTTCAAAACGTGATTTAATCTTCAAATCCATTCTTACTCTGTTTTTGTGAAAAACTTGAGTTATTCTTTAAGAGCATATTAGAGCTTCAATTTGTAATCATCTACTCTTGTGAGAGTTTCGTTCTATTAATCTATATTGCTTTGTAAAAAAGGTGAGGCATCCCTCCAAAAGTGTAAAAGGTGTGGTATCCCTTAGTTGAAGAGACTCAAGCTCCAAGGGTGAGGTATCCCAAAGTGTTGAGTGCTCAAAGTTGTAAAGATTGTCAAGCACCTATTGAAACTTGAAGATATAGTGGAAAATCTCTAGCGGTTGGTTGAGGACTGGATGTAGATCATAAGTGGATTGGTGATCGAACCAGGATAAATCATTGTGTTTGTTTTCTCTAAACCCTTCTCTTTACATTGAGCACTGTTTTATTGAATTGCTTGAATATTGTTCCCTTTGGCTATTGCATTTATAAGTAAAAGTGTTTATCTCATTTATCCAATCATCTCTAATCATCAAATAGCTTCAACAAAAATTGTTTATCAAATATTTTGCGAAAGATTTGCGAACCTGTTTTACATACTCAATTCATCCTCCCTCTTGAGTATTAAGGCCACTTGGTAACAAGTAGTATCAAAGCTAGACTCTTGTATAAAGAGCTTAGCAGCTTCAAGAGAAGTGATGGTTTCAAATGATTTTTCAAATGAAGGTTCTTCTATAAACAGACCTCCTTATTTTAATGGGGATAGTTATGCCTATTGGAAAGAAAGGATGAAAATTTTCATTGAAGCTATTGACTTAGATGTGTGGGACGCCATTGAAAATGGTGCTTTTGTTCCCACACAAACTAAAGATGGTGTGAAAATTAATACACCTAGAAATGAATGGACCGATGATGATAAAAAGAAAGTTCAATACAATTTGAGAGCCAAGAACATCATCACCACATCCTTGGGATATGATAAATTCTTTAGGGTGTCAAATTGCAAGACCGCAAAAGAAATGTGGGATACCCTACAAGTAACTCATGAAGGTACTAGTGAGGTAAAGCGATCTCGAATAAACACTCTTACTCATGAATACGAATTATTTAGAATGAACCAAAGTGAGAGTATTCAAGACATGCAAAAGAGATTTACTCATATTGTTAATCATCTTATCTCATTGGGAAAGACATTTCCTAATGAGGATCTTATTAACAAAGTCTTGAGATGTTTAAACAGGAATTGGAAACCCAAAGTAACAGCTATTGCAGAATCAAGATATTTATCAACAATGTCTCTAGTCACCTTATTTGGGAAGCTTCAAGAACATGAGCTGGAACTAAATAGGCTCAATCAAAATGAAGAGCATGATAAAAAGAAGAAGGGAATTGCACTCAAAGCCACCTCTTCTATAATTGAAGATGATGATGAAGATAGTGAAGAGGATGCAAAAAATGTTAAGCTGAGTGAGGAGAATCTTAATCTCATTGTGAGAAAGTTTGGAAGATTCCTAAAGAAAAAGGAATTTCAAAGAAGACCACCCTTTCCTCAAAAGAAAGTGTATCACAAAGGAGAAGGATCCTCTACTCCTCCAAAATGCTACGAATGCGAAAAATTGGGGCACATGAAAATGGAGTGTCCTATGTATCTCAAGAAGATGGAGAAGTTTGAGAAAAGGCCTTCCAAAGAAAAGAAAGGAATGAGAGCATATATAGCTTGGGAGGACAATGACTTAAGCTCTTCCGATAGTTCAGAGAATGAAGAAGCTCATCTTTGTCTCATGGCTCAAGGAGAAGAAAGTGGAGAGAGCGACACCGAAGTAACTTCTTCTAACTTAGAATCTCCACCTTCTTATGATGAATTGCAAGATGCCTTTCAAGAATTGTATGATGAATCTTTGAGGCTCACAAAAATGGTCTTATCTTCTAACAAAATAATCTCCTTATTGGTAAACAAAGTTTCTATTTTAAGCAAGGAGATAAATGAGCTTAAAATTGAAAATGAGACCTTAGGACTCATTGATGCTAGTTCATTATGCATGACTTGTTCCTCAGATGATAATACACCCATATCATTACCTTGTTCATCATGCAAAGTATTTGAAAAAGAAATTAAAGATTTGAACAACACTCTTGCAAAATTCACTTTTGGAATGGACAATTTGAATATGTTGTTAGGGAAACAAAAATATGTTTTTCAAAAAGTCGGTTTGGGATTTAATCCAAATAACCATCAAAAGTCTTATAAGAATTTTTTTGTTTCCTCAAAAACTTCAAATAGCCCATTTGTCAAATGTTTTCATTATGGTAAGAAAGGGCATAGTGCATCCACTTGCAATGTTAGAAAGAAAATAAACACCAAGGTTGGAATCAAAATGGTTTGGGTTCCTAAAGGCACTATGCCTAACTCTAACACACAAGGACCCAAAACAATTTGGGTACCAAAGGTTAAAATTTGAATGTGTGTTGTAGGTGTGCTTGAAGACCAAGAGCTCAAGTTGGTATCTTGATAGTGGTTGCTCCAAGCACATGACCGGTGATGGCTCCAAGTTCTCCTCCCTTACCCACAAGAAACATGGTTATGTCACATATGGTGATAACAACAAAGGGAAGATTCTTGGAATTGGTAAAGTTGGTAAGATCCCTTCATCATCTATTGATAATATTTTGCTTGTTGAAGGACTTAAACGTAATTTGCTTAGCATTAGTCAATTGTGTGATAAAGACAATAGAGTTATATTTGATTCTTCTTATTGCATAATTGAGGGAAAGGATAATAAGCAAGTTAAGTTTGTTGGTCATAGAGTCAATAATATATATATGATTAGTCTTGATGATATTTCCTCAAATGATACTAAATGCTTTATGAGTAAAGAAAATGATTCATGGTTATGGCATAGAAGAATTACTCACATTCATATAGATCACTAAAACAAATTGGTTTCTAAAGAACTAGTACTTGGTCTTCCAAAGCTCAAATTTAAAAAAGACAAACTTTGTGATGCATGTCAAAAGGGAAAACAAGTAAAGGTCTCTTTTAAAGCTAAAAACATAGTTTCAACTTTTAGACTTTTACAACTTTTGAACATGAATCTTTTTAGTCCCTCTAGAACTATGTGTTTTAGTGGGAATTACTATGCATTAGTGATTGTGGATGATTTTTCTAGATTTACATGGACATTATTCTTAGCCCACAAAAATGATGCTTTTCAATCATTTAAAAAGCTTGCCAAAGTTATCCAAAATGAAAAAGGTTTTTGTATTGCATCCATAAGAAGTGACCATGGTGGTGAATTTGAAAATCATGAATTTGAAACCTTTTGTGATGAACATGGTATTGAGTATAATTTTTCTGCCCCTAGAACACTACAACAAAATGGTATTGTAGAAAGGAAAAATCGATCTTTAGAGGAAATGGCAAGAACTATGCTCAATGAGGCCAACTTTCTTAAGTATTTTTGGGCGGATGCGGTCAACACCGCTTGTTATGTTATGAATAGAGCCCTAATAAGCCCAATTTTAAAGAAAACCCCATATGAATTGTACAAAGGAAGGAAACCAAATGTGTCACATTTTCATGTCTTTGAATATAAATGTTTTATTTTGAATAATGGAAAGGATAATTTGGGGAAGTTTGATGTAAAATCTGATGAGGGAATATTCATTGACTATTTTATACATAGTAAGACCTTTAGTCTATAATAAACGAACTATGACCATAGAAGAGTCTATACATGTTGCAATTGATAAAACTAACCCAAATAAGCCGAGAAAGGAGCTTGTTGATGATGTTGCAGAAATCTTGGCAAAAATGCACTTGAAAAATTAAGAGAAAGAGTCCAAGAAGTAAGAAGAGAGACTTATTGATCACTCAAGGTAAAAGGATTCAGAAATCATGGACTTACCCAAGGAATGGAGGACATTAAGATACCACCCTCTCGACAAGGTGATAGGTGATGTATTTAAAGGGGTAATCACTCGAAACTCACTTATAGATGCATGTAATCACTTGGCTTTTGTCTCTCAAGTTGAACCTAAAGATATAAATGAGGCCATTAATGATGAACATTGGATCTTGGCCATGCAAGAAGAACTAAACCAATTTGAGAGAAATCAAGTTTGAGAATTAGTTCCAAGGCCCAATGATCATCCTATAATTGGCACCAAATGGGTCTTTAGGAACAAACTTTATAAAACGGGCCTAATAATAAGAAACAAAGCTAGGCTTGTAGCTGAGGGTTATAATCAAGAAGAAGGCATAGATTATGAAGAAACGTATGTTCCCGTAGCTAGATTAGAGGCCATTAGAATGCTACTTGCATATGCTTGCATCATGGATTTCAAACTCTATCAAATGGATGTCAAAAGTACCTTTTTAAATGGTTTTATACAAGAAGAGGTATATGTAGAACAACCTCCTGGTTTTGAGGATTTTGAATTGCCCAACCATGTTTTTAAACTGAAAAAGACCTTGTATGGCTTGAAACAAGCTCCTAGAGCTTGGTATGAAAGGTTGAGCAAATTCCTTTTAGAAAAAAGATTTTTTTAGAGGCAAAGTTGACACTACCCTTTTCATAAAACACAAAATGTATGACATACTTCTAGTTCAAATCTATGTTGATGACATTATATTTAGAGCTACTAACAACTCTCTTTATAAAGAATTTTTAAATATTATGCAAAGTGAGTTTGAGATGTCCATGATGGGTGAGTTCAACTTCTTCCTTGGTCTCTAAATCAAGCAAACAAGAGAATGAACTTTCATAAACCAATTCAAGTATTGCAAGGAGTTTCTCAAGAAGTTTGGAATGGACAATGCCAAGCATATGGCTACTTCTATGGGCACCTCTTGCTATTTGGACAAGGATGAATGAAGTAAATTGGTAGAAATTATAAAATATAGAGGTATGATTGACTCACTCCTTTATCTCACTGCAAGTAGGCTTGATATAATGTTTAGTGTATGCATATATGCTAAATATCAAGCTAATCCTAAAGAATCACACCTAAGTGCTGTTAAAAGAATAATAAAATATCTAATAGGCACATCATAAATGAGTTTGTGGTACCCTAAGGGTGCCTCATGTAGCCTTATTGGGTATTCCGATTCTGATTTTGCTGGATGCAAAATGGATAGGAAGAGCACTAGTGGGACATGTCACTTGCTTGGAAGCTCACTAGTTTCTTGGCATAGCAAGAAATAAAATAGTGTGGCATTGTCTACAGCTGAAACTGAATATATTGCAGCTGGAAGTTATTGTGCTCAAATCCTTTGGATGAAGCAACAACTCTTGGACTATGGTCTTAAGCTTGATCACATCCCCATAAGATGTGATAATACTAATGCACTTAATTTCTCCAAAAATCTCATTTTGCATTCTAGGACTAAACATATTGAAATAAGACATCATTTCATTAGAGACTATGTTCAAAAAGGTGATTGTATGCTTGAATTTGTAGAAACCACTAAGCAACTAGCTGACATCTTCACTAAGCCCCTAGCAAAAGAAACATTTTTCTATATAAGAAATGAACTTGGTATATTGGATCAATCATGTGTAAATTAACTATTTGCTGCATAATCCTAAACTCAAAGCATGTTACCTACTGCATAATCATGCCATTTTACTGCATAATCTCTGAGTTTTTAATCATATTTGAATCCAATACTGACTTGAGCATCAGAGATTTTCCCTAAGTTGTTTTGCAGGTGCTTTCTCATGTCAAAAACTCCCAAGCAACTCAATAACTTCACAATTTCACCAAAAAGAGTGTAATTCTTGGTAAAATTAGTATTTTTGCACAATTATGTGATTTGAATCATAATTAGATTATATGCTTGCATGATGATTTGAATTGATTTAAGATGCTCTGGAACTGATTTGAATGGTCTAAAATTGATTCTATGCTATTTGGAATGCAAAATCTGAGTTTTTGTATGCTGGTAATCGATTACAAAGCCTTTGTAATCGATTACAAAGGTTCTGTCAAGCATGTAATCGATTACACAAATGTTGTAATCAATTACAATCAACTCAGAACTCAGGTAATCGATTACACCCAAAATGTAATCGATTACATGTGTAACAGAAGGCTTGTAATCGATTACAATACCAATGTAATCGATTACACAGGGTTTTTAAAAGGTTTTCTGACGCCCGCAGAGTTCATTTATCAGAAACTGTTCATTTTCTTCATCCTCCTCCTCTGCTCCCACGCACAACCAACCTCCCAATCTCTCTTTTCTCACTTAAATCTCACTCAAATCCCTCCATTTCACCTCCCTCTCACTCGAAAATACCCTCTCCACGCAGCCCATCTCTCAAATCCCATCACATTCCATCACCCAAATCTCCTCATCACCTCTCGCGAACCCATCTCTCCCTCTCTGCCTTAATCTGTCTCTCACTCATCCCTTTCTCTTTCCTTACTCATCTCCTAACACTTTCCCCTCATCCCACTCTCTTCTTTCTCATCAAATGGCTGAATCCTCTCATCGTTCAAAGCGCCCAAGAATAGGGGTTGCCATTGGAGGGTCTCCAGGTGGAGCTTCACCCAATATTTCTGACCTGGACCTCACTCGTCATTTCTCCACCATGAAGAAAGTTGAGTTGTTCAGAAAAAACTTCCAGCTGCGCAAGATAATTTCCCCCAAGTATCTTCCCATCACCTTCTGTGAGAGTGAACCCCTGGAGAGTTTTAGAACCATTGAAAACTTAGGATTGCTGGGTTTCCTTAGTATTGAAAAGATCATCTATCCAAACTTAGTGAGAGTCTTTTATGCAAATATAAAGTATGAAGATGATTGCTTAATTTCTGAGGTGAAGAAGCAACAGATCAAGATAACTATGGCTGAATGGTATAGGCTAACCAAACTTACTCCTGATAGAGCAAACTTCTGTGGAAATGCAAACATTTGGAGTCATGAATTTGAGCACAATGCTACTCTTCTTTCACTGATAAGGACATGATACTATCCCCCCAGTGATCCCAAAAAGAGAATCATGGCCACTGGCCTGACCATGGAGAATAGGGTACTCCACTATCTTTTGGTCAAGGGGTTGATTCCTAGAGGAGGGAATTACTCTCAGGTTCTTAAGGATGATGTGGTGTCCTTATGGGCGATGACCACGGGGTGACCAATCAACTGAGGATACTACATTATAGAGCACATGTTGGACGTAAAGAAAAAGAAAAGCTCTGCTCTACCATTTGCTATGCTGGTGACAATAATCTTAGAGCACTATCGTATTTCCTTGGCTGAAGAGTCCAAGGACACTAGCTCAAAAGGATCACAATCCATTGGCTTGCATACCTTGAAGAAGCTTCAGCTCTACAAAGTCGATGATATGTGGCACTTCATTGCCCATGGTAGCTTTGGGCATATCCATCATGATCCGGATAGTGATGACGATGAAGAGGCTCAGCATTCTGCCCCTACTCCTACTCCAACTACAGCCACACTAGACCTCCTGTTCCAAGAGATGCGAAACCTGAGTGCTACTGTAAACACACGCATGGATCGCATTGAGTAGAAGGTAGATCACCTTGAGCTGAGGATGGACTTCTCAGATCAGGAGCTTGCCTCCATTCGATCCCTCCTGGCAGGACCTCATTTTCCTCCGAGTGCTGCTGCTGCACCTCCCACATCCTCTGCCTCTCCTGTTCCCCTGTCCTTTGCTAGTCCATCTGGCATCCTTGATGATGATGAGGAGCTCCTAGGCTCTGAGGACGATCTTGAGCCCGGCAATGATAATGTTGATCTAGGAGACATCGCTGCAGATCCGGACAGTGATGAGGCTACTGATAGTGATCATGGCCCATTGCCCTGATGTTTTCATTATTATTTGCTTATGACTACATTGTACATTTTTTTTTTTGGCTCAGTTATATAACATTGATATACGTTTTTAGTGTTTTTGGTTATTGGTTATATTGGCTATGATGAGTTACATTATATATGTTTTTTGATGATATATGAACTTGAATCAGCTTTGATAATATTCTTTGAATGTTTGGTTTTTGAATATTGGTTATATTGAATATTCTCTTGATCTGAATTTATTGGCTTCACTATCTTCTCTTTGGATTTCTTGTTTTTGGCAATACTTGGGAAATCATGAAATACAGCTGAAATGCTGTCCATTTTTTTCTTAAATGCTTATGTCTTTTTGATAATGCCAATGGGCGAGAGAATAGTGAAAAATGAAATGAAAAATGGAATCTAATAAATGTTGCATGTGTACGGGGGAGCTTTTGAGCTCTTGAGCTGTTTACATGAAAAATCTAACTCAATATCATGCATAAACTTCAGGGGAGAGTTGCGCCTAAATCTCATATATATACAAATGCAAAAACTCTTTCTTTTTCCTATGATCAGTTTGTCATCATCAAAAAGGGAGAGAATGTGAATGCTTATGTTCTTAAAGCATGTCAAATGGTTTTTGATGATAACAAAGTCAAAGATGAAGATCAAGTGTAAAAATGAAGATCAAGATCAAAGAAAGGAGTCAAGAGGTTTATCTAGTCATAAAACTTAGAACATTAATGTTAAATGTTCTCAAGATTTCTCAAATAGTTTTTCAAACATATCATTTCCAAATAAGTAGGAAATTTCAAAGCTAAACATGTTTTTCAAAGAAACTTGAGTTTCAATCTTAAATTTAATACTCATAAAAGGATTTATGTTTAATCAAATGTCTTGAAGTGTTAGAAATGACGTACAAGATTTATTGGACTTGAAAAATGTGTTCAAAGGCCAATGTAATCGATTACATGATATTTGTAATCGATTACACAGCAAACAGAGGCCTTGTAATCGATTACATGAAAATTGTAATAGATTACAAGCAAGTCAGAGGCCATGTAATCGATTACACCAAGTTGGTAATCGATTACAAAAAGCCCAGAAAGGCAAGAACACGTTCAAAGAGTTATGTAATCATTACATAGATATTGTAATTGATTACACAGTAAGTCAGAAGTCATGTAATCGATTACATGGATATTGTAATCAATTACAAAGTAAGTCAGAAGCCATGTAATCGATTACACCAAGAATGTAATCGATTACAGAGAGCCCAGAAAGCCAAGAACACATTGGAACAACAATGCAATCAATTACATTTGTTGTGTAATCGATTACAAGCATCCTGACAGTGTCCAACAACTATATTAACAGCATTTAATGCTTGGGAAAAAGTCCCCAACGGCTCCATTTATTACAAAACTTATAAATACTAATGTTAGGACTTCATTAGAGGTTGACCTTGAACCAAAAACTGATTGTCAATACTTCAAAACGTGATTTAATCTTCAAATCCATTCTTGCTCTATTTTTGTGAAAAACTTGAGTTATTCTTTGAGAGCATATTAGAGCTTCAATTTGTAATCATCTACTCTTGTGAGAGTTTCATTCTATCAATCTATATTGCTTTGTAAAGAGGGTGAGACATCCCTCAAAAAGTGTAAAGGGTGAGGCATCCCTTAGTTGAAGAGACTCAAGCTCTAAGGGTGAGGTATCCCAAAGTGTTGAGTGCTCAAGGTTGTAAAGGTTGTCAAGCACCTATTGAAGCTTGAAGATATAATGAAAAATCTCTAGCAGTTGTTTGAGGACTAGACGTAGATTACAAGTGGATTAGTGATCAAATCAGGACAAATCATTGTGTTTGTTTTCTCTAAACCCTTCTCTTTACATTGAGCACTGTTTTATTGAATTGCTTGAATATTGTTCCCTTTGGCTATTACATTTATAAGTAAAAGTGTTTATCTCATTTATCCAATCATCTCTAATCATCAAATAGCTTCAACGAAAATTGTTTATCAAATATTTTGTGAAAGATTTGCGAACTTGTTTTACATACTCAATTCACCCCCCTCTTGAGTATTGAGGCCACTTGGTAACACAAGGCACTCCCTGATCCCATTGGGAATGGGCTCCTAAGGTTGTTGAAGGCGGAGTCCGGCTTGAGGGTCCTTTGATACTTTTAAAGCTTAACCTCCATAAACCTCGTTGGTTTATGGGTTAGTTTAGGCTCACATGGGCACAAGTTAAAACCCTCGAATGCGGTACTTGTCCCGAGAGGGTGGTCAAGTGGATTCTCCTATTTGGCTGTCTAATATAGCTTATTATCTTCGGTCCTTGTATTCCTCGGATCTCGTCAAGGTGTAGTAATCTTGTAAGTTATGTCAGGCCCAAAGTACCCATAAACTCAGAGTCACGGCTGAAGTGCTAACTTTTTAGATGATGTCATGCCAAAGTAGATGAGATTGATCCACTAAGCAAGTTTGGCTATTTGAAATTTCTTCTCAGTATTAAGTATTAGGTAGAGAGTGCAAAGTAATATTTGCCTAATAAACTCAGGAACAGCGAAGTAATTAATCCGAGATAAGGCATCACGTGGGTTGATAAAGTCAACTTCTAAGTCAGTGTGAGAAACATGATGATAGGTGCTAAAGCCACTTGTTTAGAATAGTAAAGTCAAGTACCACCATATTTATCACGCTCTGTAGAGTTGAGTACCACTACATTTACCAACCTCTGCTTATTGGGTAAGCAATTCTTTGTGATTGTGTCTTTTATGACGAGGGTGAGAACAAAAGGTCGTGGGTGGTCATTTGTGAAGTGCTCTCCATTAATGGCTGAGTGCTGGCAGTTGCTACAAATCGTGTGGAGATGGAGGCTTATTTCAAGTGGTGCATGAGCACATCGGATGAGGGGCGGAATGTCGTCGCTCACATCAGAGTTCACATCAGCTTCGACGCCACATTGTTCAGCTGTCAAAAGCCTTCGGAGCATCGAAGCAGAGCAACCAGGCTAAGCGACCCATATCTAATATGTGACTGATTCGTGCCCAGGGCATTGTTGAAGGATCTAGAGCCTGAGACCATGGATCTAGCCAATTCGTGACAGCCCAGAAATAGATCTGGGTCGACTACAGAAACTGGAATAGATCTCGTGAAATTCGTAACAAGGTGGCTATCAAAACTTGGTCACGGTGGTTGTGGACTTAGATTTGGCGGTGGTCAGGAACTCAAAGTGGTTTCCTGAGTCGCCAATCCTTGTCGTAGTCAACTTGGATCTGGCGGTGACCGTGAACTTGAAGGGGCTGCTTGAGATGCTAGTTCTGGTCGTGGTCAACTTGGATGAGATGGTCGTAAAACGCAAAGAGCAGACGATGGTGAGACGAGGTACTCTAATGGAGGCTTGATGGTGAGTCTCTGTACGTCCGTCTTTCTCTCAGATAGCTGCGACTTGCCATGGGTGAGCACGAACGAGGGTCGGAATAGCTGTGACCCATGAGTAGGAAGTCACAACCACAACCCAGCATTTTCACTGGCCAGTAGTTGCTATGATCTGCCACCACCACAGCCCGCGACCTCCATATGGCACTGACACCATCAAACCCTACCTTGTCAACCCCCACATCAACAACTCGTGGGTGGAGGACGATGAAGCTTTAATGGGTGTGGCGGTGCTATCTTTCAAAACAGAGGCTGGAACTTGAATCTTCACCTGTGGCATCTGTGATTTGATCTGATCTGTAGTCCTAGTTCTGATTTGTGCCTTTCCTTTTGCTGGGCAACATTTTGGGGAATTTGGTGAAAACACCCATAGCAGGGGTAGAGGTTCTCCAATAGGGTGTACGACTTGCCCTTGCAACTTTTGTTGGAGTCCTCTTCTCAAATTTGTGTCAAGGCCCGAGATCGCAAAGAGGAGGACCATGATGGCCTCTGCTCCCAATGCGTACCCAAGCACAACCTATTGAAAAGAAGATCTGCATTCATGGAGAATGATCCTCAAGGAGACAATCTAATGCAGTGATTCAACTACACCAAAACAAATCACGCTTTGGGTCATAGTGGGAGTATCCCTAGTTTCAGATTCAACCGATTTTGTGGAAAGTTTTGAATTTTTTCAACTTTGTGGAGGTAGCCATCTGCAAGAGCCTGGAATTGAGTACCAGGGCTTTGATGGGCATCGCAGAATTGTATTTCAAATTGTGTGGGCCCAAAAGCATCTTTGACGGGCAAGAGAACTGGGTAAGTGCTATGACTTTCTGAGTTACTTTTTGGCGAAGTGCCATTGCAATGACATTTGTGAAGCGAACCAAACCGTGCATTGTGATGTCAGCCATGGGAAATTGGTTGTGTTACAGATCATGATAGTGGTGATGGGAATCGAAGTTTATCGTTTCTCATAGACGGTGCCAATGTTCTAAAGTGAATTCAGAGGGTACCTGAGATAAACATGTATGTGGTGGACTCCTTTGTGGCACAGTTGCTCCTACGATGGTGCGAGGGGATAGGTACCTACAAAAGGGACTTCGACATTCAAGTTGGACTATGCACATACTAGGCAGTCTGTATATCAGAGGAGATGCATACCTTTGAGACCTGGCATAGCATATATATAAGCGTTTAGGATAAGTGTAATCTGTACTAAATGCAGTTATTTAGAATTAGAATCCGTTAGGGATTGTGATCCCTTTTAATTAATTTTTCTATTTATGTGAGATATAATTAACTTTCATATCAATCATGGATACTTAAGAGATTTATTCCTAATAAATAAGTAGATTTACTCATCAAGATAGCGTGTAGTAATATTTAAGTATTATTCTTGTGGACAGGATTTCTCCTGACTGATAACCCAAAATTTCAGTCCAGAACAGTTATGCATTTTGATTTCATGAGTATTTCGTTATGCATTTATTTTCTTCCTAGTGTCAACTCTTCCTCTGGGAAAAATTAAGACTTCTTAAATTTTATTTTGAATCTCGTTGAAGCTGTGAAACTTATATAAGAAGAATTTCATTTTATTCTAGGCTTGTTAGATTTTTTTTTCTTTTTACATTATCACTACTTATGCTCTTAAGCTTTATTGAATTCATGAATTATTGAGTTGTTACCTAAGAGAATTTAAATTGTAAAGCATGATTTTGAGTTGTTGGATACAATTCTTTTAAATGTTATTTTATTATGAAAGTTAGAGATTGAAACTATTGATCATAGTGAATCAGATTTCACTATTTTTTAAAATAGATTTTATGATATGTTTTTAATATCCATAATGAATTTTGTGTTAGAAAATCGTTTATCATTAGCAAAGAGATGTAACGGTATTTTTTGTTGTTAGAGATGATATATAACGGTATATGTGCATATAATAGATATAGACATTTTATTGGGTGAGGCAAGGCTCTTGGTTTGCTTGGTTGTAAAGTAAGAGGACTCTAATCATGAGATTTTAACATTTGCCATTAGTGAAAAGATATAATGTCTTAAGTGCACATAGTAGATGCAAAGATTTTACCAAGTGAAGTGGGACCCTAGTTTGCTTGGTTGCAGGGTGAGAGGACCTTAGCCATGAGATTTTGTTGGGTGAGGCGAGGTCCTTGGCTTGAGATAATATAAATGTGACTTGTTGGGAAGAGATTACTCCCCAACTTGTATTATGGTTCTTTTAACTGTAACCCATATGATTTTTTTTTATATATTACTAGAAGTCTTGAATTCTTATATATTTTTGAATTTTTTCTTTTTGAATTGGAAAGAATTTGATAAAGTGATTTTATTTATAAACTTTTCTAATTTTTGGGCCACCATATTCTACATTATTTCTAAAGTTTAAAGATTTTTGCTATTATTTGTTTCTCTTAGTGTTCAATTTGTTTATTACGTCCTTACTCAGTCTATGTGGCTTACTCCGTTATATTTCTTTTATGAGAAATTCTTGGTTATACACAATTGTACCACATCATCCTTACACACATTCACAAAAAATTAGAGAGATAAGATAATTTTTTATGATGAGTAGGTTTAGAAGGTCCTATTTTTTTCTCTCTTTATTTTTTTGTGAGTATGTATAAGGATGACGTGGTACAATTGTATGTAACTAAGAATCTCTCTTCTTTTATAGACTTGCAAGTTGCTAATTGAGTTGGTTGGGAATTATTCATCTCAGTCAATATCTTTGTTGTGCCTCCAAATGGTGTTGGTGGGTACTTATTCTTGATTCCAGAGTTTGCAGCTATTGGGTTGCTGATGGGTTTTATTTTAATTGCTTGTTTGTTAGCTTAGCCTATGATAGCTTTAGGTTTGGGACTTAGAATTTGGTTATGTTTTCAATATTTTTCAGGTGTTGTAAATATGAGAATATTAAATTTTCAAAGGAGATTTTGTGGGATTTTAAGTAGAAATTATTTGCATTGAGAAATTTTTGGATAGAAACTTCTTATGTTAGGTATTAAATCAATCTTTGACATGTTTAAAATAATTTTAATAGAAAGATGTATATTTTTAATATAACTCGTATAATTTTACATATGTCTAAAACTGATTTAGTAAGATAGAAAATTTCCACGAATTTCTATATTTACATACGTATGGATATCAGTTAGCTATGTTTTGATGACAAAGTGGTATGTTTTTCAGTAACCCTGAATGATATGCTTGCCACGCTAAATAGGAGTTGGCATTTAGCCTCTGCGGCGATCTCTGATCTTATTGGGGGTCGTGACATCTCTAGTAACCTACTTCATCATTCCCCTCAATGAATCTCACCCCTCACTCTGTATATTCTCAAAACGACAAGTTCTAATACCTAAAATCTCGATTGAAGAGTGCTATTTACTACTGCACCAAGGAAGCTCTGTGGGAATGGTGGCCTAAGTACTCAAGCATTTTCCTTGGGTGCCTCACTTGTTCTGTTTCCCACGTGAGACTGGATCCCCCACTATGGTAGGTCTGAATCTTTAGTGTTTACGAACTTAAATCTCATCTAAATTCCTTTCCAAAACACATATATATTAATTCCCCATAAAATTTGCTTGTTAAACCATAGATCTACGCAATTTAACTTATCAATTTTGTAGTTAAGTTGTACTGTCAGATTCACAGAAACTGCAATTTTTAAAGGCTACATAATGCAACAGTATTGAAAAGAAGGTTTATGATAACTAAAGAAAGTATATTTAATAATAATAATAATAATAATAATAGTAATAATAATAATAGTAGTAGTAGTAATAATAATAATAATAATAATAATAATAATAATAATAATAATAGTAGTAGTAGTAGTAGTTGTAGTAGTAAGAGAAGAAGATATTTAATGCATAGGTGCTTAACAAATGTATGATAAAAGTAGAGAACTGAATATTGGTTTTACTCTTTAACAGATCGGGAAACCAAATGAACGACAATTGGCTCTTAAGTATCATAGTTATTCTACCCATCTACAAAGAACTTCAACATGAAACAAATAGGTAAATAAACCATTAAAGCCATGTATTCACTTCGTTTGTCTTCCTAATAGTGCATTTGAATTCCATTTTTTTTTTTTTCTGGTAAATGAAAGTTTAGGGGAAGGAAAATTTTTCCATTTACAAGTTTAGGGCATGCCGCCTGATTATTGGGTTTATTGGATGATAAAGATGAGAACTGATTATTTGTTTAGTGCATTTGAGCTTTATTCACATTGCTGCAAAAAAGAAAAAAAATGTTAATAATAAATTTGTTAACTAATACTCACTTCTGTTATCATTTATTTCGTACAAATCTTCTTCTTTTAGCTTAAACATTTTAATTTCAATCCTTAAACAAGTTTTCCACATCTATTAATCTAGTGTACACCGTAATTAAATGATATGAAAGTCATAAATTGAACCATGGATGACAACAAATTTGAAAGAATCGTAGAAAAAAAGAAGAAACAAAAAGGGATATAAATTACTACGGTGAAAAAAAAGCGCTCTCATAATTTGCCCGGCGCTTAAAACACCATGCTATAATGGACATCCCACTTCCCCCTCTCTTTACATCTCCCACTCCTCCCCAACATATAAAGTATACACAATGCAGAAAAAGGCCAATAAAATTTAACACATGACAATAACATGCATTGTTTGATGATCTCAGTAGCATCTAAATCTCTTGTCTTGTTGTCCAGTCAAATCCTCAAAACTCCAATCTCTTCTCATTCCACTGCTCCTTACCAATCTTGGCTCAACGTTTCCTGCACTATGAGTGCGGCGATGTTCTTTCTTTATCTTGGCCATAGTCCCACCTGCACATTGTTGTGGGGATATATTCCCTGACCAGCTTCTATCAACCTGCATTTGCACTTTCCTACAAGCCTTATTTTCTGGGAGATACTCCCTATCAGAGTTTACCCTTTGAAGGATCTGGCCGCAGGTAAGGCAATTCAGACTCATGGTGTTTCGTGAGTCCTAAGTAACCCAATCCAGCTCTTCCCTGAAAAGGGTAGCTTGTGGTGGGAAGGTTGGTGGGTAGGGAATATGGGTTTATAAATTACATATCAAGGGGATGATGAAGTTGGAGAAGACACGATGCATTGGAAGAGAAGGATATGAAACTGATCACAACAACCTGTTGCTATCTTTTAGCATGAATTTCTGATCCGTTAAATCAGCTTAGCCACTAATTCCGAATTTGGATAATATATGGTTGCTTGTATTTTGACCAATGAACCATGACTTCTGTTGGATTGATTTCTGTTCTGCTGTCTTCTACATTCTAAGAGGGGGTCATCATTTTGTCAATGATGACTTCCCATCAAACGTGTGAGATTCTTGTTATTTTATTTTATTATTTATTTGTTTTGATCTTTCACTTACTTGATACTCGGAGTTGCGTCGAACAAATGTAATTTTGAGGGATGGTATCGATCTGGGGTGGATTCGATCACTTGATTTCCGGGGTGGAAGCCAATTTTAAGGTTTTTTGCCGTTAAAGTTTCTGAATTAGATTTTTGGCAGTTTGGCACCAACTCAAGTCTGTGGTAAGTAGCATGGTCTCTAGAATTGGCGTGCGTTCTTTCTGGCAAAAAATTGGAGCCTTTCTTTCTTTCTTTTTTTTCGGTTTTGCTCTACTCTTTTGCTGCTTTTATAATAGGAACAAAGTTTTTGTGGCTATTAACAGATCAGTGTCGCAATTCAACTATAACTTGTTGGCTAAATTTTGCTCTAACAATTTCTGGCTTGGGATATTGGGACTCATGTTGTGTATTCACATTGTAACACCCTCATCGGAATATTTTAATATAACCACCTATATAAAGATATTTAGCATTAAACATGTTACTATCACTATTATATTATCATTCTAATCTCATATAATTAAAGAAAGAATTAAATATAGAAAATCCCGATAAAAGTAAGTTATAAACATATACATCAAAAGTCTCAAAAGCATAATGTCATATATACAATAACAAACTATTAATAAACTATAACTCAAAGTACAATATACACGAGTTGTTTAATAACAAAAACTAAAAGTTATTTATCTATTCTTGTTGCTCCTTCTTTAGCTGCTTTACCCCCTTACTAGGGTTTGAACATACTTTTACCATGAAAACATAAAAATGGATGAAAATATAAAAATTCCCAATAATATACATTTATCACATGGCATTCACTAATATAAATTGCACATACACATAATTGATAATAACATTATACAATCGCCCATACAACTATATAATGTGCAGAAATCTAATTTATCTTGATGTTACACCATCGCTCATACAACTATAAAACATTAACTAAACTTGACAAATTACTTAACTCGCTTCATTGCCTAACTTAGGACTTAACTCATCCTAAGGCTCGTGTTAGTAAGTTTAACTTACTTTCCTATACTATATAAGGTTGATCATATTTCTCATGATACTTGACAAATAGCTTAGCTCACTGTTTTGTCCTAAGTAAAGTGTTGTACTGACATTTACCTCTCACAATTACCTCCTTAGCAAAAGAGTTTTACTCACTACTTTGCAAGTTTAAGGGGCTTAACTCACTCCCTTAATTAGAAAAATTGTACTATGGCTCCACCATAACTGGTATAGGAATTAACTCTTAATTAATATTTCATTTCAAGCAATTCTTAACTCTAGAAAAGCTTAGAAAACTCAAAATTGTTCTTATATGCTAAGTGGTTATTCTATTTGTGAAATATTCCTAAAAGTGTCTTGCTACACTTAAGAAAATATATAAAAATGATCTCAATTAGTAGAGAACCTCAAAACATCAAGAATATCATCTCTAGAAATTCTTGAAACTCACATCGCGGCACAGCGTAGTCACATCGCAGCGCGCAACTCTCTGTCTCACACGCCTCGGCGTGATTCTTAGTCACATTGCAACGTGCTTCTCTTGGGTGCACTTACTAGAAGTCACACCTCAGCGTGGCATCACTTACGCCGCGACGCGAGGATATTTTTTGCAGAATTCTATAGAAAATCATAAATGTACACTGTCATTGACCTAAAATCACTTCCAATCATCTGAACTTGGCTCCTAGCTAGGTGATTTCTAGTTTCACCAACACTTCTTAAATATGCTGTAACACTTTTACAACCTATTAGTTCACTTAAACTTGGATTAATTCTTAAATTCACATACCAACTTATTCATTACTTAAATTTCCACTTTAGGGACTAATTAACCATATCTAATTCCAATTCAATTCTCATGCTCTCATTAATCTATGATAGCTAATTTCAATCAAAGACAGCAATAATCAAGCAAAGAAAACATATTTTTACTCTTTAAAACTCATTTTCTCCATCTAATGACCTAACTTGATCAATAGAAAATATTAAGGAAAGTGATGAGTTTCAAGTTTAGAATCCCCTACCTCAAGTTCTTGGTAATGGTGGTTGTTCAACCTTGGCCTTACCCTTCCCTTTCTTCCTCCTTTCCTCTTCCTCCTTGAGCTTTTCCTCTTTGCTCTCCTTGGTTGTTTCTGTTTTTGGTTCAACCATGAGAAAAACCAAGTGAAAATAGATGAGAGAATAGAGTGAAATATCAAGAGATAAGTTAATATAAGGGCTTTCTCGTATACCACTTATAACCTTCATAAACTTCACTGATAAATCTCAATCTGTTAATGACACTTAGATTTAGCTAAATTAAGTTTTTCAACTTCTAATAACTTTTAAATAAATACTAAGATTCATTAAAAATATTGTTTCACTATTATCATATTTTTTCATATCTGCTGCTGACTGTCAATCAAGCATTAAATGCATAACAAGTATGCCTAAAAATACCAAACCAACTCTGATTATTCTCAAATTTTAACTACAACCTCTTACACTTATTTGTGACTTAGAAACAGATTCTCCAGATTCATTTTCCTTAATTTAGCCATTTATACTACTATCTGAGTCATTTTAAATTACTTTTCACACTTTGAGTTGTAATAAAGTGTTTAAACTAATTCAGTTTGTCACAAAAATTAACAGACATATTAAATAAGTGCTATGCTACCCTTTGTAATCATAAACTAGTCTAATATGTTAAAAAGATGATGTTACACACATCCTTTTTTAACTATCTACAATTCTGATTACCTTAAATACCTTTATTAAATAATTTTATTTTAAGCCAAACTTTTTTCCATTTACGTTTTAGTTACATATATGCACACTTTATAATTTTAGTATTTACTTGTTAATTTTTTTAATTGAGATAAAAAAATTAATTATTTTTATAAAAATCTCTTGAATTATTATCCTATTTTTATGTGTTATTGTTAGTTAGGAAATACATACATATAAAAAGGCAACACGTTTTTTTTTTTTTTTAAAAAAAACTCTTAAGAATAACCAATATAGAGAACAAATATTTTTTTAAAAAAATAGCTATTAGGTACATCAAATTATTAACCAGAGATATTAAAAATTATTTAAATCTTAATCCACTAAAAAATCTTGATTTTGTAAAGTTTCCAATTGTTATGAAATTTAATTTTAGTGTAGTAATCATATTAATAATTTGTTTTTACATAAATTTACTTAAATTACGAGAGTTTTGGTTGTATTAATCTATGCGTTATGAGAATTAAATTTAAAAATTATTTTACCATTTGGCATGATTTAATAGTAAAATTAGAGGGAAAATTAATGCTAAGGACCATAAAAAATAATATTTAATTTAAAGGAATTCAAAAAGTTAAAATTATTAAAAAAGATCATTTAAAATTTAGTTAAAGAAAAAGATTATTAAATTTTACTTAACAACCAAAATTATCCTTATCGAAATTTTCATTATTTTATCTCTGGCCCTAATTTTTTTTCAGGGCTCCTTCTTTTCTGTTTCCCCCCAGAGAATTCCACCCAGTATATTATGTAGGCATACAATTTAACAGTTCCAAACGACAAGATTGTCTGGGTTGCAGATAGAGATTATGCATTTCAAACATCCTCAATCGTTCTTTCTATTTAATCTAACCAAAATATTGTGATCGTGGTGGATGGAAAAATGCCGTTCCACGTGACCAACATTTCAAACATCAATAGCACCTACGCTATGCTTTTGGAATCGGGAATCATGATACTGTCGAACAACTCGAATCAAGTGATTTTTGTGGGAGAGTATTTATAATCCTACAGATACATACCCTTTTGCCTGGAATAAACATGCCTGGAATAAACATAGGACATGATGAAGACGGAATCATTTGGTCACTTGCTTATGCTTATGATCTTAACGGTATTTGCTTGTTATGGCTTGATCATGTATTGAGCCTAAAGAACATCACAGCTAATATTCATCATATGGAAATAGTAGGAAAGAGGGCTTGAGCAAAACGGAGAAGAAGGAACATGAAAAAATTGGAGGGGGATTGATCATTTCATTAAAGGTAATTTTGATTATTAATTTTTTTAATTAAAATTTGAATGATGTTTTTTAATAATTTTAACTTTTTTTATCTTTTTAAATTGAATAGATCTTTAATAACTTTTATCATCAATTTTCTCAAAATTAGAAGGATTGGAGATAAAAATATACTAAAAGATTTATTTTAGTTTTATTACTTTAATTAAATTTAGTTTTATTAAATCGTTCCTCTATAAACATTGCGATGGCCATTATGTGGACCCAGGTACGCGAACCAACCTAGCCAATCCATGCATAAACAGGCTGAATAAGGTTGGCCCACGTATTAAACAGATCTGTGATATCACTAATCCGGGGCTGACCTTTTTAACCTCCATTAACTAGCTGCCTTTTTTATTTTTATTTTTTTTTATAGATCTCTACACAACAGTACTGATGACTGACCTCATCTCCTCCAACTTACCAACCCCATGTCCACCAACAAGCATATATTTGGTACGGATAGCTCCTTGAAGTGACAAGGGAGGCACGAGTAAGAGAGAATCGATAGCTTGGTGTGACGAGGGAGCATAGATAATAACTCTTCTTCGCTACTATCTTCAAAGCTCTGCAACTGCGAGAAGCCTCCATTGAAAGAACAAGCTTATAGAAGCGAGACCTGACATGACCTGACCGATAGCCAAGTGATGGATGCGCAATGGCAGAGCAGATGCATGGCAATGTGACCCTCTTGTAATGCCGTTTGTGGTCTCTGGCTCTCAACGCTCAGGGAGGTGCGAGATTCTTTTTTTAAATTTAGTTTACTTGCTCTTGGAATCTATTGGGCTGAGAAAGGGAATATTGCCTATTGGGTTGGCAGTATACTACTAAAAATTAATTAAATAGCTTTTTCCGTCGCTGATCCATCGTATTCCGTGGCTATAATGTTTAGTGGCGGAATGTCACGAAAAAATTTTCGTCGCGTAATTTTTGGTTGCTAATTTCATAGCGATGGAAATGAAATTCCATGGCTAAATAGAGACAGATTTTTTCGTCGCTAATTAATAAAATTCCGTCACTAACATCCGAGACCAAAGTTTCTTAATTATTAAAATATTATTATTTAGTGACAGAAAATATTTCATCGCTAAGATAGAAGTATAAATTTATTTATTTTAGCGACGAAAATATTTTCGTCGCTGACGACCTAAATTTTTAAAATAATTTTTTTAATATTTTTAAACAATCTAATTATACAATTTAATATGCAACACAATACAACTATCCAATCTAAAATCAAGTAACAAATTTTTAAAATATTATTATCATGTCATACCACAGTATTTTAAAAGATCAAAATAAAAGTATTTCAAAAGATCAAGATAAATATAAATCTTATTATACGGTTCTTTATCAAAACAAATGTAAAGACAATGTATCAAACATCATTAGGAAAAAGATCATAATCATCCTCCTCTATGTCATCTTCATCCCCATCACCAGGTAGCTCATCTTCATTATCACTGCCTATAGCTTGTGAGCCACTAGTAGATGCATTCAAATGTTGTAAGATTGTGTTGATTAAGTTTCCCTGTTCCACAATTAAGTTTCCCTGTTCCACAATTAAGTTTCCCTATTCCACCACCTGTGTATTGAGACTTGCAACTAGACTCCTCATCGCTTCCATCTCCGACTGTGAACAACCTTCAACAAATGTAAAGGAAGATGATGCATGAGAAGTAGCATCACATCCTAAGCCAAAGATGCGTTTCTTGCTGCTAATGCCTCCAACAACATCTAAGTAGATGCTATTGTCAGACTGTCAATAGTCTCCTCCTCCAGTGGCCGCTGTGAGTCCCTCTCATTGATACGTTTCTAATACTCATCCTGCCAAATGCAATTGTTAATAAATATTTATGCTTACAAATTGACTTAACCATATATTAAAATTTAATTACAGTATTTATTAAAATAATATTTTAATAAATTAGTTTTATTAAAAATTATATATAAATTATTTCAAAATGACATATATTAAAATATAAAGACATATTTTTTTCTTTATATATTATATAATTATATGACATTATTTTGACTTGTACCAAAGAAAATAGAAATAAGAAGACTTTTTTCGTGTAGTGCACAGAAATCAATATGATGATTATGTTTAAATTTGCTCCATTCAATATGAACCTAATTAGAATCCTACACGCATGCAAAGGCATAAATAGGAAATAAATAACCATTCTCAATCTTGTTCGGCTTACTAAAAGGTAACCACGTTAAAATCGAACAGAATCTATAATGAAAAAAGGTAACCACATTATTTTTTGAAACCACCCCCCACCCCCCCAAAAAAAGGGTAACCACGTTATATTAAAGATGGGTAATTAGGTGGGGCCTAAGGCTTTCTATTTAAAAAGAAGTCCCAAAACCTCACTCCACAAAAAAGTGCTATATCTGAATTAACAGAGAAACCTTCCTGCAACCCACTAAAAGATTTACAATGAATCATATATCTTTACTAGGAATAAGATCTTCAGAAATTAAAAAGTAAAAGTCACCTTCCTTTGTATTCCAAAGAATGACCAAATATTGTCTACTTTATTCATATCAATAATTTGGTTTTGAAAGAAGTGTTGAAGATAAAACCACTGCAGAAGCATGTTTATATAATTGAAGCTAGGTATGACATACAAGTATATAAAAATGCACATAATTAAAAGTTTCAAACATGCATTTTTTAAATGATTAAAGCACAAGAGTAAGTGATATTTTTAGGACATAATCTCATCATGCCATGAAGCGTGTTAATTGTTACTATAATATATACTATGGGGCTAGCATGAGAAAGAGAGAGGGAGTAATAATCAATTAACAGTCTTTGATTCAGGTTAAAAAATTGCAAAGCTCTGCTTAAGAGATCTCGAATCCCCAACTCCTATCCCACGTTGATTTGGATGAGATTTGGTTGCTTGCTATTTAACTTTCCCAAAAGGAGAGCCATGCCAACCATGAACCAACAAGAAAAATTATGGTAGGACCAAAATTAACAAATGTGCACAAGAATCCAAAGGAGACCATCAACATCACAAGAAAAAAAAAAGAAACACAATTGAGAAATCATAATAGTAACATTTTTCATATCAACAAAGACTTTATAAATTTGCTAAAGATAAGTCCCATGAAAACATACCGCCTTGTTCTGGTCAGGACAAGAATTTTTTGGTTCTGTTGTTAAAGGCTTTATATCAGCTGAAGTATCCTAGGGATAAACAGAATCTTATTAGACTTGAAATTCCAAAAACCTTCTGTTGCAAACAGATCATATCAAAGAAATCTCAAATAGGTGGTCAATAGGAGCAAAATTACATATCAAACTCAATTTTCTTCTGATTCCAAGGGCAAGTAGTTCTGTTTGTTCCGAGGGCAATTTTCTTCAATTTTCATCTTTTACTTCTTCAGATGTAGCAGCTCGTTTCATATCTTCATTTAGAGTAAATTCAAATCTAGCACCTAAAAATAGTAAATTCAAGTAGCTCTTAAAATACTTGTTTAGGCAATAATATCTATTCTAACCTCTCTTAGTGAAATCTTCAACTGAGTCAGTGTTGATATTGTAGAATAAGCTGCAAAGCACAACTAAATTGTTTTATGAAACTATCTTTAAAAATGTGTGCAAAAGGAGGTGAATATTAGAGCACACTCAAACCAACATATAAAAAAAAGATATTGACTCGTATATTTCTTAATGGTATCATTCCATACATAAACACTCGAAAAGTTATTTTTTTTATTTATCCTAGTCTTGTACTTGTTTCTTTGTTTTATGTCTTCTTTTATCCAAAAAAAAAATACAGAAAGATACCTGTTAATAGTCAAATCCCTCCTATATGCATCCTCTTCAGCTGTGCCAAATCTTTGCTGTTAGACATGAAGTAAACTTTATTCTGTAGAATTTGACTTGAATATGCCCCGAGGGAAAAAAAGACCGCATATTCCAAATGGCAGATAGAATACATTTTCATGTTGGCATAAAATTAGCTTACATACCAAGCAAAAGCGCAAAACATAGAGGAAGTTCACCTTAATAAATAATCAGACATCTTGTTTCTTCAGCATGTAAGTACGAGAATACTTGCATGTGATTCCATCATTCCAACTTAGAAGAAATTATATGACCAAAATGAACAGAAAAAAAACCTATTAAAAGAAATTGTAGAGCAAAACAAAACATATTATGCACATTTGCAAGTACAGACAAAAGCAGAAGACAGAACGCTTGTATACCTTAGAAGGAAAGCGGCCATTCTCAGTGTACTCTTCACTCCTTAGGTTAACAAAATCAATCCATATATCAAACAAACGCATCCTTGCTATTTCAAAATGTTTGGACTGGTCAGGGTTGCTGCAAAAAAGAATAATTAAATAATGTTGTATGTAAAAGGTTAGAAATGTGACCAAAACATAAAATTGAATGCAAATGGGAGAGAAAAACTGCATTAAGAAGAAATGAGAAAGATAGATACCACTCAATAACACAAACGCCCTGTGCATCTTCGCCAATGGACAACAAGTACTCCCTGACCTTATCCACAAACTCAATACCCATCATGTTGTCAAGAGTGATATCAATGTCATAGCAATCTTTCCCCAAAAGCTGCAAAATCAATTACAAGAAACAATTAGGGCTAGGTACACATATTTGCAGTTTTTATGCAGAGAAAGAGAGAGAGACCTTGTCGCGAACCCAGCCACCGGCAACACAGAGCTGAGTTTGGAGGTGGAAGTGGCGGAGAGTGGCAAGAAGCCTATCGAAGATTTTCTTCTCGATGTCGGAGAGTTCGATCTTGTCCCTAACCTGCGTAGACATTGGTGCTGTGATAGGCATGAATGCTGAACATCCACAGAAACGCAACACAGCGAAGAGAATGGAAATGAGGGTCTTCTTATAGTGGGAGGGAAAGTCGTGAGGTCTTCAATGGAAAGGAGGGCCATGGTTTAGATGGCTGTGAACGGTGAGGATGGGTGATTATGAAGCCATAGATTTGGGGAAGGAAATGGATTTGTGGAAGGAATACAGCGTATTGAGGAAGAGTGGAAGATTTTTCTTGAGCGTGTATTGGGTGATATTGAGCTTATGGGGTTGATATAAAATATGTCAATATAATCATAACAATAAAGAATGGCTTAGCGGTAAGTGGAATGAGTAAGTCATTACAATGGACTGTGTTCGATTCTTGTCTCCTGGTTCTTAACGATGAATTCTTCGATTTCTTTTCATATAAAAAACTTAGTGACAGAAAAATTTTCCGTCGCTGTATATTTTCATACAATAAACCTTTTATTTAAATAGAATTTTTTTTTTTCCATATGAAATGAATAGCGACGGAAAATTTTCCGTTGCTATATATTTCATACAATAAAACCATTTTTTTAAGATATGAAGTAAGTTAGCGACGGAACTTGTCACGGATACATTAGCGACGTAATAATTCCGTCGCGAAATTTCTTCACTAAGTCCAACAACTGAATTCCGTGACAGTTTTCGTCACTAGTAGTCACAAAATTTTTTTCATCGCTAATTTTCGTCGCTATTTCAATCATTTTTAGTAGTGACGTAAGACCATCGAAATAGACCAATAACCCAACGGGTTAGCTCGTTTACCGGGATAATAACGTAAGGAAGGCTGTCATATTCATAACCCGTATAAACACACATAATTTTAGATCACCTTGTTTAACTCATGTGTTAAATATGTTAGCCCGTTTAACCCATGGGCTTCCCATTAATTTCTCTTTTTTTAGGTGCAATATTGATATGCACTTGAGATTAATTTCTCTTTTTTTAGGTGCAATATTGATATGCACTTGAGATTATTGATTTCTTGATATTTTGTGATTGATATTTAAGGAAATCTTAGTAGGCAGGTCATGGTTAGTCATATCTGTATTTTTTCATGAGCTGGGTATGTAATGATTGACTACTTTAATGAATGATATGATTGCTATTGAATTTGAAAGTTTTTGAAGTGTATAAGTGAAAAATAAAAATGTTGGGAGTCAACTCGTTTAGGCATGTGAACTGATGCAAGATAAGTCAAGTGTAATGAAAAGGGGTAATGACCAAAATGACCACAAGGCTAAATTGGAAAATAGTATTGACATCAGCAAGGGAAATGGGGAGCAATCTGTTAGATCCAATGTTGAGTTGGACAAGGGTGCTGAAAGCATGAGACGGGTGCGTAGGAGTAAACGAGCCAAACGTCCTAACCAACTACTGAGACTATGCTAGCTAGTGTGTGTGGATTTAAGCTAGGGAAAGAGAGTGGGAGGGCAAGTTGATTGTTGAGTTCATTTCTCTCTACACAATTCTTTTCTCCTCTTCCTGATAGTTTCTTTTCTTCTCTGCACCCTGTAATTGATGAATTCTCGTATACTTATGCACTGGTTACAGTGGTGATATCAATAATATCTACACATATTATTCAGTTCAGTTCTCTATCTATCTTAATTTTTGTATAAGTTGCTTGTTACATTGGTGTTTTCATTGCTTCCAATGGTGGAGAATACCTGTATCAAGGATCTGACCAATGACATCAAACGGGCTCATGACCGAATGGATCATCAAGAAGAAGCGCTAACCACACGGATGGATCAGATTGATCACTCAATCAATAGTCTCGCATGAACCCTCGAGAATCTCTCCGTCAATATGTTGTAGCTCACTGCTCAGGTGGCCATCATTGGAAAGAACAGAAGTACTATAGCTGAAAATACTGTGATTGATTATATGTTTTTGAAGAATGTTTTTGATGATAACAAATATAAAGACAAAATGAAGATGATGGGAAGACAAAGTCCAAGATATTTTAAGAATAGTTTTAGGACTTAGAGTCTTTGTATACAGAGTTCTCTTAGTATCTCACTATTTTTGCAAGAAAAGAGAAAAATGGTTTTAATAATTTAACAAATAAATCTGAAAGTTTTTAGAAAGTTTAAAACTGTTTTTTAAACATAGTTATTCAAATAAAGGTAACGTTATTCGAATAAAGCAAACCAAGATCTGTTTGTTTGCAATAGAATTATTCGAATAACATTGAGTTATTCGAATAGAGTTTTAAAATCTTTCTTATGCGCCTCTGTTTTTCAAAAGTGCTATTCGAATAGCACATTATCTATTTGAATAACAAAGTCTTTTAGAAAATCTTTTATATGAAAGCTATTTGAATAACACAAGGTTATTCGAATAGACCTATTTTCACATAACACAGTTTTTATCTGTGTTATTTGAATAACACATATGTTATTCGAATAACCTCTTTTAAAAATGTTTTTCACGAGAACGTGTCATTCGAATAATACGAAGGTTATTCGAATAACCTCTGTTTCTGAAATAGAATCAGAAGCTTGTATACGTCTTCATAATGAGCATTTATTACACCCAACGACTATTTTGATTAAATTTCTCTATAAATACAGACTTTGGGTCATTTCTAAAATTGTCTAACCTTCTGAATAATTTTCTACTTGCTCTAACTCGTGAACTATATTTTCTACGCTCCTTTTCGATCAAAAAACTGTGAGATATTCTCTGTGAGCTCCTTTAGCACTTTAATTTGTATTATTTGCTCTGAGTGAGAATTTCTCTTTATCTATTTCTGCTCTTCAGTATCGAGGGTGAGGTATCTCTCAAGATTTTTATAAGGGTGAGGTATCCCTGCAAGCTGAGGCTTTAGCACAAGGGTAGAGTTTCTCTGTGTGTGAAAAGTGCTCTATTTTGTAACGGTAGCAAGCACCTATTGAAGCTTGTATACATAGTGAAAAATCTCGAATTGTGTTTCGGGGACTGGACGTAGATCACAAGTGGTTAGTGGTCGAATCAGGATAAATATCGTGCCTGCTCTTCTTCTCTTTATCTCTTTATTTAACGCAAATTTAATTTTATTACATATTCATTTATTTGCGTTTCTTAATTTTCTTCTTCTTCATCTCGTAATTTCTCTTTTTATTTAATAGCTTCTATATTTGTATTTATTTTAAAAGTGTTTGTGAAAAGTTTTTCTACTCAATTCACCTCCCTCTTGAATACTGGAAGCCACTTGGTAATAAGTGGTATCCGAGCTAGACTCTTGTATAAAAAGCTTAGCAGCTTCAAGAGACCATGGCTTCTTCAAATAGTTTTTTAGAAGGATCTTCCATAAACCGACCACCCTTTTTCAATGGGGATGGTTATGCATATTGGAAGGAAAGAATGAAAATCTTCATCGAAGCTATTGATCTAGATGTGTGGGATACTGTCGAAAACGGCACATTTATACCTACATATGAGGTTGATGGTGTAAGGATCGAAACACCAAGAAATAAATGGTCTGATGAGGATAAAAGAAAAGTTCAATATAATTTAAAAGTCAAAAATATTATTACCACTGCTTTGGGATATGATGAGTTTTTTAGAATTTTAAATTGTAAAACTACTAAAGATATGTGAGACACTTTACAAGTTACCCATAAGGATACTAGTGAAGTGAAGAGGTCGAGAATTAATTCTCTAACTCGTGAATATGAATTATTCATAATGAACCAAGGAGAAAGCATTCAGGAAATGCAAAAGAGGTTCACCCACATCGTAAATCATCTTGCATCATTAGGTAAGAATTTTTCTAATGAAGATTTAATTAACAAAGTGTTGAGATGTCTTAGCAGGATTTGGCAACCCAAGGTAACAGCCATATCAGAATCGAGGAATTTGTCGACAATGACACTAGTTACCCTCTTTGGAAAACTTCATGAGCATGAACTGGAACTAAGCAAATTAAGTCAAAGTGAAGAGAACGACAAAAAGAAAAAGGGGATAGCACTCAAAGCCACTTCCTCAACAATTGACAATGATGATGAAAAAGATGAAGAAGGCTCAGAAAACATCGAGGTAAATGAAGAGAATCTCAGTTTTTAGTTAAAAAATTTAGAAAATTTCTCAGGAAGAAAGGAACACAAAGAAGACCTCCTTTTCCTCCAAAGAAAACCCATCACAAAGGGGAAGGAACATCGTCAACTCCAACTTGCTATGAATGCGGCAAACTGGGTCATATGAAAATGGAGTGCCCGGTCTACCAAAAGAAGAAGGAGAAATTTGAAAAGAAATCCTTCAAAGAAAGAAAAGGAAGAAAAGCCTACATTGCATGGGATGAAAACGGCATAGATTCAACTGACAGCTCAGATAGCGAGGAAGCCCATCTATGTCTCATGTCCAAAGGAGAATAAGAAGAAAGCGAAAATGAGGTAAGTTCTAATACTACTTTATTGCCTTCTTATGATGAGTTACAAGATGCCTTTGAAGAATTGCATGACGAATCTTTAAAACTCACAAAATTAATTTCTTCTTCTAAGAAAACAATCTCTTCTCTAGAAAATCAAATTCTTATTCTAAACAAAGAAATAGATGAAATTGAAAATTAAGAATGAAACTTTGGGAATTATTGATGCATGCACAAATCATTCTTCACATGCTTCTACATCTTCATCTTGCTCTTCATGTCATATGCTTGAAAAAGAAATTGAAGATTTAAAGAATACACTTTCTAAATTCACCTTTGGAAGGGACAATTTAAATATTTTATTAAGAAAACAAAGAGTGGTTTTTTAAAAAGTTGGAATAGGTTATAACCCAAAAAATCAATAAAAATTATATAAAAATTTCTTTGCGCATTCAAGTACTTCAAGTAGTCCTTTTATTAAATATTTCTATTGTGGATAGGGGTGGAAACAGGCCAGGCCAGACCAAGCTTTACCTTAAACAGGCCTGACTTGTATCCCAATTATAAGGCCTGAATAGGCTGATTTTTAAGGTCTAGCCTGACCTTTTTAAAAGTCTAGCCTGACCTGAAAGCTTATTTAAAAGCCTACTTTGCAATTAGGCCTTTAAATAGGCTAACAGGCCTACCTTTAAATAGGCCAACAAGCCTTTACATAGATTAACAGACTTACCTTTAAATAAGTTAACATGTCTTACATAGGCTAACAGACCTACCTTTAAATAAGTCAATATGCCTTTACATAAATTAACAGGCCTAAGCCTTGAAATAAGCCAACGGGCCTACTCAAAGCCAATAGGCCTTTGTTATAATTTAACGCTCACCTTCTAATTTTATAAATGCTCACTACTTTCTTACTCTAGTCTTTAGTCGATGTGGGACTTGGAGATATACCAAGTTACTCACTTTCTTACTCTAGTCTTTCAAGTCCCACATTGACCAAAGATCAGAGTAAAAAAATAGCGAGTATCTACAAAAGTAAGGGGTGAGTGTTATAGATGTTCCTTACTTTCTTACTCTAGTTTTTAGTCGATGTGGGACTTGGAGATATACCAAGTTGCTCACTTTCTTACTCTAGTCTTTCAAGTCTCACATCGACCACAGATCAGAGTAAGAAAGTAGTGAGCATCTATAAAAGTAAGAGGTGAGTGTTAACTTATTATTTTCATTCTAATAAATATATTACGTCAAATATATTAATAAATATGTTATTTCTATTCTAACTTACTAACTTAAGTTTTAATTATTGACTTTTATTAAAATTTAATTAAAAAATATATTAATATATTATAATAAATTAATAATTATAATTATAATTTATAATTATTATAATAATATATATTATATTATATATAATTAAATAGGCTACACTGACCTACTAAACTTAAAAGGCCTATTAGATGGCCTAAGGCTTTACTTTTTTAGGTAAACATGCTTTTAAAAAAGTTTTGGCCTAACTTGTTTAGTAAACAAAGTAAGCCAGCCAGGCCTCAGTAGCGGCCAGCCTCGTGCGCCAGGCCTCAGCAGTTAGCCAAGCCATAGGCCCTTGACAGGCAGTCTAGCCTATTTCCATCCCTAATTGTGGAAAGAAAGGACATAGTGCATCAACATGTAATGTTAGAAAAAACATTAACACCGAAATTTGAACAAAAATGGTTTGGGTTCCCAAGGGTATTATACCTAAAACTGACACACAAGGACTCAAGAAAATTTGGGTACCAAAAGTTAAAAATTAAACAAGTGTTGTAGGTGTGCTTGAAAGCCAGGAGCTCAAATTGGTATCTCGATAGCGGCTGCTCCAAGCACATGACCGGGGACGACTCAAAATTCACTTTGCTTGTTCCCAAAAATCATGGACACATCACATATGGTGATAACAATAAAGGAAAAATTCTTGGAATCAACAAAGTCGGTAAGAATCCTAATTCCTCTATGGATAATTTGTTGCTTGTTGAAGGCTTGAAATATAACTTACTTAGTATTAGCCAATTATGTGATAAAGAAAATAGAGTATTTTTTTATTCAAACTATTGCATAATTAAAGATAAAAATGATAAGCATGTTAAGTTTATTGGTCATAGAGTAAACAACATTTATATGATTAGTCTTGATGATATATCCTCAAATGATGTGAAATGTCTTTTAAGTAAAGAAGATGAATCATGGTTATGGCATAGGAGAATTGCACACAATCACATGGATCATCTAAAAAAGTTGGTCTCTAGAGAGTTAGTAATTGGACTACTCAAACTCAATTTTATAAAAGATAAATTATGTAATGCATGTCAAAAGGGAAAACAAGTAAAAGTCTCTTTTAAAGCTAAAAATGTTATTTCAACTTCTAGACCCTTAAAACTTTTGCACATGGATCTTTTTGGACCATCTAAAACTATGAGCTTTTGTGGGAATTACTATGCTTTGGTGATTGTGGATGATTTTTCTAGGTTCACATGGACTTTATTTCTTTCTCATAAAAGTGATGCATTTCTAACCTTTAAGAAACTTGCCAAGGTTATCCAAAATGAAAAATATTTTTCAATTACATCCATAAGAAGTGACCATGGTGGTGAGTTTGAAAATCATGTTTTTGAAAATTTTTGTGATAAACATGGCATTGAGCATAATTTTTCTGCCCCTAGAACTCCACAACAAAATGGAGTTGTAGAAAGAAAAAATCAATCTTTAGAAGAAATGGCGAGAACTATGCTCAATGAAGCTTCTCTTCCTAAGTATTTCTAGGCTGATGCGATTAATACTGCGTGTTATGTAATGAATAAGGCCCTGATAAGGCCAATTTTAAAGAAAATCTCATATGAATTGTACAAGGGAAGAAAGCCAAATATTTCATATTTTTACGTTTTTGGATGTAAATATTTTATTTTAAATAATGAAAAGAATAACTTGGGAAAGTTTGATGCTAAGTCTAATGATGGTATATTTCTTGGTTATTTCAATCATAGTAAGACTTTTCATATTTATAATAAAAGAACTATGACTATTGAAGAGTCTATTCATGTTGCCTTTGACAAATCTAATCCAAATGAGCCGAGAAAGGACTTTGTTGATGATGTTGCAAAAATCTTAGCGAAAATACATTTGGACAACAAAGAAAGAGAAGTCAAGGAGCAAGAAGAAACTCAAGAAGATAAGCAAAGACAAAAGGAATCACAAGTCTTGGACCTTCCCAAAGAATGACAGACTTCAAAATATCATTCTCTTGTTCAATTTATAGGTGATGTGTCTAAAAGTGTAAGTACTCGCAATTCCCTTAGAAATGTATGTAATCACTTGGCCTTTGTTTCTCAAATTGAACCTAAAGATATAATTGAAGCCTTTGATGATGAATATTGGTTTTTAGCTATGCAAGAAGAATTAAATCAATTTGAAAGAAATCAAGTTTGGGAATTAGTTCCTAAGCCTATCAATCATCCTATAACTGGCACTAAATGGGTTTTTAGAAATAAACTTGATGAAAATGGATTAATAGCTAGAAACAAAGCTAGATTGGTCACTAAAGGTTATAATCAAGAAGAAGGAATAGATTATAAAAAAATATATGCACCTGTAGTTAGATTAGAAGCTATTAGAATGTTACTTGCATATGCTTGCATCATGGATTTTAAATTATCAAATGGATGTTAAAAGTGCTTTTCTAAATGGTTTTATTCAAGAAGAAGTATACGTTGAATAACCTCCAGGTTTTGAAAGTCATGAACTACCCAACCATGTTTTTAAACTCAAAAAGGCCTTGTATGACTTAAAACAAGCCCTTAGAGCTTGGTATGAAAGGTTGAGTAAGTTCAATTTAGAAAATAATTTTTCAAGAGGAAAAGTCAATACAACCTTTTTTATTAAAAATAAAAAGCATGACATTCTCCTTGTGTAAGTATACGTGGATGATATTATTTTTGGTGCTACTAATGAATCTCTTTACAAGGAATTTGTTAAGACAATACAGAATGAATTTGAAATGTTGATGATGGGAGAGCTTAATTTCTTCCTCGGACTTCAAATCAAACAAACAAAGGAAGGGACCTTCATAAGTCAAACCAAATACTGTAAGAAATTTCTCAAAAGATTCGAAATAGACAACGCTAAACACATGGCCACTCCAATGGACACTTCTTGCTATTTAAACAAAGATGAAGGAGGTAAATCTGTAGAAATAACGAAATACAAAGGTATGATTGGATCTCTCCTCTATCTTACTGCTAGTAGGCCAGATATTATGTTTAGTGTATGCATGTGTGCTAGATATTAGGCAAACCCTAAGGAATCTCATCTAAGTGCTGTTAAACGAATAATGAAATACCTAGTAGGCACTTCACAAATGGGCTTGTGGTACCTTAAGGGTGCCTCATGTAATCTAATAGGTTATTCAGACTCTAATTTTACAGGATACAAATTGGATAGGAAGAGTACTAGTGGGACATGCCACTTGCTTGGTAGTTCTTTAGTTTCTTGGCATAGCAAGAAACAAAATAGTGTGGCTTTGTCTACCGCTGAGACTGAATATGTTGCAACTGGGAGTTATTGTGCTCAAATCCTATGGATGAAGCAACAACTTCTAGATTATGGTCTTCAGCTTGATCATATCCCAATAAGATATGATAATACTAGTGTAATATATCTCTCAAAAAATCCTATTTTACATTCTAGAACAACGCATATAGAGATCAGATATCATTATATTAGAGATCATGTCCAAAAAGAGAATTGCATTCTTGAATTTGTTGAAACATCTAAGCAACTTGCAGATATTTTCACTAAACCCCTAGCAAAAGAAGCATTCTTTTATATTAGAGGAGAATTGGATATAATTGATCAATCCAATATATAAATGTTTGTAATTATAACTGGTTTTATCTCTCTCGAATGATTACTAGCTTGAGCGTTAGAGATACCCTAAATCTTATTTTTGCAGGAATTTTATCATTGGGTAAGTTTTCCTCTCTTGTTTTTCATTCATGGACGTGTGTTTTATTGTTTTTCTGATGAATTTATTCGAATAAATCTAAGTTTATTCGAATAAAAATCAGTCAGTTGCTCAAAAATGGTGTTGTGTATCAGTGTTATTCGAATAACACTTCCTTTATTCAAATAAACTGACATTCAGCAACTACAGTTCTCTTTTTTGGTCTCTATGTTATTCAAATAATCTTTCACTTATTCGAATAAACTGACTTCCATGTCAGTTTTCTATATGCTGTAGTTTCAGCTTTAATCGAATAAAGCTTAGCTTATTCGAATAAATTGTAACTCTTTTGTGCAGTTTTTTGTGCTTGTTTTCTGCCCTATTAGAATAACATTAACTCTATTAGAATAAAATATGATAAAAAGCCACAACGTTTGGCTTCCCCTACCTCTCTATTCGAATAGATCTTCAGCTATTCGAATAAACCCTAGTTGGAATGCCATGACTTTTGAGTTCCTCGAAAGGTTATTCAAATAACCCCCTTGTTATTCAAATAATATCGGGTCTTCTATTTAAAGCCCATAGCACATTCAAGCTGCTTCATTCTTCTTTTCTCTCTGTTTCTTCTCTCTGATTTAGTTCTCCCCCCTGCCCACGCCACCACCATCTCCTTGCTCACCTCCACCATTGTTCTCTCTCTCTCTCTCTCTCTCTCTCTCTCTCTTTCTCCTTTTCCAAATCTCCAAGTCAGCATGGCCTCCTCTTCCTCTCGTGGAAAGCGTCCTCGCATGAAGAATGCCCCTTACAACAATCCACTCGACTTGCGAAGGCTCTCCACCAACGAAGAACAACATGGCCGCTTTATCACACACTTTTGGGAGAGAAATATTGTCCAGCCTAAATACCTTCAGCTCTCTTTCTTCCAGCAGAACGGAGGTTTCAATTTTCTGACCCTGCTGCAAAATCAGGGAGTCCTATAGCTCTGTTCTCATCAGGCTGTCCTCTACCCTGCTCTGGTCAAGATGTTCTACTGTAATCTGGTAATTGTTAGTCAAGACCTTCTTTTTGAAGTCTGCGATCAAAACATCATTATCACTCCACAGGACTGGGAGACAATGTTAGGGTTGCAGTTTGCTGGTATACCCATTGAAGAAGATGACAACCTTCTCCTCCTTGAGTTCGACAGAAATCAGACAATTGAAGACTTGCTAAAGCCTGGTCTTGCCTTGCCAGACAAGGGCCTTAAGGGAGGAATGCTGAAAAGCTAAGATAGGCTCTTACATTATGCTTATGCATATATCCTGACTCCACGTGGCGGGAATTATGCCTATATTGGTGAAGATGACATCTTCATGCTCTGGATCCTGAAGAGTGGTCATAAAATCAACTAGCCTGTGTTCATCATGAAGCATATGATAAAGGGCAAGGGCAAGGAAAAATCTGAATTGTCTTATGATTTTCTCATCACTACCTTGCTCAGTAAGTATCCTCAGGTGTTGGAGACTGAGCGCGCTATCGCCTTGACTCATCACAATGTCTTCGGAGCCCATACTTTACAAAAAATAAAGATGATCAAGACTGATGAAGGCTGGGTATACCCAAATGAGGTTGATGATGAGTTTGACCTAGCGGACCCTACTGCCCCTGCTGATGCACCTGCTGCTGCCCCTGTCACTTTGGAGCAAATCATGGCTACCTTGCATGATAACCATGCTTATATAGAACACACATTCTCTATTCTTTTTGACATAATAGAAGGTGTTGAACGTGAGGTTACTGCCTTGCGAGCTGCATCACCTGTTCCTACACCTGCTTCTCCACCTCTACCACCGGATGCTTATTTCTAGAAGCTTTAGATCTTAGGATCTTTACTTTTGCTTTGTCTTTTTTATTTGGCTGTGTACTTGCATCACCATTGATAAATGAATAAATGATGTTTTTGTGCCTATTCAATGTGATTTACAGTTCTTTATTATTTTCCCTGCCTTATAAATTGCATGATTTTATGGGATTAACCCCTCCTTTTGCTCATGACAAAAGGGGGAGAAAATTTTGTGAATTTATTTGAGAAAAGACAGGTAAAATTAACAAGAGAAATTGTATTCCAAAAGAAAGGAGGAGTTGCGCACATCTCTAATATATGTTACCTCTTATAAGTAAAGAGGGGGAGTAAGCTTTTAATACCTCTTTGTGAATTCTAATTATATGCACTAATTCTTTTCTCATTGTTAGTTTGTCATCATCAAAAAGGGGGAGAATGTGATTGAA
Organism: Ormosia semicastrata; assembly: GCA_029884595.1. Classification (NCBI taxonomy): domain Eukaryota; kingdom Viridiplantae; phylum Streptophyta; class Magnoliopsida; order Fabales; family Fabaceae; genus Ormosia; species Ormosia semicastrata. Next base: position 711,430 of record JAQQTO010000035.1, on the reverse strand, counting down.
TATATGTCTTTGAAGAATGTTTTTGATGATAACAAACATGAAGACAAAATGAAGATAATGGGAAGACCAAGTCTAAGATCTTTTAAGAATAGTTTTAGGACTTAGAGTCTTTGTATACGGAGCTCTCTTAGTATCTCACTATTTTTGCAAGAAAAGAGAAAAATGGTTTTAATAATTTAACAAATAAATCTTAAATATTTTAGAAAGTTTAAAACTGTTTTTCAAACATAGTTATTCGAGGGTGAAGTATCCCTCAAGGTTTGTATAAGGGTGAGGTTTCCCTGCAGGCTGAGGCTTTAGCACACTGTGTGTAAAAAAGTGCTCTATTTTGTAACAGTAGCGAGCATCTATTGAAGCTTGTATACATAGTGAAAAATCTCGAATTGTGTTTCGGGGACTTGACGTAGACCACAAGTGGTTGGTGGTCGAACCAGGATAAATATTGTACCTGCTCTTCCTCTCTTTATATCTTTATTTAACGCAAATTTAATTTTATTGCATATTCATTTATTTGTGTTTCTTAATTTTCTTATTATTTATCTCGCAATTTCTCTTTTTATTTAATAGCTTCTATATTTGTATTTATTTTAAAAGTGTTTGCGAAAAGTTTTTCTACTCAATTCACCCCCTCTTGAGTACTGGAAGCCACTTAGTAACAAATACTAATCATCGGCCATTTCAAGTAAGGAATGTGAAGCTTGAATTTTCAAAATTTGATGGCTTCAATCCTGTTAATTGGTTATTCAAAGTTGAATAGTTCTTCCAATATTATGATACCTCAGATGTCGAGCTCATAACCATCGTTGCTGTTCATATGGAAGGTGATGGCATTCCTTGGTTTCAAATGCTTACTAAGAATCAAATGCTCAATTCGTGGTCTGATTTAGTATATGCAATTGAATCTAATTTTGGATATACTGCTTTTAATTGTCCTTGCTATTTTTAAGCTTACTCAGAATAATTAGTAGCTTCTTATTGTACTGAATTTTCGACATTAGCAAATTGTGTTGATGGTGTGAGTAAGGAAGCCTTGCTAAACTGTTTTATTAGTGGACTGAAACCTAATTTAAAGCGGGATGTTATAGCTCAAACTCCTCCAACACTGATGAAAGCTATGACATTAGCCAAGTTGTATGAGGACAAGTATTTAGCCCCACCCTACAGTTATAGAACCAGAAACACCTATAATCCTACTCTTACTTCACCAAAACCACCAACTCTTCCCCCTACTACTATAAACAACCAAAACCCCACCAGGATTACTCCTCCATTACAATCTTCACCCATACTTCCCACCCGTAATTTCCATAATTTATCCAAGACTCCTCTTATGAAAAAGTTGACTACTACTGAAGATGATTCCTCCTATGAACCTCAACCAAACCCTGAACCACCTGATCCTGACCCACCTCAACACTTAGAAGACCCCACTCCCTCTTACCACCCCTTGTCCTATAGTGCCTTCACCAGAGCTAAGGGAATGGGAACCATTACGTTCACTGGTCACATTAAAGGGGTCCAAATCAATGTTTTATTGGATAGTGGCAGATCAGAAAAAAATTTGCAACCTAAAATTACTAAATGTTTGCAACTAGCTATTGAACCTGCTGCTAATTTTTAGGTTTTAGTGGGTAATGGCAATTATCTTACTGTAGAAGGGTTGATTAAGGAATTAAAAGTTACTATCCATGGGTATAATCTTACACTACCAGTCTATATCTTACCTATTGCAGGAGCTGATTTAATTTTGGGGGCTGCTTGGCTTTCTACAATTGGGCCACATATCTCTGACTATAGTGCACTTTCTATTAAGTTCTATTTGGGTGATAAATTTGTTACACTACAAGGTGATTATGAGACCACTACCCAACCAGCACAGTTTCATCATTTGAGATGATTCCACCATACTCAAGCTATTATTGTGGTTTATACTATACAAATCCAGTAACCTGATCAACCTACAAAAGAGTATTTGATAAGCTTGTTGGTTTACCTCCTAATCGACAACAAGATCATACAATTCCACTGCTGGAAGGTTCCAACCCTATTAAGGTTAAACTTTATAGGTACTCCCATAGTCAAAAGACATAAATTGAGTAGATGATCACTGAAATTTTACAGGATGGTATCATACAGCCGAGTGCTAGTCCTTTTTCCTCTCTAATTCTGCTAGTTAAGAAAAAAGATGGTTTATGGCAATTTTGTATTGAATATAGGGCACTCAATGCTATCACAATCAAGGATTCTTTTCTTATTCCTATAGTGGATGAACTCCTTAATGAATTACATAGTGCTCAATATTTTTTAAAACTAGACTTAGGGTGCGGATATCATTACATTCTTGTGAAACCAGAAGACAGGTATAAGACTGCTTTTCACACTCACCAAGGCCATTATGAATGGGTAGTGATGCCATTCGGCCTCACGAATGCCCTTCTTACATTTCAATCACTGATGAACCAAGTCTTACAACAATGGTTAAGGAAGTTCGTACTGGTTTTTTTTTTATGATATACTCATCTATAGCCCCTCATAGAATTCCCATCTTCATCATTTGACATTGGTGCTTGCTCAGTTACAAACTCATCAACTATATGCAAAACTATCCAAGTGCTTATTTGGATTATAATAGGTGAAATATTTAGGCCACTTAGTGTTAGCTGCTGGGGTAGCAATGGACAATAATAAAGTTAAAGCAGCATTGGAATGACCACTACCTACTTCAGTTAAGAAACCACGATACTTCTTGGGCCTTACTAGCTATTACAGAAGATTTATCAAGAATTATGCTTCACTTGCCCATCCTTTGACTAAATTACTTAAAAAAGATGCATTTTGCTGGACTGAAGTAGCCACAACAACATTCAACACACTGCAGAGAGTTATCACAAAAGCCCCAGTACTGGCTTTACCAAAATTTGCCCTACCTTTTACTCTAGAAACTGATGCCTCAAGTATAGGAATTGGTGTAATACTTAGTCAAAATAAACACCCAATCACATTCTTTTCTAAGAAGCTAAGAATCTAGAGGGAGTCAACTTATGTGTGAGAGTTGTATGCTATCACAGAGGCTGTTTCTAAGTTCAAACACTACTTACTTGGCCACAAATTTGTAATTAGGACTAATAAAAAAAGCTTAAGGAATTTGACGGATCAGACGATTCAGACCCCAGGACAACAGGCTTGGCTGCCCAAATTATTGGGATTTGATTTTACCATTGAATATATACCTACACATGAAAATCAAGCAACTGATGCTCTCTCTCAATCAATTTTTATGGCTTAGTTAGCACCTAAGGTCTTATTTATAGAAGAATTAAAATAGCAAGTGCTGCAAGATTCCACTTTGAAGATGATTGTGGACTCTTGTTATTCTACTGAACCAACAAATCCTAACTACTTGGTAAGGGAGGGTCTATTGTATTGGAGAGACAGATTAGTAATTCCACATACATCAACCCTCATCCATGATATCCTTCAAGAGTTTCACTGCTCTCCTATTGATGGTCATGCGAGTTTCACTCGAACCTATGCTAGAATAGCCAGCCAATTCTATTGGAAGAGTATGCCCAAACAAATCAAACAATTTGTTCAAGAATGCTCTATTTGTCAACAGGCTAAGGCCATGAATATGCTCCCTGCAAGGTTGGTAAGCTCCCTTCCCATTCCTACACAAATATGCGAAGAGATTGCCATGGATTTCATTACAGGATTGCCTTCTTCTGGTTATTATACAGTGATTATGGTGATCGTTAATAGACTCTCTATATATGCACACATTTTACCTCTTAAGACTAATTTCTCTAGTGCACAAGTAGAGGAACAGTTCACGAATCATGTTGTCAAATTACATGGCTTACCGAAGTTGATTGTTAGTGATAAAGATAAGGTCTTTACTAATAATTTTTTGCAGCACCTTTTCAAATTACAAGGCACTAAATTAGCTATGAGTTCGGCTTACCACCCTCAATCAGATAGGTAATCTGAGGTTGTGAATAAGTGTCTTAAAATGTACCTTAGATGTTTCACTAGTGACAGACCTAAATCTTGGAGCAAGTTTTTACCATGGGCTGAATACTGGTATAATACAGCTTATCACACCAATATTGGAAGGACCTCGTTTCAAGTAGTTTATGGGAGGGAGCCTCCTAAACTCACTCGGTATTTGCCGGAGTCCTGTGATAATCCTACTGTACAAGATACCTTGCTAGAAAGAGATGCCTTGTTAACAAGACTCAAAGCTCATCTTCTTAAGTCTCAACAAAGAATTAAAAAGTATGCTGATCAAAAAAGGACTGATGCTCAATTCAAAGTTGGTGATTTTGTTTTTGTCAAGCTGCAACCCTATAGACAGAACTCACTGGCACTTAGAAAGAATCAAAAGCAGGGAATGAAGTATTATGGGCCATTTCCCATTATAGAGAGGATCGGCTCTGTTGCTTACAAACTCCTCTTACCACCTAATGCAAAGATTCACCCTGTATTTCACATTTCTGTCTTGAAGAAATGTTTTGGTCACCCTCAACAGCAAGTTGTACCACTGCCCTTGTTGACTGATGAAAAAGGGCTTACATTACAACCATCTCAGATACTGCAGACTCGCAGCATACTTAAGAAAGGGGAATGGACTAAACAGGCTCTCATATAATGGGATGGATGGAACCAGACCTTGCTTCATGGGAAGACTTCAACTACATCAGCAAGGAATACCCTAATTTTGACCTTGAGGACAAGGTCAATGTCAATGGGGGAGGAATTGTAATGAAAGGGAGTAATGACCAAAATGACCACAAGGCTAAATTGGGAAATAGTATTGACATCAGTAAGGGAGAAGGGGAACAGTCTATTAGATCCAATGCTGAGTTGGACATGGGTGCTAAAAGTATGAGAGGGGTGCATAGGAGTAAACGAACTAAAAGTCCTAAGCAACTATTGAGAGACTGTGCTAGCTAGTATGTGTGTGGATTTAAGGTAGGGAAAGAGAGTGGGAGGGCAAGTTGATTGTTGAGTTTATTTTTCTGCATACTTCTTTTCTCTTCTTCCTAGTAGTTTCTTTTCTTCTTTGCACCCTGTAATTGATGAATTCTCATATACTTATAACTAGTTACAATGGCAGTATCAATAAAATTCACACGTATTATTCAGTTTAGTTCTCTGTCTATCTTAATTTGTGTATAAGTTGCTTGTTACCTTGGTGCTTATTACATCAAGTTGCTTGTTTTGCAACCTATTAAAATGCAAGTCGTTTCGGCCTGAACCATCCAACTCATGTCTATAGTGATCAAGCTTAAATGGTTGGCTCGTTTGATAGTCCTAGCGGGAAATGATAGATGGATGTTGTTGGGCTTGTTGTTTTTTAGTTGGGTAGCGTCTAAACTTGGGGGGGAAATGGGGCTTAAAAAAAGAAAGAAAATAAACTTGGATCGGGTTGTGGGCCAACCAGCAAGTAAGTTAGTTGGGCGTCAACTGAGTATCTAGACTCATGTTTTAACCTATGAAGGACATATACAATTCCTTCATCAAATTTCCCATTTCTAGGACGTCATGTCCGATATGGAGACACTAATGCGTCAAAATATGTCCTCATCTCATTTCTATTTTTATGTTAATTTTCTCAACTTAGACATTGCTTGAGGACTGTGAAGATACGGTGGCAAGGTATGCAACACAGTGGCGACATGGCTATTCAATAATCTGCCATTCCCTAAACCCTCTGTGCGGCTTTTTGACCAATATTTCTTTAGTGCAAAAGTATTTATCAAATTGCCATCATTTTCAAACTATTTATCAAACTGTCCCTGTTTTGGCCACATTAGAATTTTTTATTATTTTTCATTCCACGTAAGACGCAGCATAGAAGATGGAGCTTCCAATAGGGAAACACCAAGACATGTGGTGCATCCTACATGGATACGCCAACACGAGTGGCGTTTTCCACGTAGTTACACCACACGTGATGGCGTTACCATGAGGAAAATGTCAGGTGTGTTGGAGTATCCACGTGCGATGGGCCAACCATGTTGGCGTTTCCCATCACGTAGGGCACTTAACCTATTCCACATGAATGTTTTGAGAAATAGCGCCTAGAGACACTTACATTTTACATGTCTACTAAAAAGTGTATCATAATATTGGAAGACATCAGTATCAATTAGCTTATTTATAAGCCAAGTATTTACTTCTGATATGTAAAGTAGTCGATGTGGAACTTTGGTGTTGACAAGGCAAAATAACTAAGTAAGATAATAAGGTATCTTTGTTTGATGTGAGCGCTACTTTCAAGGTGTAGCATCACCTGACTACCATCTGAATTGTGTATGCATTTGTTGATTGTTGTTGGGATAATACATTAAATTAAACTTCGTTTGCTTTGACAACTCTAGGTTGTTCGTGTTCTTGCATCAAAGGGTGAAAAGATGGTCCCTTTCAAACTGAATTATACAGTTGATTCTATTCAAGGTATCTTAAATTTCACAATAGATGTTGATATGCTGGCTCACTTTGATGAGTGGCAACTCTCAGGCCAGGATAATGTGTATGAAGCCCAACAGCAGTGGCCCACTGAACTACATTATGCTCGCTTAATTCCAGCAGTGGACTATATATAGGTCTTTTATTTGGTCCCTTGAGTCATAATTTTATATGAATATTGTTCTGCATTGCCAATAGATTCTCTCTTTTACATATTTGTTTAACTCTAGAAAAAAGAAACTTGGGAAATATAAGACAAACACAAACTTAAGTAACTGAATCTCTTGTCATATTAATTTTCATGACCTGTATTTTTTTTTTGGCCAGTATGGCCTGCATTATTATATAGCTGAGTGTGGCAGAAAAATCAGGTTAATGTTTGCATAGCATAAATTAATATCATTATATTATTTTTAGCTATAATATGTTGGCATTGAGATTTAAATTATTGTCCCTGTAGGCAAAAAGAGCACAGGGAAGGTTATTCAAAGAAATAAGAGAGTTTCACTATGGATACTTTCATTGGCAATGCAACTGACTGGGAGAAAGTTTGCCTAGGAAATCTTGTTGGTTTACTAGTGATATTAGTGCCAACAGGTGATGCTAGCCAGGTGAGAGTAGAGCCCACATCGAACAAATAAACCTTGTTACCTTACTTAGTTGTTTTGCCTTGTCAACACCAAAGTCTCACATCGACTACTTTACATGTCAGGAGCAAATACTTGGCCTATAAATAAACTAATTGATACTGATGTCTTCCAACATTTTAGTATACTCTTTAGTAGACGTGTAAAATGTATGTGTCTTTAGGTGACATTTCTCAAAACATTCAGGTGGAATGGGTTAAGTACCCTACGTGGTGAAAAACGCCAACACAATTGGTGCATCCCATGTGGATACTCCAACACACCTGGTGCTTTCCTCGTGGTAACACCACCATGTGTGGCGTAACCACGTGGAAAACGCCACTCGTGATGGCGTTACCAAGAGAAAAATGTCACTCATGGTGGCGTATTCACGTAGGATGCATCACGCATCTTGACGTTTCTGTATTGGAAGCTCCATCTCGTATGACGCATCCTACGTAGAACGAAAAATAAAAAATTTCAACGTGACCAAAACAAAGATAGTTTGATAGAGTTTGAAAATAATGGCATTTTAGTAAATATTTTTGTCACTGAGAGCATATTGGTCAAAAAGCCCCCTCTGTGCTACGAAGCCTGCAACTGAAGCTTGTAATATGATGGAGTTTCATGTCAGATCTGTTGATGCTTGTCTGTTATTGAGGTTTGAGGGTCCGATTGAAGCTTGTTCTGCTGCTATGATAAGAAGCCAGAGGCCCAGAGCCAATTTCCACTGCTTCCTTCGTTAGTGATGGTGGATCTTGAAGAACCTCCTCATGGAGAGCACCAACATCCTGTGGATGATATACTTCATCTGACGCGCATAAAGATAAGACTCCCAAACCACTATCCTTCATGGGCAAGCTTTTGGGAAATAGAATTGTTACTAGGTGACTAAAAATAAAGCTTTTCACTTTCTAGGCGAAAAAACTATGTTTTTGGCTGAACACCAAAGCAGCGTACCCCTTTCAAATTCCAACATTGAAAAGGATGACCGTTTGCACTTTGCAGATTATTCTAGAGTTTTGCGCCTAGCCTTGCCATGGCTAACATACCCTTTATCATATTCTTTGGCCCCAAAAAAATAATGAAGTAATGATTAATTCCACATCCACTCCTAAGTGATGAAAAAAAAAATCACTCCTAAGTTAACAGGAATATTTAAGTATTACACACACACACATTTTATATATATATATATATATATATATATATATATATATATATATATATATATATATATATATATATATATATATAACCATGAGTCCGACATAACTGGTCATGTGAATATAATAATTCTAATAGGTTAAATAAACATAATAAATCTTATTAACTTAATATAAGTTTGAAATAAATTAACGTAGGTTAACATGTCTCAAAAGTTGTAAACAACAAATTATATTAATTAATTGAGTTCAATATCATCACAAATATCATATCGGTTGATATAATCAATTACTTCATTATTAAATTTCCCAATATACTATTTGTCTTCTAAGTGTTCCATTAGATTTTTATCTTAATGATCTATTAGATGTTTCATAGGTTTCTTATTTCTTGGTTACATTCTCAATGTGATCATAATAACAACACCTAAACATAATTGACACTATAAGAAAAATGGGATAAAGTAATTTAAAATGCTACCATGGCTAAGAAACTTTTGTTGACAAAACAATAATAATAAAATATTACTAAGTAGCCTCAATATTCAAGAGGGAAAGTGAATTGAGTTTGTAAAATCTTTTCGCATATTTTTTTGCAAAATACTTGATTAGTAATTTTCGTTAAAGTTATTGATTGATTGAAGTGAATAGATAAATGAGATTGAATAAATCACTTACAAATAAATAAGCCAAGATAGAAAGTATTTATGTAAGCATATAAAATTGAAACATCAATGTAAAGAGATAGAGTTGAGAAGAGCAAACACAAGAATTTATCCTAGTTCAGCCACCCCTTGTGACCTGCGTCTAGTCCTCAAGTGAATCACCTGAGATTTTTCACTAAGTGTGTGTTTGGGATAGCTGCAAAAATTTGATTATACTTAGTAATCGATTATTGTATAAAAGCTTTTTGTTATAATCGATTATAATTGATTCATTTTTATGTTTGGATGCATTAGCTGTAAAGCGATTTTACGTTAATCTAATTCGTTTGGATGATATAAAAAAGAATCGCTTTTATGTATTAAATTACTAAAATAGGTATAGAATGATTAAAAAAATTATTTGACTGAGGACAAAATAGTATTTACATATCAAAATGTAAGAAATAATCTATAAGCTAAAATCATAAGCTTCAATCTTCAGCATTATAAAAATCAGCTTTAAAAAGTTTTTATTTTACATTGAATTTCGTGTAAAAGCTAAAGCTAATTTTACCAAACATGATTAAACACTATTCAAACAGCTTTTTTCCCAAAAAAAGCTGTTGAAAAGCCATACCAAACATGCACTAAACCTTTAAGCTTGAATAGGTGCTTGAAACTTTTATAACATAGAGTACTCAACACACCTCTGAGATACTTTATCCTTTGTGCTTGAGCCTTAAAACAGGGATACCTCACCCTTTTCTCTAAAAGGATACATCACCTTCTTCACAGGAAATCAAAGTGTATAAGAAAGATAAACTCTCAAAAGAGTATGTAATACAAGTTGAAGCCCTATAATGCTCTTCAAGAATATCTCAAATATTTACAAAAACAGAGCACAAATTGATTGAAAGATTGATTCACGAATTAGTGCAATAGAAATGTGTTTCAAGTTATTGGTTAGCCATTATTAAAGATGACCCAGTAACTTGTATTTATAGTGTTCAGCACAATAGAGCGTTGGGAGTGATTAATGGCTTCATTAAATGCCAAGAAAAGAGTTGTTGCCAACTGTTAGACTCGTTGTAATCGATTATATGGCTCTAAGAACAAGTTCTTGACTTTCTGGGTAGGATGTAATTAATTAGAATCCTTATGTATTTAATTACAGAGCCTCTGCCAGAGTTGTAATTGATTACAACACTTGTGTAATCAATTACAATCACCCTAAACTCATTTTTCAACCCAATTAAGCTTGATAACCATTTCCAACTTAGAAAATACTTGAATTTGTTAAGATATAAACTTGAGTTACATTGTCTAAAATTAAAAACAACATTTCTTTAAAAACATGAACCTTCAACTTTGAGTTGATTTAAAAAGACTTTTCAAAAACTATTTTGAGATATGTTGAGATATATTGAGAGCATCTTACATTAAGATTCTAAGACTTATAAACTATACCAAATATCTCTCTTTTGGATTTGGTCTTCGTCTTGACTTTATTATCATCAAAAACTTCATATACTTTATGACATAAGTATTCACATAAAATACTTGGATGAGTTAGGTTTGTACGAGTTGACACTTTCTAAACTCACTAATAAAATTAACCAATCTATACCTTGCGAGTTGGAATGTTTTTTAACCAAACTTAACTCAATTCGCAGATCTAATTCAACTCACATTTCATGAGTTGGGTTGAATCAAAACCTACGAGTTATCTCAATTTGCCCAGCGCCTCTATACCTAGCTATGCTATTATGCGTAAAAAAGGGACAATATAAAATAGGAATTTTGCTTAAATACTATTTTAAAAGAAAAAAGAATAATGAATAAAAAGAAAGAAAATGTTATAAGAAAATTTCTCTCCCTCTTTTGGTTGGATGAGTAATAATATTTTAACTAATACTATTTGTTTTATTTGACATTAATAAAAAATAATTACTAAAAATGAATAAATAAATAAATAAATAAATAATTTAATAATCAAATGTGTAAATAATTAAAATTTATGAGTATAAAATGTTTAAATAAACACAAAAAAGGAAATTTTTGGTAATTGAGATTATAAATAATTAGAAAAAAGTGTAAATAGACAAATAAAAATATTAACAGCCCCCATCTGCGATTTCTTAATATAAAAAATGTGTAGTTCTAACATTGTGCTTCACAAAAGCAGAAGGCCAACTATTTTAACAAAATTATTACATATACATATATAAAGAAAACTGACTATTAGATTAATACCAGAGTGTTTGTTCAGGATATGATACATGCCTTATGGTTACTTGATACTTTAATATTTTAATATAGGTATTTAAGCTTTCTTATTTACAAGGTCAAAGCACTTAATACGGGGAGCACACTTTGTGAGTTGGTCCTCATAAGATAAACAATCATTTTATATCACTTTTTAATATTATTTTTTATATTTAATTAATAATATATAAATTTATAGTTAATCACGTATATTAATTAATTAATGAGTAAATTTATAATTTAGAATTAAAGCTTAAATTTACTCATTAATCAATAAATATACATGATTAACTATAAATTTATATATGATTAATCAAGTGTTAAAAATAATATTAAAAAATAATGTAAAAATATAAGAGTTGTGCTCAAAATGAAATATGCATTATTATCAATAATCTTGGAATTAGAAATAAATAAAGCTGCACATGGTAGATTAGTCTTGGGTGAACTTTATATATATATATATATATATATATATATATATATATATATATATATATATATATATATTCTTAATAAATCTATTAATTTTCTTATTAGGATAATAATTGTTGCTAGGCTATTATTTGAATGAAATTTTATTTGTCGTAAAAAAATATTTAACCTTGAAAACATAATGAATTTCTATATATAAAAGACTATTAGTAAATAACTAGTATTTACGACACAATTTTAATTTATTGAGAATCATTTATAAGCTTTTTCGTACAGAACAATGGTGCCATTTTAAATTGGAATATATCTATAATAACAAACACTAACTGAAACCTTAATTTGAATATCATGATTTGAAATCAGATCATGTGTATTCTCAAATCAGATCATGTGTATTCTTCTCAAATTTTAAAACCAACTACATGCTATTATATAAATTATAAAATCACTAAATTCGTTTTTTGTATATGAAATACACCACTTCAGTAATAGTATGCTAGTATACAGTATATAACAATATATTGAAATACAAGACAATATCTTAGGATAAGTTTTTCTTTTTCAAATCTGACACCTTCTGATGTCAAGAAAAATCTATATATCTATATTCTGTTATATAAAACAGTCTATGCAAGTGTTGATAAAGACACGTGGCAGTCATTAGGAGATTATTTTTTTTCTCCAATTGTCATTATTTTTATGGAGGTTTTGTTTGATACAATCAAACATTCTCATTTTTAAAAATTTTCTATTACAAGAAATTTGGTGTTTAGCTGCAACTATTTTCGGTGGATTCGTCGCCGCCGGTAATTCTAATAATTTTCGGTGGAAATATATATTGGAAAACCAAATGTTGAAAAAAAAATATTAAATAGAAAAAAATAAAATTCTAACGGATGATTTGCCAAAAAAAATAAATTGCCGCATTTTTTTTTTACATTTCCAATAAATGTATCGATTTTGTTTCTCAAGATTTTTTGGTGAATTAATTCTACTGAAAAATTTCTCCAACTTTGAGGAGGTACGCCAGCTAATTTCCAGTTGATTTTCCACTGAAAATAAGACGCAGGGGTTACTCAAGGAACGAACTGACTATGTATTCGAGGTTTCCAACGGCTATCCATCAAAAATTTGAAAAAACTCATCGAAATAAATTTCCAGCGGATCATAATTGTGCAAGGCATTCGTTGAATTTTTTTCTAAGAGTCGTGTGAGGCGTCCACTAGAATTTTTTTTAAGAGTTGTGCAAGGCTCCTTTCTCTTCCATTTCTATGACAGTTCTCTCTCCTCCTTCCTCTCCCTCTTCTCTATCCTCTCTCCCCTCCACTGTCGAGATCAGGCTCTTGATCATAACCACCTTTTCTCCACCTTCATCGTTTAGGTTCAAATTCACTACCATAGGTGCCTTCATCCTCGTCTCCTCTTCGGCATCCTCCACTTGAGCTCCTCCCACGAGGGCCACGAGGTGGTGTTCTTGCCCTTAAAGGCCATGAGAGCCTAAGCTCCGACGATGGGTATCATTTGTTGATATCCCATGCGACCCTAATTGTTGGGTTTGGTCGGTGTGGCTAAGAAAGCAACAGACAAAGCTCTGACAATGAGGAGCTAGTATTGCCCCTGAAGGCCACAAGGGCTTGAACTTTGACCATAGGTGCTATCAGGGTTGAGAGCCCATGCGACCCAAACGTGGGTGGATGTGGTGCATGGGAAGTGGGTGCATGACTTCTCATTTGTATGCATTTTTTTAAATATTTTATTTTCAATGTTTTATTTGATAATATGTATATATACATATTGTATTTATATTTTGAATGTGTTTTATGTGTATATTTGAATATATATTTATATGTATGGTATACTATTATTTGTTATGTGATGGTGTTTGCGTGCTTGTATGCAAATAATTCTCTGTTATTTTATTATATAATTTGATTGATAACTTTACATTGTATAAGACTAATACTAATTTATTAAAAAATATAATATTATATGCTAATGTGCTAATTTGAAAATAAAAAAAGTGATAAAATTGTAATAAGAAATATTAAATATTAAAATTTTAAAATTTTAAGTGAAGTGATTAATTATTTAATATATACATATATATGTATATTGTATTTATATTTTGAATATGTTTATGTGTATATTTGAATGTATAGTTATATGTATGATATACTATTATTTGTTATTTGTTAGTATTTATGTGCTGGTATGTAAATAAGTCTCTATTATATTATTATGGGATTTGTTTAATAATTTGACATTGTATAAGACTAATATTAATTTAATAAAAGAATAATATAATATTATATGCTAATATGCTAATTTGAAAAATCAAAAAACAGTGATAAAATTGTAATAAGAAATATTAAATTTTAAAATTTTAAAATTTTAATTAAAGAGGATCATTAATTATTTAATTCAATTAATTGATTTAATAATTTATATATTAAATTAAAATAATTATTAATTATTCATTAATTTTAATTTTAATTTTAATTTTAATAAATTAATAACGCATAATATAATATAATATATTATAAAATAAAATAAAAGAACGTAAAATGTGATCTATATATATAATTAAATAAAGTAATAATAATTTATTAATTTCATTAGAATGATCAATTTCAAGAAGTCTATTAGCTTAAAATAAGAAATATCAAATAAATTAAGAATTAAAGCAGAAACCCCCTTATCTTCTAAAATCTACTAAAAAAGTCCAAATGAAAAGTTCTTATTAAAATTTATAATAAATTTCATTTAAGTTAGTTTCACGTTGTAACTCAAAATGTGACTTCAATTCTCTAAATTTCCATAGGAAAATCCTAATAAAGCTATTTTAAACAATTTTACATTTGGCTTTAAAATTCCTAATAAAAATAATAGAAATAAAAATTTTAATTTAACTGCATATATGGTAATGTTTCTTTATTTTACTTATTTCACATATCCAAAATTAATTTATTTTAATATGTTATTGTGTTTGAATTATTGAAATAATTAATGCTCTACTGAATTTAGAAGCTCTAAACCTTAAGTAAGACTATATTAGTTTTGCATTAATAGGTTAAGTGGCTCTGAGCAGTCTTGTATTTGATTGCCCAAGTAACTTATCTTTTGTCAACCATTAGTAGTGAGGATGATGACCAAGTGATAAGATTATTAGGTGATAAATGTGATAGAAAATTTGTGTAGTGACACAAGTCCACTTCTTATGATGATAAGGAGAAGACTAAGTAGAGTGATATAAGAATAGGAAGAAGAAAAATATTGCAAATTAAAAAAAATAAATTTACATATTTTTTAAAGTAGATTTTCTGAAAGATAGAAGTCGCATGGTGGAGTAGTTGGATAGTAAGACAGAAATCAAAAGCAAACAAAATTGATATAAAGAGTTATTTCAACAACAAAAATGACGTTATACAAGAGTCTCATGGGGAGGATATGCCGGATAAAATCATGACCTCGACAACGTTAGCATTGGAAAAGTTGATTTGGTAATGCCTAAACTATTGTCCTTGCTACTGACACTGAAAACGTGTGTCTCCTTATACTCGTCTATCGACTTTTGGAGAGTAGTTAATTGTGAGAGAAATAATTTCATGGGTATTTAGTTGAAGTTGAGATTAAGGTTTTGATAGTGATTGTAATGACTAGTGAAGTAGATGTATTTTTCTTATTAAATGTAATACCATTAGAACTCAAAGGAAGACTAACCATGTTTAATGAACGAGTTTAGGAACTGAGAGTGTCTGTATCATGAAAAGTAAAATTTCTATTGATCTTTAATTAATTACTCTCGCTCGTGTTAAAAGATTTTTGCATTGGATCTTTCATGGTGAGTCAGGATAGAAAGCTAGAATATATTCGAGAAGTACTTCCTTTTTCTAAATAATGTTCCTTACGAAATGCATTAATCTTCATCCTTATCTTTAACAGTTGAATACTTGAATTTTCTTAACATTCTTGTACTTTTCCTTATTTGGTGATAGTCAAATTTTACAGAAATCAACCCATATGTCTTCTCCAATCTAGAGACCTCTTTGAATTAGAGAAGTTGTATGGTTCAGATCTTTGAATTGGAGAAGGCATATGAGTTGACTTTCATAAGATTTGGCTGTCATCTACTGTCTAGAAGAGCGTACGTAAGCATGTTAATAAAATTTGTACATTTAACTATTGAAGATAATGATAATGATTGATATATTTCACAACAAACATTGCTTTTGGAAAAATTGTGCTTCTCAAATTGTACCGAACATGATTGGTAATCTAATTCATCAAGAGAAAAACAAACAAAAAAATTATTTTAAACACGAGCATGATTGATTAAAGAGCTTAAAAGAAAAATGACTTGTTTTTTATACTGATGCTCCTAGTTTGTAGACTAATTTGTTAAATTTAGAAAGTCTTTCCTTGAGTTTCATATTGTATTACATTTAATAAGAGAAATATATATGCTTTCACTTGTCATCATCATCACTCTCAAAATCTTAATTTCACTTTCGTCCAAATTCTCTTGAGATTAATTTTTTTTTTGCTACTCTTTAAAAATCGTTACACGACTGCAAGCAGACACATGCTTTTTGTGCCACCAACAAAGGCCATGATCTTGAGGCTACCATCTCAACTATCCTAGTTCTAATAACGTTGAGCATTCAATATTATCTAAATATTTCTCTCCAATATTGATTATGCCCAAAGAATAACACAGTAGTTGTAGCACAACTTTAGGGTTTCAATTTCACAGAGAGACAAATTAAAAGAATAGCTAAAGGAACAAAGAAACTAAAGAAAAATATTAAATGATTAATAATAAATAAAGATTAAATTTAAATGCAAATTAAAGTGAAGCAAAGTTACTAACGAAAAATGTACTCAAATTTGATGAATAGTAAAGCATCAGGAATCCCTTGCATAAATTTGGTATTTTTAATTATTCTTAATTCATTGAATAACTCAATTGGGAACTCAATTTTCAAAATTCCCAATCGGAAAGTATATGTTTATAAACTAAAATTAAACCAAATGTAACCCTTTAAAAAATCATTCATCACTTTTAGAATACGTAAATTATTATTTCTATTAAGAAAATTTAAGAAGAACAATAAACTCAGAGAGCGATATTGCAGCAAAGAAGTATATCAATATAAATAAATAATTAATCCAAATAATCAAAGAACTAAACCATTCAATAGAAAAAGCATGACTGAATACATAAACAGAATAAATTCTATGATTATTCTGAGAAGAAAATATCAACAATGAATTAAGAATGATAAAACAAAAGAGTTTTAGTAATTGAAAATTAAATATATAAAAAAAAATAAATTAAAAATATCATCTAGTGTGCAAGTTCATATCCCTAGCCTAGCCTTACTTGAGAATTTAGTTCTCCATACTATGATGATAGACAAATAAATTCTAGAGAAAAAGCCTTCAAGTATGTCATCTCTGCGCGTCCTTTGTCCTTTTCCTGCATTGCATCACTTTTCTCCTATTTGTCTATTAATAAGAGATTTTACCTAGTAGGAATATATCTTACACAAAATCTCCTTAATTGATTTCAAAATAATGAAAAAATATAGATTGGACTTAGGAAACTAAATTTAAGAAACTCAATCTCTTTAATTGGTCTCCAAATAATAAAAAGATATTAATTGAATTTAAGAAGCCAATTTTAAGAAATTCAATCTCCTTTTATTAAAGGCTGCCAAATTTTCATCTTTTTCTCTCTTTATTTGTTGTGGGTCCAAGTCTTTATTTCTTCCTTTAATTAAACTTGTTGCCAGATTGCCATTATTTTCTTCAAGTTTTTTTTTTAACAGATTCCCTACAATTATCACAATAATTAAATTAATAACTTCTTTAAATAAATAAATCAATAGTATTATAAAGTCATTAAAATTAAATATAATGAGATATAATAATGCCTATTTTTATAAGAAAAAATAGATAAAAATTGACATTATCACAACCCTCAATTAGCTTATTGCTAGTCCCTAACAATGAAAGCGACTTAAAATAAAGTTTAAAATAAATCATATCTCCAATCAATCTAATCTAATCTAATTTATCTTAATTTAGGAATATTAGTCATGCATCAGAATACCACAATTCCTACAAAAACTCTACCATCATCAAATTCAAAGTGTGTGAATAATATAACTACCATGACATATACTCATTGTCTCTAAATATCATAACTAGAATCCTTATCAGAAAACATCTTTCAACCATTTATAATCCTCACAAGAGTTACACTCACCAATGAAAATCACTCAGAAGTATGATGTCACTCATAGCGAGTATATATGAGTACAGTAGTAGGCACAAATTAAAACAAATATATCATATATAAAATGATAGAAAGAATACTGAGAAAATTGAACAAATATCGTTTTATGAAAAGATGCCAAGAAAAGACTTTACATCACACCTTGAGATTAGTCATGTATATTGGAAGAACCATGCAATCCCTTAAGATCAAATATGACTTTATTAAGCTTGTAATGTGAGTAAAAGGAAAATATGAAGGCTAAGAAAAACAATAAAAATCAAAAGTATTTCAAGAATATTTAGAAACTTGATTTCTACACTTTGAACACAATTTTTGTTACCTTCTTTCAATCACTTTTTTTTTTTACTTCTTTTCTCAAAAAAAAATTCAACTTTATAGCTTTTCAAATTTTTTTTCTCTTGCTTTCACTTTGCCTTCTCTTTTTTTTTTTCATTTTTCTCTTTTTTCTTTCCCTTATGCCTTCCTATTGCAATAATATTGCTTCTTTCTTGAAATACTTTGGGAAAGTGTTAAGAAAGAAATGCTCAATAAATAGGCTCAAAAGGGTGACTAGTGGCAACATGTGAAAGAACAAAAATATTATTTCAAGGATCAAAAAAAAAAAAACATGGCTTAATATCATCTCTCAAGGGAACACACAATTCTATCAACTTCCATGACATCAGATTAAATGTAAGTGTGATATAAAACTTCTCTTTAGTTAAACCAATAATAAAATGATTTAGTGAAAAAAAAATCATGAGCACCACAATAAATATTGGATAACCAAGAAAATACTTTCACAATAAAAATGAATGCCTCAAAAATCACTTGGAAAAAATATAGTATCTACATGCTTTCATCAAGTTCTCTAATTATTTCAATTTTTCAACAAAGAGACATGTAGAAGCAACTATGGATAATGTGAAATAAGTTGAGTAAGATGATAGGAAAAATTTTCTCACAAAAGTGGCATAATGATAACATGACTAAAATTCAAGTAACTCTCACCCTCATCAAAACCAAACATTGTCCTCAATGTTTCAAATTAAATTCAGATTTAAGAAATAATCACCAATATGCATCAAAGAAATTATTGGGAAAAAAATAAATAGAGTAATGGGGGAGAAGTCATATACCTAAAATGATTAACAATTAAAAAGAGAAGACAAGAAGAGGATAACTACACCCTGATAATGGTTAGCAATGACAAAAATAACAAAAAAATAAAGTAAAATGAAATAAACAAGCACGCAAAATAATTTTTTTTAGCTTTTGAATTTTTTTAAAAATTTTTTTGTTGACCAACACTATTTACATCATTATACAAAGGCTTCGAAATCGGGGAAGAACTTAAGCCGACTCAATAAAAACATAAATGAAATACTAAAAACTTATCTTAGTTTTGGTAAACAAGATCGTCTACCAAAGTCTCTTCTATATCTAGATCCTTCAACTCAAGTTATGACTTCAATCGTTGACCATTTACCTTCATCCAAATTAATTTTATGAGAACAAACCAGGAGACTAACACATTTTATATTAGCAATGCTCCAATCTTTCTCAGGTAACACCTTAAACTTTGGTTGCCATGCCCAAATGCCATAATCCTGAATTCTATAAAAAAAATAACATAAATATCAACTACATTAGATGGATTACTAATATAATCAAATTCAAAATTAACAAGAAAATACTCAAATGGGTCAAAATCATAGGTTGTAGAAACTCCCTTATCCATGATTGAGTCAATCATGTATGTCTGGTGACCCTCGTCATCATCTTCTAACTGTCTTGCAATATGGAAGATATTCACCTCGAAAGTCATGTTTCCAAAAGACAGTTTCATGAGCTCATTCTTACAATTAATAAGAGCATTAGCAGTGGCAAGAAAAGGTTTACCTAAAATTAAAGGAATTTTCGAAGTAGTATCAATAGTAGAGCTAGTGTCGAGGATTAGGAAATCAACAAGATAATAAAATTTGTTAATTTGAATTAGAACATCCTCTACCACACCTCGGGGTACTTTGACTGAACGGTCAGCCAATTGTAATACCATAGTTATGGGTTTGATTTCTCCCAACCTCAACTGCAAATAAATAAAATATGACATTAGATTCAAGCTAGCTCCTAAATCTAGCAAAGTTTGCTCAAACTTATGATTTCTGATGTTGCATGCAATGGTTGGACAACCAGGATCTTGGGAGGAATCCGATGCTCAATTAGAGTAGTAACTTGTTTTGTTAGGAATACTATCTTCTTCATATAGTGCTTCTTCTTAACTGTACATAAATCCTTGAGAACTTTTGCATAAGTAGGAACTTGTTTAATCATACGCAAAAGAGGAAGATTGATTTTTACTTGCCTTAAATTCTCTAGGATTTCATTGTTAGAATCCAAAATTCGCTTGCTTGATTTTAAAGCTTGAGTGAATGGTACCTTAATAGGACTCTTTGTCACCTCAGGTTCCTTGGGTAGCTCAACATCACTACTATCTTGATTATTTTTCACATCTTCTGATTTGTTCGCTGTTGGGATGTGTAATGACTTACCACTTTGTGTCACAATGCCATTCACATCCTTCAAATTCTCTTGTGTGATGTGTTGACTATGGGGTACGGACTGAGCTTGAGAAGGGAATTTTCCTCGCTCATCACACTCAAGGAGTTCGTCAATTTGGACACTTGACTTTTTATCTCCTTGTTTTCTTCAACAACTTGTGTAATCAAAGATTCAAACTTTTGGTTAGTCTTGCCTTATGCCTTAATAAAAGCATGCAAAGTGTCTTCTAAAGGACTCTTAAAAGATGAAGGTGCATGATATGATGTAGGATATAATCTAGGGGGCTATGCAGGAGACAGATTTTCAGACTTCCAGCTAAAATTGGGGTGATTGCGCCACCCTAGATTATAAGTATAAGAGAAAGGTGTAAAAGGCTTCTTGTACATACCTATGGCATTACATTGTTCCTCGTACATTCCTTTTATCTCAGTAAATGTGGGACATTCTTAGGTGAGGTGATCTACCTCGCCACACACAAAACATGGTTTAAAAGATTTTACATGATTAACCACTTGTGTTGGCTTTAAGTCCTTAGTCTTTAATACCTCTAGCTTCCTAGTAAGCGTCTCAACCTTAGCCTTTAGGTTATCCTCTTCCCTGAGAAGGTAAATTCCACCAACATTTGGGTTTCCTATATGTCGTGGCCTATTTGTGCTCTCAGTAGCACTAGGTCCAATCCAAGTGTGAGCATTTTCAGCAAGCTCATTAAGGTATTTTATGGCTTCATCAGGATCTTTTTGCAAGAACTTACTATTACACATCATCTCCACAAATTGAGGTTCGCTAGGTGTAAGTCCCTCATAAAAACAGTGTTACCAAGTGACCTCAATACTCAAGAGGTGGGGTGAATTGAGTATGAAAACTAAGTTCGTAAATCTTTCGCAAATCGTTTGATAAACAATTTTCGTTGAAGCTAATTGATGATTAGAGATGATTGGATATAAAAGATAAACACTTTCACTTATAAATGCAATAGCCAAAGGTACCAATATTCAAGCAAATCAATAAAATAGTACTTAATATAAAGAGAAGGGTTTAGAGAAAATAAACACAATGATTTATCCTGGTTCGATCACCAATCCACTTGTGATCTACGTCCAGTCCCCAAGCAACAACTTGAGTTTTTCCACTATATCTTCAAGTTTCAATGGGTGCTTGACAACCACTACAACATTGAGCACTCAACACTTTGGGATACCTCACCCTTGGAGCTTGAGTCTCTTCAACTAAGAGATACCTCACCCTTTACACTTTTGGAGGGATGCATCACCCTCTTTACAAAATAGTAATGATATATTGAATGAAGCTCTCACTAGAGCAGATGATTACAAATTGAAGCTCTAATATGCTCTCAAGGATTTTTCAAGTTTTTACCAGAAAATAGAGCAAGAAATGGATTTGAGTGTTGATTCACGTTTGGAAGTATAAGTGTTCAGTTTTTGATTCAAGGTCAACCTCAAATAAAGACCCAACTTTGGTATTTATAAGTTTCTCAATTAATAGAGCCGTTGGGGTGTTTTGACCATGCATTTAATGCATTTAATATAGCCGTTGGACATTGTCAGGGTTCGTGTAATCGATTACACAACTTATGTAATCGATTACATTGTTGTTCCAACGTGTTCTTGGCTTTCTGGCTCTGTGTAATCGATTACATTATTGGTGTAATCGATTACATGGCTTCTGACTTTGCTTGTAATCAATTACAATATTCATGTAATCGATTACATGACTTCTGACTTGCTGTGTAATCAATTACCATCTCCATGTAATCGATTACATAACTCTTTGAACATGTTCTTGCCTTTCTGGGCTTGATGTAATCGATTACATATATTGTGTAATCAATTACATGACTTCTGACTTGCTTGTAATCGATTACATTGATTGTAATCGATTACATGGCTTCTGTTTGTTGTGTAATCGATTACAAACATCATGTAATCGATTACATTGGCCTTTGAACACATTTTTCAAGTCCAATAAAGCTTGTAAGTCATTTCTAACACTTTGAGACAATTGATTAAACATAAATCCTTTTAAGAGTGTTAGATTTAAGATAGAAACTCAAGTTTTCTTGAAAGCCATGTTTAACTTTGAAATTTTCCTTTTATTTTGAAATGATATATTGAAAAACCATTTGAGAAATCTTGAGAGCATTTAACATAAATGTTCTAAGTCTTATAACTACATAGACCTCTTGACTTCTTTCTTTTGATCTTGATTTTTCCTTTTGCGCTTGATCTTCTCTTTTGCACTTGATCTTCGCTTTTGCCTTTGTTATCATCAAAAACCATTTGACATGCCTTAGAGACATAAGCATTCACATTCTCCCCCTTTTTTATGATGACAAACTAATCATAGGAAAAAGAAAGAGTTTTTGCATTTGTATATAATAGACATTTAGGCGCAATACTCCCCCAGAGTTTATACATGATATTGAGTTAGATTTTGCATATAAAAAGCTTAAGAGCTCAAAAGCTCAATAACTCCCCCGTACTCGTGCAACCTTTAATTAGATTTCATTTCATTTTTTCTTATTTTCTCCCCTGTTGGCATTATAAAAAAGACATAAGCATTTTAAAGAAAAAATGGACAGCATAACAGCTATATTTCATGATTCCCCAAATTTTTCCAGAACAAGAGATCCATAGCGACTAATCAGTCCAATCAATATTATCAAACAACCAATCATTCAAAGTAGAAACAAGTTCATATATCATTAATCAGTATGTACAAGGGAATTTATCATTAATCAATGTGTACCAATGTTATAGTATTAGAGTCAAAACAAAATAAATACAAGGTAGTTATAAAAAAAAAGCATCAAGGCAATGAGTCATGATCACTGTCAGTGGCCTTGCTGTCACAAAAGACATCACCCTCGAGATCCGCAGCAGTGTCTCGTAGATCATCATCATCATCGCTGGGCTCAAGATCGTCGTCAGAGTCCAGAAGCTCCTCATCATCAGCAGGAACTCCAGATGGACCAGCGAAGGACAGGGGAACCGGAGAGGCAGGGGATGTGGGAGGTGCAGCAGCAGCGCTCTGAGGAATAGGAGGTCCACTCAGGAGAGATCGAATGAAGGCAAGCTCCTGATCAGAGTAGTCCATCCTCAGCTCAAGGTGGTCAATCTTCTGCTCAAGGTGATCCATGCGTGTGTTTACATTAGCGCTCAGGTTGCGCATTTCTTGGAGCAGGAGATCAAGAGTAGTAGAAGTGGGAGCAGAAGCAGGGGCAGGGGCAGGATGTTGAGCCTCCTCATCATCATCACTAGCTGAATCGTGATGGATATGATCAAAAGTGCCATGAGCGATGTAATGCCACCTATCATCCACCTTGTATAGCTGGAGCTTCTTCAGAGTATGCAACCCAATTGATTGTGGTCCCTTCGAGTTGGTGTCCTTAGACTCTTCAGCTAGCGAAATGCGACAGTGCTCGAGGATTGTGGTTACCAACATGGCGAAGGGGAGAACAGAGTTCTTCTTTTTCTTGACGTCCAGTATATGCTCTAAGATGTAATATCCCCAGTTAATTGGCCGCCTGGTGGTCATTGCTCATAAGGCCACCACATCATCCTTGAGGACTTGGGAGTAATTCCCTCCCCTGGGAATCAATCCTCGGACCAACAGGTAGTGAAGAACCCTGTTCTCCATAGTGAGGCCAGTGGCCATGATTCTTCATTTAGGATCACTAGGGGGAGTAGCCAGTCCTAATTAATGAGAGAAGAGTAGCCTTGTGCTCAAATTCATGCCCCCAAACATTGGCATTTCCACAGAAGTGAGCTCCATCAGGAGTGAGCTTCGTTAGCCTGTACCATTCATCCATTGATAACTTTATTTGTTACTTTTTCACTTCAGAGATGATACAATTATCCTCAACTTTCAGGTTCGCATAAAAGACTCGCACAAGGTTAGGGTAGATGGCTTTCTCTATGCTTAGGAAACCTAGCAAGCCTAAATTTTCTATGGTTCTAAAGCTCGCTAAAGGTTCACTCTCGCAGAAGGTGATGGGAAGATACCTGGGAGAGATGATCTTGCGAAGCTGGAAGTTTTTCCGGAACAACTCAGCTCGCTTCACAGTGGAGAAGTGTCTCGTGAGGTCTAGGCCAAATATGTTACGTGAAGAGCCACCAGAGGACCCTGCAATGGCAGCCCCTGTTCTTGGGCGTTTTGAACGATGAGAAGATTCAGCCATTGATGAGTAGGAGTAGAGTGGGATGAGTGGTAAATGGTTAGGGATGAGTGAGGAGAGAGAGAGAGACGAGGTTAGGTCAGAGAAATGAAGATGGGGTTCGTGAGAGAAGATGGGGAGATTTGGGTGAGGGATGTGAGGGATGTGAGGAGATTTGGAGAGATGGGCTATGTGGAGAGGGGTTTTCCGAGATTAAGAGAAGTGAAATGAGGGATTTTGATGAAGATTTGAGTGAGAATGAGAGATTTTGAAATTTGAGAGGTTTGGGGTGCGTGGGAGCAGAGGAGGAGGACGAAGAAGATGAATAGGTTCTGAAAAATGAGCTCTACGCGCGTCAGAAACCTTTAAAAAACCTTGTGTAATCGATTACATTAAGTGTGTAATCGACTACATACATTCTGGTGGGTATGTAATCGATTACATTTTTGGTGTAATCGATTACATGCTTTCTAGGAACCTTGTAATCGATTACATAGTTAATGTAATCGATTAGCTGAGTTCTAAGTTGATTGTAATCGATTACAAAAGGTATGTAATCGATTACATGCTTTCTAGGAACCTTGTAATCGATTACATAGTTGATGTAATCGATTACCAGCACCCTTTAACTCAGATTTTGCATTTCAAACAGCATATAATCAATTTTAATTCATCCAAAACAGTTCCAAAACAGCTTAGATCAATTTAAATCATCATGCAAACATAGAAACCAATCGTATTATGATTCAACTCACATAATTGATCAAAATTACCATTTTTACCAAGAATTTCACTATTTTTGGTGAAATTTTGAGGATGTTAAGTTGCTTGGGAGTCTTGGGCATGAGGGAGCACCTGCAAAACAACTTAGGGGAAATCTCCGACGCTCAAGTTAGTATTGGATTCAAATATAATGAGAAATTCAGAAATTGTGCAGTAATTTGGCATGATTATGCAGAAAAATGCAAGTTTATGCATTAGTTTTAGGATTATGCAGCAAATAGTTAATTTATGCATGAGTGATCTAATATACCAAGTTCATTTCTTATATAGAAAAATACTTCTTTTGCTAGGAGTTTAGTGAAAATGTCAGCTAGTTGCTTAGTGGTTTCTACAAACTCAAGCATACAATCACCCTTTTGAGCATGGTCTCTAATAAAATAATGTCTTATTTCAATATGTTTAGTCCTAGAATGCATAATGGGATTTTTGGACAAATTGATTGCGCTAGTATTATCACATCTTATGGGGATGTGATCAAGCTCAAGACCATAGTCCAAGAGTTGTTGTTTCATCCAAAGGATTTGAGAACAACAACTCCCAGTTGCAACATATTCAGCTTCAGCTGTAGACAATGCTACACTATTTTGCTTCTTGCTATGCCAAGAAACTAGTGAGTTTCCAAGCAAGTGGCATGTCCCACTAGTGCTCTTTCGATCCATTTTACATCCAGCAAAATCAGAATCGGAGTATCCAATAAGACTGCATGAGGCACTTTTAGGGTACCATAAACTCATTTGTGATGTGCCTATTAGATATTTCATTATTCTTTTAACAACACTTAGGTGTGATTCCTTAGGATTAGCTTGATATCTAGCACACATGCATACACTAAACATTATATCATGCCTACTTGCAGTGAGATAAAGGAGTAAGCCAATCATACCTCTATATTTTGTAATTTCTATCGATTTACCTCCTTCATCCTTGTCCAAATAGCAAGAGGTGCCCATAGGAGTAGCCATATGCTTGGTATTGTCCATTCCAAACTTCTTGAGCAGCTCCTTGCAATACTTGGATTGGCTTATGAAAGTTCCTTCTCTTGTTTGCTTGATTTGGAGACCAAGGAAGAAATTGAGCTCACCCATCATAGACATCTCAAACTCACTTTGCATAATATTTGAAAATTCTTTACAAAGAGAGTTGTTAGTAGCTCCAAATATAATGTCATCAACATAGATTTGAACTAGAAGTATGTCATGCATTTTATGTTTTATGAAAAATGTAGTGTCAACCTTGCCTCTAGAAAAACCTTTTTCTAAAAGAAATTTACTCAACCTTTCATACCAAGCTCTAGGAGCTTGTTTCAAGCCATACAAGGCCTTTTTCAGTTTAAAAACATGGTTGGACATTTCAAAATCCTCAAAATTAGGAGGTTGTTCTACATACACCTCTTCTTGTATAAAACCATTTAAAAATGCACTTTTGACATCCATTTGATAGAGTTTGAAATCCATGATGCAAGCATATGCAAGTAGCATTCTAATGGCCTTTAACCTAGCTACGGGAGCATAAGTTTCTTCATAGTCTATGCCTTCTTCTTGATTATATCCCTTAGCTACAAGCCTAGCTTTGTTTCTTATTATTAAGCCTGTTTCATCAAGTTTGTTCCTAAAGACCCATTTGGTGCTAATTATAGGATGATCATTGGGCCTTGGAACTAATTCCCAAACTTGATTTCTCTCAAATTGGCTTAGTTCTTCTTGCATGGCCAAGATCCAATGCTCATCATTAATGGCCTCATTTATGTCTTTAGGTTCAACTTGAGAGACAAAGGCTAGGTGATTACATGCATCTCTAAGTGAGTTTCAAGTGATTACCCCTTTTGATACATCACCTATCACCTTGTCGAGAGGATGATATCTTGAAGTCCTCCATTCCTTGGGTAGATCCAAGATTTCTGAATCTTTTTTCCATGAGTGATCATGAGTCTCTCTTCTTCTTTCTTGGACTCTTTCTCTTGATTTTTCAAGTGCGTCTTTGCCAAGATTTCTGCAACATCATCAACAAGCTCCTTTCTCGGTTCACTTGGGTTAGTTTCATCAAATGCAACATGTATGGACTCTTCTATGGTCATAGTTCGTTTATTATAAACTCTAAACGCCTTACTATAAATAGAATAACCAATGAATATTCCCTCATCAAATTTCGCATCAAACTTCCCCAAGTTATCCTTTCCATTATTCAAAACAAAGCATTTACATCCAAAGACATGAAAATGTGACACATTAGGTTTCCTTCCTTTATACAATTCATATGGGGTTTTCTTTAAAATTGGCCTTATTAAGGCTCTATTCATAACATAACAAGCAGTGTTAACCGCATCCGCCCAAAAGTACTTAGGAAGGTTGGCCTCATTGAGCATAGTTCTTGTCATTTCCTCTAAAGATCGATTTTTCCTTTCTATAACACCATTTTGTTGTGGTGTTCTAGGGGCAGAAAAATTATGCTCAATGCCATGTTCATCACAGAAAGTTTCAAATTCATGATTTTTAAATTCACCACCATGATCACTTCTTATGGATGCAATACAAAAACCTTTTTCATTTTGGATAACTTTGGCAAGTTTTCTAAATGATTGAAAAGCATCATTTTTGTGGGCCAAGAATAATGTCCATGTAAACCTAGAAAAATCATCCACAATTACTAATGCATAGTAATTCCCACCAAAGCTCATAGTTCTAGAGGGCCCAAAAAGGTCTATGTGCAAAAGTTGTAAAGGTCTAGAAGTTGAAACTATGTTTTTAGCTTTAAAAGAGACCTTTACTTGTTTTCCCTTTTGACATGCATCACAAAGTTTATCTTTTTCAAATTTGAGCTTTGGAGGACCAATCATTAGTTCTTTAGAAACCAATTTGTTTAAGTGATCCATGTGAATGTGAACAATTCTTCTATGCCATAGCCATGAATCATTTTCTTTACTCATAAAGCATTTAGCATCATTTGAGGATATATCATCGAGACTAATCATATATATATATATTATTGACTCTATGACCAACAAACTTAACTTGCTTATCATCATTTCCCTCAATTATGCAACAAGAAGAATCAAATATAACTCTATTGCCTTTATCACACAATTGACTAATACTAAGCAAATTATGTTTAAGTCCCTCAACAAGCAAAATATTATCAATAGATGATGAAGGGACCTTACCAACTTTGCCAATTCCAAGAATCTTCCCTTTGTTGTTATCACCATATGTGACATGACCATGTTTCTTGTGTGTAAGGGAGGAGAACTTGGAACCATCACCGGTCATGTACTTGGAGCAACCACTATCAAGATACCAACTTGAACTCTTGGTCTTCAAGCACACCTACAACACACATTCAAGTTTTAACTTTTGGTACCCAAATTGTCTTGAGTCCTTGTGTGTTAGAATTAGGTATGGTGCCTTTAGGAACCCAAACTCTTTTTATTCCAACTTTAGTGTTTATGTTCTTTCTAACATTGCAAGTTGATGCACTATGCCCTTTCTTACCACAGTGAAAGCATTCGACAAAGGGACTACTTGAGGTATTTGAGGAAACAAAGAAGTTCATATAAAACTTTTGATGATTGTTTGGATTAAATCCCAAACCGGCTTTTTGAAAAACACATTTTTGTCTCCCTAACAATACATTCAAGTTGTCTCTTCCAAAAGTGAATTTTGCAAGAGTGTTATTCAAATCTTCAATTTCTTTTTCAAAAGCTTTGCATGATAAACAAGGTAATGACATGGATGTATTGTCATGTGAGGAACAAGTCATGCATAATGAATTAGCATCAATGAGTCCTAAAGTCTCATTTTCAATTTTAAGCTCATTTATCTCCTTAGTTAAAACAAAAACTTTGTTTGCCAATAAGGAGATTATTTTATTGGAAGACAAAACCATTTTTGTGAGCCTTAAAGATTCATCATGCAATTCTTGAAAGGCATCTTGCAATTCATCATAAGAAAGTGGGGGTTCTAGGTTAGAAGAAGTTACCTCGGTGTCGCTTTCTTCACTTTCTTCTCCTTGAGCCATGAGGAAAAGATGAGGTTCTTCATTCTCTGAATCGTCGGAAGAGCTTAAGTCATTGTCCTCCTAAGCTATATATGCTCTTCTTCCTTTCCTTTCCTTAGAAGGCATTTTCTCAAACTTCTCCGTCTTCTTGAGATACATAGGACACTTCATTTTCATGTGTCTCGATTTTCCACATTCATAACATTTTGGAGGAGTAGAGGATCCTTCTCCTTTGTGATACGCTTTCTTTTGAGGAAAGGGTGGTCTTCTTTAAAATCTCTTGTTCTTTAGGAATCTTCCAAATTTTCTCACAAGGAGACTAATATTCTCCTCACTTAGCTCCACACTTTCACTATCCTCTTCACCATCTTCATCATCATCTTCAATTGTAGAGGAAGTAGCTTTGAGTGTGATTCCCTTCTTCTTTTTGTCATGCTCTTCATTTTGGTTGAGCCTATTTAGTTCCAGCTCATGTTCTTGAAGCTTCCCAAATAAAGTGGCTAGAGACATTGTTGATAAATCTCTTGATTCCGCAATCACCGTTATTTTGGGTTGCCAATTCCTACTGAGACATCTCAAGACTTTGTTAATAAGATCCTCATTAGGAAATGTCTTTTCCAATGAGATAAGATGATTAACAATATGAGTAAACCTCTTTTGCATATCTTGAATACTCTCACCTTAGTTTATTCTAAACAATTCATATTCATGAGTAAGAGTGTTTATTCGAGATCGTTTTACCTCACTAGTACCTTCATGAGTTACTTGAAGAGTATCCCACATTTCTTTTGCGATTTTATAATTTGACACCCTAAAGAATTCATCATACCCCAAAGTTGTGGTGATGATGTTCTTGGCTCTCAAGTTGTATTGAACATTCTTTTTATCATCATCGGTCCATTCATTTCTAGGTGTATTAATTTTCACACCATCTTTAGTTTGTGTTGGGACAAAAGCACCATTTTCAACAGCATCCCACACATCTAAGTCAATAGCTTCAATGAAAATTTTCATCCTTTCTTTCCAATAGGCATAACCATCCCCATTGAAATAAGGAGGTCTGTTTATAGAAGAACCTTCATTTGAAAAACCATTTGAAGCCATCACTTCTCTTGAAGCTGCTAAGCTATTTATACAAGAGTCTAGCTCTAATACCACTTGTTACCAAGTGGCCTCAATACTCAAGAGGGGGGATGAATTGAGTATGAAAACTAAGTTCGCAAATCTTTCACAAATCGTTTGATAAACAATTTTCGTTGAAGCTAATTGATGATTAGAGATGATTGGATATAAAAGATAAACACTTTCACTTATAAATGCAATAGCCAAAGGTACCAATATTCAAGCAAATCAATAAAACAGTACTTAATATAAAGAGAAGGGTTTAGAGAAAACAAACACAATGATTTATCCTGGTTCGATCACTAATCCACTTGTGATCTACGTCCAGTCCCCAAGCAACAACTTGAGTTTTTCCACTATATCTTCAAGCTTCAATGGGTGCTTGACAACCACTACAACCTTGAGCACTCAACACTTTGGGATACCTCACCCTTGGAGCTTGAGTCTCTTCAACTAAGGGATACCTCACCCTTTACACTTTTGGAGGGATGCCTCACCCTCTTTACAAAGCAGTAATGATAGATTGAATGAAGCTCTCACTAGAGCAGATGATTACAAATTGAAGCTCTAATATGCTCTCAAGGATTTTTCACGTTTTTACCAGAAAACAGAGCAAGAAATGGATTTGAGTGTTGATTCACGTTTGGAAGTATAAGTGTTCAGTTTTTGATTCAAGGTCAACCTCAAATAAAGACCCAACTTTGGTATTTATAAGTTTCTCAATTAATAGAGCCGTTGGGGTGTTTTGACCATGCATTTAATGCATTTAATATAGCCGTTGGGCATTGTCAGGGTTCGTGTAATTGATTACACAACTTATGTAATCGATTACATTGTTGTTCCAACGTGTTCTTGGCTTTCTGGCTCTGTGTAATCGATTACATTATTGGTGTAATCAATTACATGGCTTCTGACTTTGCTTGTAATCGATTACAATATTCATGTAATCGATTACATGGCTTCTGACTTGCTGTGTAATCGATTACCATCTCCATGTAATCGATTACATGACTCTTTGAACGTGTTCTTGCCTTTCTGGGCTTGATGTAATCGATTACATATATTGTGTAATCGATTACATGACTTCTGACTTGCTTGTAATCGATTGCATTGATCATGTAATCCATTACATGGCTTCTGTTTGCTGTGTAATCGATTACAAACATCATGTAATCGATTACATTGGCCTTTGAACACATTTTTCAAGTCCAATAAAGCTTGTAAGTCATTTCTAACACTTTGAGACAATTGATTAAACATAAATCCTTTTAAGAGTGTTAGATTTAAGATAGAAACTCAAGTTTTCTTGAAAGTCATGTTTAACTTTGAAATTTCCCTTTTATTTTGAAATGATATATTGAAAAACCATTTGAGAAATCTTGAGAGCATTTAACATAAATGTTCTAAGTCTTATAACTACATAGACCTCTTGACTTCTTTCTTTTGATCTTGATTTTTCCTTTTGCGCTTGATCTTCTCTTTTGCACTTGATCTTCGCTTTTGCTTTTGTTATCATCAAAAACCATTTGATATGCCTTAGAGACATAAGCATTCACAAACAACTCACTAAGCGCTAATTCTCATACCCATGGTGAGGACACATACTCAACAACTCCTTAAATCTCTCCTAAGGCTGATACAAAGTATCACTGCCCTTTTGTATAAAGATGAAGATTTGCCTTTTTGAAGTGTTGGTCTTATGTTGGGAAAAATATTTATTAGAGAAGGACTGAGTCATCTTATTCTATAAACCAATCGATTGTAGTCTCAGCGAGTATAGCCAACTCTTAGCTCTATTCTTCAAAGAGAAAGGAAATAACTTAAGTCTCACAACGTCGCATTTTAACTTTGAAAAGTCGCAACTACTTCCTCAAACTCCCTAATGTTCAAATATGGATTTTGTTTTCCAAGCCATAAAAAATAGGAAGTAACTGTATCATTCCTGTTTTAAAATCCAGTTGGGGAGTATTAGTTGAAAAGATGATGCATGATGGTGTGCCTGTACGTGTAGGGTGGAAGGTAATCTTGAAGGGTCCTGGTGGATTGATCTCCATGTTCGCTCATTTCCTCAGAATTAAAAGTAGTATCAAACAAATAATTTGAAAAATCAAACTCTGAATCTGACACAAGTCTATGAGCAAACCGACCCAAGGAGTCTCTATACCTGTGCATGCAAGGTAGAGAAAAAAAAATAATGCAACACGAAAAAAAACTACAAAAAGAAAATAAAATAAAATAAAGATGTAGCAAGCTAAAAAAATAGAATGAAGCTACCATCTTTACAAATTGCTGAAAAGAAAAATTGTCTAGCAATTCTTCTACCGTCTCCCCGGTAATGGCACCAAAATTTTATTATGCCCAAAGAATAACGTGGTAGTTATAGCACAACTTTAGGGTGTCAATTTCAAAGAGAGACAAATTAAAAGAATAACTAAATGAACAAAGAAACTAAAAAAATATATTAAATAATTAATAGTAAATAAAAATTAATTTTAAATGTAAATTAAAGTGAAGCAAAGTTACTAACGAAAAAAGTACTCAAATTTGATGAATAGTAAAGTGTCGGGAGTCTCTTGCATAAATTTGGTATTTCAATTATTCTTAATTCATTGAATAACTCAATTGGGAACTAAATTTTCAAAATTCTCAATCAGAAAGTATATATATTTATAAACTAAAATTAAACAAAATGTAACTCTTTGAAAAATCATTCATCACTTTTACAATATGAAAATTATTATCCCTATTAAGAAAATTCAACTAAAACAATATACTCAGGGAGCGATATTGCAGCAAAGAAGTAAATCAATATAGATAAATAATTGATCCAAACATAATCAAATAACTAAATCATTCAATAGAAAAAGCATGATTGAATCCATAAATAGAATAAATTCTATGATTATTTCGAGAAGAAAATATCAACAATGAATTGAGAATGATAAAACAAAAGAGTTTTAGTAATTGAAAATTAAATACATAAACTAAAAATAAAATGAAAATATCATCTAGTGTGCAAGTTCATCCCTAGCCTTACTTGAGAATTTAGTTCTCCATACTATGATGATAGATGAATAAATTCTAGAGATAAAACCTTCAAGTCTGCCGTCTCTACGCGTCCTCTACCCTTTTTCCTACGTTGCATCACTATTCTCCTCTTAGTCTATTAATAAGAGATTTTACCTAATAGGAGTATATCTTGCACAAAATCTCCTTAATTGGTTTCAAAATAATGAAAAGATATAGATTGAACTTAGGAAACTAAATTTAAGAAACTCAATCTCCTTAATTGGTCTCCAAATAATAAAAAGATAGTGATTAAATTTAGGAAACTAATTTTAGGAAACTCAATCTCCTTTTATTGAAGGCTACCAAATTTTCATCTTTTTCTCTCTTTATTTGTTGTGTGCCTAAGTCTTGATTTCTTCCTTCAATTAAACTTGTTGCCATATTGCCATTATTTTGTTCAAGTTTTTTTAACAGATTCCCTATAATTATCACAATAATTAAATTAATGACTTCTTTAAATAAATAAATCAATAGTATTATAAAGTCACTAAAATCAAATATAATGAGATATGATAATGCCTATTTTTATAAGAAAAAATAGATAAAAATTAGGCATTCTCAAATATAATATGGTACAATATCATTTTCATTAGTGTCATCATTCTTCATAAAATATTTCATTTGCTTTTAGTATCTTTCTTATTCTTCAGCTTCTCCACTAAGGGGCTTCAGTTCGCTAGAAAAATTACTTCATAAAATAGCATAAATTCATTATTATAATCCACAATATTTTTTCTCCTTTTTTATATATCATTACCTAGTATTGTCCTCATCATCATAAGAGTTGAAACCATTTTCAGTACGCAAACTTTTAATCATATCAACCACTTGAAAATGTTATTATTAGAGTCATCATTCTCATTATCAATGGAAAATGAAAGATGAGTAGAGCAATCAAATCTCGGACTGCTTAGAGTCACTTATATAATGATTCTGGCTAATTTTTCACCAAAAATTTTTACAATAATAGACATTTTTTGGTGGAATATCCACCTTCTATAGGAAAATGTCGTGGTCTAACACGTTGCGATATTCTGATGGATTTTTAGTTCCAGTAAGCATTTTTTTGGAAGCAAAAATCCATCAAAAACTTCAATTTCTGATGAATTTCAAGGAATTATTGGCGAATATGGTAGTCAGTAATTCATAATTTTATTGCAGTGTTCAATTTTGATTTTAAAATATTTACCTGCGTTATCTTTATATACCCAAATCCTCTATCTTTTTCTTAAATTTCTTTAAAAGCTTTAATGATTTTTTTCTCGCCATTTAAATGTCTTTCTCTTACTTTTTTCCTTTTATTCTTTTTGTTCTTTTTTTTACTTTTTAATGATTTGTTCAAATTGTACATGATAATGTTAATTTTTTTATAATCACTAAAACTTTATAATTACTTTAGAATTATAAATGGATTAGGAAAGAATATTATCAAAGCAACAATAATATCGAAACACTACCAATAGAAGAAAAATATGCAGTTTGAAATAAACAAAATATTTTATTTGTGAAAAGTGCTCAAAATAACTCATGAGAGATCTATACAATAATTCTCATAACCACACTAGCCTTTAATTTGTCCAGAAGCAAATATAATGCTTAACATCAAATCTTGATAATAATTTGTATATTCATTGAATTTTACTAATGCATGAACCTTAACTTACAGTAAACTTTTCAACCAAATGGCATGCAAAATAATTAACAATAGCAAACATTAGTCTATGTCTAGGAGGATGGCAAAAAAAAGAGTAGTAAAGAATGGAATGACTTAACTTATTAAAAGTGTATTGGGGAGCTGTTGTTTGAAAGGAGGAAGTGGTATAGCAAGGGAGGAATTCCTCAAAACCTTAAATTCTTGTCCCTCCAAATTGGGAGGTCAATGAGGGAATGACATGAATTTCATTCACCTCCTTCATTAAACTTATCAAATATTTAAACAATGGAGTGACATGTTTTTTCCATTCCATTTCTTGTCTTTCCATCCCATTTCATTATGAGTCATTCCCTTCTATCCTCTTTTAAAACTCCCAAGCATACTTTTTTATAAATTTTCGTAATCTATTCAATATAGAAATAGAACAAAAAGACAATCAAGAACTTGATCTCTTTATTTATATAATTTTAGCTAAAGGTGAAAATGAGTTGAACTGAGTCGAGTCAAGTTTTACTTAGACTCAACTCAATAACAAATTGAGTTCATTTTCTTGGCTCCATCTCAACTTACCATAAACTCACGAGCTAGCCAATGAAGCCAAGACACCAAAGTAAACGAGTGCTTCTTAAGAGAAAATTAATTTGGAAGTTGAGTGTCAAGTTCTTTATGATTTGGCCTTAGAAGGCTTCACCTATTTATTGCTTTTCCACCTCCACAAAGGAGGTGGTGGAAGATGGTATGAAGCCAAGTGTATGGTGAAAATGAAATTCTAGAAGTTTCTCTATCTAACTTTTAAAATATCTAGATATTTATAAGGACTACTATAAATATCAATAATAAATATCTTAGATATTTACAAGCAATTTTCTATAGGTTCCTTTAGAGCCTAATTGTTTTAATTCAAGGATTTATATTGTTCTTAAACTCTCATATTCTGAAAAGCATAAATGCTTCAAAATGTCTATCATATCAGTGTCAGATTCATACACATATTGATCATATCCTTAAAATATCATATGTTGTTAGCCTACATATTTTAGTCATTTTATTTTTAAATTTTTGAGCCAATACCAATGAAATATCATCAAAATATAATAAATACTAGTTTGTTATTATGTCTGTGCTGGTGCAACTCCAACAATATGTACTTCTATTACTCCTTGTATTAATTAAGCCTTTTATGTTCAAAGAGTTAGGCTTAAATTTGTAACTTGATAAATTTTTTTCCACATATTTTGTTAAAAAATGATGCAGCCAAAACAAGAAATTAAGATCAAATGCTAATATATACTAAATTAAAACATTTTATTATTATTATTATTATTATTATTATTATTATTATTATTATAAAATTTTTAACTAACTGAGTTGTAATTAGGCTTATGAGCTAACATGATTCATTTTAAAGCCTAAAATTGGCTAATTGTATAAGAAAAAAGAAAAAAAGTGAAGTGATGTAGAAGTTGGTAGTACTAACACGTTTCTATGGTGCATAAAGGCTTGCTCGTCTTATGATTGATTTACATTTCAATAAGAAATTTTATTTTGACAAAAGAGTTTTTTGGAATCGTTAATATCAAAATTTAGCTAACTTTATAGCATATTTCTTTTTTTCGTTTTTAGTTTTTTATATATTACAATTGGACAAGAAAACTAAGGATATGCACAATTGTCCTTTTTTTAGATTTTTATGCATTTTGAAAGTATTATACTATTTCATTAAAAATATAATATGTGGCACTGAATAGTCATACATGTCGATAAATTTAAAATAAAATATTATTAAATTTATTTAAATAATTACAAAATTATTACGAGTATCACTCTCAGAGTATATAAGTATTTTCTTTTAAAGATAATTGTCTAATCTGGCATGTAGCTCACATTGGTCTTAACTTGTACATACATTTATAATCATATTAGATTTAGATTAGTAGTACCATAAATTTCGTTATTTTGATTAGAACTACGACTGTATAATCGAAATTAAAATCTTAAAATAAACAATGGCTAGAGTTTACATATGAATATCATGACACTGGAATGAGCTTCCAGATGGAAAGTTATATAAATATATGATATGATTTAATAGCTACTGCCAAAATCATTATTTTACAATATTTCACACGTAAGTTTAGCTATAAATATGTGTTCTTAATAAGTGATTTTGTGATTAAAGATATATATGATTAGGAGATTATGATTCTCTTAATTTTTTTTTCTCTTAAATAATTAATTATAAGAGAGAGAAAGATAATAAAAAATTATTAATAAGATTCAATTAAAATTTGTAACATTTTTTCTATAACCTTATTTCTTTTTTTTCTACAATTAATCACTTAAAAAGAAAAAAATTTGAGAAAATCTTCATCCATGATTAGGTATGTGAAGAACAGATACAATCAATTTAATGGGTCCATGGCCCTATTTAGTCATGTATCATCTCATCGGATGTCACTATTCTCTATTAATTATAGTAAACTGTCTTGATGTGAGTTTACATATTTTTTTATCTGGTTGACGTGATTTTACTTTAGTTGTTAAAGGAAAGGATTTAATTAAATGCCATTTAAGGTGGCATCTCCTCTGTGGTCCAATTCTTTTAATTTAGGATCAAGTGACTTCCTCTGAGGTGATGTCCGTAACTTCCTTCGTGGATCTCGGCCAAAACATAAGAAGCTTTGTCGAGATCTCGACACTTAGGAAGGGGGAGGAAAAACCTTTGTGATATAGTTGGATATCATATAAGGTGTAGTGGGCCGAGGTCCGTATTAGCTTCTTGGCTTCTTTAGGATCAGTAGGCAGGATCCCGTCATGTAGATAATCGACGATGGGCTTAATCTACTCATGTTTCTCATTGACCAACATTACGATTTTTGTTTCTTTTATGCTTGGTGCCGCCAAGGTTTCCTAGATAACAGATCAATTGTTTCTAGGACTCTTGGTGCTCACAAGCTTAGATAGTATGTCGGTGCAAGAGTTATGTTCTCTTGGAATATGCTCAATCTTTGTCTGAGTAAAGCCTTTGAGGAGCTCTTTTACTTTTATCAAATATTTTTGCATCAGGGGCTCCTAGGCTTGATATTCTCTAAGCACGTAAGAGGTTACTCATTATGAGTTGCTAAAAAGAACAATCTTGGTTGCTCTTAGATCCTTTGCCATTGTAAGTCCAATGATACATGCCTTATATTCAGCTTGGTTATTTGAGGTAGGGAATTCAAACTTCAAGAAGTATTCAATAGTTACACCTTCACCATTTTCTAAAATGATCATGGCACCACTTCCCTTGGGGTTTGATGAATCGTCAACAGATATGGTCCATGTATTTCCCTTGGGAGGCCGGGGTCCTATTTTAGTTCAACGACGAAGTCGGACAAATCTTTAGCGTTAATAGCTTGTTGTGGTTCATATGTAATGTCAAACTCGAAAAGTTCTATTGACTATATGATCATGCACCTTGTGATTCTGGCTTGTGTAGTACTTGTCAGATTGGATGGTTCGTTATCACAACAATTGGATGGCATTAGAAGTGTTGTCGGAGTTCGCGAGCCATTATGAGGAGTGTCAGAGCTGTCTTCTCTATCTTTTGATAGAGAATCTTAGGACCTTGGAGGACTTTACTCACATACTAAATTAGGTGTTGTCCCTCTTAGGTTTCTTTAATCAACATGGAACTCACAGCTTCCTTATTAACTGAAGGTAAATATAGAAAGTCTTGCTAGGTTTTGGTTTGGTAAGGATGGGGCGAGAAGCCAAACAGGTCTTTAGGTTTGTGAAATCTACTTTGCATTCTGGAATCCACTCAAAATGTTTCCATTTTTTGAGAAGTTTGAAATGGGGAAGAGATTTGTGAGTGACTTTTACCATGAATTTGGTAAGGATAGCAATCTGTCCTGTTAGTTAATGGACTTCTTTAACAGTTTGAGAGCTACACATGTTGATGGTTGTCTGGAAGCTATTCAGGTTTGCCTTTATGTCGCGATGTGTCAACATGAAGTCCACAATTTTTCCTGCTTGCACATTGAAGGCACATTTCTCCATATAGAGGTGCATATTATGTTTCTGGAGTTACTAGAAGACTTCATCGAGACTCTGGATGTGGTTGCTCTATGGTAAAGGTTTTGACGATTATGTCATCAATATACACTTTCAATATTCTGCCTATTTGATCTTAAAAAACTTTGTTCAACATGAGTTGATAAGTTGCCTCGATATTTTTAAGGCAAATAACATGACACGATAGCAATAACTAGCTTTGTCCATTATGAACACTATTTTATCTTCATCATCTGGGTGCATCGGGATTTGCTTGTATCCCGAATATACGTCCATGAAGGAGAAAAACCAAGATCCAGAGGAGTTGTCCACTAAGTTGTCAATATTGGGAAATGGGTAGGGGTTCTTTGGACATACATTGTTGAGGTCCATGTAGCTCATGTACATTCGCCACTGTTGGCTTTTTTTAACAAGGACAACATTAGATAACTAGGTGGTATATGCCACCTTTATGATGAAACCAGCATCTAGGAGCTCTTTCACTTGCGCCTCAATGATCTTTTGTCTTTATGGGATAACTTTCTACTGCTTCTAGATATTAGTTTGGCATTTGGGTGAATGGAAAGCCAGTGAGCAATGATGTTTGGATCTAAACCTAACATGTCGGCTAAAGTCCAGGAAAAACAATCCTTGTTTCTTTTTAGGAACGCAGTTAGCTGGTCCCTTTCTTCCTCTATGAGATGTCCGCCAACCTTGGTGATTTGATTCGACTTATCACTAAGTTGTAAGGAGATGAGTTCTCCCTTTAGTTAGGGTAGTGTATCTCAAATCTCTTCTCTCACTTCCAATTCAGCCAAGAGGACATGTGGGTGGTCCATAGTGGCCTGATTTGGTGCACGTGGTGTGATTTTTGAAGGGGTTTTCTCAATTGTTAGGCTAACATTATAAGCACTTCTTACTGCTACTTAATCCCCTTTGATTGTGATGATCTCATTGTCCTTGTTTAGGAACTTCATAGCCAAATGTGTAGTCGACACCATGGTTCCAAATGAGTTTAGGGAAGGGCAGCCTAGGATTATATTGTAGGTGAAAGGGTGGTCTACTATTAAGAATCTCACTTTCGTCGTTTTGACCTTTGGTTTAGCTCCCAAGGTCAGGTGTAGTTCAATGTACCATTTTGGGGTGATCTTGTCACTAGTGAAGCTGATGAGTTTGCCTTTGTATATTATGAGATCCTACTTTAGGAGTTCTAGCTTTTTATATAAGTCCATGAACATGATACTGGTCGAGCTACCTTAGTCCATAAAGATTTGTTTTACCTCAGCATTGGCCAAGATCCCATATATAACCAAAGGATCTTCTTGATCCGGGATAGTTCTACCATAATCCTCACTAGAGAAAGATATTGGTGGCGTGTTTTGTAATCCAAATCTCGTTTTAGAGATTGAGCAGGAAGCCACACTTAGGACAACTCTTAAATGCCATTTTTTTGGCAGAGTTCAATTCGCCACCTCCTGCAAAGCCGCCCGAGATGGTGTTAATGGTTCAAGTGACTTCTTTATGGCGGCGATCCTCTTTGTATGGGGATTGATCACATGGGGGTTTGCTTTCTCAATTTTTTCTTGTGTCCCAGAGAGAGTTTTTTTCTTCTTTGATCATTTCTGGGAGGAGTTTATCTTCTCTAGTATGGAGATAGGCTCCGACGTGGGCTAGGACTCCTCTTTTTGTAGTTCCATGATCCACGATGATTATCCTCATTTCATACACAGTCTTTTGTAGTGTGTCTATAGCCACTACAATAGTCATAGTGCTTTGACTTGTCTTTCTGAGTGTGTTTCTTTAACCTTTGGTGTTGGTTTGGAGGAGGTCCAAGGTGGACGTTGTTTCTGAGCCTTCTTTAGTTGGGAATCCTCATTCTTATCAAGCTCCTTCTTAGCACTATTCATCTCTTCCATGTTAATATATTTTTCAGATTAACTTTTGAGCTCATCCAAGTCCTTAGGATTCTTCATGGCAATGAAAGAGGTGAAAGGTCTATGATGGAGGGTGGCTATGATGGCATGCATAATGACTGCTTTGTCAAGGTCCTTTATCATCAAAGATTCCTTGTTAAATCTATCCATGAAGTCTCGACGAGGCTTGTCTTATCCCTACCTGAAATTAATGAGACTGCATGAAGTTTTTGGCTGCATTTTACTTGCTGTGAAGTGCAACAAAAATTTTGTAGAAAGCTCATTAAATCGATTGACAAATCTTGGAGGTAGGGTGGAGAACTATCTCAATGTGGCT
This sequence comes from Ormosia semicastrata, assembly GCA_029884595.1. NCBI lineage: Eukaryota > Viridiplantae > Streptophyta > Magnoliopsida > Fabales > Fabaceae > Ormosia > Ormosia semicastrata. The sequence goes on along the minus strand of JAQQTO010000035.1, from coordinate 669,901 downwards.
TTTTCAGGGTTGAGGGGAAAGCATGACATAATACGGGATCAGTGGCCCTATGAAATAACATAGCCATCCAGAATGTGTCCAAGTGTGCTTGGGGGTCTGTTGTTCTGTTGTACGAATCAATATTCGTTGGAAACTTGAATTCCCTAGGAATCTGGATCCCAATAATAAAATCTAAGAAGAGGTGATTAAATTGGTCAGGGTTAGGGTCAGGGTCATTAGGCTGGTTAATGGGTTTCGCCCCAGCGGAAGGTTAGTGATTGACGAGTTCTAACCTTTCTACAAAGATAATGGTCAGGTACTAATCATTGCAACTGGGGCCGGGATTATTTTCACCCTTCCATTATGCATTCACCGCCCTCTGGAGATTTATGATATACCTTGCTTGCTCCTCCAATCTCTTATTCTGACGTCAAATGGCATCCATAGGATCTTAGTTAGAGGTGAGAAGGGGCTTCTTTACAAGATGATGCCTCCAACGATGGGAGAGGTTCTTCATTTTGGTGGAGCTCCCCTTGATGTCGGGGGTCCTAAACGATGGAACGAAGCTTGCTTCTAGGATTTTGTGACACATAATGGTTGGCTTGGCTTTGAGGTTGCCTTCAAGGGTTCTTGGGTGGCAATGGAGGGGGCCTTATTTTGGTGAGTGACAAAGGGTTTTGCTCGATTTCGTTGTGCCTCTTGGTTTTTAGGACGATTCTGGTTCGTAGCAGCTTGCTTGTTGGTGTTAACCATGGTGGAGATGGGAGTAGAAATTTAGATTTTACCACAAATGTTGCCAAAATTCAGAGTCAGGATCAAAGGTATGTACCTGATCTCACCTCCAAGTGATGGTAGATAGAGGATTCCTCCTTAGTGCAGTGGCAACAGTGGAGTGAAAGGTAGTGTACCTGCAAGGTGCTCCAATGCTCAAGTTAAAGCTATGCACTAGGAGAGACGAGTGTATGGAGAAGATACATACCTAAATAATTTAGTCCAGTATTTATAGAGGGGTTGTTTGTAGGCTAAGAGTATATGAAAAAATATTGTTAGATGTGATTAGGATTTAGTAGTTTTTAGGAGATAAGATCCCAAAATCCCCTAGTCTATTAGGGATTAGTTTAGGATAAGATAGTAGACTATTAATGAGTAGCAGTTACCTATGAGGACTCTTATAACTAGAGGTCATAATTGGGCACGCCGTGTTGGGTCATTCATGTTAGGCCTTGATCCGGGATACTGGTCCAGAATAGTACTCATTAAACATTTTATTGGCAATAGTTTTTTTTAATAAAATTTTAAATATTTATTATAAAACCAATATTTACTAAATAATTGACAACTCACTTTAGGTACTATAGTCATTAGAGTATTATGTTTTGGGTTTTTTGGGGGGATTTTCTATCTCGACTCTTGGTTCTTTGATTGTTGTCTCCTTAGAAGCTTCTTCTACCGCTTCTTTGATTATTTCTTCATAATATGACCCTTGAAGGACTTCTCTTATTTCTTTTACATTTGGCTCTTCGACTATGGGATCTTCGATAAGCTCCATTTCTAATTTTTCAAGAATCGGCTCCTTGGGAGGAACAATTTCCTTCTCTTTTTAAGTTGCCAGATCTTCGATCAATGGAGAACTCGTAGATTTATCCATGGTCAAAGTAGGATCACTAGTGGTCTAGTCGCGAGACTTTTCCTCATCAACATTGATAGTTGTTGGAGGATTATACTTTTTTTCCTCTTAGATCCAATAGTTTTGATTCTGCTCCCTTTGGTTTTTGCAACCTTATCTATGCTCGAAGACGGAGGTTACATAAAAGAAAATAAAATTATTAAACAACAATTGAATAAATTGTGAAACTTTTCAAATTTAGAATATGTACCTTCATATGAAATTGCTTGAAATGTTTCGAATATTTGATATTTGAAAGTGACTTTGAGAAAACTTCTTCGAAAGGAGACATATTTAAGATCACATCAGATGAAAGTATTACCTCAGGGGAAAAAACTTTAGAAGTAGTTGAAGAACTGGTCTTTTTGCATTTTAAAGCGATAATTTCCTCTTCAGAGTCCCAATCTTCATATTAGCCTTGAGGATTTTCGACAACCTTCACACCTTTTGATACTGCAAATAAAAAGTAGAAATTTAATTAAAAGGAAACATAAATATAGAAAAAGATAGGAAGAAAATTTTACCATAAGGTGGGTGTTTAACTATTCAAGTACTACCATCAAGAAAACCTTGAAATTCATCTAACTAACACTTGGTAAAAGTGACTTGTTTTTACTTGGTTTCATAATATACACCTATCGCCCCACTAGCTGGATCAAGGTACTAGTTAGCCATGCCAAATTGTGCATTGGGCAATGAGAGATATTTTGGAAAAGGTGGATAGTAGTCCTCAAATCTTGCTAAAGGATTCAACATCAAAATGCCAATAAACTTGGCATAATATTTTTGGTGATGTTCAGTTTTCTTATGTCGAAGTACTTGTTCAGCTTCTCAAACCACCAACCTCACGTTTCGAGGATCCCACTTAACTTTGAAATATTTTTTGAATTTAAAGATTTCTCCAATATGCATACCTTTAATTCTCTTCTTTGGATCTCTACTCTACACAGAAGAAGGTTGGTTAGTCATCCTCTTGAAACAAGTTTTCAATTCAACATAACAAGACTCTGAATAATAATGATGCCACTAACCAGCAAAGTCAATAAAGACGAAGGAGCTAGGTTGACAATCAAATGGATTAAATTCTTTGTTTCTCTTCTTTTCATTTATTCAAAGGTATGCCCTCAGATGTTTGTTGGTGTCAACATAACTATCTATGAGTTGATGGTCTTCTTCCATCGAGATTGGAGTGGGCACACCTTGTGAGAAACCAAATTGCCTAACTAAGGTACTAAGAAGATAAGCATAGATATGTGGTTTTTTTCAAGTGAGGGAGGCTTGGAGTAATAACTTGAGGACACAAAAAGTTTCTCCATAAATCGAAGTTTACTGCTTGAGCTCCAGTGGTTTCTCCGAAAAAAAAAAGGTTTTTTTAACCAAGAAAGACCATGGGTGTGAACAGCAAAAAGGGTGATGAGTGTAAAATACACTCATCTTTTGAGTTTATTTATTAGGATTTTTAATTTATATTTATTTAGTTTTTATTTTTTATTTCTTTTATTTTTTATTTATTTTTTAAATAATTGTCTTTTCACCTATGATTATTTGAAATTTTAGGATAAATCATCGATTTTGTACAAAAATAAAAAATTTCTAAAGATAAATATTTGAAGGATTTGAATATTTTGAGATAAGAATTATACTATTTATGTATGATATGAGTGAATTCTGTGCCCATTGAATTAAATGTATTTTTATTGTGTTTTGTAGGAATTTAAGAAAGAATCAAGTTAGATTCTTAATTGAAGCTCAAATAATCTCTACTTGATGACCAAGTATCTCTACGTTTAATGCAAAGATTTCAAGGAGTTTCTTAATTTGAGTAGAATATTTATTTCCTAATTTATATGGATTCAACAAAAAAAAAAAAGAAACAAAAGATTTGGTCAAAGATTAATTAAGAGATTAGATCGACGCACTGTTTATGGTATTAAAAAACTAATAGAAAATCTTACAAATTATTTGTTGAGATCGATGGCAGATTCTACTATCTAGTGGGTGAGAAAAATCGTTCGAGTTAGATACAAAAAGCTATCAGCTTTTCTATAAAAAGAAAAAAAAAGTATAGCAAAATAGCTCTCTTTTAGTTCAGAAAATACATAAAAAAATAGAGTTTTGAGAGTCTCAAAGGTAGCGAGGGGACGAGCCCTGGGAGAGGAGGAGGAGCCATTACGGAGCTCTCATGGAATTGACAATCGAATAACCATTGAAGACTCTTTGGTTTCTTCTCTATAGTTCTATCATGATGAATTCTATTTCCTCTTCCTATCTCTTCTTCTCTTTTGTCACGTGTAGCTAAATTCATGTGTTGCTAGGGTGAAGATGTAACTTGATTCAATCGACATGTATTAAGATTGTATTTTTAATTAATTTCTTTTCTATTCAATTTGAGTGTTTATTATAGTTCTTAATGCTTTTATGAATTGACCACTCATAAATTGATCTAGTGAAATGTGTGTAGAATCGGAATGTTTGCATATGACTTAGACCATAAATAATAAGTGTCATGATTTGTAATCATCTAAGAATAGAGGTTATAGGTTGTGTGGGAGAATTGTGATATTTTTCATGAAAATCCATAGAGTGAAGGTCATGCAATTAAGAGTTGGGGTTTAGATTAAGAAATTGACTAGACTTTGATAATTAAAGAGAATTAACTCGCCAAGAAATTGAGTTTTAATTAATTAAGAGATTATCCTCATCAATTGAATGACTAGAAATTAATTAGAATGAAGATCCCAAAGCTACTCTATAGTCTATAATAGATTATTGAATTATGTGAAGTCAAATCCTTACTGTTTTAATTTCGTGTGTTCTTGTGTATTTTTATCTTTTATAATTTTATGTCTTTAATTATTTTGAATCACTCTTAATTATTAGTTGCCTAAATAGTATTAATATTAATATTATTTTTTGTGATTTGGTGCACTTGTCAATATCACAACAAAAGGTAAGGTTGAAATTACCAGAATCAATCTTGATTTAGTGAAATAAAGAAAAGAAAACCTTAAAGTATTTAACTTCTTGACCCTTTTTAGAGCCATAATGAAGATGGGAATGTCTAATACCTTCAATGTCTCGAGAAACATTCAAAGGAGCAGAACTAGACAAGTGTGGATCTAAAACAACGTTAAGCCACAATTAGAGAAGCCAAAAAGGACTACCTAGATTGGTTAAGATTATGTCTTCAAATCGAAGGGCAGAAATAGCTTCACCTATAGATTCAAAGAATTGGGCCTAGATGAGTTTACTCAAACAGAGTTTGCACCCTTCATATATAAATGCTACCAAGGGAACAAGAGCTTTAGGTATTTGAAAGGACCTAGTGTAGAAAACAAATGCACTAAGCCAAAAGAGATGGAAAACAACATGTTCACCATCTGAAACTCCTTAGCTTCATCATGGTTGTTTATGAAGTGATTGTAAGTGAGTTTACTGGAATCGAACTTGGGAATCAATTCAGGAGACAATGAAAGAGTAATAATTTCTCTAATTGGCTTTAGACCTGCAATAATAGCAAGGTCAAAGAGAGTAGGTCCAATCATACCGTAAGGGACATGAAAGGAATTGGTGGTCTTGTCCCAAAAAAACAAAGAGTTGGAAAGCATCGAAGGATTATAATCAATGTTATCCCTACTCCACTGAATAAAATAAAAAATTCTAATCTCTTTCCAAGGATCGCCTTTATATTTTTTGACTTTATTAAGCCATTGAAGGTAGTTACACCTATTTTAAAGGGCAGAACTACAAAAAAAAAACTTATCAAATCTAGCAAAGAAATCGATTTTCAAAGACTCTCTGGAGGCAAGGATGGATTCCCCTTCCTAACAAGGGAAGAAGTGAGCAACGGAAGGTAACTCATCACTAGGAATGTTAGGACTAAGAAATGCATACCAAGTGTTTGCTATAGAGAAATGGATTAATACATGGGATTTCCAAAGCTCAGAATTGTCCACTAAAGGATCAGGAGCATAGAAAACTCCTTCTTTAGAGATTGGAGTAAGCACATTTACTGCATCAGGAAGATGGGAAGCTTCACCCCCAGAAGTGGCTTGAGAGCTTGAAGAAGCCATTTCAAAGAATTTGTTGGAAATTTTGTCTAGAAGACAAAAGTGAAAGGGGAAATTTGGAATAGTTCAAGGAAGAAGGTTTGAGTTGCAAGAAATCAAGGTAGTGGCTATGGAAGTTTTCTTTAGAGAGAACGCCTAGAGAAAATAGGACAAGAAAAAGAGTATCTTTACTAATTGGGGGAGAAATCCTTTTATAAAGGGATGTTTGTATTTTATCAAGGGAACTTAATGGAGGTAACTACCATGCCTCCTGAATGCTCATCGTGAGCAATGGGATTCCCTATAAAATGGGTGGCATTAGTTAAGAAAGTGGGAGGATCCACCCACTATTCATTAAATGTGAAATTTTGAAAATTAATTAATTTTTCCCTCTCAAATGTCTTTTCATCTTATATTTGTCAGGTTGAAAAGATGAAAAGACTTGTTCTCATTTCTGTGCGCAAATATATAATAGAAAATATTATATATATGCAAATCGAAAAGATATTATTCGAGAAAACAATAAATATTCATCGCTTTCAAATTATCAAGAGAATGAATATTAGGGGTCATTTGTTGGTATAAAGTATACATTTTTTTCGATTTAAACTTTTTAATAGTTTCGATTTTGTAAGTCAGACTATAGATTGAAACATATTTCAATTTGAGTTGATAACAAGAACAAAGAAATCAAAATTTAGAAGTTTTCACCAAAAGAGAAAACAACAAGTCATTAATTTCGACATGAGTAAGCTCAATAGATTCAACGAAACCTATCTACTTTGATTACGTAACAATCGAAGAGGCAAGTTATTTGAAGATCGAAGGAGCATGGAGGCTGCTAACACTTAGGTTGAAATTCTGTCATATATAGAAGAGCTTAGGAAAAATAGTCTTCAAAGTAGTTATAGATTTGAAGTTTAAAACTAAAATTCAAAATGTTGTGATTTGAATTTGAATTTAGGAAGTTAATAACGGTTGAGTATGTAATATCAAGACATGGTAATCATTGTTGTTAGTTTAGGAAGTTATTGATGACAAAGACACTTGTCATAATCTTGTTAGAATAATAGTTACCACCCTTGTCTATAAATACCAAGGGGTGGAGGCATTTAGATTGGTTGGAAATACTAGCATAAATTCTTTCACAATTCCTATCAAGTTTATCGCAAACTAAAAAGGATATTCAAAGAAAACTAGTCAAGTGTGTCTTTCACCCTACTTTACTTCTGTAATTTTTTACATTTAATACAAGTTTAAAGAAATTCATTTACAGTCTTTGCAATCCTTTTCACTTCGTGATCGAATGATTAACATAATCGTTTGATTTCTTTACTTGCTTTCTTTACTTTCATGCAAGTTTCATTTTCTTGTATCTTTATTGCTTTCGTTTAATTATTTTCTTTTAATTTACTTGTATTCTTTTCATTTAAGTCAAATTTATCATTCCTACTAGTTTCATTGCTTGTTCTTTATTTGCTTTATTCGATTGCGTTACTTTTCTAATTAAGTTTATCTTTTTGCAAGTTTAATTCTCTGTTCTCTATATGCTTTTTTTTCATTTATTTGGCAATTTCGATTATATTGTTCAATTTGCTTACTTGTCATTTTGAATTGCATTATTTATTTCATTTATTTAGTGATTTGCTTAATTGCATTTCTCTAACACTCTTTGCTTTTCGATTATCATACAAGTTTACATTATTTTATTCTTATTCTATTATTCGAGTCAACATTATTCTAGACATTCTTAAGATTCACAAATTAGTAAGTACATGAGAGTCCTTAAAAGAAAGAGATTCCCTTCTTAGGGTGATAATAGGAATCAAGATTTTTCTTTAACAAATTTTATACTAAACTGTATTACAGCCCATTCCAGGAGAAGGATGCTGTTACAGGCTCGAGCTCACAAGCGCTGGAGACTTTTGGCCATTAGATGATTACATTTTCTTGAGAACGCTCGATCTGTATCCAAGTAGCTCGATCTGTGCTGTAGGCCGGCTTTGCCTTTGCCAGGACATTAAAGGAGAAACTCGATTCACCACTCACCACTCACCAGCAGCAGAGGGAAAGGGACTGATCACTTATATGGTAGCAAATCCATATAATTGTTCCTGAAAGCAGTTAACGTCACCCACATGATTCACATGGAAAACTCCGTAAAATCATTAACAAACACCATAAATTTTGAGTGTCATTTTCCTTTTTCTTCTCTGATAAATATGTTTTAATAATTTATTTATTTAATTAATTGGACGGTTTCATAGTTACAACACACAGTTGGATGATGATACAAGGAGAAAATATTAAAAACCTTAAAGGAAGAACAATAATATTTGTCTTAGTTGGCCGGTGCAACGTCAAATGTTTTGATATATTTAGAAGTTGATCCAAATCTCTACGTATCCCAACTTTCTAAAATGCCAATGAGCCCAATTATGTAGCTACCAAAGAAAGCAAAGCCATACAAGTGATAAACTCCATTTATAACATCAACACTATTATCAAAAATTGTTGGTAAACGTGAACTTCCAACTTTCAAAGTCAGTTTCCAATTCCGTGTTAGTCTCAATAGAGCTTAAAGAGAAAGCAACTCCCTTTTTAGTCTCTTTCTAATGGTGGACTGCTCACCATCGTCATTCATGTTGGTGCATTAGCAGTGATTATGATTTCCACAAACGCATACATGCCAAGAGCCTAGTACACAGTAAACTTTGGGGTAAAGTAGGATTGGATAATCCTTTTTTTCCCTTAATCCTACCATGCATGTCGGAGGATATTTTCGGTGCCAAAGTCGGTAGGGTCAGAAGACTCAACTTTCAAGCGTTAGTAGAATACCTGAACAGGAAACTGGCTTTACCTGGTAGGAAAAATAAACGAGAGGTCTACTAGTGCGAGTAAGTCAAAAACTTGAAAATGTAGCAACAGGATGTGGACACTAGACACTCAAAGAAGAATTAACCACAAACATAAAGATAGAGAATAAAGAAGAATTATTGCAGGGGCATGCATTTTTCACATGGCTGAAAATGAACCATCAACTCTAGCTGGTACGAGTTTCTGGTTCTCAGCAAGGACCGGAGATCAAATGCCACGCTGTTCCCCAACACGTTTTTTGGCCTTTTTTTTTTTCTCAATCCCATTCCATCACACAAAAATCAAACTCTTCCCATGATAGATCAGACAACCAAAACACAGAGAACTTCTATAATTCTACCAGAAGATTCAAATTAAAAAATGCTCCATTCTGTAGTTGAGACATAAAATCCTTCAAGAAGCAGCATACTCAGACAAACAAAAAACACAAATGAATAACATGATCTCACAGAACTCAGTGGCAGATATGCAATGCTGGTAATCACTGATAAGCTGAATAAGAACACCCAGAAATTTCATGAAGTTCAGTTGACATTTATGATAATTGATAAACATATATACAAATCTAGACACATAATATTAACACAAAAATAGTCCATTTTGACTTCATCAGAGCTGCTACCTATCTTTCCCCACAGATTTGGCGAAAAAAACTGTCCCCTAGTTCTAGTCCATTCAGCTTCCCAAATCAAATTACCTCAAAATTCAGACTAAGCTACCAAAAAGGACTAGCCAAAAATTAAAAAAGAACAGTATTTTACAGAGACACTATAATCTTATGGAGAGCTATGTATCCCAATGCTGCAGAGCTATCGTGTACCGCCAACTTTGGACGATAGCGCCAACAGAAGCTGCTCCTGCGTGTAAAACCGACTTCCCATGTTCACTGTTGCCTGCTGGATCATCAAATCATTCACTACCGACACACTGGCATGGTGCACATCCAGGTCCAGCTCCTTCAAAGCTGCCATCAACCTTGCCGCAGGGTGGTTCTTTTTGCTACATTGGATCCGAATCATCGCATCCCAACCGATAATCTTCACATCGATATCCAAATCAATCAGCTTGCTTCCAATTTGATTGCACATATTCAGCTCTTTATCAGGCGGAGATGTTGCCCCTGGATTTTTACTTGCCAGCTCAAGTTCCTTATTCGCCGAATCCAATTGCTTCTCCAATTCACCTTTCTCTGATTCCAGCCCCTGAAGCTTCGACTTCAGCTCGTTAATGTAAGATATGGCATCACCAAGAAGCGATGCTTTGTCCATCTTCGACACATTCGGAACCACAGCACGAAGAGCATAGAACCTCTGATTGAGTTTCTCTCTCCTCTGCCTCTCAGCTTCAACATGATTCAACGGCTCCTCTCTGCCATTCGCCGGCTTTCGCCCCCTTTTCCGGGGTCGTTTCTCCGGTTCCACCACTCTGCTGCTATCTGCCTCCTTCACCACAGAAGCTTCCAGATCCGAATGGTCAGAATCACCACCGCCGCCACAACCGCCGGAATTGATATTCGAAGCCGGTAAGATCACACCTGAAGTGAAGGAAAGCATTCCATCGTCAATGCTGCTCCTGGAAGCAGGGGATCTCCTCTTCTTGTTCTCCTCAGCAGCAACGAACTGCGACTGGCCCGAAAAGATATTCCCATTCGCGCTGTTGTAAGAGCTCTTCTTGCTTTCCCCGAAGCTCAGAATCTCACCGGATTCCGGCTTCAGGGAACTTGAAAAGTTCAATTCCCTCGTAAAGAAGCCCTGGTTCTGCGACTGCTGTGGCTGCTGCTGAGTGTGATTGTTGGGAACATGAACTGCACTTGGGGTTTCGGTTAAGGTACTGGAACCAGGGGTTTCGAACTGCAACGTTTTTGCAATTGTTGTATTTGTGTTGCTGTGGCTATTGTTTGCCGCAGCGGGCGCAACGGTATTAACGGAATCCCTAATCTCGATCCCACCAGGGGAAGGGTCGTTGAGCCAAAGGGAGGAAGGGTCGTTCTCGCCCTGATCGGCGGCACCAGAATTCAACGGCCACGAACCGCCATCAAGGCTGTTGAAATTGAACAGAACCCGCACCTTGTTCATCAGATCAGGGCTCTGGAAAATCAGCTCCGTGGACCCCAGCTCCACCACGCCGTTCGCCGCCGGTATGCAAACCAAGGTATGCAGTCCGAAAACCTGCCCCTGCCGGGCCCGCTCGCAGGCCGAGCCCGACAGGCGGTCGGCCCCGGCCACCCACACGGGGCTTGAATTGAAGAAAGCCTGCCCAGGCAGGCCGCCGCCGTTAACGAAGGATTGGGTCATCGACACGAGGAAGAACCACTCCGTGTCGGTGACCTCCTCGTCGACGGCGTCGTCGGCGGAGGCGGAAGGGCCTGAGATCAGGGAATTGAGCTCGCGGAGGACCTTCTTGCGGTGGTCCTGCTCGGCGGACGACGTCGCTTTGGGGGCTTTGCCTTTGCCTTTGTCTTCCTCGCCCTTGTAGTATCCGTCGCCCCAGCCGAGGAAGGAGGCGCCGGAGGAGTAGTCGTAGGAGGACTGCCAGAAGATGGCGTAGGTCCAGCTCTCCCTGGCGCCCTCGATGAGGGCCTGGAGACGCTGCTGGAGGGTCTCTTGGTTGAAGAGAGGCTCGGATTGTGCTGGCGGGGGGGCTCGGGTCTGGTCGGGTCCGGGAGCGGTGGTCGATGCGGCGGACTGTGGCGTAGGTAGCCAGAGGGAGGAGAGGTCGGAGGAGCTCATGAAGGCCTCCATGACGGAGGAGTTGTCGTCCGTCCAGAGATTCATTGTCGGTGGCGACCGATACTCCGTCATTCCATGCACCGGTCAGCCGAATTGGTTGGAAATGAAGTGTTTGTCGGGTTTTAGTGGCGGAGGAGGGAGTGAGAGTGGTGGCTGGTGGTCGTGGTAGGAGTCGGAAATGGTGGCTAGTTTACAGAGAGAAAGAAAAAGGGCGATAAGGTTAGTGAGTGGGGTGCATTTGTGTTTGGGATTTATTTGGAGTGCATTTGGGTTGCATTTTAGGTTTTGAGAGGATGAAGGGAGAGTGGAGTGTGAGGTTTCGAGGAAAATGGCACGCCGATTAAATCGCTGGGAGAGGGAAAAAGACGGCGTCTAATCTAACCCAGTGGAGTAAGCTGGGAGGAAATTTGAGGGGCGAAGAAGTAGCACGTGCGAACTACGTGGCATCTGGTTATTGGGTGCACGGAAAAAACTGTCTTGACTGATGCGAGAAACAGGTGCGTTCTGAATGGTCGATACGCTGAAGATATTATTTTATTCTTATCCTTTATTAAGTAACTTTTGCTGAGTATGTATTACTACCTATCTACTTTTTTTCATTTTTTCTTTTAAGATTAGAATTTAATTTTTTGAACATTAAAAAATGATATTATACTCATATATAAATATGGTGTAAAGTAAAAAGTCATTTATATAATATATAAATACAAAAAATTACACTCATATGTAAATATTGTGTGTCATAAAATATTATATTTAGGGTGAAAAAAAAATATTGTGGACAATAAATAGTTGGGTGTGTCCTGTAGGATAATTATCCACACTGCAGCCACCAATTTTTTTAAAAAATATATAGATATTCCTCTCTTTCTTTTCTATCTGACTTTGCTTTTTTTTTTCCCTATAAATGAGGACCCATGCCGCTTTATACCCATAAAATAAGCAACTAAACATTACTTTAGAGCTAAACATTATTTTTGAGAATATTATTTCCAGCTTGCATTACCTGAATTTTTCTTTTAAAGGGCATACCAGTTATAGAGATTTTTTATGTAATAATTTATGGTTTTAGTTTTTATATTTAAATAATATAATGGATTAAGTTTTTCAAAATTTAAAATTGTTTTTTATTAAATTTATATTTTGATCTCTAAAATATATTTCACAATTTAAAATATTTTTGCACATTAAATATGATTAATCAAGTTATTAGACATTTTCTATTTAAATTTTTTCTATATTGTCAAACAAGAGTTAAGCCCTATCCACCACCAAATCTCTAGCATTAATATTACTCTACAATTTACATGAACAAATTCTTATGGGAAAATGATGATTTTCAATTGTTTAGTTATGTAAGTCTTTATTATATTAAAATTTTCAATTTTAATTAGGTAGTCTCTGAATCAATTTATATGCAACTCAACTTTATTTCACTAAATTTTCATACTTTTAATGACATATTTAAATTAAAATTTAATTTTGATACATTATTAATATAAAAAAATTATAATTACTTCATTATTGAGTTTGACCATGATAAAATTTACATAAAATATTAAATTCATTAAATAATGTTAAATAATAATATATTTTTTTTACATTAACAATTTATCAAAATTAAACTCTTTAAATTATTTCCATAACGTTTTGTTAATTATTTGCAAGTTTTCTGTGAGGATTATTTCCAAGTTGGATTATAGACTTAACTCGCTGAACATGATTATTTCCATCTATGCTAATCTCTCCGTAAGAATCAGTGAATCATCTATCACTCAAGCATTCGTAATATTTGTTGAATAAAAGAATAATGGACTTATTAGAATGCACGTGAGACAAGGTCACACCTCATCTTGTATCGGAAGAGGAGAATATTTTCCTATTTCATCATTAAATCAAATATTAATATCAAATCATAACTACTTTTTTTTTATAAATTTTATTTTTTAAAATATTTTTTCACTTGATAAGTGAGATATTAATTTTTTAAAATATAATCAAGCACTTAAATAAAGACCTCTCTTAATGATATTATTTTTATTTTTGTTGAATATTGAATTAATTAACATGAAAAATATGATAATTAGTTTTACTGAAACAATAGTATCATAGGGAATGATTTAAGTCTTTAATTATTATTCTTGCAAATAGAACTTAGGTTGTGTTTGACATGAATAAAAATGAGAAATGATTTGATTTAATTTAATTTGAATTGATTTGATTTAATTTAGAAATTAAATTTTGTATTTGGAACTTTAAAAAATAAGATTTGAATTGATTTGAAAATCAAATTTTGTGTTTGGAATTCATTAAATTAATAATTGATTTTATTTTATTTTATTATTTTATATTTTAACCTTATGAAAGGTAATTAGAGATTGTTATTAAGGGTAAAATAGTCTATTTATTTTAAATCAAATCAAATCCTAATAAATTCTATCAAATTTGATGAAATTTATAAAACAAAAAGAATGAAATTCATGAGATTTTAAAAATCAAATCATTTCCTATATTTTAACATTCTAAATACAAGATTTAATTAGATTTGATTTACAAATCAAATCATTTACCATTTTTTTATACTCCAAACACACTCTTATATTTAATTTCTCATGTATATAAATACCTGCATACTACGTGAAATTAACTCAAGTAATTCAACCTTAATAAGTTGTTTTACAATTGTTCCTTATTTTTAAGTTGGTATCAGAGAGGGTTCCGAGCCAGCTTTGGTTTTCTTTTCTTCCGATTGAACCACCTTCAATCGTGTCAATTCTTACCTTTCTTTTTTTTTTTGCCACGTGTCCATTTTCTCTCTCCTCCTGCGGCTGTCTTCTCTGATCTGCACCTCTACACTCCATTTTTCCTCTGATCGACCACCACCGTGTTCGCCCCCTTCTGCTCGGCCTACCACCGGAACCAGGCTGTTACCAGAGCTTCGACGTGTTGTCATGCGCTAGTCGCCAAAATCTGCCCAACTTCAATTTTTTACGCGCGTGGGAATGCGTGAGACCCTCTTTTCGGCAACTACTTCCACCGGCCAACTCGTCGTGCCATTTTCAGTGAAGCCTAGTCCTCGCCGGCCTCTTCCACCACTTGTTTGGCCTCTGTCTTGTGCAAATCCCCTGTTTGGCCATCTGTTTCGCCTCTGTTACTGTGTTCTTGGATTTGCTTCTAGTTTATCTTGCCTTTTTCTCTCTCTGTTTGGATTGGTGGTATTTTTTGTGGTGGTTTATTACTTTCTACTATGTTATTATTATTCCAGCATCCTTTCCAAGTTATTTTTGGCCTTTATAAACCTCTACCCAACCTCTTTATTCGTGTTCTAGCATGTCAAAATTAAAGGTAACATCTTCCAATGGTGAGAAATCACCTGTACTGATCTCTCTTGTTTCTGGAAGTACTACTATGATTACTAAAGAGTTGACGGGTGGTAAGAATTATCTAGCATGAGTTTATTCTGTGGAACTTTGGTTTATAGACCAAGGATATGAAGATTATCTTATGAATATCCAATTTTGTCCAGGGATTTTTGTTTAAAAAAGAAAGAAAAAAAAGAAAAAAAAAGGGAAATAAAAAGAAAATGACTTAACTTTCACCCATTGACTCATTATTCAACCCATGACCCATTTAACCACTCATGACCTATTAACTCATAACCTAACCCATTGACCCATTATCCATCTCATAATCCATATGCCATTAAACTCATCCTAAATAAACTTATCTTAAACAAGCTCATCCTAAAACAAACTCATCTTAAACAAACTCATCCTAAAAAAACTCATCTTAAAACAAACTCATCTTAAACAAACTTATCCTAAACAAATTTATCACCATCACTCTCCAAACTCTATTTTTTTTAAAATACTCATCACCTACACGCTTTTGATACACACACATTTCAACCTAAAATAGCCTAGCCTTCACAAAGACTTCAGCCAAAGAGCTAAGAGCCTAGCCCTCCCCCACACACACTTCTACCTACAACTAACACCCTAGTCCTAGATTTTCTAAGCATCATGTAGCCTTATCTCCATATTCACCTCCATAACCACCCTTCATCCATCCACACCATGACCTCTCACCACTCAAACACCATCCCCTTACAACCATTTCATCTTCATCATCCTTCACCATAACCATAACCACCATCTCCAACCTTCACCCATCGATCCCAACCAAGAAACACCACAACCCGTGAATCACCATCCTCTAAACAACCACATAGCCTCCACACTGAAACCAACCACCAAAACCCATGACCCGGACTTGAGCACTACCATACGGCCTCCCACACTACCCAAACCACAAACCCACCGCCATCCTCTAAACTACCACACAGCCTGCACACCGAAACCAAACCACCAAAACCCATCAACCTGAGGCCACCGTCGTCCTCCACCCCGCGATTGCCATTGCCACCCGCGAGGTCTTCATTGTCCTCCACCTCGCAATTTGCAGTGCCACTCGTCAAGCCACCCACAGTCGCAGATCCGCGCAGCCCACCACGCCACCGTCTTCGTCTTCCTCTGTCAACCGTCCACGACGTGTGGCTTCACACCAGATTCATGAGCCATCTCTACCATAGTTATCCCAAATCAGAACCAATCAGATCCAATTCCAATTCGCGCGACCCACGACCCGAACACGAACCCAGTCGCGCCAGCACACCACCATGCGTAACTCCGTCCTTTATGCATCGAACACAGCCACACCACCACCAGCACGTGGCTGTGTTGTCATTCCTACATTTTGACCTATTTCTACAACCTATCCCAAATTGACTCCCACCCTTTGTTCTTTTTTTTTCGTAAGCTATTGTTTTGTTTTTTGTTTTTTGTTTTTTGTTTTTTTAAATTTTTTTAGAGAAATAGTTTAGATTAATGTGTTTATTGAGCTAAAATAATAATAAAAAAGATATAAACAAAAACATTAAAATAATTGATAAATAAAAAATATAAAATAATTAAACCTTTTGAGAAGAATAAAATAGGGTTATCTGAGTTATAACAGTTCGTTCATCTTGTAACTTTTATAATCATTTGAGTTGTAACAACTTGATGATTTGACATTTTTTTTGTTTGGTTTTATCTTCAAATTTTTATTTTTTTGAAATAAAATAGATCACTAATCCATAAAGACTCAAAACTCTTTTTTTTTAACAAAAATTTTTCGCAACAAACTTGATAATCAACGGGTGACGTCAAGCTTCACCCATCCAAACCTTAACATGATTAACTAAGTTGCGACGACTTGTTAATTCAAATTTTTAAAATCAAAAATTAATTTTTTAATTAAAATTAACTAACCCACTCTTATTTTTCTAAAGAATTATGTGACTTTGAGTTCCTCATTGCATTCGAAGATATGTAGAGCAGAACTCCTATTCCGACAAGCCAAAAAATTAAATTTTCATAATTTATTTGTCTATTTCGTTTTTTTATAAAAGGGTAAAATAAATATTTTCAAGAGTTATTAAAAATTTACACAATTGATTTAAGGTACCGTCTCAGGATAATGTGTTAGGGGTGCTATGAGATTAAGTTTTCACCTTTTTCCTATACATAACTGACTCTCGAATTCAATTTGGTTTCAAAGACCATTTTTCTTAAGTTTCCTAATTTTTCCTAATAAAAAATAAAATTGGTGACAACTCAAAATTTTCTAAATTTAAGTTGCTATTTTGTCGCGATTACTGTCGCGACACATCTTTCTACGAAATAAGATAATATTCCAGCAGTTGTTCGAGCAACTTGGAAGAAAGTTGATGCCCAATTATGTAATCTTATGTGGTAGTCTATTGATCTAAAGAAAATCTCAATGTTTCAGGCATACATGACATGCAAAAAGGTATGGAATTGTGCTAAAGCCTTGTATTTAAATGATATTGCAAGGATGTATAACATTATCCAAAAGATGTATAGTTTGAAGCTTGAGGGTATAGATATGGAATCGTATGTTGGAGCTGTGGAAGTTTTTATGGAGGAATATTCAAACCTGTTTCCCTATGCTACTAATGCTAATGCTCATAATGCTCAACAACAAAAATTATTTTTGATAATTACTTTGTTGGAGCTTCCAACAAAACTTGAATCTCTTCGGTAGCAAATCTTGGGCACCACACCTATTCCCTCCATTGAAAATGTCTTTGCACGATTTCTGTAATCGGGCCCCTCACTTGAAGCTAGCAATGTTGATCATGCCGCATTAGCATCCCAATCATCTTCCCAGGTTTCCACTCAAGGAGGATGTGGAAGCGGTCATGGTCGTGGTAACAGTTGTGGTAATCGTGCTTTATGAATCACATATATCTATTGCCATAAAGTAAGTCATACCCAAAATCGGTATTATGCGCTTTATGGTCATCCTCCAAAGGTCGCTAATGTGGTACAATCTGATGAGACTTCTAAAGCTCCTTCTAACTTACA
The DNA here is from genome assembly GCA_029884595.1 of Ormosia semicastrata. Classification (NCBI taxonomy): domain Eukaryota; kingdom Viridiplantae; phylum Streptophyta; class Magnoliopsida; order Fabales; family Fabaceae; genus Ormosia; species Ormosia semicastrata. The sequence goes on along the minus strand of JAQQTO010000035.1, from coordinate 652,170 downwards.
AGAAACACATGGTATATATGTTTCAGGAAATGACTATAATGAGTTTCTCAAGTACCAAATATCTAAGCAGGCTTCTACTCCCATTGCTTCGGCTACACATTCTGGTAATCATGTTGCCTATATTTCTCATTCTTCCTCTCTTGGACCACAGGTCCTTGATTCAGGTGCTTCTGATCATATTTCTGGTACTTTTTCTATCCTTTCTAAGCTTAAACAACCTACATTTCTTCCATCCATTAATCTGGATGATGGTTCTAAAATTTGTGTTAAAGGGATAAGTCAAGTTAATCCTCTTCTCACATTACTTTTAAAATATGTTCTTTATATGCCTAATTGTCCCTTTAATTTAATTTTTGTTAGCCAACTTACTCGTTCTCTTAATTGTTCTGTTACTTTTTTTGCTGATTCTGTTATTGTGCAAGATCGGGGAATGGGGCAGACGATTGGTACCAGATGTGAATATCAAGGATTGTACCGTCTGACCATACTAAGTTCATTAGTATCTTGTGCCACTGTTGAGTCTTCAAAATTAATTCATTATCGCTTGGGACATCTTAGCCTATCCAAGCTCTAAACTATGGTTCCTAGTCTATCGAATCTTAATAACTTAGAGTGTGAGTCCTGTCAATTAAGAAAATATGTTCACACTTCTTTTCCTAATCGTGTCAATAAGAGAGCTACGTCTCCATTTGCCATTATTCTTTCAGATGTTTGGGGTCCATGTCGTGTTCCCTCTTGTCAAGGTTTTCGTTATTTTGTTACTTTTATTGATGACTATTCTCGTTGTACTTGGTTATATTTAATGAAAGAAAGCTCTGAATTGTTTTCTATATTCAAATCCTTTTGTTCTGAAATTCATACACAGTTCAATACTACTATTAAAATTTTGTGTAGTGATAATGCTCGTGAATATTTTTCTGCATTTTTTTCATCTTTTATGGCTTCGCAAGGTATTCTCCACTAGTCTTCTTGTCCACACACTCCACAACAAAATAGAGTTGTTGAGCGTAAACACCGCCATTTACTAGAAACCGCTCGCACTCTGCTTATTCATAATCATGTTCCCCTTCGATTTTGGAGTGAAGCTATCCTTATTGCGTGCTACCTTATTAATCGTATGTCCTTCTCTATCTTGTAAAATTAAATCCCTCATTCAATTTTATTTTCTCATGAGCCTATTTTCTCTCTTCCACTATGCATATTTGGTTGTACTTGTTTTATTCATGATCTTACACCAGGGAAAAATAAGTTAATTATTCGTTCTATTAAGTGTGTCTTCTTGGGATATACTTGATTCCAGAAAAGATATCAATGTTATTCCCCTGAACTTCACCATTTTATTGTGTCTGTAGATGTTACTTTTCTAGAAAATAATCCTTTTTTCCTTTACATGTAATATTATCTCTCCTCCTGTAACTGAGGTTTTACATGTTCCTTACTTAAACGGACCTTCTGTCCCTACTCTAGTTTCTACCCCATCTGTCCTTGCAGATAAACCTCTCCAAGTTTATCATCATTGACCTTGTACGATTAATGGTCTAGATGTGATCCCTACTGATTAACAACCAGAACCAGTGGCTGAACCCTCCTTAGATCCTGCTCTGGATGTTATCTCCAGTCCTCCCATTGCTACCCGAAAAGGTACTTGTTCTACTTGCAATCCTCATTCCATTTATAATTTCTTGAGTTATCATCACTTGTCTTCTTCCCATTATGCTTTTATCTCTTCTTTGTCTTCTATGAATATACCAAAAATAACAGTCGAATCCCTCTCCCATACAGACTGGTGCCAAGCAATGTTAGAAGAGATGTCTACATTCCATGCTAATGGTACTTGGGAACTTGTTCCATTGCCACCTGACAAATCTATTGTGGATTGTTAGTGGATTTACATAGTTAAGGTGAGACTTGATGGAGCTGTTGATTGATTGAAAGCTCGTCTTGTTTCTAAATGTTTCACTTAAATTTTTTGCCTTGATTATGGCGATACATTTTCTCCAATTACAAAAATGGTGTCAGTTCGTCTTTTCCTTTCCATGGCAATCATCCGCCACTGGCCACTTTATCAACTTGATATTAAGAATGCGTCCTTACATGGTGATCTCCAAGAAGAAGTGTACATATAGCAACCTCTGGGATTTGTTGCTTAAGGAGAGTCTGGCTTGGTCTGTCGTTTAGGTAAATATTTTTATGGCTTAAAACAATCTCCTCGAGCTTGGTTTGGTATATTCAATATTGTTATATCAGATTTTGGTATGGTTCGTAGTGAGGCCGATCACACAGTTTTCTATCATCATTCCTCCTCTGGAACTTCCATATATCTAATTGTTTATGTTGATGATATTGTTATCACTGGAGATGGTCAAGAAGGAATTGTGAAGTTAAAACAACACCTATTTGATCACTTGCTGACTAAGGATCTTGGAAGGTTCAAATATTTCCTAGGATTAGAAGTGGCACAATCTAATGCAGGGATTTGTATCTCATAGAGAAAATATGCATTAGACATTGTCAAGAAAATTGAAATGTTGGATTCTAGGCCAATAGATACACCAATGGATCCCAATGTCAAACTCAGTCCAAATTAAGGAGAACCAGTATCTGATCTAGCCAAATATTGCATGTTGATTGCCTGATTAAATTATTTGACTGTTACCCGATCAGATATATTCGTTGTTATGAACATCTTTAGTCAATTTCTCGACTCATCATGTGAAGGACATTGGGATACTGCCATTAGAGTTCTTAGATATATTAAAGGGGCTCCAGGAAATGGCCTATTGTATGAAGATAAAGGATATACTCATATTGTGGGATACATAGATGCATATTGGGCAGGTTCTCTATTCGATAGACATTCTACATCAGGTTATTGTGTTCTTTTTTGTGGAAATCTAATATCTTGAAAAAGTAAGAAACAAAGTATTGTGGCAAGATCGAGTGCAGAAACAGAGTATCTTGCTATGGCACTTGCAACATGTGAGCTAATATAGCTGAAACAATTAATCAATGAACTCAAATTGTGTGAACTAGGCAAGATGGAGCTTATATGTGATAATCAGGCGGCCCTACATAACGTTACTAACCCAGTGTTTCATAAGAGGACCAAACACATAGAAATTGATTGTCATTTTGTGAGAGAAAAGATACAAAGTGGAGAAGTAGTGACTGCCTTTGTCAGCTCAAATAATTAGTTTGTAGATATTTTCACCAAATCTCTTAGGGGTCCTCGGGTGCAGTTCACATGTAACAAACTTAGTGCATATGATTTATATGCTCCTGCTTGAGGGTGAGTATTGAATATTGAATTAGTTAGCATGGAAAATATGATAGTTAGTTTTTGGAAACAATAATGTCATGGGAAATGGTTTAAGTTTTTAATTATTGTTATTGTAAATAGAACTTATATTTAATTTCTAATATATATAAATATTTGTATGCTGAGTGAAAGTAACTCAAGCAATTCAACCATAATCAATTGTTTTACCGTTGTTCCTTATTTTCAAATATTTTCATACACATAAATTTTAAAATTAAATTTAAGACTACATGTTTAAAGAACTTAAATCCCTTGCACTTAGATTAACATTAATTTAATATCATTTTTGGAAATTAAATAATTTATATATTCAAATCAGAAATTAATTTATATAAAAATTATTTTTTAATGTATGAATATATAATTTGAAAAAGAAAATAATACATAAGGTTTACTATATCAAAATTTGTATTTTTCGTCTGTTAATTTTACTTTAAATTTTAATTTTCCTTCCAAAATTATATCATTTTATTTTCGTCTCACGTCTTTTCAGAACATAAAAGATTTTTTCCAACCATTAATTCAAAATGAAAAAAAAATTAAATAAACACAATTTTATATCAATTCTGCACTTATGCCAAAAAAAATGTCATGTCAAAAAGTTTTGTTAACGTTTTTTGCGAGGTTAATAGTTGAAAGTGAAATGTTGTGTGTTTAATTTTTATATGTATATTATATTTATATTATATGTTAATATGATAAAGATGTTAAATTATTTTATATGTAATTATAATATTTTTATGAGATATAAAATAAGTTTATGAGTGAGTTAAAAAAAGTTAATATATAAAAGTTGAACAAATAACAAAATTGATACTTGAAATGAATTTTACGTATTTTGAAAAATTTTGAGACAAAAATAAAATAGTAATATTAAGGAATAAAAATATATTTTTGTGAATAATATATTTTAAAACAACATGTAATATCAACACTTAAATATTAAATACTTTATCTAAAGTTTATAAGTCCAACTTTTATCTTGTTCAAAGGAAGTGAAATGTCTTTTAATTGTCTTAAGGGGTGATTTCATGTGTTACGTGAGGATTTAAATTACAATCTTATGGAATCACAAATAAGGTTACACATTAGTCAGGTTTTGGGGAAATTAAAATTCAAACTAATTATCTGTGCTTAGGTTAGGTTGGCAAAAAAAATATCAGGTTAGGTAGTTGGGTTATGTCTTTTTCATCAATCCAGCATCATGTGTTAAAAAATGTAAAAAATAAAATAAAATATGAAAAAAAAATCAGCATGCATCACAACCAACATTAATCCAACGTACATTAATCTAGAATGCATAGAAAATTGTTAAAAGAATAATAAAGAATAACAAAATTTCCATAATTTTTATGTTTTTTTAGCAAATAGCACTTTCAACATCCCTTTTTTTTTCCACAATTGTAGATTCAATGAAGGCAAACCAAACCAAAAAAGAAGGAGAAACTTAGATGTTAATAAAAGGAAAATGACCCATCAACATAGATGTTCATATATGAGATATGAGATTTGACCTTGAGCTTCAAATTCCCACAAAACAGTCACATGAATGGCTAAGTAACGAATCATGAGGTGGTAGTTGGGCATGCAGGTTGGCAAGTTGTCACAGTTGCACACACCTCGCACAAAGATGACTCATGAAGGTTGAGTCTCATCCTAGTAGCACCGTAGCTAGTCAGTTGTCAGCTGTCACCGTGGTGGTTGGGCATGCAGATAGGTGGGTGGTCGTGGATGAGAGAGGGCTGAGAGGGTAAGGTTCACGAACAGAGAATGAGGATCTGGTCCATAGCTTTGTGATGAAATTCTGATATGTTTTAGTGTAAAATGTCAAAACGACATCATTTAACTTCGGGTCCACGAGTTATTTTTCTCAACTCGCCATCTGAACCAACTATTGGACGGTTTAATTGGATTTTACCTAAATTGGCTCAATGACCAAAACTAACCTGAAAATATTAAGTTAGGTTGAGTTGGGTTGGTCGGTCATTAAGTCTACTCGGACCCGTGTGCACCCCTACTCACAAAGTTTAAGAATTGATTATCTATAAAAATAAAATCTTTTGATTAGAAAGTTAAGAGCAATTTGATTTTGAAATTAATCAAGTTTTATTATATATATGTAAAAATCCACTAAATTTAATTGGATTTTAGTGGATTTAATTTTAGTTATTTTACCTATCTTATTAAGTAAAATTATAAAAAATAAAATAAAATAAGCCTAACACAATCATCAAGAAAATCCAATTAATCTTTAATATGTTTTAAGGGTTAAATATGTTTTTGGTCCTGCTAAATATATTAATTTTTGGTTTTGGTCCATCAAAAAATTTTGTTATGATTTGTGTCCTTGAAATTTCAAAGTGTTCTGAACTAATCACAAAGAGGTTAATGGTGGTGATTTCCTCCATAGCACAGCGACAGTGACAGTGGTACAAGGGCTGGTACTTGCAAAATGCACTCTGACACTCAAGTTAGAGGGAGCATAAGATGGGTAGAGTCTAGAGGTTTAGATCCATATCTCAGTGACTTTGTCTAGTATTTATAGGAGTGTTATGATCGAGGAAATCATATTTGACATAGTCAACTAAGGATAATGAATGCTATTGATGGTAATCCTTATAAATGGGGGACTGGTTGGAGTAATTATCTCCTTAACTGTGATCCCTAAAAACAAAGGATTTAAGAAAGATTTCCTCCTAGCGTATTGAGTGTGTCATGGTTTTAGGTAGTATGAGCCATGGGCTGGGATCCATTCTGGATGTGTCAGGTTGCTGCTTGTAATGATACCCTGGATTCTGGTCTAGAATAGTTGCTATCAGCTTGACACTTAGATGTCACAACTGAGTGTCAAAATATTTGAGATCAACAAGAGTAACAACTTATTTGGGACAAAGGGATCCGTTTTATGGCGTGGAAGCCAGATCATAAAGTGTCTTATCAGTTGTGCCAAAGTCCATGATGTGATGTGTCAAGCTCCTTGTAAAATTGCCCACTATATTGATGTGTTTTACCAGGGTCCATCATGATTCATCGATTTGGTTTCATATTCCCATGTCCGTTGTTCGTGTTTGGACCGTGGTGCCCCCATGTCATGTTTAGGCTAGGGTTCATGGGAGTTACATCTTGTTACGTATGCGACCTTTCAAATTTGTCTGGCATCCTTTCAACTACTGTGACAATTTTGTAGAGACACATGGCATTCATTGGGTGGCAATCGCCATTAGGTTTTTGCATTGCTATGATTACCTTTATTTGAATTTATGGCATAATGATAGAAGTGTCCCTATTAGTGGTGGCAGTTTGGGTTATACCTTGTGCCTATAAATAAGAGTGGGGGTGGTTTCTTACCACTTTTGCTACTGCTTCTTTTTTCTCTCTGAGCTTTCGGCGAACCAAGGCAATTTCTGGCTAGTTCTCATAGACATTTGTGGCAGTTTTCATCATCTTAAACCCCTTTTTTGCTCCTTTTAACTACTAGGTACTCCTTTTAGCCACCTTTTTTTCTTCTAATGTCTATCATGGTGAGGCTCTGAGAGGTTAATAGTGACGATGAAGAAGAGAGATCTCTGGATATTTTGATTACATCACCATCTTCGCCCCGCCAGGCACAGCAGAGACATCCCCTTCAACGTGATAACACTGATGGGAGGCAGAGGCCACTATCCAAAAACACCATCCAAGAAATGATTCAGAGAGTGGAGGACGCTAGAGAGACAACACGACTAAGGTTGACTCGTTTACTTTTTGTACTCATTAGAGAGTTAGAACACTATGGAGGGAATTCTTCTTTTGATTCTGACTTTAGCACGACCTCTGTAGGTGAATCCAGGACACCAGACATGGGGAGATAGAGAGCGGGAACTTTTGAGCTAAAAAAATATATCATTACCCTAGATATCAACTTAGACCAATGGGTAGACTAGGAGGTGTTGGGGACACCTACTAACATTAAGATGATAGAGGATGTAGCCTAGAAGCGGGAATATATCCAGTTGACAAAGGGGGGAATCACGGATCAAAATTATTTGATTTGGGCTCCTAGTGACCATGAAAAGGTGTGCTCAACTCGAACAGAGGGTGAGCACTTTATATATGTTTACAAAGCTATGTTCACCCATATTAGGGTCTGAGTTTCATTCACTGCCTTTCAGATAGGAGTGCTCAACCATCTTCAAGTGGCCCTAATACAACTCCATCCCAATGCCTAGGCTTTATCTAGGCTTATGAGCTGAATTATCGAGCTTTGACTGGCCGTGCTCAGTGGTGGCATTCTTCTTCCTATTCACCTAGTTTACTCATTCGAGTAGTAGCTATCAAAGAGGCTGGATCACACTGTGGGCAAAGAGGGGTCGCTGGGTTTTTCTTCCTTACCAAGAGTCATTCAAAAACTTCAAAAATGACTTCTTCAAGTTGGAGGGCACTCCTCGGATCATGCCTTTCTTCTTAACTTTGGATAGGGCTCAAATTTTATTTCTTTACTAGACCCATACTGCTTGGGAAAAACCTCTAGATCTCATAGAGACTCTGATATCTATGCTCACTGAAGATGAGGTCGAGATATTAGACTTCCTCACTTATTGGTCCAACAAAATGGGGAGTATCTATTGCAAGGATGTGATAATAAGCCCGAAGGCTCACTTAGATCTTTACTAGGTATGCCTTGATTATTGTTTTGTCCGTTGTATACATATTTCTTTGTCATTCATGACTTGTATAAAATTTTCTAAGTGTTGTAACATTTTTCTTCCTTTTGTGTTTTTACAGAGAGCATCTGTATCGAGGCACTTGAATGCCGATTAACAACTAGGAGGGCTAGGGCTTCTGATTCCAGACCCCAGATTATGGTTCCTGCACCGGCACCCTAACCATTGATCTAAGAGTCGTCACTCAACTCTCCAGCATAACCCTTGATGAAATGTAAAAGGAAGGCTGACGACCAAAGGAGGCAGAAAGAGAAGACATTGGTATCCGCTGAAGGTCATATTGACCTAACCGTGGACCGAGATCTAGAAATTTTAAAGGGTACTCCTCTCCATTTTACTAATTCTTCTATCTGGGCTCTGGGATTGGAGCCTAGAAGAGTAAGTAACAATGCTACTGACACCCTCGGACTATGATGTCTTGATAGAGAGGGATTTGATCGAGTTGATCCAAGAAATGGATGTCCAATCATTTCAGAATGTTTTAGAGGCCCAATTTCTAGAGAAATCTTTTGACTCCGTGCGACAAGCTAAAGAGATCGAGAAGGAGTTAAATTCCCTTCAAGATGATAAGTCTTGACTGGAAAGGGAACTAGAACAAAAGAGTCAAGGAGGAGGTTGACCTCTTGAAAGTTGAGATGACCGGAATCCAAAATAAGTTGAAGGCTACCAAGACCGAAGTGGCGAGCTTAAAGGAACAAATTGCATAGTCCTGGATCGACATGATTGCTTTGAGGGTCCTAGTTAAGTTCTTAAGCCTCATGTTATGATTTCGAAGTTGTGCATATACCTCTTCGAGTTCCGCAATGTGAGATTCGGCTCGTGAGGTCTTCACTATCATGTCATTAATATATACCTCTAGAATTTTTTCCACTTGACCCTCGAAGACTTTATTCGTCATTCTCTAATAAGTAGCTCTGCATTCTTTAGTCCAAAGGACATAACCCTGTAGTAGTAGCTCGCTTTTTTAGTGATGAAAGTGGTTTTGTCTTCATTTTTGGGGTACATTGGGATATAATTATACCTAGAGTATGCATCCATAAAAGACAGCAAATGGAAGCCAGAGGAGCTGTTAACCAATTTATCCACATTAGGAAGTGGGTACAGATCTTTAGGGCAAGTTTTGTTCAAGTTCGTGTAGTCCATGTAGATTCGCCACTTCCCATTAGATTTCTTTACCAGGACTACGTTTGATAGTTGATAATCATATATTTGATACATTAATAAACTCTTAATTTTAGTTATTTACACTCTCTATGTACTTAATTGATTGAGCTTGGTTATGTTTTGTAAGTTTGGACTCAAATTGGACTTAATTGATTTTTTCAGCATAATTTATGTCTTACACTATTTTTGTATTTTAGCTATATCTTGAGTTTTAGATGTATACTAATTATGTATTTTACCTTTTTGGAAAGATAAGAGAAAGCTCTACAATTTTTATGAAGAGCTCGAGATCAAAGTTGGACATCTAGTGGAACTAATTGGGCTTGGAATTCAGAATATGAGTTTTGTGATTAGAGCCTGAACAGTGTGTAGTAATCAGAGCATAACTCGGGCTGTAAGATATAGATTGGGATGAAATTTTAGTATCTGCAATTTAAGTCCCATATCAATAACTTTCATGAAGAACACAATACTCAAATCGGACTCCTTGGAGGTCATATTAGGCTTGGAAGTCAGAACAGAGGAGCTGTAACCGGGCTTGAATACTGTGTAGTAATTAGGCCATATCTCGGGCTATAGATGGCCTTTTGAGGTGATTCTAGTGGCATTTGAAATCTAAGATTCAAACCTACAACTTTTATGAAGACCACTTGGTGAAAAAATGATGAATGCAATGACTTCAGAGCTAAATGATTTTGGAGACAAAGAATCTCTATAATTTTCCACTCATCAAAAGTCATTTGGCATTTTCCACTCATCCACTCAGCCAGGGTCTGCTACCACAGATTTCTTCGCGCACATCTAACTCGATCATAAAAATGTTGACTTGGTTTAGGGCTATCAATGGAATTAATGGCAAAATCTCTGGTCATTAAAAATAGTTGTGCAATTGTACATTTTGTAACTGTTGTTCTCTCCATAAATAGGATATCATAGTTGTAGGTGTAACTATTATTCTCTCCTTAATTAGGATAAATGTATATATGTCAGTTAGCTAATATTTTGGGCTGAGAATTAGCTTGACAACTTGTAATTAAATACTATTTATATGAGAATTCTCCAGCAGGAGAAGACAATTATCTGGCCTACATGTTTCTGAATTTGACATGGTATCAAACTAACTTACGGTCCTAGCCTTGTCATATTTTTTCTCTTGGTTTTCAGCCTAGTTCTAGATTTCACTATTCTTGCCTTCTGTCTCGGTTCTGTCCTAGTTCATTTCTAGCTCTCCTTGCCTATTTTTTTCCTAGTCCAAATTTACTTCTTTGTCATGTCTTCTGAAAAATATGATGTCTTATTAATTCACCTTAATGGCAAAAACTACTCGTCTTGGGCATTTCAGTTCTAGATATTTGTCAAAGGAAAAGATCTTTGGGGTCACATTGATAGTAGTGCTTCTGCTCATGACAAAGACAAACAGAAGGATGAACATGCCAAATAGGAGGTCAAAGATGCTCAAGTCATGGCGTGGATCATAGGTTTGTGAATGCTTATGTCTCTAAGGCATGTCAAAAGGTTTTTGATGATAACAAAAGCAAAAGAGAAGATCAAGCGCAAAAAGAAAAATCAAGATCAAAGAAAGAAGACAGAAGGTTTATTTAGTTATAAGACTTAGGATATTAATGTCAAATGCTCTCAAGATTTCTCAAATAGTTTTTTAATATATGATTTCAAAATAAATGGAAAATTTCAAAGTTAAACATGGCTTTCAATAAAACTTGAGTTTCAACTTTAAATCTAACACTCTTAAAAGGATTTATGTTTAATCAAGTATCTTGAGGTGTTGGAAATGACTTACAAGCGTTATTGGACTTGAAAAATGTGTTCAAAGGCCAATGTAATCGATTACATAGTGTTTGTAATCGATTACACATCAAACAGAGAAATCAGAATCGATTACATTGTAAATGTAATCGATTACAAGCAAGTCGAGGTTATGTAATCGATTACACAATATATGTAATCGATTACACAAAGCCCAGAAAAGGCAAAGAACACGTTCGACGAGTAATGTAATCGATTACATTGATGTTGTAATCGATTACAAACAAAGTCGAAGTCATGTAATCGATTACACCAATAATGTAATCGATTACACAAAACCCGAAACTCAAAGAACACGCTGACGAGCCATGTAATCGATTACATGAATATTGTAATCGATTACACAAAGAAGTCGAAGTCATGTAATCGATTACATGAGCATTGTAATCGATTACAAGCAAGTCGAAGCCATGTAATCGATTACCTCAAGAATGTAATCGACACACAGAGCCCGTAAAGTTCGTAAAACGTTGGAACAACAATGTAATCGACACCGAGATATGTAATCGATTACACGCATCCTCGACAACGTCCAACGGCTATATTAAATGCATTAAATGCATGCCCAACTACCTCCAACGGCTCTATTAATTGAGAAACTTATAAATACCAAAGTTGGGTCCTCATTTGCGGTTGACCTTGAATCAAAAACTGATCATCATACTTCAAAATGTGAATCAATCCTTAAAATCATTTCTTACTCTGTTTTCTGACTAAAAACGTGAAAAATCTTTGAGAGCATATTAGAGCTTCAATTTGTAAACACTTGCTCTAGAGAGAGCTTCTTCTACTTCAATATTATATATTCTGATTAGTGAGGGTGAGGTATCCCTCAAGTATTGTAAGGGTGAGGTATCCCTTGGAAAATAGAGGCTCAAGCTTTTGGGTGAGGTATCCCATATTGTTGAGTGCTCAAGGTTGTAGTGATTTTTCAAGCACCCATTGAAACTTGAAGATATAGTGGAAAATCTCAAGGTGTTGCTTGGGACCGGACGTAGATCACAAGTGGAGTGGTGATTGAACCAGATAAACGACCGTGTTTGTTTCTCTAAACCCTCCTCTCGCTTATCTTTGTGCACTCGCTTCATTGTTTTATTTGGATATTGTCTCCTTGGCTATTACGTTCATAAGTAAAAGTGTTTAACTCATCTATTCAATTATCTCTCGATCATTCAATAGCTTCAACGAAAATTGATTGTCAAACGATTTACGAAAGATTTGTGAACTTATTTTTAACTACTCAATTCACCCCCTATTGAGTATTGAGGCCACTTGGTAACAAGTGGTATCAGAGCTAGACTCTTGTATAAAGAGCTTAGCAGCTTCAAGAGAAGTGATGGTTTCAAATGGTTTTTCAAATGAAGGTTCTTCTATAAATAGACCTCCTTATTTCAATGGGGATGGCTATGCCTATTGGAAAGAAAGGATGAAAATTTTTATTGAAGCTATTGACTTAGATGTGTGGGACGCAGTTGAAAATGGTGCTTTTGTCCCTACACAAACTAAGGATGGTGTGACAATTAATACACCTAGAAGTGATTGGACCGATGATGATAAAAAGAAGGTTCAATATAATTTGAGAGCCAAGAACATCATCACCACATCTTTGGGGTATGATGAATTCTTTAGGGTGTCAAATTGTAAGACCGCAAAAGAAATGTGGGATACCCTACAAGTAACTCATGAAGGTACTAGTGAGGTAAAAAGATCTCGAATAAACACTCTTACTAGTGAGGTAAAAAGATCTCGAATAAACACTCTTACTCATGAATATGAATTGTTTAGAATGAATCAAGGTGAGAGTATTCAAGATATGCAAAAGAGATTTACTCATATTGTTAATCATCTCATCTCATTGGGAAAGATATTTCCTAATGAGGATCTTATTAACAAAGTCTTGAGATGTCTAAGCAGGAATTGGCAACCCAAGGTAACAGCGATTGCGGAATCAAGAGATTTATCAACCATGTCTCTAGCCACCCTATTCGGAAAACTTCAAGAGTATGAGCTGGAACTAAGTAGGCTCAATCAAAATGAAGAACATGACAAAAAGAAGAAGGAATTGCACTCAAGGCCACCTCTTCCATACTTGAAGATGATGATGAAGATGGTGAAGAGGATGGTGAAAATATTGAGCTAAGTGAGGAGAATCTTAGTCTCTTTGTGAGAAAATTCGGAAGATTCTTGAAGAAAAGGGATTTCAAAGAAGACCACCCTTTCCTCAAAAGAAAGCATATCACAAAGGAGAAGGATCCTCTACTCCTCCAAAATGCTACGAATGCGGAAAACCGGGGCACATGAAAATGGAGTGTCCTATATATCTCAAGAAGACGGAGAAGTTTGAGAAAAGACCCTCCAAGGAAAAGAAAGGAAGAAGAGCATATATAGCTTGGGAGGACAATGACTTAAGCTCTTCCGACGATTCAAAAATGAAGAAGCCCATCTTTGCCTCATGGCTCAAGGAGAAGAAAGTGGAGAAAGCGACACCGAGGTAACCTCTTCTAACCTAGAACCTCCACCTTCTTATGATGAATTGCAAGATGCCTTTCAAGAATTGCATGATGAATCTTTGAGGCTCACAAAAATGATTTTGTCTTCCAATAAAATAATCTCCCTATTGACAAAGAAAGTTTCTACTTTAACCAAGGAGATAAATGAACTTAAAATTGAAAATGAGACTTTAGGACTCATAGATGCTAATTCATCATGCATGATTTGTTCCTCACATGATAATGCATCCATATCATTACCTTGTTTATCATGCAAAGCTTTTGAAAAAGAAATTGAAGACTTGAACAACACTCTTGCGAAATTCACTTTTGGAAGAGACAACTTGAACGTGTTGTTAGGGAGACAAAAATGTGTTTTCCAAAAAGTCGGTTTGGGATTTAATCCAAACAACCATCAAAAGTCTTATAAGAACTTCTTTGTTTCCTCAAAAACTTCAAGTAGCCCATTTGTTAAATGTTTTCATTGTGGTAGGAAAGGGCATAGTGCATCCACTTGCAATGTTAGAAAGAACATAAACACCAAGGTTGGAATCAAAAGGGTTTGGGTCCCTAAAGGCACCATACCTAATTCTAACACACAAGGACCCAAAACAATTTGGGTACCAAAAGTTAAATCTTGAATGTGTGTTGTAGGTGTGCTTGAAGACCAAGAGCTCAAGTTGGTATCTTGATAGTGGTTGCTCCAAGCACATGACCGGTGATGGCTCCAAGTTCTCCTCCCTTACACACAAGAAACATGGTCATGTCACATATGGTGACAACAACAAAGGGAAGATTCTTGGAATTGGCAAAGTTGGTAAGATCCCTTCATCATCTATTGATAATGTCTTACTTGTTGAAGGACTTAAACATAATTTACTTAGTATTAGTCAATTGTGTGATAAAGGAAATAGAGTTATATTTGATTCCTCTTGTTGCATAATTGAGGGAAAGGATGATAAGCAAGTTAAATTTGTTGGTCATAGGGTCAATAACATATATATGATTAGTCTTGATGATATTTCCTCAAATGATGCTAAATGCTTTATGAGTAGAGAAAATGATTCATGGTTATGGCATAGAAGAATTGCTCACATTCACATGGATCACTTAAACAAATTGGTCTCTAAAGAACTAGTAATTGGTCTTCCAAAGCTCAAATTTGAAAAAGACAAACTTTGTGATGCATGTCAAAAAGGAAAACAAGTAAAGGTCTCTTTTAAAGCTAAAAACATAGTTTCAACCTCTAGACCTTTACAACTTTTGCACATGGATCTTTTTGGACCCTCTAGAACTATGAGCTTTGGTGAGAATTACTATGCATTAGTGATTGTGGATGATTTTTCTAGATTTACATGGACATTATTCTTGGCCCACAAAAATGATGCTTTTCAATCATTTAGAAAACTTGCCAAAGTTATCCAAAACGAAAAAGGTTTTTGTATTGCATCCATAAGAAGTGATCATGGTGGTGAATTTGAAAATCATGAATTTGAAACTTTTTGTGATGAACATGGCATTGAGCATAATTTTTCTGCCCCTAGAACACCACAACAAAATGGTGTTGTAGAAAGGAAAAATCGATCTTTAGAAGAAATGGCAAGAACTATGCTCAATGAGGCCAATCTTCCTAAGTACTTTTGGGCGGATGCAGTTAACACCGCTTGTTATGTTATGAATAGAGCCCTAATAAGGCCAATTTTAAAGAAAACCCCATATGAATTGTACAAAGGAAGGAAACCTAATGTGTCACATTTTCATGTTTTTGGATGTAAATGCTTTGTTTTGAATAATGGAAAGGATAACTTGGGAAAGTTTGATGCAAAATCTGATGAGGGAATATTCATTGGTTATTCTATTCATAGCAAGGCCTTTAGAGTCTATAATAAACGAACTATGACCATAGAAGAGTCCATACATGTTGCATTTGATGAAACTAACCCAAATGAGCCGAGAAAGGAACTTGTTGATGATGTTGCGAAATCTTGGCAAAGACGCACTTGGAAAATCAAGAGATAGAGCCCAAGAAGGAAGAAAAGAGACTCCTTGATCATACATGGCAAGAAGATTCAGAAATCTTAGATCTACCCAAGGAATGGAGGACTTCAAGATATCATCCTCTCGACAAAGTGATAGGTGATGTATCAAAAGGGGTAATCACTCGAAACTCACTTAGAGATGCATGTAATCATCTAGCCTTTGTCTCTCAAGTTGAACCTAAAGACATAAATGAGGCCATTAATGATGAGCATTGGATCTTGGCCATGCAAGAAGAACTAAACCAATTTGAGAGGAATCAAGTGTGGGAATTAGTTCCAAGGCCCAATGATCATCCTATAATTGGCACCAAATGGGTCTTTAGGAACAAACTTGATGAAACGGGTCTAATAATAAGAAATAAAGCTAGGCTTGTAGCTAAGGGATATAATCAAGAAGAAGGCATAGATTATGAAGAAACTTATGCTCCCATAGCTAGATTAGAGGCCATTAGAATGCTACTTGCATATGCTTGCATCATGGATTTCAAACTCTATCAAATGGATGTCAAAAGTGCTTTTTAAATGGTTTTATACAAGAAGAGGTGTATGTAGAACAACCTCCTGGTTTTGAGGACTTTGAAATGCCCAACCATGTTTTTAAATTGAAAAAGGCCTTGTATGGCTTGAAACAAGCTCCTAGAGCTTGGTATGAAAGGTTGAGCAAATTTCTTTTAGAAAAAGGCTTTTCTAGAGGTAAAGTTGACACCACTCTTTTTATAAAACACAAAATGCATGACATTCTTCTAGTTCAAATCTATGTTAATGACATTATATTTGAGCTACTAACAACTCTCTTTGTAAAGAATTTTTAAATATTATGCAAAGTGAGTTTGAGATGTCTATGATGGGTGAGCTCAACTTCTTCCTTGGTCTACAAATCAAGCAAACAAGAGAAGGAACATTTATAAGCCAATCCAAGTATTGCAAGGAGTGCTCAAAAAGTTTGGAATGGACAATGCCAAGCATATGGCTACTCCTATGGGCACCTCTTGCTATTTGGACAAGGATGAAGGAGGTAAATCGGTAGAAATTACAAAATATAGAGGTATGATTGGCTCACTCCTTTATCTCACCGCAAGTAGGCCGATATAATGTTT
This sequence comes from Ormosia semicastrata, assembly GCA_029884595.1. Taxonomy (NCBI): domain Eukaryota; kingdom Viridiplantae; phylum Streptophyta; class Magnoliopsida; order Fabales; family Fabaceae; genus Ormosia; species Ormosia semicastrata. The sequence goes on along the minus strand of JAQQTO010000035.1, from coordinate 635,535 downwards.
AGTGTATGCATGTGTGCTAGATATCAAGCTAATCCTAAGGAATCACACCTAAGTGCTGTTAAGAGAATAATGAAATATCTAATAGGCACATCACAAATGGGTTTATGGTACCCTAAGGGAGCCTCATGTAGTCTTATTGGGTACTCCGATTCTAATTTTGCTGGATGTAAAATGGATCGAAAGAGCACTAGTGGGACATGCCACTTGCTTGGAAGCTCACTAGTTTCTTGGCACAGCAAGAAACAAAATAGTGTGGCATTGTCCACAAATTAAGTTCGAATATGTTGTACTGGGAGTTGTCAGTGCTCAAGTCCTTTGGATGAAACAAAGAAGTCTTGGACTATGGTCTTGAGCTTGATCACATTCCCATAAAATGTGATAATACTAGTGCAATTAACTTGTCAAAAAATCCCATTTTGCATTCTAGAACTAAGCATATTGAAATAAGACATCATTTCATTAGAGATCATGTTCAAAGGGGTGATTGCATACTTGAATTTGTTGAAACAACTAAGCAATTAGCTGATATTTTCACCAAACCCCTAGCAAAAGAAGCATTTTTCTACATTAGAAATGAACTGGGTATATTGGACCATTCATGCATAAATTAGATATTTACTGCATAATCCTAAAACAAATGCCTAAGCTTGAGTTTTTCTACATAATTATGCCACATTGCTGCACAATCTCTGAATTTTCATTATATATTTGAATCCCATACTAACTTGAGCATCAGAGGTTTCTCCTAAGTTGTTTTGCAGGTGCTCCCTCGTGACCAAGACTCCCAAGCAATTAATATCCTCAATAAAAATGGTGAAACTCTTGGTAAAAATGGTAATTTCAATCAATTATATGAAGTGAATCATAACATGATTTGATTATATGTTTAAATGATGATTTGAATTGATTTAAGTTGCTTTAAAACTGTTTTGGATGGATTAAAATTGATTATATGCTTTTGGAACGCAAGATCCGAAGTTAAAGAGTCTTGTAATCGATTACAATGCCTTTGTAATCGACATTACATGTTTCTCATTTACGCATGTAATCGATTACACACATTTTGTAATCGACATAACCAACTCGGGACCAGGTAATCGATTACATCAACTATGTAATCGATTACAAGGTTCCTGTAAAGCATGTAATCGATTACACTAAAAATGTAATCGATTACATACCCACCGTGATGTAATATGTGTAATCGATTACACACACAATGTAATCGACACACAGGGTTTTTAAAAGGTTCTTCCTGACGCGTAGAGAGCTCATTTCTTTTTGGGGCTGTTCATCTTCTTCGTTCTCTCCTTCTCGCTCCCACGCACCTCAAATCTCAAAAACTCTCTTTCTCACTCAAATCTCCATCAAAACCCATCATTTCACCTCTCTCAATCTCGAAAACCCCTCTCCACATAACCCATCATTCAAAATCCCCTCACATCCCTCATCCAAATCTCCCCATCTTCTCTCACGAACACCTTCTCCACTTTTCTCGACCTAATCTCGTCCCTCTCTCTCTCTCCTCACTCATCCCCAATCATTTACCACTCATCCCTTGCTTCTCCTTCTCATCAATGGCTGAATCCTCTCATCGCCGAAGCGCCCAAGAACAGGGGCTGCTGTTGGAGGTTCCTCTGGTGGCTCTTCACGCAATATATCTGGCCTGGACCTCACGAGGCACTTCTCCACTATGAAGAAAGCTGAGTTGTTCCGGAAGAACTTCTAGCTTCGCAAAATCATCTCTCCCAGGTATCTTCCTATCACCTTCTGCGAGAGTGAACCTTTAGAGAGCTTTAGGACAATAGAAAACTTAGACTTGCTGGGATTCCTGAGCATAGAGAAGGCCATCTACCCTAACCATGTCCGAGTGTTTTATGCTAACCTGAAGGTTGAAGATAATTGCATAATTTCTGAAGTGAAAAAGCAACAAATCAGGTTAACAATGGCAGAGTGGTATAGGCTTACCAAGCTCACTCCTGATGGAGCCTCAGTTCTGTGGAAATGCAAAAGTCTGGGGGCATGAGTTTGAGCATAAGGTCGCTCTTCTCTCTTTGATTAGGACCGGCTACCACCTCCCCAGCTGATCCTAGACGCACAATGGCCACCGGCCTCACTATGGAAAACAGGGTCTCCACTACCTCTTGGTTCGTGGATTGATTCCCGAGGAAGGAATTACTCCCAAGTCCTCAAGGATGATGTAGTGGCATTATGGGCAATGACCACAGGGCACCCAATAAACCGGGATACTACATTCTAGAGCATATGCTTTGGACATTAAGAAAAGAAGAACTCGCTTCCCCCTTCGCCATGTTGGTCACCACAATCCTTGAGTACGTCGCATTTCGCCGGGTCAAGAGTCCAAGGACACCACCGGCGGACCCCAATCAATCAATGGCCGCATACTCAAGAAGCTTCACTCTACAAGATGGAAGATAGGTGGCATTACATTACTCATGGCACATTTGGTCATATCCATCACGATCCGATAGTGATGATGAGGAGGCTCAAGCACCTCGCTCTCGCTCCCCGCTCCAGCCTTCTCTTGATCTTCTCGCTCCAAGAAATGCGCAACCCGAGCGCCAACGTAAACACACGCATGGATCATATAGAGCAAAAGATCGACCATCTTGAACCGAGGATGGACTACTCGCACCAGAGCTTGCCTCCATTCGATCCCTCCTACGTGGACCTCCCGTTCCCGTGAGTCCCCGCCGCCGCCGCACCCCCACATCCTCTCGCCCCTCCGATCCCATATCCTTCGCCGGTCCATCCGGGAGTTCCCGCCGATGATGAGGAGCTTCGGACTCGACGACGATCTTATGCCTAGCGATGATAACATTGATCTAGGAGACTCTCACTGCGGATCCGAGGGTGAAGTCTTTTGTGTGACAACAGGACACGATAAGTGATCATGGCCTATTGCCTTGATATATTTTCTTGTATTGATGACCACCTTGTACTTATTTTATTTTAACTCTGATTATATAAAATTGGTATACCTTTATGGTTATATTTTGTTTTTGCCTACTGGTTTGTGAATGTTTGGCTTTTAAAATATTGATTGGACTGATTATTAATACATGAACTTGTTTTCACCTTGAATGTTTGGCCTTTGGAATATTGATTGGACTGATTCATCTTTGTTGCTTTTCTGTTATGGCAAAAATTTGAGAATCATGAAATATAGCTGTCATGCTGTCTATTTTTTTCTTAAATGCTTATGTCTTTTTGATAATGCCAACGGGGGAGAAAATGAGGAAAAATGAAGATGAAATGAAATGTAATTAATGGTTGCATGAGAAATTAAATGTTGCATAAGTACGGGGGAGTTATTGATCTCTAAGTTATTAAGCTTTTCATATGCAAAATCTAACCCAATATTATGCATAATCTCCGGGGGCAGCATTGTACCTAAATGACTATTATATACAAATGCAAAAACTCTTTCTTTTCCTATGATCAGTTTGTCATCATCAAAAAGGGGGAGAATGTGAATGCTTATGTCTCTAAGGCATGTCAAAAGGTTTTTGATGATAACAAAAGCAAAAGAGAAGATCAAGCGCAAAAGGAAAAATCAATATCAAAGAAAGAAGACAGAAGGTTTATTTAGTTATAAGACTTAGGATATTAATGTCAAATGCTCTCAAGATTTCTCAAATAGTTTTTCAATATATGATTTCAAAATAAATAAAAAATTTCAAAGTTAAACATGGCTTTCAATAAAACTTGAGTTTCAACTTTAAATCTAACACTCTTAAAAGGATTTATGTTTAATCAAGTATCTTGAGGTGTTGGAAATGACTTACAAGCGTTATTGGACTTGAAAAATGTGTTTAAAAGCCAATGTAATCGATTACATAGTGTTTGTAATCGATTACACATCAAACAAGAATGAATCGATTACATTGTAAATGTAATCGACATAAGCAAGTCGAGGTTATGTAATCGATTACACAATATATGTAATCGACACACAAAGCCTAGAAAGGCAAAGAACACGTTCGATGAGTAATGTAATCGATTACATTGATGTTGTAATCGATTACAAACAAAGTCGAAGCCATGTAATCGATTACACCAATAATGTAATCGATTACACAAAACCCGTAAACTCAAAGAACGCGCTCGACGAAAGCCATGTAATCGATTACATGAATATTGTAATCGATTACACAAAGAAGTCGAAGTCATGTAATCGATTACATGAGCATTGTAATCGATTACAAGTAAAGTCAAGCCATGTAATCGACACCTCAAGAATGTAATCGATTACACAGAGCCCAGTTCGTAAAACGTTGAACAACAATGTAATCGACACCGAGATATGTAATCGATTACACGATCCTCGACAACGTCCAACGGCTATATTAAATGCATTAAATGCATGCCCAACTACCTCCAACGGCTCTATTAATTGAGAAACTTATAAATACCAAAGTTGGGTCCTCATTTGCGGTTGACCTTGAATCAAAAACTGATCATCATACTTCAAAACGTGAATCAATCCTTAAAATCATTTCTTGCTCTGTTTTCTGACTAAAAACGTGAAAAATCTTTGAGAGCATATTAGAGCTTCAATTTGTAAACACTTGCTCTAGAGAGAGCTTCTTCTACTTCAATATTATATATTCTGATTAGTGAGGGTGAGGTATCCCTCAAGTATTGTAAGGGTGAGGTATCCCTTGGAAAATAGAGGCTCAAGCTTTTGGGTGAGGTATCCCATATTGTTGAGTGCTCAAGGTTGTAGTGGTTTTTCAAGCACCCATTGAAGCTTGAAGATATAGTGGAAAATCTCAAGGTGTTGCTTGGGGACTGGACGTAGATCACAAGTGGAGTGGTGATTGAACCAGGATAAACGACTGTGTTTGTTTCTCTAAACCCTCCTCTACTTATCTTTGTGCACTGTTTCATTGTTTTATTTGGATATTGTCTCCTTGGCTATTATGTTCATAAGTAAAAGTGTTTAACTCATCTATTCAATTATCTCTGATCATTCAATAGCTTCAACGAAAATTGATTGTCAAACGATTTGCGAAAGATTTGTGAACTTATTTTTAACTACTCAATTCACCCCCCCTCTTGAGTATTGAGGCCACTTGGTAACAAGGTTATATTGATCCCAACCTCGTTCTAAACCTTCAACCTTTTAAGACGACAGCAGAGATGTGGGCCTACTTGAAGAAATTCTATAGTCAAAACAACACCACTCGAAGATTTCAGCTTGAACATGACATAGCCATTTTTCAACAGCATAGTCTCTCCATCTCTGATTTTTATTCTCATTTCATGAATTTATGGGCTGAATACACTGATATAGTTTATGAAAAACTGACTTCTGAAGGCCTTCGTTCAGTGCAATCAGTTCATGACACTACAAAACAAGATCAATTTCTTATGAAATTGAGATCTGATTTTGAAAGTATTAGGTCCAATCTCATGAATAGAGACCCTGTACTATCCTTGGATATATTCCTAAATGAGCTGTTGCTGAAAGAACAACGTCTTTTCACACAGTCCACCATTACATAACAAAAATCTGTTGTTATTCTAGTGGCGTACGCAGCACAAGGTAAGTCAAGAAGCTGTGACATAAGTGTTGTTCAACATTTCTGTTGCAAAGGATTTGGACATTATGCTTCAAACTGTCCAAAAAAATTCTACAATTACTGCAAGAAGGATGGGCATATTATTAAAGAATGCCCAACAAGATCACCAACGCGATCTGCAATAGCTTTTATAACCGTGGTTGGTTCCTCTATTCCTAGCAGTTCTGACAATACAGCAGCTGCCCAACATATTGCTCCTATTCCTGTTCAAACTTTGACTCCTGAAATGGTTCAACAAATGATCATTTCAGCCTTTTCTACTTTGGGATTCTCGGGTAAACATTTTTCTATATCTTCACCTTGGTACTTTGATTCTGGGGCTTCCAATCATATGATCAACAATACCCACTTCCTCACTAATATCACTAAATATTCTGGAAATCTCAAGATCCATACTGTTGATGGAAATCATTTGCCTATCACAGCAACCAGTGATATTTCCTCATCTTTAAATGATGTTTTATCTCGCCTGATCTCACTAGTAATCTCATTTTTGTGGTCAGTTAGTTGACAATGATTGTCGAGTAGAGTTCTCAAAATCTTGTTGTCTTGTGCAGGATCAACACTCAGGGACGATAATCGCGAAGGTACCTAAAGTTGGACGTCTTTTCCCACTCCATTTCTCCTTGTCTCCAAGTCTTTCCTTACCTTTGTTTCTTGTAATTCTGCTGATGTTGATTACCAAGTGTGGCATAAGCGTCTTGGACATCCAAGCTCAAATGTACTTCATGAGATACTAAAATCTGGTTTTCTTGGAAATAAAAATTCCCCACCTCTTTATACTATTCACTTTGATTGCATTCCTTGTAAACTTGGCAAAAGTAAAACTCTACCTTTTTCCAACACATCAATTAAATGTAGGAAAACCTTTTGATATGATTCATAGTGATGTATGGGGGGTGGCATCTGTTATATCTCATGCTAATTACAAATACTTTGTCACTTTTATTAACGACTATAGTTGTTTCACTTGGGTCTATTTTCTGCGCTCTAAAGATGAAGTATTCTCCACATTCAAATTTTTTCATGCTTATGTTCAGACTCAATTTTCTTTACAAAATAAAATTCTTCGATTAGATAATGGGGGGGAGTACACATCTCATTCATTTCAAGATTTTTACAAACTAATGGCATTATTTCTCAACGGACATGTCCCTCACCTCCCCAACAAAACGGGGTAGCGGAAAGAAAAAATCGCCATTTGCTTGATGTTGTCTGCACCTTTTAGTTGGAATCTTATGTGCCATTAAAATTCTGGTGTGAAGCTCTTTCTACTGCTGTTCATCTTATAAACCTTTTGCCATCTCCATCATTGAATAATGAGACTCCTTTCACTCATTTATTTGGTCGTCCACCCAATTATTCTACTCTTTGTACCTTTGGTTGCGTGTGTTATGTACATCTTCCTCCACAAGTGCACAACAAACTAACTGCACAATCTGTTCAATGTGCTTTTCTTGGGTATTCTCCTCACCAAAAGGACTTTCTATATTATGATCTTAACCTTCGTTGGATTCGGGTCTCAAGAAATGTCATTTTTCAAGAAAATAAATATTTTTTTCAACAAATCATGATCCTCACTCTTCTCAAATCTTTGTTTTGCCAATGTTTTCTAACTCTCCTACAAGGCAGTCTTCATCTACACCTCTCTTGACATACCAACGACGAAGTCATGCCACTCAACATCCGCCATCCGAAACTCATGGGCCCCCTTCACGATCATTCCTTAGCTATTGATCCGGTACAAGCACCAGAACCAGCTCCTTTACGATGAAGTTCTCGGGCTTGTAAACCCCCAGAAAAGTATGGTTTACCTCTCCTTTATCCTTGACAGTAACATTATCTTCTATTCATATTCTTTGTTCTTATAAACAGGCAATGGAGTATGAATATTGGTAGAAAGCTGTTGAAGCAGAACTCCTAGCACTAGAGGAAAATCAAACATGGGATGTTGTGCCATATCCACCATCAGTAAAACCTATTACCAGCAAGTTTGTCTTCTCTGTAAAGCTTCGTTTGAATGGATCCATCGACCATTACAAGGCTCGTTTGGTTGTGCTCGGTAATAAGCAAGAATATGGACTTGACTATGATGAGACCTTTGCTCCGGTTGCCAAGATGACTATTGTGCAAACAATTCTTGCCCTTACTGCATCGCAATCATGGCCATTACATCAAATGGATGTCAAAAATGTATTTCTCCATGGTGACCTCAAGGAGGAAGTTTACATTAAACTTCCTAATGGTATGCCCCAACCTTCACCTAATAATGCGTGCAAGCTAAAACGCTCTTTATATGGCTTGAAATAGATACCGAGAATATGGTTTGAAAAGTTTTGATCCACACTACTTGGTTTTTCATTCACACAAAGTCAGTATGATCCATTTTTTTTCCTACAAAGGACTTCTAAAGGCATCGTGGTACTTCTTGTTTATGTGGATGACATAGTGGTGACTGGTTCTGATTAAGAGGCTATTTGTAACATCAAATAGTTGCTGCATTCAACTTTCCACATGAAAGACCTTGGCCTCCTCACTTACTTCTTGGGGTTAGAGGTGCATTGTCAATCTAAAGGCATATTTTTAAATCAGCACAAGTATATTCAAGATCTAGTCCAATTAGCTGGCCTTGCAAATGCAGCCTCGGTTGACACTCCCATGGAAGTTGATGTCAAATTTAGTCGGGATGAAGGTTACCTTCTAGAAGGCCCCACTTTATATCGTGAGCTAGTTGGTAGTCTGATATATGTAACCATCACTTGCCCAAATATTCCCTTTGTTGTCCATAATGTCAGTAAGTTCATGCAATCTCCTCGACATTTCCACCTTTCAGTGGTGCACCGAATCATTCGATACCTCCTTGGCACCTCTAAACGAGGTTTATTTTTCCTTGCAGGTTTATCTCTCCAACTACAAGCTTACAGTGATGCTGATTGGGCTTGATGTCCCGATATAAGGAAATCGACTACAGGCTGGTGTATGTTTTTGGGTAATGCTCCAATTTCATGGAAATGTAAGAAGCAAGATTCAGTCTCAAAGTCATCCACTGAAGCTAAGTATCACGCCATGTCTGCTGCATGCTCTGAAATAATATGGTTGCGTGGTCTTCTTACAGAGCTTGGATTCCCTCAAGAACAATCCACTCTACTGCATGCTGACAACATAAGTGTTATTCAAATTATAGCAAATCCAGTTTACGATGAACACACAAAGCACATTGAGGTTGATTGTCATTCAATCCGAGAAGCCTATAACCGAAGAATAATCACTCTACCTCATATCTCAACATCTGTTCAAGTCGCTGGCATTTTCACTAAATCATTGACACGTCAACGCCATAATTTCCTAGTTGGCAAATTAATGCTTGTAGACTTACCAGCATCAATTTGAGGGGGGATGTCAATAGAATTAATGGCAAAATCTCTGGTCATTAAAACAGTTGTGCAATTATACATTTTGTAATTGTTATTCTCTCCATAAATAGGATATCACAGCTGTAGGTATAACTGTTATTCTTTTCTTAATTAGGATAAATGTATATATGTCAATTAGCTAATATTTTGGGCTGAGAATTAGCTTGACAGCTTGTAATTAAATACTATTTATATGAGAATTCTCCAATAGGAGAAGATAGTTATCTGGCCTACACATTTCTGAATTTGACAAGAGCTAGGTTAGATATGCCAGCTTCCATTTTCCTAGGGATCCTATTGATTTTAAGACTTTCATTGTAGACGCCATGGCACTAAGTGCAATTAGTGCTGGATGACCCAATATGATATTGTATGCTGAGGGGCAATTCACAACCAAAAACTTGACTTGACGGTCCTGAAGAGCTTATCGCTTCCTAGGGTCAGGTAAGTCTCAATATACCTTACTAGAATGATTTTTTCACCAGTAAAACCGATGAGCTCACCATTATAGGGCATAAGCTTTGAGTTTGGAAATTTCAGTTTCTCGTACAGCTCCAGGAACATGATATCAGCTGAACTCCCTTAGTCTACAAAAATGCGTTAGACCTCGGCATTAGAAATTATCCCGGAGATCACCAGCAGATTGTCATGATTTGGGATGATTTTGTCGTAGTCTTCGTTTGAAAAGGACATGTGGGGCGCCTTTTGACATCTAGCCCGTGGTTTGGATACGGAGTGGGAGACGCTTAACACCGACATCCTGAATTCTTTCTTCTGAGCACCGTTGGATGACCCATCGCCTGCGAAACCACCAGCAATAGTGTTGATGATTCGGTTGACCTAGGCATGGTGGTCATCATTGTCATCTGAAGGAGTACCCTGGTTTCGATCCGGTTGTTTCTCGATATTACGGTGGGGTGGACTTTGGAATCTTCTCCTTTGGTGTGGAGGTGGGCTCCGCTAGGACTTGGGTTGCATTTTCTTTCGGTCCTTCTTTCGTTGCATCCATTGTTTTGGACATGACTGATGTATTGATCCAGTCATCCTGCCCTAATCAAGGACTCAATGGTGTCACAGAGTTGGAAGCAATCTTCTGTCTCATGGTCGTAACCCTTATGCAATGAGCAATGCTTGGTACGATCCTTTTGTGCATATTTCTTCAAAGGGGGTGGCCTCTTAATATCCCAGAATTTGATCTGTAACACTTACTTCAAAATTGTTGCACATAGAGTGTTCAGAGGAGTATAGGTTAAGTACTTGGTCCAAGATGAATTATCCTTAAAGGAGTTTCAGGGCTGAGAGGAATTCTGACTGCCTTTCTGGTGGGAGGGCTCACCTTTATCCAAGCTCCTCTTAGCCTTAGTAACCTCCTCCAAGTTTATATATTTCTGGGAACATTGCTAAAATTCTTTCATATTCTTTAGCTTTTTCTTTGCTAAAAATTAAAAAATCTAGGAATTAATTCGGAGGCCGCTTCTGGCATAGTGGTGAGTAATCCTCTTATCGAGGTTTTCCATATTAATACAAGCTGTATTGAATCTCTTAAGGTATTCGTGAAGGGGCTCGTCACACCCTTGACAGATCTCAAAGAAAGATTCAATAGATCTTGGTTGCTCCTTACTGGTGGTGTAGTGCAGCAAGAATAGTTGTCTGAGGTCTTGCTAGTTGGTGACAGATCCCTGTGGTTAGGTTATGAACCATCTAAAGGCCGATTTCTTTAAGGAAAAGGGAAAGACATGACATAATAATTGTGAGGATTTCCCATAGAAGAGCATAGATTGGACATAGATATCTATGTGCTCTTGAGGGACCGTTGTCCCGTCATAGAACTCCACGTTGGTAGGAAACTTGAAGTTTCTTGGAACTCTGTACTCCGTTAGTTGAGTAGAGAAGGGATGTTACTGATCGTCGAGGTCTGAGTTGTTATTAACAACAGTGGACATTTCGACGTCAGTGTGCAACATTCTCCTCCGTTCGTTGATTGCGTTCCGCCTTCTATCATCACAGTGTTGTCTAGGTTGATCATCAACTTCTTCGTTTCTGGGCCACAGGCACTAGTGCACTAGGATTCTAGGCCCATGACCATTAGAATTGATTCCATGCATGCGGCGACCAAGTTGATCCCTCACAGAGGCCCTGTGCGATGGGTGTGGGTTTTCATCGGAAAGTGAAGTTTCTTGCCCATCGCGTGAGATCCTAGTGTTGGGCTCCTAGTTCCTCACGATAGAGGTCTCAATAATTAGTGGTGGTGCGACATAGGGAGGATGGTGGTGCCCCGCTGGTCCTGGCTATTCGCCTATAGGGGCGCGCACAGCATCTCCTCTCCTTGAGTTCTGCCTTGTGCTCACCATGGTTGGATAGGAATACAAATTTAAGGATTTCTCACAGATGGTGTTAATATTCAGTAGTAGGTATTAAGATGTACCTAAGAAGGCACAAATTGATGTTTTCTTCCTTGTGTAGCAGGGAAGCGTGTTGAAATGGGGGTGGTTAGTACCTGTAAAAGCACCTCAACGCTCAAGTCAGGCTGTGCGCAATTAGGGTTTAAGCTAAAGAGTAATATGTACTTGCTGAAGGTGATTGAGCCAGATATTTATAGAGTGTAATTACGAAACTTGTTCCCCTAATTATAGCTGAGTGTCCTTATAATATAGGAATATTGATATTGCAGGTGTGAGCAGTCAAAGGCAGTTATGGACGCTATCATATCGCAAGATTGTGATTGGCAGTTACAAATAATTTGGGATTCATCCACTGCACAAATCTCGCGATCATGTTGTCGCTGCCCAATGTCGTAGTTTGACATATGTTATTCTGTGGTCTCAATAGTGTCTCAAGCAAACTCCTTCCAGGGTGTTAATAGATTCTGATTGAATTCATGCTGAGTTGACCGATGAAACTAGGTCACAGATCGTGGTTCAAAATAGGGCTAATGTCATATCAATTAAGATCCTCCTAATTACACCTTCTGTTTACACACCAATTTTTTACACTTTATGTTTATACTTATTTGTTTGAAAAAAAAAGATAAAGAAAAAGTGTATTGAAAGGAAAGAAGTGTAAGAATTATGAAAAAACAACCGGTATGCAAATAATAAAATAAAAAATATTTTTTCAATACACTTTTTTTGGCTTTTTTTTACCAAAATACCTTTAGTGGCAAACTTATTTATCAAATTGTCATCCTTTTGAAACTATTTATTAAAATGTCATCGTTTTTGCCACGTTGTAATTTTTCATTCTTTATTGTTCCACGTAGGATGCACCAACATGCCTTACGCATCCAACGTGGATGCGCCAACACGCCTAGCGCATACGGCTTGGATACACCAAAGAGAGCGGCGTATCCACGCTGGATGGGCCAGGCGATTTGGCGCATCCTACTTGGATGCGCAAGGCATGTTGGCGCATACCTACAGGATGTGCGTGACGTGTTGATGCATCCAAGCTGTACCTTTATAACTCCACCTCTCCTCTCCCTCTCACAGTCACTTCTCTCATTTCTCAAATTTTTACCTTCTCTCCAGGATTTTTTATCTCTCTAAAATCTCTCTCAAAGTCTCCTTTAGCTATAACTTATGACAAAGGCATTTACTGATCATATATGTAAGTATCTTGTATCATTATATTATTGTTATATTGATTGCTTTGAATATTTTTATTGTTAGAAGTATTGTTTATTTTTTAGGTTTTTATATTTATTGTGTATTGTATATTTATTTTATTGGTAGAATTATTGATTATTATTATATATTGTATATTTGTTTTATTGTTAGCTAGTAGGTTTTTGAAATTTGTTTGTACAAAAAATAATAATTTGATTATTATTAGGGTTTTTGTAATTTTTTGTGTTATTTTCAATTGATTAAAATTGTTGGTTTATTGAAATTGAAATTAGTTGGGTATAAAACAAATTTGTTTCAATTGTCAAATGTGTTAATTAATTTCATACGTGTTGTGTTGTTATTATTCAAAAGTTTAAGATGACCAAACACCTTCTTGTTCTCATTTACTACAATGGGAGAATGTATGAAGGTGAAGAGGATCTAATGTATGAAGGTCCTCGTCCTAAGTCTATTATGATTCAACGTGATACGACTTTTGAGCTTCTAAAAAGGAAAAATCATTTAAAATTAAGGCTCCAAGAAAATTAAGTTGTGTCCAGTGTTGTGTATAAATTTCCACAATGGAGAAATGTATTGAAATGTATAGGTCTTCCATTAGAAGATGATAAAGACGTTACTTGCATGATTGATTGCTTTGATCAACATGCTAACTTAACTTCCATGGAGTTGTATGTCGAGACAGAAACGAGTAAGCACAATGAGCATGTTGAAGCTCCTTCTGAAATAGGGTTACAAGCTGGTCTTTCTAATCTTGCTGAATCATCATACCCTATCAACACTCAATTCTCTATGACACATGCTCCTGTCCTAGTATAATCTCAAGAAGTTGGTACATCTGCAATACTTGAAGGGAGCTCATTTAGGTTAGACTTTGAAACTGATAACCTGCTTATGACAGATGCATTATCTGACACAAGCGATGATGAAGGAGAGATGCCTGAGGGTGAAGATATAGACACTGACTTAGAAGAAGATCAATCTGGCCCTGAAGTAAATATACAACAACTAGTCCCTCCATTGGTAGTTGCTCCTGAATCTACGTTTGTGCCTCCATGCCCTCAGTTTTTTGAAATCAATTGGGATGCGCTGAGTACACCTGATAATCTGCCTGAATTAGATTCTCGTGATATTTGGAGTCCAGATGAAGAATTTTATGTTGGATTGCAATTTTCCTCTAAAGATGTTATCCAGTTGGCCCTAAAATATTATTCGATTATTAGACATCAGAATTACAAGGTTGAGGATTCTGATACACAACGACTAACTATTAAGCGTCTAATATGTGCTGATGGCTGTAATTGGAAGGTCAAGGCCATTCAAAGCAAAAAATCAAACATGTGAGAAATTAGAAAATATGATGGACCTCAAAACTGTGTCAACCTAGCTTTATCAAAAGATCATCAGAAGTTAGACTCTGTTATGATATGTTCTTGCATTTTGGAGATGGTTAAGCAAAAACTTGATTTACCTGTATGCCTTATTATTGAAAGGGTTTGATGTCAATTTGGATATGACGTCTCTTATCGAAAAGCTTGGAAGGTAAAATAAATTGCCACTGTGAAGGTATTTGGAGATTGGGATAAATTTTATGCGATGTTGCCTAGATGGTTACTTGCCATGCAAAGAGACATACCAGGCACAGTGGTGAAGTTACAAACCGTTGATTATGTCGAGCACACTAGATTTAACCATTCAAAACTTGTATTTTGTCGCTTATTTTGGACATTCAAACCATGTGTTGTTAGATTCCAATACTGCAAGCCCATTATTCAGATTGATGGCACTCATCTGTATGGTAAATATCATCATAAACTATTGATTGCAATAACACAAGATGGTGATAGAAAATCTCTGCCAATTACATTTGCCATTGTTGAAGGAGAAACAAATGATGCTTGGAGTTGGTTCTTAGCATTTATTTGAAAACATGTCACACAACAACAAGGCTTGTGCTTGATATCTGACTGACATCAAGGCATCCTACAGTCAGTGGCGTATCCACATCTGGGATGGTAGCCACCGCATGCGCGTCATGTTTTTTGCATTCGACATATTTTCAGCAATTTTAACAGCGCCTTCCGCAATCTGACCCTAAAAAAATATCTAATTAACACAGGTAGTTAAACATTTCAATTTCTGTGAGTTTACTATACTACTTACCATACTACAAATTTTGTTACCAACACTAACTCATTCAATATTTTAATATCAGGGTACAAACCAATTGCATACAAATTTCAGGCTAGGTTGGAAAAGTTGACCACTAATCCCGAAATGGCATATTGGATTAATTCGATTCAAAAGAAAATGGAGTTTAGCATATAATGGTGACCACAGATTTGGTCATATGACAACGAACTTGTCTGAGTGTATGAATGGAGTGTTGAAAGGTAGCAGAAACCTACCAATAACTGTACTGGTTCAGATGACATATTACAAATTGGTAGAGTACTTTGTTAATCGAAAGGATGACGCAAACGAGAAACTTGTTAATGGGGCTGATTGGACTGATGATTTTATGAAAAGCTAGAATGTGAACGTGCTCAAGGCAAGCTCTCACCAAGTCCGTCGATTTGATATATATTCCATCAGTTTTTTGGTCGAAGAGGAATTCAACCCTCTAACAGAGCAGGGTGGAGTTAAATATTCTGTGAACCTTCAAGAAGGTATGTGTGACTGTGGCTTATTTCAAGCGTTGCATTTCCCTTGCTCTCATGCAATAGCAGCATATTCTTCTAGGACACTTGACGCTTTTTAATATGTGCATAGTATTTACAGAATGCATACTTTGTACAAGGCTTATGAGGTTAATTAGGGAATCATTAAGGATGAACCATGGTGGCCACCAGCTTCGGCGATTACATTGGTACCCGATCGTCAATTGCTTAGATCTAAAAGTCGACCTAAATCAACTCGACTTAGAAATGAGATGAATTGTCACGAACCAGGACCGGGACAAAGATGTAAAAAATTTAGTGAATCTGGACATAACTCTTATAGTTGTCATCGTGGTGGATCGACTTCCTTGAGGAATGACCAAGAAGGGTCATCTACTTGATTAGGACATAATTTGATAATCATTGTATTATAATTGATGACTATTAGTGTGTAATTGAGGATTGTCAGTGTGTAATTTGATAATCTACTTGATGTATGGATTTCAATGATGACAATTTCTATTTGATTATGCATGTTTAATATCACTCCTCCTTGTGCTTTTAGCAGTGTCTTATAATTTGTATTTGATACACTCATGTTTAATATATATATTCATTTTATAGTATATCTTATTATTTGAAGACTTACCCATTGTTACCTGATTATAATGTGAGACATAGCATTCCACTTGCGCCTAGGCCTAGTTGGACCCTTCAGTACTGGAGTTGTAGGAGTTTCATGTTTCACAACATATATAGCAAGGAAAACCTGATCATCATCTGTGTGTTAGACATGCTCATAAATTCTAACATATGGACTCAGATGAGTGGATGCTTCCATATCTACATCAGGCTAGTTTCATGGGAGTTGCACACATGGGATATTGCACCATTGATCACTCGTTGATTACTACATTGGTTGAGAGATGGCATCCTGAGACACATACATTTCATATGCCTACTGGAGAGTGCACCATCAAATTGGAGGACATATGTATTATCTCGGGACTTTCTGTTGAAGGCGATGTAGTTACTGGTTATACATCACGTCGAGATTGGATGCAGCTATGTGAGGACTTGTTAGGTGTGCAACCGCCTGAGTCACACGTACCAGGTGGACGTATTGATATGTCGTGGCTTTGGAGTGCATTCAATAGATGCCTTACTCAGGCCGATAGAACTGCTTATGTGATGCACTGTACACGGGCATATATACTTCGGTTGATTAGGGGATTGCTATTTCTTGACCATTCTGGTAGATACGTGCACATGATGTTCCTTCCAATATTGGAAGACTTTACCATTAGTGGGAATTACAGTTGGGGATCTGCGGTCTTGGCGTACTTGTACAGGGAGCTTTGCAAAGCCACAGACCACAGCGTGCACGAGATTGGAGGTGCTTCCATATTGTTGCAGTATTAGGTTTGGCACAAATTTCCACTCGTAGTCCCTACACTTGTAGATGATACTAATCCTATCCTACTGGCTTCCTATGCTGCTGATCATGGTCACCAACGTCCACTGAGATTTCAGTAAGTTTCTCAAAATATAATTTGTTTATATTAGTTTGTTATATGTACTACTTGTGTTGACATCATATGACTTTGACATTTAAATAGGTGGCATAAACATAAAGTGTTGAATGAAACCCCAATGGGGGTGCTTCCGTACTATCACCGATTCTTTGATTAATTGAAGAGTGATGAGGTTAGTATTTGTTTGCATTGATTTAAATAAGTTACTTTGTCTTGCTTTCTAATGCTTTGAACATATCATTTTGAAGATAACATGGCAACCCTATATAGATAAGATTGTGGCTTCACTACTAGATTTTTGTGTCGCTGGTAGAGACATTATACTGGCAGTGGTTCCACTCATCTTTTTCCACATTGTTGAGTGGCACCAGCCAGATAGGGTGATGCATTAGTTTGGTCTGGACCAACCAATACTGCGGAGACCACACAAACTTGATGAGTTGCACTCAATTATATTGGCAAGATGACATAACAAGGATTGGCGAGTTACACACCTACCACACATAGCCATCTGGGACAGTCAGAGTGAAAAATATGTTACTGGAAGACCATTGGAAGCTCTCATCGCTGCACATTCTGAGTACATGCGCTGGTACAGAAGAATTACCAGATGTTGAATTTCTCATACTAGTGCATCTATTGGGTTTGTGGTTAGTTATTTACCAATATGTTATGCTATTTGCTAAATATATTTTTGTATTGATGATGACATATGTTATATCTGTATTGTAGGCTGACATTGCAAAGAACGTCCATGCTTCGGCCAGGAACCCTAGTTCGGGTTTTAGAATGGCTAGCCTTCTACAGTCCATGGAGGAGATATTATCTTCAGTGATGAAGCATGATCGCATTACATTGGATCAACTTCGTCCAGCTCCTCTTGCAGATGACATCCCAAGACCACCTAGCAATCCGATGAGCAAAGGACGCGCTGTAGAAGGAGAGGGTAAGTGAGTACTCGATCACGACTATGACCTTCAGAGAACTCTAATTCTTCATGTGTGCCCAGTGTAACATCCTCCCTAATCTAATAACTCTAATCAGAGTGATAGAAGCTCAGTAATGCCTGTGAGAATTATATGTTAATTCAAATAATTTTTTGAACTAATTTAAGCGTAATTTTATAATATTAAATACAAGAGAATAATTAAAGTATCTGCAGAATTAGTCAATGTAATGAAAATAAATATGAAAAATTTATTTCCTAACTAAGACCATTGATAAGAGTTGTAGAAAAATTTGGAGAAGTAACAGAGCAAGTTTGGTATTTTTAAAGATATTGCTGAGAAATAGCCGGGACGGCGAAGAAGCTTAGAAAATTATAAAATTTCATGGAGATGACAAGTAAAATATAGAGAATATTTTGGCATAAATATTAATCAAGACAAGTATCAGTAAGCATATTACCTAATCCCTCGGTTTTAGTTAACTTGGGACCGAGTAACAAAGCTCAACTGATAAATAGCACTACATGAAAAATTATGAAAAAATGGATCTGAGGACTGAGTCTTAAAAATATTCTATAAGACTTGTGATAACTTGAAAACTCAATTTTGAAAAATTAAAGTGTATGCAGTAAATAAAAATTTATCAGTGAATTTCACCTTTTCTTTCCATTTTTCCCCTACCACTTTCCCCACACCCTCATTATGCCCTGTTGAGATATTTTCTCTCTCTTCCTTCCCTCACTATCTCGGTTGACCATATTAAAAAGATACAAAGAAGAGAAAATGAAAAGAAAAGAAAGAGAGACCGAGACACAAGCGGAGAAAGAGAGTAATAGGGGAAAGGGAGAAAATGAGAAAAAAAGAAATAAAAAGAGAGAAAATGAGAAGGAGGGGGATGGAACGCGAGAGGAGTAGAAAAATGAAGAAGAGAAAAGGAAGAAGACCAACAAGGTAGAAGTAAGAACAAGAAACCATGGAAGCTTGAGGTAGGGGGATTTCTAAAGCTTTACCCACTTTGTTCATCTTTTACATTCTTGAAAAATGGAGTTTTGATGAACTTTGTTGAGATTTGTGGATTCTTGAGCAAAATATATGTTTTTATGCTTTGAATACATGCTAAAAGTTCAAGCTTTAATGGTGTTCTTGAAACTCTTTGAGTTTTTGAAAATGAGTATGAACCCCACTTTTGTTTTGATGCATTGGATGATGTATGAGCACTTGAATGATGTTATTTTGATGTTTTAAGTTGTTATTTGTTGGAGGTATTTTTGGGCTGAGTGAATTGTGCCTCGGATGACTACAGCTAAGACACAGACATGCCCCCCCCGGTGTCTTGGTCTGATAACATGTTTCCTTGGCATTTCATGGGCAGAGAAGAACACGTCCCACCCAGTATCTTATAACATGGGCCGTGTCTCATACTGTAATGAGAATCAACTTTTTTAGTCTTCATGAAAGTTGTAGCTCTTTCTCTTAGCTTTCCAATGCCATTGAAATCACCTCGTTTCGACCTCTATAGCTCAAGTTATGCTTGTTTTACTGTACAAAGGTCAAACTTTATGCTCTGCTGCCAGAAACAAAAATGTTTTATGATGTTTTTAAATTGATGAATTGATTTCCAATACTATATGCAAGTGTTTAAAGCAAAGAAAATCATATGAAATGTATGAAAATGATGATTTACCTTGATGAGATGAAATACATATGAAGAGAAACCATGTAAATGCATGTGTTGCATAATTGTTGAGATGTTGATCAAAAGGCATTGTAGAAATGAAAAATTGGTTTTTCTCATGGGTATCCCTTTGTGGAACTGGGCTGAGTATGGTTTTGAATTACCTTGCACTTAGGTAATGCTTGGTTAATGGTAAAAGAGAATAAAGAATCTCTTTATACCAGAGTAATTGGCGTTAAGATATGTTCTTCCCCTTTACCTGAGCTTCCCTAGTCATTATTGGTTGAGAATGGATGTTCCCCTCCCACTTGGGGTGATCCTAAACCCGAGACAGCTAGGGCGGCGTATCCTAGCATCCCAAGCGACATGAGGTCGTTGTTTATTCATGTGGAGTGATTGAGGGTTAGTAAGCATCCTCTCTCCTAGATTGAATGAGACATGGGTAGAGTTACCTAGAGTAGTTCTATGTGATGAAGTGAGTCACAAAAAGGTTGAAGTGCATCAACTTAAAAGCAGACTACTACCAAGTAAATGGTTTTAAATGCTAGCATTGATTGAATCACGTGGTCTTGTGAAATGAGAATTTTTTATATGTATTGATATTGGATAAAATCATTTATTTCCACTGTGAGTTTTCATGAATTGAATTATGACTTGTGAATTGTCATGAGACTTCAATCATAAAATGATTTATGACTTGAATGGTTAAATGTTTTTCATAATAATGGAAAATGGGATGTCTATTTAGGGAAGAGAAAAGACTTGTTTTGGCATTTTGCCACCTATCTAAATATAGAAATGGTTTATATAATAAGTTTTCCCCTGAAATGACTGGAATTATTATGATGACACAGTTTTTGAGTTAAACTATTGAGAATTTATTAATTCTCACCCCCTATTTTCTATGTCTTTCCATGATAATTCCAGATAGGGATCAAGTCGTGGAGCAGAATTGAGTTTTTTCTGGAAGATAACAGTCTATATCTTTGTAGTACTTTTAATTTGGTTTTTGATGCCATGTGGCAATATAGGTATACTGATCTCTATGTTGTACATTTTGTATAATTTTTCTCTTCACTATGTATGTTATTATGCTTCGTGAATGGCTCATATTTTTATAATTACATAAATTGTTTATTTTGTAAAAGTTGTGATATTCGTAAGTAATGTACCAACTGCTAATTATTGATACGTAAATCGGGTACAGTATTAGTAATAGTATTTGCGATGTTACACCTAAGACTAGCCCCCGTTCACTACTACTGCTACTGATCCAACATCTCAGCCACCACCTCTATCTTACCCACCATATCCAGGTTATCCACCATCTACAGCATACCAACCTCCTACTTATACTTATCCACCATATCCTTTGACCTTTACCCTTACACTGTCATTTTCATATTTACCGTATATGGGTTACCCACTATATCCTCACCTATCACAGTCAGGACCTTCTTCTGATCTCCCTCACAAACCACCACATTCTGACCATGACCTTTCTCATTAATGTAGTCATTACACTTAATGTATGGATTTATTATCCTTTTATTACATTTTCTTAATCTGGGATGACTGTATGTATATGTATAAATGCTTTTGTTATGCTTATGCATCTTATACATGCTTTGTTTATATGGAAATCATAATATATATAATTATGTTTTATTATACAGGATGATATACTTTTGAGAACGTCTAATTTTTAGGAGATATTATGTCAAATTTTTCACAGAATCAGAATGTTTGAATTATTAAGGTTAATTAAATTTGTTAGGCTCTATAGGATGGTATTCTTGCCCATGAACCGGTTATGACGTTAAGAGTATGATCAACTTCGATTTTCAAAATCAATCCAAAGTGTAAAAATTAATTACAATATGCTAAGGGTGCTCATGGCTAGATTTAATTAGTAAAGTTTAACTTGATCTTTTCATAGACCCAATTTTCTAAACCTGGACTCGGCCTTAGATTTAATTGGGTCGAGACTTGACCTAATTGAGATTAGATACATTGTTTCAACTTTTATTTTACGTATAGGTAAATTATAATATTGAACAAAATAAAAAATATAAAAAATTTTATTTAAGCATATTACAAATGATTTGATGGTAAAACAGTTTATTTTTCACGTCAAGAAGGCTCACACGGCCATATAAGAACACGACACAATTCTCTTAGCATGAAAAAAGGACTTTATGGTAGACATGGCTGTGTGATCACTATACACGGCCATGTCTCAAAGTCAAAAGCTTCAATTGAATTAGACACGGCTATATGCAAATAGAGAGCACGATCGTGTGTTTGATACGCCAACGAGGCATGCACATCCTACATGGATGTGCCAACGAGGCTTGCGCATCCAACGTGGATGCACCAACACGCCTGATGCATACAACTTGGATACGCCACGCCTGGTGCATCCAGCATGGATACACCACTCTCTTTGGCGTATCCAAGTTGTATGCGTCAGACGTGTTAGCGCATCTACATTGAATACGCAAGTCTCGTTGGCATATCCTACGTGAAACAATAAAGAATAAAAAATTTTAACGTGACAAAAATAATGATATTTTAATAAATAATTTCAAAAAGATGGTAATTTAATAAATAAGTTTGCCACTAAAGATATTTTGATAGAAAAGCCCTTTTTTTTTCTCAAACAAGTAGGTTTAAATAAAATTTGTAGAAAAAGTAATGTGCAAAAATCATTCTCCTTATATTTGGCAATGAAGTTCACTACCAAAGTTAACCTAACCTCAATTTTACTCAATATTTTTATTGTTCTCAGTAATTCTCTATTATTATTATTTTTTTTTTTTGAGGTGATACTAATCCTCTATTTTTATACGTTTTTCTGATAGCAAATTACAATCTTGACTGAATTCTTTTTAAGGGTGTGTTTGGTTGGTGGTAACGATGGAGCAAGGAGCAAAATTTAAAAGGAATAAAGTTTTAGAAAGATGACTATGTTTGGTTGTCAAGTAGAAAAAATAAGAGATATTATGGGAGTAAAATTTACTTTTATTTTGGGGGTAAATGTCTTTTGCTTCAATACTTCTCTCTCTCTCTATCTCTCTCTACAATTGCCGGCGATGAATACCATTAACGCCAGCTATTGCACTGCCTGAGCGACGTCGAACACATGGTTCTGCTCACTCGCTAATTGCCGCAGAGGATGCTGCTGCTGCAATAACTGGCTTCAGCTGTGGCCATGGCAAAGTCACCGGCGAAGAGATTGCCGATCGACGATCACCGTAGCCCGCCGCCGTCGCGTCGAGGTTCTCAGATTTGTTTCTTTTGTCTACGTTTTGAACGATCTATTGAGCTTGTTCTTATACTGACTTAGTTCCACTTTACCTTTTCAAATGATCTTTTTTGTTCTCTTAGATCATTCGTATTTTTGGATTTCTCCATTTACTGCATTTTCTGACTTAGTTACGTCATTGTTGCATAGGTTGAAGCTGGAGTTGCACACCAAATGTTTGAGAAAAATTCCAAGACTATTTTTTTTGGTTTCTGACTGTTTTTTATACCAAACAAATATAAATTTTAAGGGAGTGAAATAGTTATCCCTTTCAAATTTTATCCTATAAATTTTTACTGAAATAATAATTCCACTCTTAAATTTTAAGGGGCTACCAAACGGAGACTTAAAGAAAATCTTATGCAATATGCACTTTTGTGGTTGTAGTGCCATTATTAGTTTCAAAACATTCAGAATCCAATGATCCCCTGCTGAAAGATCACTTTCGATCAATCTGTCATTTTTTAGTCTTAATTTTCTCTCTTTCTAAATATTATTATTAATTGTTTATTTTGTTCATCTAAGTATGAATTGCGAAAATTCCATAGAAGATTTTAGCGACGTACGTATGATTTTGGGTACGTTTGATTTTGTGATGAAGAACCGCTCAACCAAAGGTGAAGATTATGGTTCGAAACCCACCCACAGAATTTCATTAATGAAAAATTGAAAATCAATTTCTCTTTGCTTATAGGTAAAATTAAAAAATTAATATTCTCATTAGTGTGTTTTTGCAACTCTAACCATTTGCTTTGATACGGAGATAAAATGGAACGGAAAAAAAAATGAAAAGAAGAGAAATAAATGAATTTTTGATAAAATTGTCATTAGGGATAGAAATAGGTCAAACTGTTCATAAGAGGCTTATGACTTGATTTGCTTAAAGTCTTTTGTGACCTGACTTGTTTATTAATTAAGTTAAGTCAAGATTTTTTTAAAAATTTGCTTAACTAAAAAGATCAGATTTCAGGTCATTTAATAAGTCTTTTAAATCTAATAAGTTGGCTTAACTTATTTAATTATATATAATATAATATATATTATTATAATAATTATTAATTATAATTATAATTATTAATTATTGTAATATATTAATATATTTTTAATTAAATTTTAATAAAAGTCAATAACTAAAACTAAGTTAGTAAGTTAAAATAAAAATAACATAATTATTAATATATTTAATGTAATATATTTATTGAATGAAAATAATAAGTTAACACTCATTCCCTACTTTTATAAATGTTTACTACTTTCTTACTTTAATCTTTAGTCGATGTGAGACTTGGAGATATACCAAGTTACAAAATTATTGGAGGCATATAGTTTGTAACTTAATATATCTCCAAGTCTCACATTAACCAAAGACTAGAATAAGAAAGTGGTGAACATCTATAAAATTAGAAGGTGAGTGTTAAGTTATAACAAAGGTCTATTGTCCTTAAGTAGGCCCATTGACCTATTTCAAAGTTTAAGTTTGATAGTTTATGTAAAGACATATTGACCTACTTAAAGGTAGGCTTGTTAGCTTATGTAAAAATATATTGACTTATTTTAAAGATAAGTTTGTTAGTTTATGTAAATGTTTGTTGGCCTATTTTAAAAGTAAGCATATTAATCTATTTAAATGTCTCATTACAAAATATGTCTTTAAATAGACTTTTAAGTCAGAATAGACCTTAAAAATCGACTTATTATAAGCTTACGGATCAAGTTCAGATTTTATAATTAAGATACATATCAAATATGTTTAAGGTAAAGTCTGACTTATCTTAACCTGTTTTCATCCTTAATTGTTATTTTAAATAAAATTTCATGTTCTCTCTAGTTCTCTCTCTAAATGACGAGAGAAAATATTTTAGTAGGTCTCGTATCTATTTTTAATAATATTATTTACACATGAAAATGCTATATCACCTTTTACATTTGTTTTTATTTTGGATAAAAAAGGAGGAGATAATGTGTTGTGATATGTGGTTTTGTTGCTTTATTATTTAAAAGGAAAGTAATGTAAACATGATATAATAAAATTGATGTGTTAATATTATTATTAATTTTATTTTCCTCCTTATTTTCTCTCTACAACCAAGAAAAAAATAACCAAATCTTCCGATTTTCTCTCCTCTCGTGTTTCTCGAATAACATAGTGTGATATTTGAATATTTTCAAATTGGGTAACAAACTATTTTGACTTGCTAGAATACCATGTTATAATATTCAATTTTTTTTATAGAGTTAGTGATCAATATTTTTTTTGAAGCAGAGTTAATAATCAATTATTGAATTATAATCTAGTATAATATTTAATTACTGAACTCAAATTATTCATTTTTAATTAAGATTATTATTATTACTACCTTTAAAAGTAAAAGTAAATATAATTTAATAAATTAAAAAACTAAGTATGTGCCTTTTGCATGAAGCATGGACACGCCAGTGTGTCCGTATGTCAGATATATATTTGTGTTAGATACATAGGAATACTTGTATGACATGTGTGTCTTACGTGTCAGAATATATTTGATTAAAAAGATATTTTTTTCAATTTGAATACGTCTCAGATACACTTGAATACGTGTCGGACACATTTAGATACGTCTCAGATACATTTGGATACATTTAAGACACAACTTGGACACGACTCATTAATATTTTTTTTTTAAAAAATTAGTTTCAATAATTAACGTTCAATCAGTAATCCCATAATCCACTCAAGCCCAATCACATAACTAACATCTCAAGTCAATATTTTTACATACCAGTATTTTAAATTTTATCTTTTCACACATCACTATTAGACTTTTAAGTTTTATTTTTTTTCACATAACTAACATCTCAAGTCACTATTTTTACATACCAATATTTTTTCTATACTCCTTCTACCTTTGCTCTTACCAAATCGTTCACTTTGTCGTCACTAAAACTTGTTTCACACTAATATTCTTTCTAATTTTTTTATGCACATGTGTACTTGTACATGGTTAGTTCTATTAGGAGAAGTTAATTTAAGAGATTTTTTAAAATATATTAATAGAAATTATGCTCCTATTATTTAGGAGAAACTTATTAGGTAACAAATATTGACACATGATATATATTAAAATATTATAAATCTTTAAATTTATATAAATGATATTAATAAATTATGCTTCTATATTATTTAAGAAAAATTTATTAAATAATAAATATTGATATATATGACATATATTAAAATATTATATATTTTTAAATTTATAAAAATAATATTAATAAATTATAAATCTTTTTATTTAAATTTTATAATTATATATATATATATATATCATATTCATATCTTATAATTTTTAAATTTAATATATCTCTATATTCATATTCGTATCCATATTTATACTTCATCAACTTTTTGTCTTGAACTTCTAGGACAAACGACTGGTAACATCTTCTAGTGAAAATATGGACAAGTACAATAATACAGGCCAACGTAAGAGTACGGATAATTTTTACTTTGATATAATTTATTATAAAAATTTAAATTATTATATAATATGGATAAGAAAATAAAAATTATTATAAAATTATATCAATTATTAATCATGTTTATATATATTAAATAATAATTGAAATGTTAAGAAAATGACGTATTAAATCGTAACTACTTAAGATTTTCTCTAACTACAGAAGCCTGTTCTCACAGCCGGGTGGAAAAATCAACGCCCAGCTCATAATGACAGCGACGTCTTGTCTTGTGGCCTTCCACCAAAGGAAGAGCCGCCACTTGGCCTACGCGTTTCAAATAATCGCCTTACCCTTTGACCCCAGCGTTTCCCTTTTTTCTTTTTTTTTTAAACACTTTTTCCTTTTTATTTGGAAGATTTTTCAATGATGTATTTACAAAAATTTTACTTGGGTTGTGTTTAAATAGAATTAGTCTCAAACCATAATATTAGTAAAAGCAAAAAAAAAAAAAAAACACTTTTCATTAAGTCAAAAATCATAATTTGCAAATTATAATCAGAACACAAGCTTTGTAATTCAATTGATACTGACCAAAAATTTTAAAATTTGAATGTGATGTTGATGTTAAAAATCTGATTCTCTAACAAGCCATTTTTCATCTCTTCCACCTCCAATTTTTTAATAGAATCATAAGCTATCTTTACATCTTTTGAACGTATGACTAACAATAATTAGTACTTAACTAATAAAAGGCAATAATGTGAAACAAAACAAATCTTTTTGACATGGTGGGTCAGAGAAATTTGTAGCTTAAAGTAAATTTTTAATATGAGGATTTTAGCATATTTAAATCTTAATGAATAACAAAAAAATAATATATACCTTTAATGAAATATAAATTAAAAAAATAACAAATTATGATAACAAAAAGTTAGAACAATAGAACTTAATTGTACAAGTTGATATCAAAACAAATCAATTTATGTAAGTGCTTCATGGTGCATTTGTTTGTATTTTTTGACAAAAAATAATAATAATTTTTTTGCTTTTTATAAGAAGTTAGGATGAACTGTTTGTATTAAAATAGACCCTAGTTGTTTATTTATATTTAAATTACTTCTTAAATATTTTTAACTGTTTAAATAAGATTTTTAAAATAAAATAAATATAAAAATAATTAATTTTTATACTTTTTATAAGAAGTTAAGATGAATTATTACTAAAAAGATAAACAGAAAAGTAGAAGAGAGGGAGAAATTTTTTTGCTATCTTATTTGTTTTAAGTTTATCCAAACACTCTCAATTTACTTGAATGCTTCTAAACATAATATAAACCAATTTGAATGTGAGGGAAAAAATAAGAAATAAAGAAAAAGAATGAGCAATTCAATAATCCTTGTTGCTGACAAATAAGAATGGAAAAAGAATAAATTTATAAAAAAAAAATAATCTGAGTGTTGCTAATCTATGTTGCCCATAAAAAAGTAAGAAGTGAGAAAATTTTATGGTTCACGTGAAAACTAAGAAATAAAGAGTTCTCGCTAGGTTATTTGAGAGAAGAGTAATTGCATAATTGATTAAACAATTGGGGTAAAAAAAATTGAGGCATGGGCAGCATATTAAGGTGATTTTTCTGATATCATCAAATTTGAGCTGGTACCAATACCATCTTGACTTGGCACCAATGATTTAATGATAAATGGACTATTTTGCCACTCCATTATTACTTCTTATTTTTTATAAAAAATCAATAAAAGATTTACTATTTGACAAATGCCGCAATAAGTTTAGCAAAGTTAATTAACAGGAACATTTCTCGTTAGCAGAATAAAATTACAGTTCAAGGCTGGATGTTCAAAAGAAAATCCAGTCCATTGAGTAATATTGTTTGAAGGGAACAATTATTAGTAGCAAAATGGTTGAATTTGAGTTGGATAGCTTTGTAATCATCATGTTAAAAACAGAAAAACAGTGACATAAAAAAAGTTTAAAGAAAAGTTTTTATATATTTTTTGAATTATTTTTGAATTAATTAGTGTGTACAATTTTTTTTCTATTTATAGGAGAGAGAAAGTCTATACAAAAAAAATATAATTAAATATAATTAAAATAATAACTTTAATTATATAGAAATCATATCATTAAGATAATACAAAATCAAGCTTAATTTAATTTCGAGATACGTTCTAGATATTCTAACACTTCCCCTCAAGTTAAAGTTATTAAGCTTTAACTTGTTACAATTAGACACATGAAAATTAAATAAACTAAAAATATTCTAAAAACACAACGTTGAGATCTTAGATAAGTTAAGAGGTCCAAATTGCATTTGGGATAAAACTGTCTGTATCTAAGAAAATCAACAATGAGAACAAAGCCAAACTACATCTAAGATGGAATCAATTTGCATTTGGCTGAAACAACGGAGACGGAGCCATTCTTTCAGGCTGGATCAAACGACTGATCAGAGGTTAGAGCAATGGAGACAGAGCCAGTTTTTCAAGCTGGATCAGATGAAACTGATTAGGTGCACAACGAAGGAGCGGAGGAGCACAATAGAGAAGCGCGACAGAGACACGCAATGGAAGAGCATAGTGGAGACAAAACCAACTACGAATAGGAGAGAGAAAGTGATAGCGGAGATATAGAGAGAGGAAGTCAGAAAGGGAACGTGTCATGAGAGGTGAATAATTAGAGTTCCAGATTTTTGGGAACTATGCAGCTGAATAGTGATGGGATAGGTTACGGAGAATGGTACCGCTTTGATACAATGTTAAAAATAGAGAAACAGTGACACAAGAAAAGTCTAGAGAATGTTTTTGTATATTCTCTAAATTATCTCTAAATTAATCAGTATGTACAAGAGGATTCCCTGTTTATAGGAGAGAGAGTCTATATAAAGAAGAAATTACAATAAAATATAATCAAAATATTATATCTAATTATGTAGAAATCAGATCCCTAAGATAATACAAAATCAAGCCTAATTTAATTCTGAGATATGTTCTAGATATTCTAACACATCACAAAGTAACAGTGCCAAATTGGTCGAATTGGTTAACCTATTGTGATATTCATTACCCTTCCTGGGTATCATTTATTTAATATAGGTTGTATAAACTTCTTGAAACTAGAGATTTAGAAAAGAAAAAAAAATGAAGGGGGGTTATTAGGGCTTTGATTTATATATGGAAGGATAATGGGTTGAAATACTCTAACAGATGTCGCACTTAGTCGTTGAAAGGTTTGCAAATTCTCATGGGATGAAGAAGTAGAAAAGATATATGATGAAATGCATTAAGAAGGAATAGAGCCAGATGTTATGCGCATACTTTCATCATAAGCAGAGTATAGATTGAAAAGGGATTTGTCTACTGCTGGTGGTGGTGTATGCTTGCTGATTGAAACACAAAAATGGAGGCAACATAAAGTGATAATGTAGAATAAGGGAATTTGACAAACAACAACAAGGCCCAGAAAATCAAACAAACCTGAAATGAGAAATACAACAAAAAGGAGAATGTTACTATGCACCTTTCCTTCGTAAGGTGCACACATTTACCCCACATTGACTTGTAATGGTAGGTTCCACCGGTTAAAGGGTGTAAAATAACATTTTAATCATTATCAGTGGTGGTTGTGTTCGCCGGCAGCAACATTCGCCAAACTAATGAGATTTACAACTCCAACGACTTTTGCGACGTCATGAAGAGGCAATTCCCTTTGGTAGAGACCTCACCACCATGGGAGAGGCAGAACATGATAGATTTGAAGGTGGAGACATCACTATAGAGAATGGAAAGAATGCAATTACTTAGATTTATGCAAAACTAATATATTTTATTGAATTCAAAGTGGCTATTATATAGCCTTTACAACTCCTAACAGAATACAAGAAAATCGCTCACGTATAACTACGTGATTCATAACAATTGGAATAATTCAAAAGCAACTGATTCCTAAAGACTAGGACTTATTAAAAACTAACAGAAACGACTCCTAACTTCTAGCAACAAATTGCAACAGTAAGGACCTCTTCATTCCCTCCCTTAAACTAGCTGCATTATGCAGTTAGTTTACTTCAATGAGATCAAGCATTCTCATCTTCTTCCTGAGCTTCTGGAAGGCCTCAAGTTTCAAGGCTTTAGTCATCAAATCTGCAATCTGCTCCTGAGTTCTACAGTGCACCAACTCAATTTCTCCATCTTTTACGAGATCTCTTAAAAAATGAAAACACACTCTAATATGCTTGCTCCTACCATGCATTACTAGATTTTTCAAAAGTTTAATCGTTGAGCTATTATCACACATGATAATAGTGCTACCTTCTTGAGCATGATTTAAATTTCTCAAAACCCTTCTCATCCACACAGCTTGACAAGCATTGGCAGCAGCAGCAACAAACTCTGCTTCAGTAGTTGAGAGAGTAACGATTGGTTGCTTCTTAGACATCCATGACACTGCTCCCGAGCTCAATAAGAAAACATAACCAGATGTACTTTTAGAATCTTCCTCATCTCCTGCATAATCTGAATCCGTGAAAGCAAGCAAGTCTTCTTCCCTTCCCTTCTTGTAGAATATCCCATAGCTAGTAGTTCCTTTTAAATACCTTAATATTCTTTTAGCAGCTTGTAAATGCAACTCTGTTGGTTTTGACATATACATACTAATTAAGCTCACACCAAACATAATATCCGGCCTTGTAGCTATAAGATACATTAAACTTCCAACAATTTGCTTGAAATAAGTGTCATCCACAGCTGCACTATCAACATCTCTGTTAATCTTAAAACCTGGAACAATTGGACTTTTCACAGGTTTGCTCTCAGATATTGCAAATTTCTTCAAGATATCATTGGCATATTTCTTTTGACACACAAAAATCCCTTCTGGTTTTTGCAAAAACTTCAATGCCAAGAAAGAATCTCATCTTTCCTAAGTCAGTCATATCAAAAGCTTGCATCATAGACTTCTTGAACTCAATCATTATGCCCATGTCATTACCAGTATAAATCAAATCGTCAACATAAATGCTAACAATTAATATGTTACCTCCAGTGCTTCTTTTGATGAACAAGGTTTGTTCATTTGGACATTTTTGAAATCCTTCCTTCACGAAATGGGACTCTATACGGCTGAACTAGGCTCTTGGTGCTTGCCTTAGACCATACAAGGCTTTATGCAGCTTGTAAACCTTATGTTCTTTTCCTTTCTTCACATATCCCTTTGGTTGCTCAATGTATACGTCTTCACTTAATTCTCCATGTAGGAATGCAGATTTGACATCCAACTGAAAGATGTCCCATCCTCTCCATGCTGCAAGTGCCACGATCATCCTTACTGTATCCATGCGTGCAACAGGAGCGAAGACTTCAGAAAAATCAATTCCATGTTGTTGAGAGTACCCCTTAGCCACTAATCGTGCTTTATACTTATCAACTTCACCCAGCTCATTAAATTCCTCTTGAAAATCCATCTAACTCCAATTTTTTTTGCTCCAGTTGGCAGGTCCATAAGCTCCCAAGTTTGATTCTTTTCAATTGAGTTTATTTCACTATTCATAGCCTTTCTCCATTTCTCATGCTTCACAGCTTCCTCAAACAGAATTCGATTGTCACCTACAACGTCTTGTACCATGTAGACCTCTACTTCTTCTTCTTCACTCAACCCTTCACCACTCACAAATTCTTCCATCCAAGCCGACTTCCTTCTTTCTCTCCCTTGAATCAGATTTTCTTGTGAACTTTCTGCTTCATTCCTAGCTCCACTACCCCCTTACATTATTCCCATCATTCTCACCATCACTATCGAACTCCATGTCTTCCTCAAACCTATCACCATTAGCTCACCTCTGAGCTCCCCCTCACTCTCATCACTACTGAAATCATCATCACCCCAAACCAACTCTGCTTCTATTTGTTCTTTATAATTTGGACCCCAATCCCAACTCTTCTCTTCTTCAAACATGACATCCTTACTAACTACAATCATTTTTGTCTTAGGGTCAAACAGACGATAACCCTTTGACTCATCACTCATGCCCAACAAAATACAAGGAAAACTCTTATCATCAAGTTTACCTCGTTTTGCCTCTGGTATGTGCACGTGTGCTATGCAGCCCCAAACTCGAAGGTGTTTTACTGAAGGCTTAACTCTGCTCCAAGCTTCTCGAGGAGTGATGTTCCTCACTACAAGTGTTGGATATCAATTCAACAGGTAGAATGTCCAATTTACAGCTTCAGTCCAAAAAGGTTTGGGAACCTTTTTTGTAGACAGCATGCAGCGCACCATGTTCATAACTGTTCTATTTTTACGTTCTGCTACTCCGTTTTGGTGTGGTGTATATGCTGTGGTAAGTTGCCTTTTTATTCCTTTTTCTTTACAAAACGATTTGAAATTGAGAAAGTTAAGCTCTCCTCCTCTGTCCGTTCGCAAGCACTTGATGGATGCCTCTGCTTCCTTTTCCACCAATTTCTTGTAAGACTTAAAACACTCCAAGGCTTCTGATTTTTCAGAGAGCAAATAGACCCAGCCTTTACGACTATAATCATCAATGAAGCATAAGAGATACCTCTTTCCACTATTCGAGATGGGCTCTATCGGTCCGCAAATATCTGCGTGTGTAAGTTCCAAGACCTTGCTAGCACGCCATTCGCTCTTCTTAGGAATTGAATTTCGGTGTTGTTTGCCGGTGAAGCAATCTGCATAAGTGACATTTGAGGCTTCCAGTTGAGGTAGTCCATGCACCATTTTCTTTGTCTGCAGTGTCTTCAAACCTTTGTAGCTTAAGTGACCATACCTTTGATGCCAAAGGTAAGTGAGATCAAAGGAAGTATGTAGACATTCTTCAATAGGAGTAGTGATGTTGGAGCTTTTATTGAAAAGGATAAACATACGGTTGGTACTCATGTTTGTGTTTGCAATCAAGCCCTTGGATGGATGATAGATATTGCATATCCCATTTTTGATGAGAATAGCAAGACCCTTTTCCTGCAACTGCCCCATGCTCAACAAATTGTTTCGAAGCTTTGGGACATAATATACATCTTGAATATGAAAGGTAGTGCCATTAAATACCAGTCTAACACTACCTTTTCCAGCTACAGTCATTCGAGAGTTATTTCCACACTTAACGGAGTGCTTGTGTCCTTCTACCATGTCTGAGAACATACCTTTGTCTCCACACATATGATTAGAACACCCCGAGTCCAAGAACCATGCATCATTCCTTTTTGCTTCATTTTCTTCTACAACAGCCATCAAAAGAAGCTCTTCTTGTTCATCCAATTCTGCGTAATTTGCCTCTTTGTTCCATTAGGGACATTTATATTGAAAATGTCCCAAATTGTGGCACTTAAAGCACTCCACTGTGGCCTTTGTGAAAGATTGCCTCCCTCTTCCACGTCCTCTACCCCGGTATGCTCCTCTTCCTCTTCCTCTTTCGCTTCCTCTACTGCTTTCCACCTTGAGTGCTTGCTCATCATCTCGACTGACTCTTTTAAACTTCTATTCATGGACCACCAGAGAGCTTTGAAGTTCGTCAATGGACATTGCTTCTGTGTCCTTTGACTCCTCGATCGAAACTACTACATAGGTGAATCTCTCTGTCAATGTTCGAAGTATTTTCTCCACCACCTTTGAGTCAGGCATATCCTCTCCATTGCTCCTCATTTTGTTAGCCACTGCCATTACTCTGGCAAAATACTCTGTAATGGTTTCTGCTTCTTTCATTTCAAGCACCTCGAACTCCCTTCTCAATGCATTGAGCATTGACTTCTTTACACGATCATTGCCTCCAAATTTTCTTTTCAGGGAATCCCAAACAATTATGGATGTGCGCCTATCCAAGACTTGTTCGAAGATTGATCTATCAATGGCCCTAAAAAGATAATGCTTGACTTTGTGATCTTTTGTTCTGACGTTCTCCAACTGCTCCAACTGTGTGTTAGTCAACACAGTACCTGGACGAGGCTCTTCGAAACCATTTTCGACCAAGCTCGATAGATCCTTGGCACGAAGAAGATTCTCCATCAACTCACTCTAATGATCATAATGAAGACCATCAAAGTGCGGAATTTTTGCTGAAATCTTTTCCTCCCTCATCTTCGTGCGTCTCTTTTCTCTCAGCTAAGCTACAACTTAGATATATATATCAGGCCCAGTGGGGGCTCTGATACCAGTTTGTAGAGAATGGAAAGAATGCAATTACTTAGACTTGTGCAAAACTGATATATTTTATTGAATTCAAAGTGGCTATTATATAGCCTTTACAACTCCTAACAGAATACAAAAAAATAGTTCACGTATAACTACGTGATTCATAACAATTGGAATAATTCAAAAGCAACCGATTCCTAAAGACTAGGACTTATTAAAAACTAACAGAAATGACTCCTAACTTCTAGCAACAAATTGCAACAGTAAGGACCTCTTCAATCACTACTAGTTCACACGACGATAGAGAGAAGCTCTTGTCGTCAGAAACAATGGTCAACATTCTAGTTTGCTTTGCCATCACCATCGCCGTTGTTGGTTTGCGTTCGCTATTGCTAGTTTGCGTCACCACCCCTGTTGTTACTCAGACAAACAACCCACAACAAGCCCTAAGACCCTGATAAATAAAATAAAAAACTCCTACAATGAGAAGAAAACGCAGGAATAGAGACCAACACTTAGGGACAGGGAGCAAGATGTGGTGGCTTGGGGACATCGTTAAAGACGATGGCAGTGGATTCAGATAGAGGTAGGGGAATGTGGCTGACAGGGGCAGTTGCATGGGTTGCTAGCGAAACAGAGGTGGTTGGGTCGCGTGGGTTGCTGGCGATGTGGACGGTGGAGGTCTACGTTGCGAAATGGGGTTCAGAGTGTTGGGGTCAGTTGGTCAGCCATAGGTGATGCTTTGCAGTTGGTTGGTGAAGTGGTGGTGGTTGTAGTTGGACGACAATTCAAAAGTTACAATTTGGGGGAGTTTGTGGTGGTGGTGGCTGATCGGTGCATGAGAGCTCTAGTGAACTGCTTCCTTTGGCGAGGTCATTATCGAAGATGAGGTCTCTACTTTTCAAGGTTTACCTGTTTAACAGGTAGACATTGATTATTTTCAATCATTGATTATTTTCCAATGCTTTTCTCAACTTGATATATGGCTTAGATTGAGGGTGTATTAATGCACCTGCAAATCCAACATGCATGTAAGACAAGCCCCAACAAAAACCTCATAATTCAAAGTAATGGAAGAATTGGGGATGAATGTGTCTCTCTCTGCGTTTCAATTTTTTTTTTAAAAGAACCTAAAAAGAAATTTTCCTGTTAGTTAACTTTGCTAACTTTATTGGGCCATTTGTTAAATACTAAACTTTTCATATAATTTTTATCAAAAATAAAAAGTATCAGTCAGGTGGCAAATATAATCTATATGTTATTAAATCATTGGTGCCAAGTCAATATGGTATCGGTATTATCTCAAATTTAATGGTACCGGAGAAACCATCGCAAATAAAATGAATGGGTGAGGCAAAAATAAGGTTAGTAGGAAAGTAATTAAACTATAATTGACTAATTAATGTGAAAATAACTGATTAATAATTATGAGAGAGAATAAAATTTATTGGACATTAAATAGGAAATTAAAGGCCTTAATTTTTTATAAATAAATAATTATATATATATATATATATATATATATATATATATATATATATATATATATAAAATTATTAGCTTTGTTAGCTTTATGTTAGAGTTGGCCTGCTTTTTGATTAATGAAACATAACTAATCTAACACATTAATTAATGTGATGTAAAATTACTATCTTACACACACACACATATATATATTATATATATATATATAGTAGTACTAATTTTTGAAACCTAAAATTTGGAGACCTAAAGTTAGCACTTTATTAGCTTTATGTCAGAGTTGACTTGCTTTTTTATTAATGAAACATAACTAATCTAACACATTAATTTATGTGATGTAAAATTACTATCTTACATAAGATTAACTTAAAACATTTCATAAAATATATGATGGTCTAAGTAGAAGGAATTTGAGTTTTTTAAGTATGTATTTTTGAGTTTGATATAAAGATTTATGTGTAGGAGTAAAAACATGTCAGTTTGCTCATCAAGAATTTATAACCTAACTTGTCTGAAACTTAGTCTTACCTGACTTGTTTAGTAAACAAGTTAGGCCAAAATTTTTTTAAAGGCTTATTTAATTAAAAAGGTTAGGTCTCAATCTATCTAATAGGTCTTTTAAGTTTGACATGTTAGCTTGACCTATTTAATTATATATAATATAATATATATTATTATAATAATTATAATTATTAATTTATTATAATTTATTAATATATTTTTAATTAAATTTTAATAAAAGTTAATAATTAAAACTTAAGTTAATAATTTAGAATAAAAATAATATATTTATTAATATATTTAATATTTAATGTAATATATTTATTAGAATAAAAATAATAAGTTAACACTCACTCTCAATTTTATATATGCTCACTACTTTCTTACTCTGATCATTGGTCGATATGGGACTTGAAAGAATAGAGTAAGAAAGTGAGTAACTTGGCATATCTCCAAGTCTCACATCGACCAAGGTTTAGAGTAAGAAAGTAGTGAGCATCTATAAAATTAGAAGTTGAGTGTTAAATTATAACAAAGGCGGCTTTGAGTAGGCCTGTTAGCTTATTTCAAGGTTTAGGCCTGTTAGCCTATGTAAAGACATATTGACTTATTTAAAGGTAGGTCTGTTAGCTTATGTAAGACATGTTGACCTATTTAAAGGTAGGTCTATTAGCCTATGTAAAGGCCTGTTGGCCTATTTAAATGTAGATTTGTTAGCCTATTTAAAGATCTCATTGCAAAATAGGCCTTTAAATAGGCTTTCAGGTCAGATCAGACTTTTAAAAAGGTTAGACCAGACCTTAAAAATTGGTCTATTACAGACTTACAGGTTAGGCTCAGGCCTTATAATTGGGATACAAGTCAGACCTATTTAAGATAAAACTTGACCTGACTTCATTTGTTTCTACTCCTATTTATATGTATGAAAATAATACTATTGAAAGAGAGTCTCGCTTAAGCGTCTAAATATATTTTAAAAGATTAATTTCTCACATACCAAATAAGAATACTCTAAGAAAAAAAAAACCTAAAACTTTTCATATTTAAAAACTCACAAAATAACAAATGTTTGACATTTTATTTTAAGAAACCGAATATTAGAGTAATCGCATGTTTAACTGAAAGCGTTGGCTTTTTATCCTCTTTCTTAATTTTAGATTTTTTTTTGGATCTGGATTATTTTTAGATTTTTTAATTGATGATATTTTCTATGATTTAATTTCAAAATGATGGTATAAAAATAGAACTATTAAAATGAGTCAAGTTTGATGGGTCGATCTAAATAATTCGACAAAATAAATGAATTAAGTTAACAAATATTATCTCAAAATTAAAAATAATTCGAATGGACTGACCCGAATGAGCTAACCAGTAACGAGCTGAGTTAACTTAATCCGTTTATATTAAAAGAGACAGATTGAGTTGATAAAATATCAACTTAAAATTTAAATGATCTAATCTGACCTAATTAAAAAATGATCCAATCTGATTGGACTTAGACAATCCATTTTAACAAATCTATAAAAAAGTTATGTTTTAAAAATTAGATCAAATTAATTAATTGAATCAATTGAACTATAAAATAATTATATCACAAATTTAAATAATATTTAATTTAATCACGATTTAATTATTTTACATGTTCAATTTTTTTATTCAATTTTTAAAATATTATAATAAAGTACAAACTATAAAGAATTAATTAAATTGGATAAAGCAAAAGGAAACTACGCGTTGTCATCTGAGAGATGATCACGGTCCTTGATTGGGTCGTCTGCCTCCGTCTATTCTTTAACCCTACCACTTGCAAGAAAATGAATATACTTTAATTTAATGCGTTAAAATATTGTTAACCAATTAATTATTGGGTCACGTTTTGCTCGATGCGTGTTGTGTGTATAAACTTTTATTTTATTTTATTTTTCTCTGGTTGAGCACGTGTATGTACCATTTTCCTATGTGAGACCAATCCTTATAATTTAAAAAAAGATTATCATATTTTTTTAATGATGTATATATTATTGATATTTTTTTAAAATATTATATTTAATAAAAAAATAATACAAAAAATAAATCTAGTAAATAATATTAAAAAAAAAAATATATATACACGATTAATAATAAAAATATTAATATTTTTATAATTTTAAGTATTGATACTATACACATATTAAGGTGAAATATTTTTTATTAATATATTTTTTTAATAATATATTTTTATGACAAATAGTATATATATTTTTTTATATTTCTTTAATATTATTTATTATATTTATTTTTTTATTATTTTTTTTACTTAATCTCACCCATTTAAAATGAGTATGAAAAGAATTGTGAAAAGAAAAATAATATATGATTATCATTTTTCATTTTTTTTCTGGTTACAAGAAACGCTTAACGCCCAACAGACTACACAAGAATACAACAAGGGAAAGAGATTCCTCTTAAATCATCCAACAGAACTTTTCCACGGCCATGTGGTGGCCTCTCCAGAATATGAATGCTCAAGGGGATAGTTATGAGATGTATTGGCCAATAAATCTGGGACACAATTTCCCACCAGTGCGGAAACTTGGCATAAAATTTGGCCGGAGTAAAAATTTTAAGACAAGTTTCCACTCTTTTTTTTAATATCTTTCAAAAATATTATTAATTACTTTATGTTTAGCTATAATTTTTTTTTCAGATCTATTATTAGTCTCCTACAATAACTAGTAAATAAGAAACATAGATTAGTATATTTAGTCATCAATTAATTTTTTTGATTCTTATAGTATTATCAATTTTAGAAGCAATTGGCAAATGATAAAACACTAAGTTGAAGAAATTAAGAGAAAAGAAAAGCAACGGAGTAACATCAAGTATTCTTTTATTACTAAAGAGGTGACTACCTCATGTGAGTAGTGAGTGAAAAATAAATTAATTATAGGAAAGAAAATCTCATTGAAAAATATTAAGATTATATAACAATTAGTTGGCATGTGAGCTAATACAAATTTATCTCAATTAATTTTCGATCTTTAGTATACTAGTATTACAAAAAAAAAAAAATAGATGTACTTAAATCTTCTCCCAGATAATCTTCATACACTTGAAATGAGTAATTGAAAAATTTTCATCATACTTTACACTTGACTCAATTTCTTAGCTACTTATTTAATGTGTGTAAGGGTTACGTGAAAAAAAAAATTTATATACATATATCATTATTAATAAAAAAAGAGGGGCAATCATCGGATTCGGTTTGTCTTCAACAAGCTGCACCTCTAGCAGTTGTTAGAATAAATTTTTATTATTTATCTCTCATTTAATAATTAATATTAATTTAAAATTAATAAATATTTTAAATATTAAAATATAAAATAAAAATCTTGATCGTTAAATAAAAAATTAACCGTTGAAATACTCCAACCGCACCTCCAACAACTGGAGAATCCGAATCCGCAATCACCCTGTCCGCAGCTAAGATGTTCCGCCACTTTTCCCTTCGTTGAGTGATGATGTGACCAGATTATTTTAAAATGAATTATAAACTATATATTTTATTTTTTATTGGAATTGTAACTGTATCTAGACTATTGTTTGAATGAAATCTTACGTATGGTAAAAAAGAAAACTTTTTTGTTTTGGTGCTTAAAAGAAAACTTATCTACTAGTTCAATTTTGATCCTCAGGTCTCGCTCTTCGTCCTAGTAATTTTTTGAATTTAAAGCCCTAAGAAAAGAGAGAAAAGAATTGGGCTGCAGCATCTTAGCCGTTGATATAAGATATATACTGACAAAAAAACGGTTTTGACAAACTTAGTGTAAGATATGGGAATATCATGCTTCATTATATATGTCGTTTGATTGATGAAGTGCGAATTATTTGATTGACAATTCAACTCTCAAAATTGAACATAAACAACTGTGAACTTCAAACTACCAGGAACTTAGTAAGCATAATGATAGGCTGAAAGTAGACATATTGTGACAACAATGTTTGAGAAAAGGGCAGAACAACTAGTGTTGACTGCAGCGGTCCCAAAGACATCTCACTTGTCAGCAGCACCCATTATCTTGCAGAAGAGTTCGACTCTCTGCAGTTCAGGTTGAGGGCTTTCATCAACAAAATTTGCCAATTTTGCCTAATAACAACTTTGCAGTTTGCATATTCAGTCCCTGCCTATCCAATATCCATAATTTATACAAATTTACATGATATCTTTCACTATCTTGAAAGAAAAAGAGGGAAAAGGGGAAAAGAGAAAATGCTAGGATGTTGGTGCATGCACAAGAACTATGGCTTTTATCACATGTCAATTTAGTGATCATTAATTAAAACTAATGATGTCACTTCTAAACGTTGGCCAAAACCTCGGAGTTAGACTATTGCTATAGAATAATGTTATATCTTCTTACAAATTTCTCTTAATAATTTTTTTAATATTAAATAAAAAAATATTAAATAAAAAAGTAATGCATATAATGTTTTGAAACATAAAAAATATTTAATATTTTTTTATTTAATAATTAAAAAGATTAGTAGAAGATTAAGTAAGTGGGTAAAATATTTCTCATTGCAGAAGTACCTCACCTAACGAAGCCAATTATTGAAGATTTAATTAAAATCAAGGTGTAATGGGTTATAAAGAAAGCTTATAAATTAGTAAACAGAACATATACATTTGGACTAGGGTTGTGGGAAAACCAGCACCTAAAATAATCTGAATAAATTTAAATTAAGTAAGCTGAAGTCATGGAATGATTTGATTTTCATTTTCATTTAGGCTGCTTGGCTTGAAACTTTTTAAAAAACTTTGATCTAGGTTGAGTTTAATTAGATTAATCATACTGTACATTTTGTCATCGCTTATTAATCTATATGTTCTGGACCAGTATTTTGGAACTTGGGCACAACAGAAGTAGGTCGTGTTACCTGGCCCAATCCTCATCTTGGCCCTTTACTGACCAATATGGCTTATCAGCTCATCTTCTAAAAAGATAAGTATATCTTAACCCTCATAATTGCCAAGATTCCTACCTACAAGAAAACTTATCTATTAGATATTACTATCCCAGCAAGTAATCACATGCTATAAATATAGAGTTAGCCACTTAGGTATGCATCTGCTCTCATACACTCTTCCTTCCTAGTGCAAACCCTAACTTGAGCGTCGGAGTGCTTTGCAAGTATACCACCCCCTTCTCCACTACTACCTCACATAAAGTAGCCACCATATCTAACCTTCTTGAATCAGGTCAGTTCTTCTACCTTGACCCTAGTTTAGAACATTGTCACCGTCTGTGAGAGCTGTTAAACTACAATTCCCAACTCCACTATAGTTAACACCATGAAGCAAGCTGCTCAATTAAGGCTAGCCATGCGATGGAGAGGAAGCCTCCCTCACCAACAATGTCGACCATAATCAAAATGAGGCACATCCTCCATTATTGCGCATGATAGATAACTGCTTGATGTCTATCATTCAAGTTCTACCTCCCCATGTGACACAAACTTGTGACACTACCTAACCACCACCTCTGGAGGAATCCGCACATTGCGAACTAACTTATTAAGAACTCCTAGCCATAGTCCACTATTAAAGCAGGCAGATCGTGAAACTCCAAAGAGCCTTCCATTTGGAGAGAGTTGTCATAAACAATCCTGGAGCATGGAATGAGAGATTCACTAAAAACAATCCCAGAGCACAGAATAAGAGCGAACCAAGGAGAAACCTCAAACCTTGGGTCAAGGCAAAACCTCACAACAACCACTCTCTCGAAAATTCCACGACCTATGAACCAACCCAACGTCCTAGCGCTCTATACCAATTCAACCACCCCTTCTCGAAATTCATCATGGGGGTCCCACTGCCCTTGGGATTCAAGATCCCTGCTAATATCAACTAGTATGACGACACCTCAGATCCCCAAGAGCACATAGACTCATTCACTTTGTCCATGTTGCTCATGGGAAGCTCTGATCCCATCATGTGTTGCGCCTTTCTTGGAACCCTCAAGAAAGCTTCCTTAAAATGGTTTTCCTCCATGCCTCTGAGATTTGTGAATGAGTTTGAAGAACTTGCAACCAAGTTCCTCTTACACTTCACAACTAGTACTGTACAACCTAAAACTTCTGCTAGCCTTATTAACTTTAGGAAGAGATGCAACAAATCACTTCGAGATTACATGACGAGGTTCGATAAAGAAGCCTTACAGATCAAGGATATCGATAAGGCAGTGGCCTTGCATGCCATTATGATGGGTCTGTGCTGGGGACCCTTCACTTTTTCATTCGCTCAGAAGCCTTTTGCAAACCTAGATAATCTCAAAAGTAGATCTGAGAAGTGCATCAACATGAAGGAGGCGAATAAGGTGAAGAAGGATGTTGAGAGGATGGAGGATTCACAGTCCAAGAAGAGCTAGGAACCTCGACCATCTCAGAACCCTCCAAAGGGATTCCCTAGGCAAAACTTCAAGGAATACACTCCCCTAAAAGTCCCTAGGAGCAAGATCTTGAAAGAAGTTTATCATACTAAGATCAACCGCCTTCCTAGGTACTCGCCACTATGGCATTAGGTAGTGAAAGACAAGTCCAAATAAATACTATGACAACTACTGCAACTACACATAGGATTACATCTAGTTGCAGATGCAATTGAGACCTTTATCTAACAGGGACGTTTGAATCAATACATCTTACAACCCTGCAGTGGAAAACCTTAATGTGGGCCCTGCAACTACCAAAGGAGGAGCTACAACCAATATAGATCTCAATATGCTAATCTAAGGTGATGATCACTGCCAAGGGAAGACCAACGAAGAGAGAGGTCACCTTGGGAATCTATAGGCAACCCCGTGAGTGTTGACCCTCTTGAGATCCATCTCCACATGATAAAGAACTCCAAGATGCCAAGACTACCAAGACGATAAATATGAATTCAGGTAGGTTTGTAGGAGGTGGCGAATGAAATGCCTTAAGAAAGCAGCATCTTTGAGCTATTCCCAATGTAGTATCCCGACCCATCTCAAAATCAGGATGTAGATAGCAGAAAATGCCGCCGATCTCCTTTTCTAGTGAAGACTATGGAGACGCCATCCCATAACATGATGATCCTTTAGTCATCTCGGGAGTACTAGCCAACGCAGAAGTCAAGAGGATCTTTGTTGATCAAGGAAGCTCCACTAACATCATGTTCATGGATGCATTCAAGAGATTAGAACTACCCAAGTGCAAACTGTTGTCGTTCATTAGGGAACTCATTGGATTTATTGGAGCTAAAGTTATATTAGAAGGGCACGTTAAACTACACTTGAAACTAGGAACTAAACCTAAAACTAAAATAGTCAAGGTAAAGTTCTTGGTTGTTGACTGCCCCTCTGCCTATAATATTATCCTTGGGAGGCCATCCTTGAATGTGTTTGGAGCTATGGTTTCCACCATGCACCTCACAATATTGAAAACACTATTAATCAAACACTATTCTAAACCTTCAATCTTCATTGTGGAGTCTTTCTATAGACTTCCTTGAACTAGCCATTGCATTTTTATTGTTCTTGATGTAGAAAAAGCAAAACTAGCCATTAGTGATTTAACTTTTTCGTGTTTGGTGTTGTTTTGTCTTGTAGTGCCATGAGTAGGTTGAGTTTGACGAATCTGCTCAACTCTTGATATTTAGCCAAACTTCTCCAAACTTTGTAGATGACTCTTTCTAGTTTAACATCATAGAATGATAGATTGTCCACGATGAAAGCACTGAGAAAGAGGGTTCTCGAAGATGCATTTTAATCTTGGTGCATTTTCTTGGAGTTATGTAAGACGTGTCTGCTTAACTTCAAATTTTTTATGTTGATCAGTCTGCTCATGAAACTTCAGAGTCTTCCTATGATTGTCCACAATTGTATAAAGACTTCTTATAGCTTCCTCAAGTCTTCTCATGTCTTCATTAAGTTTTCTCATAACCCCT
The DNA here is from genome assembly GCA_029884595.1 of Ormosia semicastrata. NCBI lineage: Eukaryota > Viridiplantae > Streptophyta > Magnoliopsida > Fabales > Fabaceae > Ormosia > Ormosia semicastrata. Next base: position 591,243 of record JAQQTO010000035.1, on the reverse strand, counting down.
TTGAAGCATCTTTACTTTATGCCAAATTTTTAATCTTTGATGATTTCTCTTTAAGTACCAATTAAGCTCAGAATCTATAGATAAACTATAATCATCCACAAACCAAGTTAGTTTATATTATCATTATAAGACTAAGTTTTCAAATATGGTTTATTACTCATCAAAATTCACCATAAAAGGAACTTAGATCTAACATTTTCCTTTTTCTGACGATGACAAACTATATTAGAAAATTATATGAGGAAGGATAGTAATTTTACCATTTTTGCAGAATTGATTCAAGTTGCCCCTCATACTATCAATTTATGAACAAATTAGGCAAAAAACATATGAAATACATAATCTCACAGCAGTTGATATTTGAACTGAAAATTCTTGAAACTTAAATCATTTTCATTAATTCGTGAGATAACTATCAACAGAATCAGATGCATTCAAAAACATCAAAGGCTCCCCCTGAGACTAATATTCATCTAAAAAATAACATTCACCAAATATCATGCAACTAGTTTAATAGCTCCCCCTAAGAGCACTACTCAAGATCAATAATTTTAGAGAAACTAAATATCAGCATCAAACAACAACAACAATACTTGCCAGAGAAACGTGGATTGTATCTTCTCCCTTATATATTATAATTTTCAAAACAAAATGCCCAAAGCATGCTTTGCATCTTCTCCTCCTTTGTTATCAAGCAAAAAACATGGAGTAGACCATCATTGATGTTACTGAGAAAGGGACCCAGAAGGGGTTGATGAGTCAGAGGAAGTAGATGAAGGTTCAACGATAGGTCTGGGAGCAAGATATAGGTAATGGAGACGATAAATTGTATTTGGGTTAAGTTCATTTTGATACTTGTCCTACCACCATTCCTCAAACATGAAGAAATGATCCATCAGCTCATGAACAATCTTGTGAACCTCCTTAACTCCTTGATGAAGCTTGAGTTAACTCTTCATAGCTCAATTTTCTTACTTGAGTTGCTTGACTTCAGCTCGAAGGAACTTAAGCTTAGACTTTAGAAGGAGATAGGGGTGGTGGAGAGGATTTAGATTGTGTGGTAGCATGAGCAGCTTGAGTAGAGCCTTGCTGAGTATCACTTTGCTCAAACCTCTCTTTGATTAGTCCATGCCTCAACAAATATAACCTATTTTAGAAACTCTTACCACTTTCATTGAACACACCAAGGTTCTCGAATTCAGTTCAGAAAGGGAAAATATTAAGAATCAAGAAAGGGTTATTGGTGCTGAAGATGATTCTTTCCTTCAAAAGTCTATAGAATCAAAAAAAGTTGCTTAGCTCCAAGCTACACCTTCGTCCAAAACCATCACTCGCTATTCTGCTTTGCATCCTGGCTATTGACAAGACAAGAAACTTGGATCTATTGAAGACTGTCTGAACGCCTTAGCCAATAAAGCTCAATAGATATGAACTGACGTTTAGATTAGACTAGCTGAAGTTAATTCTACACTTGTTACACTCCTACAGAAGTTCGCTCACTTTAAGGATTGGTAGGTTCAAAAATTTGAAGTTGTTGTGCTTCCAAAAAACCCACAGAAGATGAATAAGCCTTTCTGAACTTCATCTTTTTTTAGCACTCTATGATGACATATTTTCTTACCCCATCTTTTTGTTGATGCTAAAAAAAGGAGAAAAATATTGAGACTTTAATGCATAAGCTTAGGGGGAGCATTTTAGATTTTTAGACTCATACTGCATTCATACTCATCTTTTGTACTTTGTTAGAAAAATTTATATGATAATTTATGAATGTTGTATTTGAAACCATAATGTTTTTGATATGATACTTATCTTTCTTATCTAACACTTGTCTTTCTAATCTGATTTCTTAATTCAGAATTCTTTAAAATCTTATTTTTGCTTAAAAAATTGAAGTCTAGTTTGTTATCATAAAAAAGGGAGAAATTATAAGATCCATGCCCTTCAAAAGTATGGAAACTTGCTGAAATTCATTAGAACTTTATGAGTTTTGATGATTAAAAAACTTAAACTTAGAATCTTATGTTTATTGATATTTCATCTAAGTGTCTCAAAGAACAATTAAGAAGACTCATACACAATCAATGGTAATCTCGTGAATTACTTATGATTCACTTTGAGGAGGTCTTAGCATGATCAAAGTCTTCATAAAGAATTGTTGAAAATGGACTAAGTATGAAAAAGACTTAACAAGAACACCTTCTTCTCAATATTGAAAATCATAACAAGTCCATTAAAAGACATTTTTTCTAAAGTCAAGTCCATTAGAAGACAAGAATAAGAAGTCAAGTTCCTTAGAAGACAAGAATCAAAAGTGAAGTGTATCAGAAGACTAAGTTCAGAAGACAACTTCATTAGAAGACAAATCTATTAGAAACATCAAGCATCAGAAGAATCAAGTCTTTAAGAAGTATACAAGTTTAAAAGACAACTATTGCACATAAATGGCAAACTCAAAGTCAGAAAGCCTTAGAAGTTTGAAACTTCTTTCTGCTGCTGGGAAAATACAAAAATCATTAAGGAAAATTTGACTGACTGAGAATAAGAAAATGGTAACATGGCTTTTAATAGTAACCATTGGAATCTCAAACGGCTAGTTTATGAAGCTCTATAAATTGAAGAAGCATAGAAGTTTGAAGGTATGAAGCAAACTATTATTCTATCAAACTTCTGAACGCTCAATCTCACTTTTGAATAATGTTTCTTTGCTAAAGTCATCTTTTGATCACTTATTAAGAAGATAAACTTATTCTCTCAAGTTGTATTTGCTTAGATTCACTCTTTGAGTGTTAGAGAATATAAAATCTCATTCTCATCTCCGTATTCAATAGCTTAAATCCATTCTTTGAGTGCTGAGAGAAACGCAAACCTATATATTCTCTTTGTAACATGATCCATTAGTGATCTGAGTGAGAGTCTAACTTGAAGAGGCTAGGGTGGAGCAAAGGCTATTTGTAATCTAGCTTGGAGAATCTAGGGTTGAAGAAAGGATACTCATGGCAATACAAAATCCCAATTTCTGACTGGGGACTAGACGTAGGCACGTGGTTTGGCCGAAGTAGTATAAATTTCTGTGTGATCTCTTCTAAACTCTATCTTTTAGCTTTCTGATTGTTAAGTTTTTCTTCTAACTTGTCCTTCTGATAATTGAAATTGATTTTCTACTTTAAGAAAATGAAGTTTTAAAATTATTCTAATCTAAACTCAATTCCTTTTAAGAAACACATCTGAACAACTTTGTTTCTAATCTATACTTTGATTTATCCAAGTTGAGAAAACTTGGGAAGCTTTTAAGTTTGTAGGAAACGTTCAGAAATTAGAAGCACGATTCAACCCATTATCGTGTTGCTACCACATTCAAGTATCTTCACCTATCTTGACCAGACCGAAACTAGGTGAGTCACTCTACCTTTACTTTTCTATTAACGAGGAAGCGGTAAGTTTCATATTAGTCCAAGAAACAAATGAAAGAAAAAAGCTAGTTTGCTTTGTGAGCAAAGTGCTCTAAGGACCCGAACTTCAATATCAAAAGGTTGAAAAGGTTGCCTACATGGTCCTCATAATGACAAGATGATTGAGGCAATATTTTCATGCCATTCTATCATTGTTAGGATGGACCTGCTAATCAAGTAAGTCTTTCACAAGCTGGACCTCAATGGGCGCATGATAGCCAGGTCGATAGTGCTTTCCAAGTTCAGCATCACCTGTGACCCTCGCTGCACCAAGCATTGCTAAGTATGAGATAGCCATGGAATTTGATGAGAACGATGTATGGATAAAGCCCATAGTAGTTTACCTCTAAAGTGGACCCTTACTCGTCGACCTAAAGGAAGCAAAGAAGAAAATTCGCACTATAAGCTGGTACATTTTGTGCAGTAACTAGCTATATCGCAAAAGATTCTCTACCTCTTTTCTCAAGTGTCTTAGACCTAAGCTTATATGAGATATACGAATGAAGCTATATACACCATCTTAGCAGAAAATCATTAGCCTAGAAAGTGCTCAAAGCAGGGTACTATGGGCTATCCATGACCTTAAATGCTATGAACTACATCCAAAGATGCAATAAGTGTCAGAGATTTGCTAACATTCACTTATCTCCAATCGAGAAACTTACCACCATCTCGGTCCCATGGCCCTTCTATAGGTGGAGGATGGACTGTCTTGGACCATTCCCTTAAGCTCCGAGACAACTCAAGTACATTATAGTGGCAATTGATTACTTCACCAAATGGATTGAAGTCAAGACATTAGCCACCATTACCTCAACTAGAGTACAGAAGTTCACTTGGAGAAATATCATAAATCGCTTCAGATCCCGGTATCCATTGCAATAGATAATTGATGGCTATCGAAACTATCAAATTATATCAATTTATAAGCCGATTCATTAAATTACTTGTAGTATAAGACACAACCGAGTCGAGTCCTTAAATCACTCCAATTAAGTAATCAAATTAAAAAGTTAACAAATGGAATGAAAGTTGTTGAATTAATTAATCAAAAGTAATTAAAAACTGTAAACATAATTAAATAAACAATCAATCTAGGAAAATTAACTATTCTTGAGTTTAATACATCCTTGATCACTAGGAATCCATTCAATTGCTAATCAAATTCTTGGTCTTAGATCACATCAAGAAGCCTTAAGATGATCAATGAATTCTCTACTAGATAAGCATCCAGAATTTAATTAATCAAGGTTCAATGAATTAAGCACCCATCTAATCCTAAATTAATCTAAAACCCAGAATTCAACCAAGCTTAACAATTAACATCCAAGAAGCCTTTGATACATTGTTTAGTCTCTGTAATCCTCATTAAACACGTGGCAATTATGTAATTATCACATCAACATCTAAATAAAATTAAGCAATTCAATTCATATTTAACAAAATCAAAGGAGGAACTTGATTAACAAGTAAAAGAGAAACTTGATTAACAAGTAAAGAGAAACTTGATCCACAATTAAATGTAAAATAATCAAAACAAGATCTCAGAATTAAACATCAAGATTTTCAATCCCTATGATTGATTAAAAGGTTCTTCCCTCTCATCCATGGATGGAAGGGAAAAACAGAAAAGAAAGAAACTTAGAGAGAAAGGAGAGGAAGAGAGGAAGTGCAAGCAAGATCAGTTAGGAGAAAATTAGAGTTGGATTCATGGTTGTTGTTGCTGCTTAAATAACTATCTATAAAATTAAAAATTCAAGTCTGCCTTTAGCTTTGGGTTAATCCTCTTCCTCTTTGTTTTAATTGGACACCTAATTTGCATAATTTGAACTTAGGATGAGAGAGTTATGCCTAAAACATTCTTAACAACTCTCTAGACCCATCAGCCGAATTCAAAGGTAAAAAACACCATCAAAACGACATATTTTTTTATAAATGGTCTTTATAAGAGTTGATGATCTGTGTTGTAAATATTTCTCTTAGATTTCTTACAAGGTAAAATTCATATTTTTTAGATGTCTAGAACTCAAGTTATGCCCAAAATATAGAAATAATGTAAATTTCCAATAATACTAAAAAATACTGTTAAGCCCAATTTGAACCCAAACTTATAAAATATGGTCAAGACTAATCAATTAAGTATATAAGAGGTCTAAGAGACTAAATATGAGGGTTAAATAATATATAAAAATTGTGTTTATCAATAATGGAACTTAATTCACTGATCAGAACTTCCAGGACCTCCAGTCCAGCCTCCATGTCAAATAACACTTCACCTCAGTGGAACACCCTTAGACCAATGGCCAGGCAGAAGCTGCCAATAGGGTAATTCTTAGGAGACTGAAGAAAATACTCGACAAAGCCAAAGGATACTGGGCAGAGAAACTCGACCACGTCTTATTGGTATACAAGACCACACCTTACTCTACCACAGGAGAAACTCCATTCAAACTTACCTACAGATGCAAAGCCATGATTGCAGTGGAGATTGGAGAACCTAGTTAGCAAAGATAATACTTCTTAGAGGAAAGCAATGATGAACTTATCTACCATGATCTAGACCTAATTGAGGAACAAAGAGAAATTACCCAAATTTGTGAAGCCACCCTCAAACTCATAATTGCACAGTGTTACAACACTAAAGTCTTTCCATGGAGATTCAAACCTAGAGACTTGGTTTTGAGAAGGGCAGACGTTGGAATTTAGGGCAGATAGCCCTAAATTGGGAAAGCCAATACCAGCTAATGGACATAATGGATAGAAGAGCCTATAAGCTTGAAACTCTCATTGGTAAGGAAGTAATAAGATACTGGAATGTAACTAAGCTATAAAGATACTACAACTAGTTCTCATTTAGCTTCATTTTCCTAGCATTTAAGTTCTATTCTATGCCTTTATAAGCCTTGTATTTTATATTTCTAATTTTTGTATGGACACCGGACAACCTGGTTATTTTCAACAAAAGTTATGATCATAATTTAGTTATATTTCCAACATTTGTCTATATTTTTCAAAGTTACTTACACACTGCCTACAAGGTCGTCTGTGGTTGCCTTGTCGTGGTCCAAAAGATACCCATCCCGCCTACATACTTAACAATCATTAGGGCAACCCACAATGCTGTTGGTGGCTGCCTTGCCATGGTCAATGGGGTTTACCACCCTCCTCACATGACTAAAATTTAACACACCTGCGAGGTCGTCTAGGGCTGCCTTGCCGTGGTTACAGGGAACTATATCCCATTATAAACATTTTATTTTCTTAGTAAACCTATAATGTCAGCATATGCTACTTCGCTAAGGTCATCGACGAAATTGTGATTTGAGACAAAGTAATCATCATCACTAGGATCCAAGTAAACACGATACACTATAATGTCCTTGTTTCAATGATTGGCCAACTATGCCTTAAAAATTCGTTATGTGTTAAACTAAGTTTTAGAAGCTTTTCTAAGTGTTGAACCACTCAACACTCAACCCAAATAATAATTGGATTCCCTCTTATTCTGAGATGCAATAGGCTTACCCTACGACAGCTTAAACATATACATACAACAAAATTTTCCAAGTCCACAAAACTTTGTACCAAAGAAAGGTGGGTGTTGGACCCAAAACAAAAAATGTAAAGCATCAAGATGCATATCACAGAGAAGAAAGAAATATAAACATTCTTAGACATAAATTTACAAGGACTTGTTGATACAACCCTAAAAACTCCCACACAAAGGGAATTATAACAAAATAAAAATAAATATGAAGTCTTCGGGGTAGGGGTGCCATTTTTCGCTTCTTTATCGCCTTCATTTTGAGTATCCTCAGTGACTCCCAGCTCCGCAGCTTAATTCCATCGATTGTAATAGCGATTGCTAGGGACATATCGACTATGACACTGTAATCAACGCGTTAATATGCTCTATCCCCTCAACCATGGCACCGGGTTGAAGGACATTGAGCTGTTCCAGCACATTCTTGAATGAACTCTTCATAGCCTATGCTTACTTGTCCTCAAGGTCCTCCACCTTGACCTTAAGGTCCGCCTTCTCCTTCTTCTTCTCCTAGGAAGCCACTAATTCGAGTGCCGAGCTCAACCAAATAACAAAGTTCTAGTTCTACCGATAACTTATAGCACAAGGCAGCGAGCTGAGTCGTCTCTTGATGATCAAGGTACCAATCAAACCAAATCAAGGTCAAATAGGGGGAATTGTATATGCAGAATGTAAATGTAATAATTAAATATAAGAAAAAATTAAATTACAAAGCAACCAATCCAAGAAAGCGTCAGAAACCTAATTGACTTGTCATTGATCACTAAACATGCATCTGGATTGAATTAATTGGTTAATATATGATTGATCAAAATCTCTGCATCAAACATATAAAATTCAACACTAGATAATCACCTAGAATTTAACTAACAAATGATTCATAAAGTGTCGATCGCAAGATTCATGCAACCTATGCTAGTTTAATAACCAGAATTCAATTAACCTAGATTAACAAATCTGCCAACCTAACTGTTTTCAATTCATGTGACGAAACCACAATTAATCAATCACAATTTAATCACGAATCTCAATTAGGATTAAGAATCCAATCAGATCACATCACACAACAGAAATCTCTAATCATACAATTCGAATCCAAATCAAGAAAAGAAGAAGATAATTAATTCAATTCAAAATCAAAATTAGGTATAGAATATCTCAAAGTCAAACCAAAATTTTCTCAAGATCCTTGGATTGATCTCAAATGTTTAGTTCTCCATAGCTGCCACACATGGTTTGCAAAAGAAAGGAGAAAATGTTAGGTAGAAGAATCAAGTAGTATGGGTTAGGGCTTCTATCTATCTTGGGTCCCCTATTTATACAAAAATGACTGACTTAAAATTAAGAATTCTAATTTTTCCCTAAGTTAAAGTTAATTGTCTACCTCATAGCTTTCCTTAGCCACTGAAATCACTTGATTTGCGCTTAAGATGAGAGAGTTATGCCCAAATCACTCTCAATGGGTCTCTAGACTCGTCAGTCGACTTCACAGAGGTAGAACACCATCAAAACGTTGTAGTTTCAATTAGTGGCCTCCATAAGAGTTTTATCCTTGTATGTAAGCTTTCAATGACACTAGTTTCAGCTCCAAAAGACCCCTACAACCTATATTATGGACCAATTAGTGCACGCTGCTTGGGTTCTAGTGACAGCACCCATGTTCTGACTTCCAAGCCCAATTCGGTCCACTATATATCCGATTCAGCTCTGGGGCTCTTCATGAAAGTTGTAGAGATCTCTCTTATATTTTCTACTAGGCAAGGTACATAATTTTTAGATATCTAGAAATCAAGATATGACCAAAATACAGAAATAATGTAAAATCCTAATAATGCTGGAAAGATCAATTAAGCCCAATTTGAACCCAAACTTACAAAACATGGTCAAGCTCAATCAATTAAGTACATGGAGAATGTAAAAGACTAAAAATAAGGGTTTATTATTATATAAAATATGTGATTATTAAATTCTCCTACACTTAGCTTTTGTACAACCTGGGCAAACTAAAGATTCAAACTAAAGGACAAGGAACTCAAAAACTCAAAAACCAAAACTCAAAAAGATTCACTTTCCAATGACTTTTAAGAATGTAAAAGTTTACAAGTAAGGATAGTAACCAAGAAGTTTAAGGGATCAAAATATTCATGAAGTGACATTTCTTTACATCTCAAATCAATAACTAAGATAATTTCGATTAAAAAGTATAAACCAATAATGATAGATTCTTACAAAATATACTTTCACTCCCTCAAATGTTTAGTGTTAGAAATGTCTAGAAGGTAAGTGTTTCACTCAACTCAACTCTTGAAAATTTACACTACCATAAGCTTGCTTATCTTTTACTTTTCCACTATTCTATACACACGCATACACAAATCAAGAGGACTTTATTCAAGATTGTAATGGGGCTAAGGTAAGGGATGAGAATGATAAGGATATGACAAGTTAAAAACCAAAGAGAATAAAAGAACATTGGAGATGAATTCTAAGAACAAGCATGAAAGTTTAATGCGATTCCATTTGATGCAAATTATTCTCTTCATATATATTTCCTCTTCCTTTTTTTTTATAAGTATTGCAACCTTTTTTTACATAATAATTTAGTACAACATTTTCACACCCCCACACTTAAACCTTGCTTGTCCTCAAGCAAGACCAAACAACAATAACAATTTAAGATTCTCTCACTCTTGTTCATGAGCTCATCCAAGGATAATGTTAATGCTCTCCTATTCCTTAAGGTAAAGGGACAATATGGTTTTTCACTAAGGGTATGTAATGAGTTAAGAACCACAAAGAATAAGAAAATAAGCTCAAGGGAGTTAATCAAGGGAAAATATGTAAGGTTGACTAAAGTAGCTAATGCAAGGAAAGAATGCCTCAATCATATTCTTGCATGCATGTGAAAATGTAGCCTAAAAAAGAATCAAAGCAAGTTCTAGAGTGATCAAAATCCATGAGTGAAAATCACTCAAGAAGGAAGAGAATGGCACAATAACTTAATCCATTCATCAATAAGCTCAAATTCTCATAAGGTATAAGTCTATCAAACATAATTTACTAATTCAATTTCCATTACCAAACAAGTCAAATTCAAGATGAAAGACAAACCATTCACTTATGTGATGAACCTCTAATCCTCAATTTGTTCAAACTCATAACTTCCATATATCTCAAGAGCCATTAGAAAGCAATTAAAGACTAAAAACAAGAAACACACAATTTTTTTTCAAAAACATCAAAACAAAATTTGAAAACAAAACAAAAACAGAATTGAAAAATAAAAAAACAAAAAACAAAAAACAAAATTGACAAAAAAAAAAAAACAATGATAGAAATTAAAACAAAAAATAGAAAATAGAAATAAAAACAAAATAGAAATAGAAACAACAAGCGAGAAATAGAAAATAAAAACAACAAGCAAAAATAAAAAATAGAAAATAGAAAATAGCAAATAGAAAAATAAATAGATAGAAAAACAAAAACTAAATTAAAATGAGAAAAATCGAAACAGAAAATAAACAAGTATGGAAAGGAAACTCCCTCTTTCATGTTGGATAAGTAGCATTAAGCAAGGCAACCTCTTCCATGGTATGCTTTTAGAAACCATCATAAAAGTGCTTGAGTCTATGCCCATTAGCCTTGAAGCTCCTCTTTGTAGTCACATCTTGAAGCTCAACTACACCATAAGAAAAAACATTAGTAACAACAAAAGGACCTTCCCACCTACATCTTAATTTTCTGGGCATCTATTTAAGAAGAGAATTATAGAAAAGCACTTTTGACCAATCTCAAATGTTTTTCTCATAATCATCTTATCATGGAAGATTTGGTCTTCTCTTTATAAAGTTTGGAACTCTCATATGCCTCCAAGCGGATCTCCTCCAATTCTTACAACTATAGCTTCCTCTCCATGTTCGCTTGGCCTAGGTCCAGGTTGCACCTATTTATCACCCAAAATGTGTGATGTTTGATTTCCACCAGCAAGTGGCATGCCTTGCCAAAGAAAATCCGATAAGAGGACATCCCAATTGGTGTCTTATAGGAAGTTCGGTAAGACCATAAAACATTCTCAAGCCTCTTGCTCCAGTCCTTTCTGTTAGGTTGGACAGTCTTCTGAAGTATCTGCTTGATCTCTCTGTTGGAAACCTCGGCTTGCCTATTGGTTTGGGGGTGGTAAGGTCTAGAAACTTTGTGCATAACTTCATACTTCTTCATCAAAGTCTCCATGCTCCGATTACAGAAATACGAACCCTGATCATTGATGATGGCCCTCGAGACTCCAAACCTACAAAAAATCTGTGATCTAACAAAATTCACAATAACTTTGGAATCATCAGTCCGAGTGACTTTTGCCTCCACCCACTTAGATACATAATCAATATCCAGCAAAATCTAAACAAAACCAGAAGAAACATGAAAGGGTCCCATAAAATCAATACCTTATACATAAAAAATCTCACAAAACAACAAAGGTTTCTAGGACATCTCATTTCTATGAGAAATGTTTCCTATTCTCTGGCACTGTTCACAAGATTTACAGAACAAGTATGCATCATGGAATAAGGTAGGCCAATATAAACTAGAGTCCAAGACTTTCTTAGCTATACGTTTAGGTCCAAAATGTCCACCACATGCAAATGCATGACAAAAGCTAAGAATAAAATTAAACTCATGATCAGGTATGCATCTCTTAATTACTTGGTCACTATAAAATCTCCACAGATAAGGATTATCCCAGACATAATACTTAGACTAACTCTTTAACTTATCAATCTGAGCCCTAGTGAAATATACAGGTAGTGCACCAGTAACCAAGTAATTAACTAAGTCAACAAACTAATGAGAGGTAGTCTTACCTTGTAGATGTAAAAGCTGCTCATCTAAGAAAGAGTCATGAATGGCCAGAGGCTCTAAAGCTCTCTTAATTATGCTCAAATGATCGGCCACCAGGTTTTCTGCTCTACTCTTATACCTGATTTAAATATCAAACTCTTAGAGCAACAATATCCACCTAATTAGTCGTGGTTTTGCTTTGGGTTTCTTCATAAGAAACTTCAGTGCTGCATGATCAGAAAATACAACTACTTTAGAACTAAGCAGATATGATCTCAATTTGTCTAAAGCAAATATAATGGCTAAGAGTTCTTTTTTTTTTTTTGTAGTCGTTCAATTGGCTTGAGCAGCATCAAAAGTTCTGGAGGCATAGTAAATCACATGAGGATCCTTCTTTACTCTCTGAGTTAGGACAGCTCCCACTGCATAATTGGAGGCATCACACATAAGCTCAAATAGAAGTGTCTAGTCAGGTGGTTGGATGATGGGAGTGCTCGTCAACGCCTTCTTCAAATGATCAACGGCTTCCTGGCATTTTTGGGCAAATACGAACTCCACATCCTTTTGCAGCAAATTGGATAGTGGAAGGGTGATCTTGCTAAAATCCTGGATGAAGCACCTGTAAAAACCTGTATGTCCCAAAAAAGAACGCATCTCCCACACGCATGTGGGATAAGATAATCAGGTAATGACATCTATTTTACCAGGATATACTTCAATACCTTTACTGGAGACTACATGGCTTGAAACTATACCTTGTGCTACCATGAAATTACATTTTTCAAAATTTAAAACAAAGTTAGTTTCAATGCATCTATGCAGTACCTTAACCAGGCTATCCAAACAAGAATAAAATGAATAACTATAAAAAATAAAATCATCCATGAATAATTTCATGTACTCTTCTAGAAAGTCTAAAAAGATGCTCACCATACACCGTTGGAAGGTGCTAGGGGCATTGTAGAGGTCAAAGGGCACCTGTCTGTAAGCAAAGGTGCTGAAGGGATAGGTAAATATGGTCTTTAGGTGTAATGTGGATCTGGAAATATCCAGTGTAACTGTCCAAGAAGCAATAGTGTGACTTGCCAGCCAACCGCTCCAGCATCTAGTTAATGAATAGAAGGGGGGTAGTGATCTTTTCGAGTAGCTTGATTGAGCCTTTTGTAATCAATGCAGACTCTCTAACTATTATGTACTCTGGTAAAAATCAACTCATTTTTCTGATTGGCCATAACAATCACTCTAGATTTCTTAGGAACAACCTGCATCGAGTTCACTCATTGACTGTTAGAGATGAGATAGATAATGCCAGCCTGTAGTTGCTTGGTCACCTCTTTCTTCACCATATCCGAAATTAGAGGATTCAATATCTTCTGGGGCTGCCTCACTGGTTTAGCTCCATCCTCAAGTAAAATTCTGTGCATGTATGAGAAAGGGCTAATGCCAGGAATATCTGCCAATGTCCATCTGATGACCTTCTTATTTTCTCTTAAAACTTGTAGTAATCTCGCCTCCTATTTAGTAAAGAGGTTTTTGGCTACAATCACCAGAAGCTGCTCATTATCTGCCAAGTATGCATACTTCAGGTGCTTGGGTAATAACTTCAGCTCCAATTTCGGCAGTTGCACTATAGAAGGCAATAATCTAATGGGTTGCTACTGCTCTGCTTATGCTGCCTGAACCTCTGCATATATATCTCCTGTTATACAATCTGCTAACACAGGAACAGATTCATCATATCCCAAAAATGTAAAAATTTCAGAACACACAGAACACAACTTATCACCATCACAACTAGCACACAAATCACCGCACATAGAGTCACCAAAATCAGCAATCTTAGGAAACTCCCCACACAAGTCAATATACGAATTATCAACCAAATCATCAATTAAATCAATATGAAAGACATAATATTTTTCCATGAGATATTTCATAGCATCAAGAATATTCAACCTCACAATGGAATCTCCAAACTCCACGGATAGAACTCTTGCATGTACATCAATCTTTGTCCGTGCAGTTTTGAGGAAAGGTCTCCCTAGAATAAGGGGAGTCTTGTTGGATGATGACTCTCCCTCCATCTCCAAAATGTAGAAGTCTACTGGGAATATCAGCTCATTCACCCGGACTAGCACATCCTTCACCAAACCAGCTGGATAAGCATTACTCCTATTAGCTAGCTGGATCACCACACCTATTGCCTGCCAAGGGCCAAGTTTAAGGGAATCAAAAATAGGCATATGCATTACATTAATAGAAGCATCTAAGTCTAGCATGACATTCTCAAATCTACAATTTCCTATTATGCAAGGAATTGTAAAAGTCCCTGGATCCTTGCACTTCTATGGCATAGGTTGGATAAGGGCTAAAACATTCTGCCCTATGCTGATTCTCTCGTTGCCCTTTAGCCTTATTTTGTGTGTACATAGTTCCTTCAAGAACTTGACATACTTTAGTATCTGCTTGATTGCATCCAGCAGTGAGATGTTTACTTCCTTTTTCCTAAAAGTCTTAAGCAGCTTTTTATCTTTCTCAGCCTCTTCTATTTTTCTAGAATGTATGGCTTTTTGTGGAAAAGGAAGAGCTATGGCAGGTTGAGGCTTCTGTTTGGCTCCAGCAGTTGCTTTCTTATCATTATTACCAGAATTCTAGGATAGTGCACCAGAATCAGGTGTGGCTACTACTGATAGCTTGTGCAGTTGTTTGTTCACTGCTGGTTAGGAATCCACCTCCACTGTTTTTCTAGACCTCAACATAATGGAACTCACATTCCTCTTTAGATTGGAAATTGTTTGGCAAAGGAGTTGGCCAGATTCTTGTTTTCTCAATTGGCTCAAAATAAAAGCTAACTGTCTAATTTAAGTTTCCAAGTTTTGAATTGAAGCTTCTGTCCTCTATTGAAACTGTATGTTATTGGTGGCCATCTACTTCATTAGATCCTCCAAAGTAGGCTCAGATTTTGTGACTGCAGGACCTTTGGTTGTTGTTGGAAGGGTGGTCTGCTTAGTCCAGCCTGTTGTTGAAATTGTTGTTGTCTCATTAGCTGTTGGAAGGGCTACTTGTACTACTATTGTGGTGCTATAATCCTATATCTCAAGTTAGGATGATTTCTCCAGATATGATTATATGTGTTAGACAATGGATCATATCTTTGTTGCTGCTACTAGAATTGTGGTTTACCAGGAAAGACACCTGCCACAATAATAGATTGGTCTTAGAATATAGAACTATCATCCTGAAGTGTAGGGTATGCATCTATGGGGTGTGAAGGACAAGAATAGTTACTGCACACTCGAGCAAGTCCTTGCACAAATGGTTAATGCCTTTCTACTGCTAATTGTCTCATCAAAAAAGTTAGCTTATCAAGTTTATGTTCTCGTCTTTGTTAATCAACATTAGAAAGCTGGACTTCATTGAGTCCTCTGGTTGGAGTTATCATTCTGGTACCAAATTGCTCTGAGTTTGCTGCCATGTTTGTAATCAAGTCTCGGGCAGCAGCTGAGGTTTTTTCAACTAAGTAATCTCTACTCGCAGCATCCATCATGCTTCTATCCATTGGCAGCAAGCCTTCATAAAAGTATTGGATCAATAGCTGATCACTAATTTGGTGGTTTGGGTAGCTTGCGCATAATTTCTTGAATTTCTCCTAGTATTCATACAAGGTCTCACCACTCACCTGTCTGATCTCATATATATCCTTTCTTATTGTGGCAGCTCTTGAGGCAGGGAAAAACTTCTCCAGAAACAGTTTCTTCATGTCATTCCAGGAAGTGATAGCTCTTGGTTACAAGTAATATAACCAGTCATTGGCTACATCATCTAATAAAAAGGGAAACACTCTTAGCTTGATATGTTCCTCTACAATTCTTTGTGGTTTCAAGGTGGAACAGACCACATGGCACCCCTTTAAGTGCTTGTGAAGGTCCTCTCCTACAAGGCCATAAAACTTAGGCAGCAAGTGAATTAAACTATATTTAAGTTCAAAATCAGTATCCAAATCAAGATATTGAATGCACAATGGTTGATAGTTCACATCAGGTGTAGATAGTTCCTTTAAGGTCCTATTTTGATTGTTATTAGCCATAGGTGTAGTGTTATCTATATGCTCACCTTCAATTTTAATTACAATGTCAGTCTCAACCTCAGATGTTATTTTTTTTACTAATCCTACGAATCCTATTCAATATAAGCAAGGTTCTTTCAATTTTAGGATCAATGTCAAG
Source organism: Ormosia semicastrata (assembly GCA_029884595.1). Taxonomy (NCBI): domain Eukaryota; kingdom Viridiplantae; phylum Streptophyta; class Magnoliopsida; order Fabales; family Fabaceae; genus Ormosia; species Ormosia semicastrata. The sequence continues at coordinate 575,185 of JAQQTO010000035.1, read as the reverse complement.
TATATGATTATCAGAAGACCTAGTCATGCATCAGATAGCACTATAGGGACTCAAAACAAACTTAAAACATGAAAACATAAAGCAATGGTAAAAATCACACGAAAACTTAATAGAAACTATATCTATAAATTTTTAAAAATTATGGGACCACTACAGGGTGAAAACTAGTCAAAAATACTACTAAACAGTAAAATAAAAAATCTTAAAAATTGAAAATGTAGTCTAAACATTGGAATTTCGACAAACCAGGGGTGACCTCATAGCAAATATGCGAGTCTTGTTTATTAGGCCATTTTTCTTTAACTGACCAAGTTTTAGCTCATTTTGAGCATGTTTGTTCGTACTTTGTTTTCAAAAAAAAAAACCAAAATCACCCGTTTTCGCCTAAAAACTACCAAAACAAAGAAGAAATGGGGTTATAGGGTTAGTGAAAGTCTTGATATGATTAATTAGCATCTGTCGATCCTTGGTAATAGTGCCAAATTTGATTTGAGTGCCGAGCTCAACCAAATAACAAAATTTCAGTTCTATAGATAACTTGTAGCACAAGGCAGCGAACCAAGTCGTCTCTTGAGGATCAAGGTACCAATCAAATCAAATCAAGGTCAAACAGGGGGAATTGTGTATGCAGAATGTAAACGTGATAATTAAATGTAAGAAATAATGAAATTACAAAGCAACCAATCTAAGAAGCTATCAAAAACCTTATTAGCTTGTCATCGATTACTAAATATAGATCTGGATTGAATTAATTAGTTAATCTATGATTAACCAGAATCTATGCATTAAACACATAGAATTCAACACTAGATAATCACCTTGAATTTAACTAACAAACGATTTATAAACCTGCGATCGCAAGATTCATGCAACCTATGCTAGTTTAACAACCAGAATTCAATTACCCTAAATTAACAAATATGCCAAGCTAACTGTCTTCAATTAATGTGACCAAACCAAGGACCCAATCGGATCACATCACACAACAGAAATATCTAATAATGCAATTCAAATCCAAATCAAGAGAAGAAGATAATTAATTCAATTCAAAATCAAAATTAGGTACAAAATCTCAAAGCCAAACCAGAATTCCTTCAAGATCCTTGGATTGATCTCAAATGTTTAGTTCTCCATGGCTGTCGCACATAGTTTGCAAAAGAAATGAGAAAATTCTAGGTAGAAGAATCAAGTAGTATGAGTTAGGGCTTCTATCTATCTCGGGTCCCATATTTTTACAAAAATAACTAACTTAAAATTAAGAATCCTAATTTTCCATTAGTTAAAGCCAACCCTCTACCTTATAGCTTTCCTTGGCCACCGAAATTACTTGATTTGGGCTTAAGATGAGAGAGTTATGCCTAACTCACTCTCAATGGGTCTCTAGACTCGTCAGCCGACTTCATAGTGGTAGAAAACCATCACAACATTGTAGTTTCAATTAGTGGTATTCATAAGAGTTTTATCCTATAAGCTTTCTAATGGCACCAGTGTCAGCTCCAAAAGACCCCTACAACCTAAGTTATGGACCAATTAGTGCATGCTACTTGAGTTCCAGTGACAACACCTGTGTTCTGACTTCCAAACCCAATTCGGTCCACTATATATATGATTCATCTCTGTGGCTCTTTATGAAAGTTGTAAATCTCTCTCATTTCTTTCCTACAAAGAAATATACATAATTTTTAAATATTTATAACTCGAAATATGGCTGAAATACAGAAACAGTATAAAATCTTACTAATCTTGGAAAGATCAATTGCACCCAATTTGAGCCCAAACTTACAAAACATGACCAAGATCAATCAATTGAGTAATGAAGAGTGTAAAAAACTAAAAATAAGGGTTTATTAGTATATGAATTCTATGACTATCAGCCACCTTCACTCAGGATTTTTCTAGTGCCACCTCTACCGATGTCACATTCTTGGAAGCCTCCTTCAACTTTTGCTTCAGAGTCTTCATGTTTTCATCACTTGACTTGAATTTGGCCTCCACATTCTCAGCTCAGGGTCACCAAGGATTTTCGATCTTCCTCTTATTTTCTCTCTTTTCATCATAGAGCCTATCTAGCTCCTCTTCAAGCACTCTAACATTCTTGGTTTGCATAACCGCAGCCTCTAAATAGCGAAACAATGAGGTATTTTGGAGACTTCGAACCTTTGCCATATGAAAGGGTGCACCATATTATACTTTTATAACTTTTCAATGTCGGCGAGAGTGAAAAATGCTTGATCGATTAAAACCCCAGCCTTGTAATCCTTCCCCTACACAGAGGATGACAAAAATTAGATTGGACCATTCAAAGATGCCTCCTCATCATGACCTACTATAAGGTCTGTGATGGACCTTGTGGCTGGGACAACCTTCTTCAGTTGAATTTGGCTGCCTTTTGATGAAGATTTCATCTTCTACCTTTGCAAGTCAGTGGACTGGCCAGACGACTCAAGGCTCAGCTCTTCAACTTGAACCACAGGCCTGATCGAGGCCTCGACCTTGACAATAGTAGTAGCAGTGGTAGCAGCCTCTTTCCGAGCCTTGTGCTTTGTGTTCTACCTTTGGAGTTTTCCAAGGTTTTTTGCTTCGACATCCCCTATCCCTATCCCGAAACCTACCTATAATTACGTCAACATCACTATCTGGTGCATTAATGATCCAGGCAATTTTGATAAATTCTTTTTTATTGGCATACCCAATGAGGAAGGCCGTCATATCAACCTCATCCTCAAAGTGCTTATGGTCCTTAGTCACGATAAGATAGGCAGGTTGGTCCCAAGTAAACAAATCCCAACCCAATACAAGAATATGGTGTGACTTCCTTTCGCCTTTAGGAAAAAAGGTTAGGTTCTCGAAGTTACCTCAAGCCAGAAGAATTTTCACCTAAAGCCCTTGTACAATTGCTCGTATAGTTCAAGCACCTTCCTTCCGGTGTATACTCGCAAGGAAAGCCATGCCTTCTTAGGCCCCGCCTCAGAAGGCCTCATTTAGGAGAATAGCCAAAAGAATGCTTTCATTGAGACATAGAAATGTAAATGATGGAATACCATCTAAAACACCCTTACAAAGGCACAAATGTTTGGGTATAACTGGGTAGGCTCAACTCGGAGATGATTCAACACCCCGCATTAGAACTCTGTGAAGGGTAGCCGCAATCCAAGGCATATAAACATAGTCTTATATAAGTACAAGAAATATCGGGAACCCATGGCCTGCATCATGCAGACTCACTCTTAATCCCCCGGTGGATGGCATGCAAACTCATCATCTTGGAGGCTGTCTTTTACCAACTACATATAAGATCTCACCTCGGCCATCTCCACCCGCGTGTCAATCCGAGACACCATCCTTATAACCTCTTTATCTACCTACTGGTATAGGGACACATCTTTGGGAGCCAGATACTGAATTGATATAGAGCTCACTACTTTCCTCTTCCCTATGCTTAGATCTTAGATTTAAGGATAATTAGCTACAGAAGTTAAACTTTTGGCGTTAGAACTATCACTACTCAATGGACCTAAATATTGTTCCAACTTCATGATGATCTCAGAGACAAGATGGCCCCCCTTGAGTATTTCTTCCTCTCAAGATGCCTCCACCCACCTCAAGATCATGTCTAAGACTTCTACCCAAGAAGAAGACCTCTGGACACCTAAGGCTTGACCACCCTTGGGCCTTTCTTCACCACTCATGACACAACATAAAAAGGGGGGGGTTAAAGAGGATCTTCAGGGAAGAACCTGATTCCCGTTGCTCCCAATCTCCTTAACATTTGCCATCTTCAAAATAAATAAGGAAAAAGAGGGCAATAAAGAGAAAGGGACACTTGGAAGTAGACGAAAATAAGTTAAAAGTGGAGCTTTTGATGAAGAAGCTGTTACTGCCACCTAGTGCCGTGGCGAAAACCACTAATAATTGCTATGAAACTTGCTTAGAAATCTCTAGCATCCCGCTAGAGAAGATAGGGGCAGAAAATGCAGAGAATGAAAATGGTAACCACTCTCCATCCTCCCTTTTATAGTTATCTCCATGCCCTAACTACCACCTATAACTGGGGTTAGAAAGGTTTTTTCATCTTGATTTGAAAAGATAACTGCATGAAACCCAAACGACAGCTCTTCTTTATGTTGACACGTGGTTTTATGCCACTGGCCAAGCAGATGAATAGACATTGGCTCCTAGATGAAGCATCCAGGGGATGGCAAATATTTATTCACCAAACATCACACATTGTGACTATGGTTTAAGATCCCGATAGTGATAAAACACCTAAAAACTAAAACATAGTGATGGATCTCAGCTTCGGTGACATAAGAGGTTCAAACCACTAGGAGCATGACACACCTATATTGTGGATCTTGGCAGTTGTCGCAAACCTTAACCACTGGGGGGCATCTTAAAGCATTCCATCACGAACTCCTACTAACGCACCACGTGAGGCCTTAGTCACTGGATCTCATCGTGTGATCACGGATCTTGGCCTAAACATCGAAAGTGGCTACGACAACCTTTTGTTTCTAAAACCCTGATAACTTGAACCTCAACATCATTTTGCCACATCAGAGCATTGAATTGGGGTCAACTATTCTGGACCGGTATCTTGAAAGTTGGGTACCGTTGTGATATTGGCAAGTGCACCAAATTGCAAAAGTAATAAATGATGAGTAAGATATCGTTCCCACGAGGAAGTAGTTTACCAAGTACTACTTCTCTAATATTAATACTATCTAGGCAACTAATAATTAAGAGTGATTCAACATAATTAAAGACATAAAATTATAAAAGATAAAAAACATAAGAACACACACAATTAAAATACTAGGAAGCTGACTTTACTTAATTCAATAATCTATCATAGACAATAGAGTAGTTTTGGGATCTTCATTCTAATTAATTTCTAGTCATTCAATTGATGAGGAGAATCCCTTAATTAATTAAAAGCCAATTTCTCGGTGAGTTAATTCTCTTTAATTATTAAAACCTAGTCAATTCTTTGATCTAAATCCCAACTCTTAAAGGCATGACCTTTACTCTATGGATTCTCATGAAAAATACCACAATTCTCCCACACAACCTATAACCTCTATTCCTAGATGATTATAAATCATGACACTTATTATTTATGGTCTAAGTCATATGAAAACCTTCCGATTCTACACACATCTCACTAGATCAATTTATGACTGGCCAATTCATAAAAGTATTAAGAACCATAATAAGCACTCAAATTGAATAGAAAAGAAATTAATTAAAAATATAATATTAATACATGTTAATTGAATCAAGTTACATATTCACTATAGAAACACATGAATTTGGCTACACATGACAAAAGAGAAGAAGAGATAGGAAGATGAAAGAGAATTCATCATGATAGAACTGTAGAGAAGAAACCAAAATGCATTCAATGGTGATTTGATCTCCAACTCCATGAGAGCTCCATCAAAACTCCTCCTATTCTCCTAGGGCTCATCCCCTTACTGCCTTTGAGCATCTCAAAACTCTATATTTTTTTTTGTATATTTTCTCAACCAAAAGAGAGCTGTTTTGCTAAACTCATTTTGTCATTTTTATAGAAAAGTCGATAGCTTTTTGTATCTAACTTGCATGATTTTTCTCACCCACCAAATAGCAGAATCTTCCCTTGATCTCAACATATAATTTGTAGTATTTTCTGTTATCTTTTTAATACCGCAAATGACGTTCAATCTGATCACTGTTGCTCAAGATATGGCTCAATTAATGAAGAATGCTCAGGATAGTACAGGAATATAAACCAAATATTTTTTAGAATCCTTATCCAATTTTCAATATTAATGGCAACTTAATTATAGAAAGTTGTCAACATAAAATTTGTAGATCTCTTTCTTAGCTTTCAAACACTACTAGAATTAGGTAAATCACATATTTATAGAGAAAGTTATCCTAAATTTACTGAGACGAGTTTGATAGCGATACTTTCCTTAATTAATCTTTGACTAAATCTCTTATTTCCTATTTTTTTTATTAAATTCATATAAATTAGGAAACAAATATCCTACTCAAATTAAGAAACTCCTTGATATCCTTGCATTACACACAGAGATACTTGGTCATCAAGTAGAGATTATTTGCACTCCAATCAAGAATCTAACTTGATCATTCCTAAAATTCTTACAAAACACAATAAAAATACATTTAATTCAGTGGGCTCAGAATTCACTCAATATCATAAATAAATAGTATAATTCTTATATCAAAATATTCAAATCCTTAAAATATTTACCTTTAGAAATTTCTTATTTTTGCACAAAATCTAATGATTTATCCTAAAAATTTAAATAATCCTAGGTGAAGAGATAATTATTCAAAAATAAATTAAAAATAAAAATAAATAAAAAATAAACAAAAAATAAATAATTAAAAATTAAAAATCCTAATAAATAAACACAAAAATGAGTGTATTTTACACTCATTAGATATGATAGAAACAAGCCACGTTGCTTGACACAATCCTAATCTCAACTCTTTATGGCCCATTATGGCTTATCAGTCCATCTTCTAGAAAGATAACTATATCTTAAAAGAATGCCCACTTAATAAGGATAATCAGGGATCAAGTCCCCTAATAACTGCTAGGATTCCTACCTACTGAGAAACTTATCTCTTAGATATAACTTCCCTTTCAAGTAACCTCACACTATAAATATAGGGTTTAACCACTTAGGTATACATCTATTCCTATACACTCTCTTTTCCTAGTGCAAACCCTAACTTAAGTGTCAAAGTTCCTTGTAGGTACACCAACCCCCTCTTCGCCATCACTGCACAAGGAAGAGCCACCGTATTCAACCTTCCTGAACTGAGTCAGTTCTTCCACCTTGATTCTAGTTCAGAACACTACAAAAGTTGAAATATTTCATTTATTTTTCATGTTAATCGATCTCATCTTAAGAATGACATACTCCATGCTATTTGATAAGTGATCTTTAGCTTTACTCGATTATATTTGATATTTTGAAGAAAAAAATCCTGAATTTTTCTTTTAAATACTCTAAGCTAAAAGTATTAATTTTATATAATTTACAAATGTACAACATTATAGATGGCAATATAAAGAGAATATATAAAAGGTTTAACTTGAAAAATCAGCCCTACCTAAATCTACTTAATTTTAATAATTTGAATTTAATGAGTTTATGAGATTTTTAATTTAAATTAGAAAATAAATGTTAGATTGGATACCTTTACCCATATTAACTCAAACTATATATACTAATTAGTGCATACTAGATTATAATTACACTAGTACCATATATTGCACATCGAAATTAGATTAAAAGGTAAACTCTTACCTAGCCAAATTGAAATTAATTTGTGTTTAAAAGGAGACTTATTCTATGCTTAAATCCTAAATCAAATTTCTCCCTAAATCAATTTATATTGGTCCCAAACATGAAGCCTAGGGTTCTATTTCTTCTCAACCCTTACCCAAAACTTCATATTCATCAAATCAATGGCTTCTAATCATTCATTTCCTATCTCATCTCATCATTCATTAAGCACAACAATAGTAGTCATACCCATAGTGGCAGTATCGTTTGAGTTTGAGTGTGGCCAAATTGCAACAATAAGGACTCCATAGAGGGTCAAACTTTGAGGTGTACCAAATGTAGGATTGATGGACATAATTCAAGGAATTGTTAGGGTCAAGGTACTCAACCAAAAATTGTAGCTACAGAGGGAGAAAACAATTCTACTAGGATAAGCCGAGATGGGGATAGTTCTAGTTTTTTGAGTTGTAATAGGGATGTTTTTGGTCTTTTGAGTTGTAATGGGAATGGTTTTGCTTTCTTGGATTACAATTAGACCCCTGTTTGATGTACTTAAAACTCTAGTTCATGATGTAATGGTTGTGATTTTTAAGTTGTAATGGTCTGATTTTTTGATGTATTAGTTCTGCCGCTACTCTGGATTAGGCATTATAGTGTACTTGTTATGGGATGTATTTTGAATAACACAAACTCCAGATGTAGTTACAAGTTATGGAAATACATGATGTATTTTGCTCATTGTTTTTGGTATTCTAATATTATGGTAATTATTTTTAGATGATGTATTCTAGTTTAGACTGTGAGCACACAATAATCTTTTGCTATAAATTCATTAGGTAATTTTTTTTTTGATATAATGGTATCTTGGTTGCTATTACTGCAATATAAATATGCATAATGTTATCTGCATATTGGTATGTACATATTCGCTCTGCATGATCATTGTTTAGGATTTTTAGGCCATTTTTTGGTTGCTATTACTACAATATGAATTCACAAAATGGTATCAGCATTAGGCTATTTGTCTAGCTGCTGTTACTACAATTATTTTACAGAATGATATTGTCTTATTGGTTTTGCATCTCTATTCTATAGTTTAGCATATGCAAATTAGTTTTGCATATATTGTTTACATAATGGTATATGTACTTTAAGAGTAAACAACCATTTTGGTCCTTGAAAGATGAGGTAGGCATTAATTTAGTCCCTAAAACTCTAGTGACATCAATTTGGTCTCGAAAAGGTAAAATTTGACAACACGTTTGTCTTTTTGTCTACCTAGCTCAAGATGCTGTCCATGAGCGTCTACGTGACCCCTTTTTTTTTTTTTTTTTGCCTAAGTGGACCATTATCTCCATGTCAGTATCCATTTAGCTATCCTATTTGGAGCTCACGTAGGTCAGGGATGCCCAACGTTAAAAAATGGTCATTCCCCCTAATTTAAAAAAACCAAAAACCCTAATCCGGTAACCCTACCCCCAATTTTAGTAGATCTTCATCCAGTAACCATGCAAACAAACCTTAACACCATATATCAAATCGCAATAAGAATCTTATCGAATTCTCCTATTGCATGAATCACAACAACCTTTCCCTAGAATCATAGAAATAAGTTGTAAAGTTCACTCTTGTTGTTCATTTTACCACTAATGCTTGAGCTCGAGCTCACCTGCACGACAAAACCTAGGGATGAATTAACCAATCACATGTGCTTAGGGAAGAAAGGCTATTATATGCACCTTCAAAATTGAGGATAACCTAGGTAGAAGATTTTGGACATGTGTTAACAAAGGATGCAGTTTCTTTATACGGCTGGATGATCCAATACCTGGGACTGAGAAGAAGTAGATTAAGAAATTGAAGAAAAAGATTACTATATATGAACAACAAGTGTTGAAGCTTACCTTAGGTTGTTGGTTCTTGGGTGTGATGAGTGTGGCATTTTGTGGACTTTGGATTAGGCACCATAGGACTGGCCCAGTGTCTGAAATGGAACACCTACCCTTTTTAGTACTTCAGTTATGTAAATATGTATTTTGTCTAGCAGGAGTCAAGGTATCAATCACATATATCCCAATAGCAATTATTCTAATAGATGATTGACGTATGCGCTAGGGAAACTTTAATTGACTTCCATTTATGAGCCTATTAACCAAGTCATTCACCTAGTGAGAGCTTAGAGAGAGGTTGCTAAACTTGGGTGGTCCCCTTTGGTTACTTTAACTATGGCACAATACACTCTTAGAAGATAAGTTAACCTTATATTCCCTATTGAGGCCTTTCGACAAAATGACCTATAGGGCTAAGTTCGCATACTTTCGACCACTTTCTTATTCATTGACACCTCAAGATGTATTTTAGGGTTATATGCGCTTCTTCTACCATTTCGACAACAACTATCCTACCTGATTAAGAACTTATATATAGGTGGCTTTGCAATGACACATGCTATTTTGTGCTTCATTTCCAAATCAATCATCGTGATAGCTTAGGTTAATCTATACCATTCATGCCCCTTCTGAGAATCCTTTTTTATATCTTAGTCACAGAGAAAACCTATCATCTCTCAAAGACATCAATAAGATATTAGCCCAAAACAAAAGGACTATGGATTGCTTTCAGGGCCTTTATGTGTTTTGACCTTGTTATTCCTACACTGTTGACTTCTCCAAGTGGTGGTTCACCATTTGTTCTTTGCTTTATACCTCTACTTACCAAGAACTCACGTCGAAATTATATTTTTCTCTAAAGAACCAATCACCGGGAAGAAGGACATTGGGTAGAATCTATTTGTATTTAATGCCTTCTTTTATTTATCCAAAGACATAGTTTAATATAACTCCTTTGTTTAAGCTCTCGTAAGGTGAGCTCCACAATAGGATTGATTGCCCCCAATCTTGATCTTAATGATCCTTTCATAAACTTTCCTATTCCTTGAGACATAGAAGATAATGGGTTTAATTCAACCCCACCTTCCTTTCAGGTAATAGCTCTTAAGATACAAGTTAACTTACATGAATATATATATATATGCATATTGTTTCTATTATGTCTAACTTCATAAGAGACTTTATGCACATCTTTTTCCATGATGCTATGCAATAGGGTGTTCAGGGTCGAGATGTTGTTGGACCATAAACTACTATCAACCATTCTTTAAATGATGAAGTACATCTCTTTCTAAGCTCGAGGATACCCCTGCAGCTTCAAATGGGCTTTATCCTACAAACGTTGTACAAGATCAAAAGGCCATTGTAGCATTTGAAATATTCTTGTTGAAAGTTCTAGAAGATATTGCAAAGGATCCAGTGGCTTGTGAACAACAACTCCATGTAGTGACCAATTTGTTTGACTAAGTAACAATTCCCGCTGAGAATTGTATTACTCCCTTATTTGTCAAAGTGTATCATGGGTTTACAAAGGCTCTTTCAACCTTTGGCCTAATCCTCGTAGCCTTTGACATGACTAAAACTACTTTGAAGCAACACCAGTGTCTCACCTAAACTCGCTTGGCGATACTAAAAATTGTAGGTATTGGTCAAGATAGGCAAAAGATAGTGCAGGCGACAACTACATCTACAAAAGCACAAGTGACCAAGATAGATAATCAGATTACAACCACTTCTCAAAGGATCTTGGCCATAGAAACTCAGCTTCAAGGAGAACGAGCTAATCTAGCCAGGATGGAGCAGGAGTATGCGGCTTGCCATCGCAAATTAAGTGGTTGTGGAGCTGAATTTGGCAACCTGAAACAGTTAGCCGGCAAGTTACAAGAACAAGTTGATTCAGTAAGCTACATATGGGCAAGTTTGACTTTGAAGGCAAAGGCGATGACTAAATGTGATGACGGACATCAAGCCTTTGTTGAGCTCCTTAACACGCTTCAAGGATTGAAGCGTATGCTAGATTAGTCTTTATTTACCTTTATATTCTTACTGACTTTGGATAATTAGCAGTTTACGCTACGAATTATATTTCTTTAAATACTTACCATTTATGATTCCATGATCTCTTTCAGTTTTAATTTCTCTTAAGGTATATGAATTGCCTTCATATTTTTGTTCTACTAAGAAAGGTCCCTCCCAATTGAGACTTTATTTTTCGTATGCCTTAGACCTTTGGTCCATTGGCAAAATTACTTTCCAAACAAGATCTCCTACTTAGAAAGTTTTTAGTTTTACCTTCTTATTGTAGATTATGGCAACCTTATCTTTATAACTTAACAAATGGTTAAATGCCTCTAACCTTTTCTTGGTTAAGTTATCTAATTCTTCACGCATCTTTTTCCAATATTGCTTTAAAGGCAATTTAGCTTGATGTAGAATACGAGCTGATTGGAGTCTAACCTCGACTAGGAGCAACAAATCGCAACCATAGGTTAGTTTATATGGAGTGGAACCATTTGCCTCATTTGGAGATGTTTGATTAGCCCATAAGACTTAGTTTAACATGTTGTGCCAATTCTTTAGATACTGGCCAATGCTTTTCTTGATAAAATTTATTACAATTTTATTCATAGCTTTGGCTTAGCCATTAGCTTGCGACTAGTAAGGGCTTGATGTTAATAGTTTAATACCCCTTGAGGATGCATAATCCTTGAACTTAACTCTAGTAAAAGCAGTTCCTTGATCTATTATAATTATTTTAGGGATTCAATCCTACAAAGGATATCATTTTCTACAAATTCAATAATGTCTTATTGAGTTATGTTCTTTAATGCAACTGCTTCTATCCTATTTACTGAAATAGTCTACAGTTACCAATATATATTGGTGGACTTTAGAAGATGTAGGGTAGATTTGTTCTATAATGTCCATAGCCCACCCCCCAAACTTCCATGGCTTAATAATTGCATGCATATCACTCGACGGGACATGTTGAATAGCTCCATGTTGTTGACATTCTTGACAACTCTTGGCAAAGTCTATACAATCTTGATGCATTGAGGGCTAGTAACAACCTTAGCTATGCAAAGTCCAACTCATTCTATTTCCAGCTTGATGGGCCCCACAAATGCCTTTGTGGACCTCAACCATTGCTTCAACAACTTCTTTGCCAATTAAGCATCTCATATTGGCCATCAACACTCTTAAAAAATAACTCTTTATTAAGCAGTACATAATTAATTGTCCTGAGCCTTATTTTGTGCTCGACATTACTATTTGGGTTTGATAAATAGGATTTCAATTCTTATATCCAACTATCCATCCATTCATTAAAGACCTCATCCTGGAACATCTCTCTTTCCTTCACAGGAAAAATTTCATCTTTAATTTCCATCAAGATTCCTAGCTTGGCAGATGGAAGCAAATAACCAGAAGCTAACTGAGCCAAACCATTCGACACATAATTTGACACCCTAGGGGTATATTGAATATCCACCTCATTGAACTCATATAATAAATGTAACACCCTCCTTAGGGCATCACATTTCTGACTCCTGACTCATAATCTGAAAAGAAGTTCGCACAAAGTTTGAGTTATAAAAGATGGGTTTCAAAATTTCTTCTTTACTAACACGTAAATTTACTGAAAATATTAGGTAATATTGAAAATCATATTTCAACTATTCATTATGCAATATTGACACCAATTAATATCACAATTTAAAGAGAAATATAAAATTAACAAACTTATTTTTTTTTGACAGTAGTAAACCCCATGACGGGTCCTACTTAATAGCACGGTACAACACTAACGAGAAACTTTAACATACTTATTCCTTTTTCTGTCCATCTTGATGCATCAGAACTTTACTCCTTATCTACATGGCACATCTTCGAACTTGAGATAGCCACTTTTCAATGTTTCCATCAATCTCTGAGTATCTACCACTCGTTATGTCTACGTCAACTCATTCCTTCTACTGTATAATTTTAACAATACAGACAAAGCAAAACAATATAACAAAGAGGTGAGATCACCTACATCAATACCAACATGGCAAAGACACGGAGAGATAACACAAACAAGAATATCATATAGATAGATCATACCGCAATTATGATCATGCCATCAACATTAATCAACTATCATCATCTAATCATTTATCAATTCAATTATCATCCAAGTATTCAAAACAATTGTCATAACCAATAACCAATATTCCTCAACTAATATATCACACAGATATAAATGCTAAGATTTATGCATATGCACAAAGACTCATTTTATCAAAAACAACTCCATGGAGGTTTTCACAATTTCGAGAAGAATGCTCTGGTTAATTGTCAGCCTTAGCCCAAAGACAATATCCCAATCGTTGAAAAGAATCGTGTTCTTATCGGGTATCGTCAATGCGTTGCAATGGATCAGACGCCAAGTGGCACAAGGTACTCGCCAACGTCCCACTGGTCGACCGCGCTACTTTGACGCCCCCCAAGATCCATCATAGACCTCACTATCAATTCTCATTCCCTCTTCAACCACAAGGGCCATAATAGCTATTAGCTATATTTTATACAATGCACGAATATATCAGTACAAGTCCAACCCCAAAGGGCCAAATCTTTTCAATTTCATTTGTTCAATGTAATCATATGCTTCAAAGCATATTTTTCCAATGCACGTATAATGCACCAAATCCAATCACAGACATGTCTTTCCAATGCATGTATAATGCACCAAATGCCAATCATAGGCAAAACATGTCATTTTCTCACACAGCATCCATATACTGGTTCTACAGTATTTATACTGTATTTTCAACAGGAAAATCATATTATCACATTTTCATAGTTATAAAACTCTTTCGTCGTATTTTCACAAAATTGCGCAACATTTCCATTTCATTTTCATAATTCCAAAACATTTCTGTTACGTTTTCACAATTCCAAAACGTTTTGTTATATTTTCACAATACCATAACACTTCTTTTAGGTTTTTAAAATTTTGTAACATTTCTGTTATATTTTCAAAATACTGCAACACTTCTGTTACACTTTTTAATCACATATTTAATTTTTTAATGTTTTTCTTAATCACATAAAAATATACGTTTCTCAAATTGCGTAACGATTTTCCATAATTTTCAAAATCGCATAACTTAAAAATCATTCTTTTAAGTTGCGTAAATCATTTTTCATCATTCTCAAAATATTTAAAACACTTTCCAAATCACATAAGATTTTCTGTCATTTTCATAATTACGTAAAAATATTATATCATTATTTAATCACGTAGTGATTTTTTAATAATATTTTCAATAGTGTAAAATATTTAAACGCTTTCAAATCGTGTAGAAATATTTTAATATTTTTAAATTTGGTAGAAATATTTTACTATATTTTAAATCATTTTTAAGATGCAAAAAATATTTTTCAACATTTTACAATTACGTAAAATATTCCTCAATATTTCAAACATTATTTTGGACTTAAATAAATCAATCTTAATTCAAGAAATCCTTTTCCAAATTATAATTCACAAAATCACTTTTCCATTGATATAAATCAACGTTTCAAAACTTAACATTTTCTAACGTACTTCAAAACTCAAAAATAAGTTATACGTTAGTAGATTTTCACAATACCATTATATTCTCCATTTTTCCCAAATCATTTCCAAATCTACCTTCCTCAAAATAAATTGAAGTTCGAAAACATTCTTGTTTACAAAAACTTAATTTCTCAAGTGATTAAAATGCTCTGATTCCCTTTTCAAATTCTTGTATTAAATCAAGTTACGTTTCCTCTTTGAAAATCACTTTGTTCATAAAAATCAAGGCATTACAAGCCTTAAAAAACGTGGACATGACTATTGAAACCATCAAATATTTTTCCTTCTAAATTGATATGATTTTACACAAACAAAACCATTAAAAATTTTGTTTTCAAAACCGCAAGACTTATGGTTATAAATCCAAACCCATTTGTTCAAATTCATTTTTATTTTCTTTGCAAATTTCTTTTTTTCACTTTCTTTGCAAATCCTTTTTCACTTTCTTTACAAATTCTTAAAATCATCATTACTATTTTCATTTAAATCTCATGTTTTGTAAAACACTTAGAAACTTTTTACACAAAATAAATCAATAAAAATTTCTCAAGAACCATGTTCTTGTACTCTTTGAAAAATAAACTCTTTGTTTATTTTCCTTGTTTTTCTAAACATCCATTTTCATCATTCATGAAAATATTCATTTATGAACACCTATCTTAAGGTGTCTTAACCGATACTCACCATGTTTCTAGGGATAAAAAATTAATTCCCTTGTTCTTGAAAATTTTTAATATGAACCCTAATCAAGGGCATCAAAATCGTAGTCTTTCCTTGGCCATTGGGACCAAAAATTAATTTTCTTTCCATCATCGAATCATGGCATACACATACATACACATCATATATATATATCAAAAGCATGTCATATTATCATCATGCATAGTATAAGCATACCATCAAAACTATAAAATCATACAAAGCATATCAAGCATAAGCAAATAAATCAAAGCTCATAAAACACACATAAATTATTACATGACCATGGATTGGAATCCTCACATGGATTCACCATCCATCAAATATAAGATCATCTCTCACCACCATGCTTGGTTGGTGAGATGGATCTCCCTCTTACCTCTTGAAGATCCTCAAAAACTTCTTGATTTGCTTCTTTTTTCAAGTCCTTCACCACCAAACGCTTCTCAAATATAAAACAAAATATATAGAAATTAGTATACTAAGTTTGATTAAGAGGAACCATGGATCAAACATGGTTTAGAACATGAAAAAGAAGAGAAGAAATGAAGTCTTCTTATACTTCACCTCAAAAACTCAATAACTTTGATCTTGAAGAAAGTCCATGAAGATGAATGATTTAGAGAAAATCTCTAACATGAAAGTTGCTTAGAATATCATGTACATTCAAGATCTATGGTTGGATTAAATTAAACAAACTTGAAGGGTGGTCTTAGGGTGGTTGACCGAATTCCTCACAAGAAGGAAAACATAAGCTTTTTTATTTTTAACTTGAAGGACAAGGTTGTAGATGATAGAATTTTAAGAAGTTCCTAACAATTCTAAAACAATTAGTAAAATCACAAACAAAGCTTAATAATAACAAACCATGGAACAAACATGGCTTAGAAAATCATAAACATGAATTTAAACCATAGAAATCAAAGTTTACCTCCAAGGAAGTTAGCTAAAAGTGGGATTTTGAAGCACTTAGAGTGGGATTTTGGGAAAACTTTCTAAATGAAAAGTGTTTAGAATGGTGTTTAGCTTTAGGAAATGTTGAGAGTGAAAATTATAGGTGATGGATAGTGTATTTGGTGGTGGAGACCGAACCTATGGAGGAAAAAAGAAGGAAAAATGATGCTTTGGTTCTTGGGATTTTGAGAGAATAAGATGGAGGCTTTTTGGGTGAGAGGAAAACGTGAAAATGCATGCACAAAGTGAGTGGGCTGCCGTGTGAGTGTTGGAGAGTTTGAAGAGTTTTACTTGAAATAATATCCCATTTTGGGTTCACACTTGAAACACATGGTCTTCCACTTTGTCATCTTTTTCTTTGGCCTAAAAAGGCTACTCCAATTTGTCTCCTCCTTTCCAAGCATCTCCAACCGTCCCCTCCTCTTCATAATGCATGCAAAGTTGTCATCTTTTCATGCCATTATTTGAAGCATTTCTAGCCATTGATTAATTCAATGGTTAGGATTTAGGTAGACTTTTGATTTTTAGGAGACTTAATCTAGGCCATTAGATCTTTTTCCTTTAAATTCTAGCCATTAGATGTGTTTCCAAAAATGAAGGGTCAAGATTACTCATTCTTACTTTTAATCCAAGGGTCATAATTAGTCTTTGCTACTTTTTAAGACCAAATCTCCACCCTTGATCAATTCCAAATCCAATGGTTGTAAATGGTCACTTTATATAATCAAATTTATACCGTTGATTAAATTTACGGTTGATATTAAAGCTTGCCTAACTAAGTTTATTCTCACACCATTGTTTAAATCAATGGTGATTATCCAATGCTTCTTTATTAAATTTATTTCTTAACTGTTAATTAAATCAAGATCAAGTCTTCACCATTAAATAAATCAATGGTGGATATCCAAACCACCAATGTTAACTTAAGCAATATAATTTCTATTTTCATCTACTAAAAACCCCACGAAAGAATATATTTACGGTATTTTTATCGCCCGATAATGAAATACAGTGCCAAACACAAAACAAAAAATTTCTAAAACTGTTTCCGGATTCAGGTTTAGTAAGATCCTCTGTCTCCGTATAAACAGTACAAACTTATCTATGCGTAGAAAAATTTTCACTTTGTGGGACCCACCTGGTCCCACGTAAGGTCACCTGGGCCCACCTAGGATCACCTGGGCCCACATATAGTAAAAAAAATTCATAATCATCCACAAAAATCATAAATATTAGAAAACGTATGAAAATCAAGTCATATTGTTAAAAATAATTAGCAGTCAAGAGAAATAAATACAAAAAGATTTTTCCCGGCCCAAAAATTATTATTTTCCTGACACAGAGTAAATCACTCAAAACGATCAAATATGCTGACAGAATAAACAAAATAATTTTATAGTATCCAGAAATTACTAAATAGTAAAATTCTGTTAACTGTCAAAATTACTGCTTAAGAGATACGAAATTTGGGGTGTTGCAATACACCCTCTCTAAAAAGAAATTTCGTCCTCAAAATTTGAGAAACATGATCTCACACCCTCGAATAAATATGAACATTACTTTTTTTATTATCTTTTTTCCAATTCTCATTAAGCTTCCTCTCTTACATCTTGCTATACTATTCTAACCAACAAAATCTTTTTGCTGATGTTCAACTTCTCCTAAACAAACAAATATCTCAGACTCCTATAATTACTAAAGATGTTGAATGTTACTCCAGAAAGAAAGAATTTCCATATCTCTGATACCAATATAACGATAATCAATCTTCATTCATGCTTATAATAGTTTTTCTCAGATAACTTCCAACTAATGTAATGTATTACTTAAAATTTCCTTATTTTCATATCACTACATATTCTAGATTTTTGCTTTTAACAGGAAATGTCTCACTAACCGAATTCTCCGTTCCACAGCATGATACCAGATACTTGCGTAAATTTTTTTTTACTACGATTTTTCATTACCATCTTAAATTTTTCCATAGAAGAATTGTTCCAATCTTTTGAAGAATTCACCGCGCTTTTGCTGCGTTACTTAAATACGTTAACATGGATACAAATATAGAAATATCTTTTCTTGCAAGATATTCCTTCAATTGCGGGAGATGAAAGAAAACATCATGGAAGATAACAAAACGAATCGAACCTGTTATCGAATATATCCAGCAAAGAATTTGATGTAACCTGATTTTCAAGAATGAATTTTCTCTGGATTATTCACACTCTGTTGAAATAATCTCATTAGATATGGTTGGAAAATAACCAATCCATTTTCAAAGACCGCGTCTGTTTATGAAACAGATCAAACTAACACAAAAAATTTTGAACAACAGATCAAACTAATACAAAGATTTGATCTATAACAACAATTTGAATAACTTGAATAACTCGATTAGCTAAGAATAGAAACAGAAGTAAACAATCAGAGGATAACGAATAACTCTAACATATAACTGATCTACTCAATCATATGTTATAAAGAATAGGTCACTCACAGAAATATTCAGTATGGTTTATAGGATTAGCTCCAATGACACAATCTCCATTGTTTAAATCTTCCGCTCAGAACACTCCCGTTCCATTCAGAGTAACAACTTCCCTTACTATCTAAAATTTTTACTAATAGAAAACTCTATTTTCAAAGAGCATAATCTCTGGGAAAATGTGTCCAACTTTTCCACAATTTGATTCCTTGACGTACATTCCTTCATTTAAGTACTTTCTTTCACATCCTTTATTGTTTTTGGTTTCCTCAATGGTTATAAATACATCCTCCGTCGAAATCAATTACTTTCTCAATATCCTAAAAAAAATACCAGGTTCCAAAATTACAAAATCTTATATTCCAAGACTGATTCTCTTCCATCAGATCCTAAACTTCAACTTCCAGTTTCCACTAAACAGTGGTCCTTTGTTCGTGCAGTCGTCTTTCCACATTGCTCCTGTTGCTCCCGTAGCTGCAACTGCATTACTAGTAACATGTTTCACTTCCACACAAGTATAACTATCCCGAGCCATTCCTTTTTTTTAAGGCGTGCAGATCGAAATACAATGGATCTAATATCCATTATAAATAACATTATTTCCTTTCGGAAAAACAAACACAGAGAACACAACACAAGCAAAATAGACCTAACCACAAACCCCAAAAGACTCAAACCGTGCTCTGATACCAACTAATGTAGCACCCTCCTTAGGGCATCACATTTCTGACTCCTGACTCATAATCAGAAAAGAAGTTCGCACAAAGTTTGAGTTACAAAAGATGGGTTTCAAAATTTCTTCTTTACTAACACGTAAATTTACTGAAAATATTAGGTAATATTGAAAATCATATTTCAACTATTCATTATGCAATATTGATACCAATTAATATCACAATTTAAAGAAAAATATAAAATTAACAAACTTATTTTTTTTTTGACAGTAGCAAACCCCATGACGGGTCCTACTTAATAGCACGGTATAACACTAACGAGAAATTTTAGCATACTTATTCCTTTTTTTGTCCATCTTAATGCATCAGAACTTTACTCCTTATCTACCCGGCACATCTTCGAACTTGAGACAGCTACTTTTCAATGTTTCCATCAATCTCTGAGTATCTACCACTCGTTATGTCTAAGACAACTCATTCCTTCTACTGTATAATTTTAACAATACAGACAAAGCAAAACAATATAACAAAGAGGTGAGATCACCTACACCAATACCAACATGGCAAAGACACGAGATAACACAAACAAGAATATCATACGATAGATCATACCGCAATTATGATCATACCATCAACATTAATCAACTATCATCATCCAATCATTTATCAATTCAATTATCATCCAAGTATTCAAAATAATTGTCATAACCAATAACCAATATTCCTCAACTAATATATCACATAAATATAAATGCTTAGATTTATGCATATGCACAAAGACTCATTTTATCAAAAACAACTCCATGGAGGTTTTCACAATTTCGAGAAGAATGCTCTGGTTAATTGTCAGCCTTAGCCCAAAGACAATCTCCCAATCGTTGAAAAGAATCATGTTCTTGTCGGGTATCGTCAATGCGTTGCAACAGATTGCATCGCCAAGTGGCACAGGGTACTCGCCAACTGTCCACTGGTCGACCGCCGCGCCTCGACGCCCCCAAGATCCATCATAGACCTCACTATCAATTCTCATTCCCTCTTCAACCACAAGGGCCATAATAGCTATTAGCTATATTTTATACAATGCACAAATATATTAGTGCAAGTCCAACCCCAAAGGGCCAAATCTTTTCAATTTCATTTGTTCAATGTAATCATATGCTTCAACGCATATTTTTCCAATGCACGTATAATGCACTAAATCCAATCACAGACATATTTTTTCAATGCATGTATAATACATCAAATGCCAATCATAGGCAAAACATGTCATTTTCTCACACAGCATCCATATACTGGTTCTACAGTATTTATACTGTATTTTCAACAGGAAAATCATATTATCACATTTTCATAGTTATAAAACTCTTTCGTCGTATTTTCACAAAATTGCGCAACATTTCCATTTCGTTTTCACAATTCCAAAACATTTCTGTTACGTTTTCACAATTCCAAAACGTTTCTGTTATATTTTCACAATACCATAACACTTCTTTTACGTTTTTAAAATTTTGTAACATTTCATTATATTTTCAAAATATCTTTACAACACTTCACAGTTGCACTTTTAAATAACGTATTTAATTTTTCAATATTTTTTTCAATCACATAAAAATGTACGTTTCTCAAATTGCATAACAATTTTCCACCATTTTCAAAATCGCATAACTTAAAAATCATTCTTTTAAGTTGCGTAAATCATTTTCCATAATTCTCAAAATATTTAAAACACTTTCCAAATCACATAAGATTTTCTCATTTTCACAATTACGTAAAAATATTATATCATTATTTAATCACGTGAGCGATTTTTCAATAATATTTTCAATAGTGTAAAATATTTAAACGCTTTCAAATCGCATAGAAATATTTCAATATTTTTCAAATTGTGTAGAAATATTTTACTATATTTCAAATCATTTTTAAGATACGTAAAATATTTTTAAACATTTTACAATTACGTAAAATATTCCTCAATATTCCAAACATTATTTTGGACCTAAATAAATCAATCTTAATTCAAGAAATCCTTTTCCAAATTATAATTCACAAAATCACTTTTCCATTGATATAAATCAACGTTTCAAAACTTAACATTTTCTAACGTACTTCAAAACTCAAAAATAAGTTATACGTTAGTAGATTTTCATAATACCATTATATTCTCCATTTTTTCCAAATCATTTCCAAATCTACCTTCCTCAAAATAAATTGAAGTTCGAAAACATTCTTGTTTACAAAAACTTAATTTCTCAAGTGATTAAAATGCTCTGATTCCCTTTTCAAATTCTTGTATGAAATCAAGTTACGTTTCCACTTTGAAAATCACTTTGTTCATAAAAATCAAGGCATTACAAGCCTTAAAAAACGTGGACATGACTATTGAAACCATCAAATATTTTTCCTTCTAAATTGATATGGTTTTACATAAACAAAACCATTAAAAATTTTGTTTTCAAAACCGCAAGACTTATGGTTATAAATCCAAACCCATTTGTTCAAATTCATTTTTATTTTCTTTACAAATTTCTTTTTTTCACTTTCTTTGCAAATCCTTTTTCACTTTCTTTGCAAATTCTTAAAATCATCATTACTATTTTCATTTAAATCTCATGTTTTGTAAAACACTTAGAAACTTTTTACACAAAATAAATCAATAAAAATTCCTCAAGAATCATGTTCTTGTACTCTTTGAAAAATAAACTCTTTGTTTATTTTCCTTGTTTTTCTAAACATCAATTTTCATCATTCATGAAAATATTCATTTATGAACACCTATCTTGAGGTGTCTTAACCGATATTCACCATGTTTCTAGGGATAAAAAATTAATTCCCTTATTCTTGAAAATTTTTAATATGAACCCTAATCAAGGGCATCAAAACCGTAGTCTTTCCTTGGCCATTGGGACCAAAAATTAATTTTCTTTTCATCATCGAATCATGGCATACACATACATATACATCATATATATATATCAAAAGCATGCCATATTATCATCATGCATAGTATAAGCATACCATCAAAACCATAAAATCATACAAAGCATATCAAGCATAAGCAAATAAATCAAAGCTCATAAAACACACATAAATTATTACATGACCATGGATTGGAATCCTCACATGGATTCACCATCCATCAAATATAAGATCATCTCTCACCACCATGCTTGGTTGGTGAGATGGATCTCCTTCTTACCTCTTGAAGATCCTCAAAAACTTCTTGATTTGCTTCTTTTTCCAAGTCCTTCACCACCAAAGGCTTCTCAAATACAAAACAAAATATATAGAAATTAGTATACTAAGTTTGATTAAGAGGAACCACGAATCAAACATGGTTTAGAACATGAAAAAGAAGAGAAGAAATGAAGTCTTCTTATACTTCACCTCAAAAACTCAATAACTTTGATCTTGAAGAAAGTCCATGAAGATGAATGATTTAGAGAAAATTTCCAACATGAAAGTTGCTTAGAATATCATGTACATTCAAGATCTATGGTTGGATTAAACTAAACAAACTTGAAGGGTGGTCTTAGGGTGGTTGACCGAATTCCTCACAAGAAGGAAAACATAAGCTTTTTTATTTTTAACTTGAAGGACAAGGTTGTAGATGATAGAATTTTAAGAAGTTCCTAACAATTCTAAAACAATTAGTAAAATCACAAACAAAGCTTAATAATAACAAACCATGGAACAAACATGGCTTAGAAAATCATAAACATGAATTTAAACCATAGAAATCAAAGTTTACCTCCAAGGAAGTTAGCTAAAAGTGGGATTTTGAAGCACTTAGAGTGGGATTTTGGGAAAACTTTCTAAATGAAAAGTGTTTAGAATGGTGTTTAGCTTTAGGAAATAATGAGAGTGAAAATTATAGGTGATGGATAGTGTATTTGGTGGTGGAGACCGAACCTATGGAGGAAAAAGGAAGGAAAAATGATGCTTTGGTTCTTGGGATTTTTGAGAGAATAAGATGGAGGCTTTTTGGGTGAGAGGAAAACGTGAAAATGCATGCACAAAGTGAGTGGGCTGCCGTGTGAGTGTTGGAGAGTTTGAAGAGTTTTACTTGAAATAATATCCCATTTTGGGTTCACACTTGAAACACATGGTCTTCCACTTTGTCATCTTTTTCTTTGGCCTAAAAAGGCTACTCCAATTTGTCTCCTCCTTTCTAAGCATCTCCAACCGTCCCCTCCTCTTCATAATGCATGCAATGTTGTCATCTTTTCATGCCATTATTTGAAGCATTTCTAGCCATTGATTAATTCAATGGTTAGGATTTAGGTAGACTTTTGATTTTTAGGAGACTTAATCTAGGCCATTAGATCTTTTTCCTTTAAATTCTAGCCATTAGATGTGTCTCCAAAAATGAAGGGTCAAGATTACTCCTTCTTACTTTTAATCCAAGGGTCATAATTAGTCTTTGCTACTTTTTAAGACCAAATCTCCACCCTTGATCAATTCCAAATCCAATGGTTGTAAATGGTCACTTTATATAATCAAATTTACACCGTTGATTAAATCTACGGTTGATATTGAAGCTTGCCTAACTAAGTTTATTCTCACACCATTGATTAAATCAATGGTGATTATCTAATGCTTCTTTATTAAATTTATTTCTTATCTGTTAATTAAATCAAGATCAAGTCTTCACCATTAAATAAATCAATGGTGGATATCCAAACTACCAATGTTAACTTAAGCAATATAATTTCTATTTTCATCTACTAAAAACCCCACGAAAGAATATATTTACTGTATTTTTATCGCCCGATAATGAAATACAATTTAAAACAAAAATTTCTAAAAAAGCTTTTCAGATTCGGGTTTAGTAAGATCCCCTGTCTCCGTCTAAACAGTACAAACTTATCTATGCATAGAAAAATTTTCACTTTGTGGGACCCACCTGGTCCCACGTAAGGTCACCTGGGCCCACCTAGGATCACTTGGGCCCACATATAGTCAAAAAAATTCATAATCATCCACAAAAATCACAAATATTAAAAAATGTATGAAAATCAAGTCACATTGTTAAAAATAATTAGCAGTCAAGAGAAATAAATACAGAAAGATTTTTCTCGGCCCGAAAATTATTATTTTCTTGACACAGAGTAAATCACTCAAAACGATCAAATATGCTGACGGAATAAACAAAATAATTTTACAGTATTCAGAAATTACTAAATAGTAAAATTCTGTTAACTGTCAAAATTACTGTTTAAGAGATACGAAATTTGGGGTGTTACAATACTCCCCCTCTAAAAAGAAATTTCGTCCTCAAAATTTGAGAAACATGATTTCACACCCGTAGAATAAATATGAACATTACTTTTTTTTATTATCTTTTTTTCCAATTCTCATTAAGCTTCCTCTCTTACATCTTGCTATACTATTCTAACCAACAAAATCTTTTTGCTGATGTTCAACTTCTCCTAAACAAACAAATATGTCAGACTCTTATAATTACTGAAGATGTTGAATGTTACTCTAGAAAGAAAGAATTTCCATATCTCTGATACCAACATAACGATAATCAATCTTCATTCATGCCTATAATAGTTTTTCTCAGATAACTTCCAACTAATATAATGTATTACTTAAAATTTTCTTATTCTCATATCACTACATATTCTAGATTTTTACTTTTAACAGGAAATGTCTCACTAACCGAATTCTCCGTTCCACAGCACGATAACAGATACTTCCATAAATTTTTTTTTTACTACGGTTTTCCATTACTGTCTTAAATTTTTCCATAGAAGAATTGTTCCAATCTTTTGAAGAATTCACCACGCTTTTGCTGCGTTACTCAAATACGTTAACATGGATACAAATATAGAAATATCCTTTCTTGCAAGATATTCCTTCAATTGCAGGAGATGAAAGAAAACATCATGGAAGATAACAAAACGAATCGAACCTGTTATCGAACATATCCAGCAAAGAATTGGATGTAATGTTGGGAATTGCGGATCAAAATATCTCGCAGTGGAATAATAGGATTCCCACACAGGATCCATGCGAAAAGTCCATAATCCGAGTTTTTTTTAATTACCTCTTGAAGCGTGATAAACACAAGCGAGGTGAATCACCAACACCGTAATAGCGACGATGTTTCTGCGGTATCCACACGAACAGACTTGCAAAAGGAGTCACGCCTCTGTTTTGGCGGTGCTAGTGCGAATAGAAGAGAAGAACCTTTCACTGTCTCTCACTCACTTTCTTAGGTGCGGCTAGGGTTGTGATGTAACATCTTTAGCGAGACCCCAACAAGATTTATTTATAATAGTGGCTGCCTTAAGTGAGTGTGAGCAGTGCAAGGTAAGTCTGTGCAACCCTAAAACCCATCTGTCATGAGTTAGGCCCACAATTGAATCCGAGTCCAACTTGGATCCTTATTGCTCCAATTTAGTCTGTTCTAAGTGTGCGACCTGCGCAGGTTCTCATGACGTTGGTAGTAATATTAAAATCTCATTTTAATATTACAAACAATGGAGCGGTATCTAGCAACACATCAACGCTACCCAAGTAATGAGAATGTCGGTGATTTGACATAACCTATCCGTGATCAATGTTTCCGTGTAGTTTAGTCCCTTTGTCCGATATCCAGTTGAACACAAGGCATGGAACGTGTCACCCTTGTTTAATTCAATCTTCGGTTTCTGATTCCCGAGTAGACATAGTAATAACAAATGAGATCAATATCTCATATTGACTCATTTGAGCATGGCCATGCATTTCATAGTCTCACTCAATCGGGGGCCCGAAGATATCACTCTGTTGTGTAAGAGGGACAAATCCCATCTAGGTCACTCACATTCCTCCACATGCATCGCAATGTGTCTAATAACCAACTTTATAATCATCTTGTTACGATGACGTTTGATGGCATTTAAAACACACAACTCCTCATGTAGGAATCGTAGTGATTTCGGTCAAAGAACCACATACACCATTATCACTATGAGAATCGCTTATGACACTCACGTAAGATCCACGTAGCGTTCTCGTATGGGGTCCATCCAATACATCATTACTCTAATATGTATCCATGTGTAGACTTGATATCTCATATCCATGACCCGTGAGATGTGGTCATCAGTCTACGCACATACTAGTCTCAATGCATTATTGTTGTCCTAATTAACAATAATACTTGACTAGGGACATTTAAGAATAGTGTTGTAACCAAAAGGATCTCACGATCAAGTCATCCACTTGATGTCCTATGGCATCAATCTTACTATTCTAAGGACTTTATTATGTTTATCAAAAAAGAACACAATAAATGAAATGCCTCATATATATAAAATAGCATAATAGAATATATGCAAATACAGAAAATGTATTAGCCTCTAGGGCATACACCAACATGTAACCCGATTTTCAAGAATAAATTTTCTCTGGATTATTCACACTCTGTTGAAATAATCTCATTAGATATGGTTGGAAAATAACCAATCCATTTTCAAAGACCACGTCTGTTTATGAAACAGATCAAACTAACACAAAAAATTTTGAACAACAGATCAAACTAATACAAATATTTGATCTATAACAACAATTTGAATAACTTGAATAACTCGATTAACTAAGAATAGAAACAGAAGTAAACAAATCAGAGGATAACGAATAACTCTAACATATAACTGATCTACTCAATCATATGTTATAAAGAATAGGTCACTCACATAAATATTCAATATGGTTTATAGGATTAGCTCCAATGACACAATCTCTATTGTTTAAATCTTCCGCTGAACACTCCCGTTCCATTCGAGTAACAACTTCCCTTACTATCTAAAATTTTTACTAATAGAAAACTCTATTTTCAAAGAGCATAATCTCTGGGAAAATGTGTCCAACTTTTCCACAATTTATTTCCTTGACGTACATTCCTTCATTTAAGTACTTTCTTTCACATCCTTTACTGTTTTTGGTTTCCTCAATGGTTATAAATACATCCTCCGTCGAAATCAATTACTTTCTCAATATCCTAAAAAAATACCAGGTTCCAAAATTACGAAATCTTATATTCCAAGACTGATTCTCTTCCATCATATCCTAAACTTTAACTTCCAGTTTCCACTAAACAGTGATCCTTTGTTCGTGCAGTCGTCTTTCCACATTGCTCCTGTTGCTCCCGTAGCTGCAACTGCATTACTAGTAACATGTTTCACTTCCACACAAGTATAACTATCTCGAGCCATTCCTTTTTTTTTTAAGGCGTGCGGATCGAAATACAATGGATCTAATATCCATTATAAACAACATTATTTCTTTTCGGAAAAACAAACATAGAAAACACAACATAAGCAAAATAGACCTAACCACAAACCCCAAAAGACTCAAACCGTGCTCTGATACCAACTAATGTAACACCCTCCTTAGGGCATCACATTTCTGACTCCTGACTCATAATCTGAAAAGAAGTTCGCATAAAGTTTGAGTTATAAAAGATGGGTTTCAAAATTTCTTCTTTACTAACACATAAATTTACTAAAAATATTAGGTAATATTAAAAATCATATTTTAACTATTCATTATGCAATATTGACACCAATTAATATCACAATTTAAAGAGAAATATAAAAATAACAAACTTATTATTTTTTTGACAGTAGCAAACCTCATGACGGGTCTTACTTAATAGCACAGTACAACACTAACGAGAAACTTTAACATACCTATTCCTTTTTTTGTCCATCTTGATGCATCAGAACTTTACTCCTTATCTACCCGGCACATCTTCGAACTTGAGACAGCCACTTTTCAATGTTTCCATCAATCTCGAGTATCTACCACTGTTATGTCTAAGACAACTCATTCCTTCTATTGTATAATTTTAAAAATACAGACAAAGCAAAACAATATAACAAAGAGGTGAGATCACCTACACCAATACCAACATGGCGTAAGACGAGATAACACAAACAAGAATATCATACGGATAGATCATACCGCAATTATGATCATGCCATCAACATTAATCAACTATCATCATCCAATCATTTATCAATTCAATTATCATCCAAGTATTCAAAACAATTGTCATAACCAATAACCAATATTCCTCAACTAATATATCACACAGATATAAATGCTCAGATTTATGCATATGCACAAAGACTCATTTTATCAAAAACAACTCCATGGAGGTTTTCACAATTTCGAGAAGAATGCTCTAGTTAATTGTCAGCCTTAGCCCAAAGACAATCTCTCAGTCGTTGAAAAGAATCGTGTTCTTGTCGGGTATCGTCAATGCGTTGCAACGGACTGCATCGCCAAGTGGCACAGGGTACTCGCCAACTGTACACTGGTTGACCATCGCGCCTCGACGTCCCCAAGATCCATCATAGACCTCACTATCAATTCTCATTCCCTCTTCAACCACAAGGGCCATAATAGCTATTAGCTATATTTTATACAATGTACGAATATATCAGTGCAAGTCCAACCCCAAAGGGCCAAATCTTTTCAATTTCATTTGTTCAATGTAATCATATACTTCAACGCATATTTTTCCAATGCACGTATAATGCACCAAATCCAATTACAGACTTATCTTTCCAATGTATGTATAATGCATCAAATGCCAATCATAGGCAAAACATGTCATTTTCTCACACAGCATCCATATACTGGTTCTACAGTATTTATACTGTATTTTTAACAGAAAAATCATATTATCATATTTTCATAGTTATAAAACTCTTTCGTCATATTTTCACAAAATTGCGCAACATTTCCATTTCGTTTTCACAATTCCAAAACATTTCTATTACGTTTTCACAATTCCAAAATGTTTCTGTTATATTTTCACAATACCATAACACTTCTTTTACGTTTTTAAAATTTTGTAACATTTCTGTTATATTTTCAAAATACTACAACACTTCTGTTGCACTTTTAAATCATGTATTTAATTTTTCAATGTTTTTCTCAATCACATAAAAATATACGTTTCTCAAATTGCGTAACGATTTTTCACCATTTTCAAAATTGCATAACTTAAAAATCATTCTATTAAGTTGCGTAAATCATTTTCCATCATTCTCAAAATATTTAAAACACTTTCCGAATCACATAAGATTTTCTCATCATTTTCACAATTACGTAAAAATATTATATCATTATTTAATCAATGTAGTAATTTTTTAATAATATTTTTAATAGTGTAAAATATTTAAACGCTTTCCAAATCGCGTAGAAATATTTTAATATTTTTCAAATTGCGTAGAAATATTTTACTTGTATTTCAAATCATTTTTAAGATACGTAAAATATTTTTCAACATTTTACAATTACGTAAAATATTCCTCAATATTCCAAACATTATTTTGGACTTAAATAAATCAATCTTAATTCAAGAAATCCTTTTCCAAATTATAATTCACAAAATCACTTTTTCATTGATATAAATCAACGTTTCAAAACTTAACATTCTCTAACGTACTTCAAAACTCAAAAATAAGTTATACGTTAGTAGATTTTCACAATACCATTATATTCTCTATTTTTCCCAAATCATTTCCAAATCAACCTTCCTCAAAATAAATTGAAGTTTGAAAACATTCTTGTTTACAAAAACTTAATTTCTCAAGTGATTAAAATGCTCTGATTCCCTTTTCAAATTCTTGTATTAAATCAAGTTACGTTTCCACTTTAAAAATCACTTTGATCATAAAAATCAAGGCATTACAAGCCTTAAAAAACGTGGACATGACTATTGAAACCATCAAATATTTTTCCTTCTAAATTGATATGGTTTTACACAAACAAAACCATTAAAAATTTTGTTTTCAAAACCGCAAGACTTATGGTTATAAATCCAAACCCATTTGTTCAAATTCATTTTTATTTTCTTTGCAAATTTCTTTTTTTCACTTTCTTTGCAAATCCTTTTTCACTTTCTTTGCAAATTCTTAAAATCATCATTACTATTTTCATTTAAATCTCATGTTTTGTAAAACACTTAGAAACTTTTTACACAAAATAAATCAATAAAAATTCCTCAAGAACCATGTTCTTGTACTCTTTGAAAAATAAACTCTTTGTTTATTTTCCTTGTTTTTCTAAACATCCATTTTCATCATTCATGAAAATATTCATTTATGAACACTTATCTTGAGGTGTCTTAACCAATATTCACCATGTTTCTAGGGATAAAAAATTAATTCCCTTGTTCTTGAAAATTTTTAATATGAACCCTAATCAAGGACATCAAAACCGTAGTCTTTCCTTGGCCATTGGAACCAAAAATTAATTTTCTTTCCATCATCGAATCATGGCATACACATACATACACATCATATATATATATCAAAAGCATGCCATATTATCATCATGCATAGTATAAGCATACCATCAAAACCATAAAATCATACAAAGCATATCAACCATAAGCAAATAAATCAAAGCTCATAAAACACACATAAATTATTACATGACCATGGATTGGAATCCTCACATGGATTCACCATCCATCAAATATAAGACCATCTCTCACCACCATGCTTGGTTGGTGAGATGGATCTCCCTCTTACCTCTTGAAGATCCTCAAAAACTTCTTGATTTGCTTCTTTTTCCAAGTCCTTCACCACCAAAGGCTTCTCAAATACGAAACAAAATATATAGAAATTAGTATACTAAGTTTGATTAAGAGGAACCATGGATCAAACATGGTTTAGAACATGAAAAAGAAGAGAAGAAATGAAGTCTTCTTATACGTCACCTAAAAAACTCAATAACTTTGATCTTGAAGAAAGTCCATGAAGATGAATGATTTAGAGAAAATCTCCAACATGAAAGTTGCTTAGAATATCATGTACATTCAAGATCTATGGTTGGATTAAATTAAACAAACTTGAAGGGTGGTCTTAGGGTGGTTGACCGAATTCCTCACAAGAAGGAAAACATAAGCTTTTTGATTTTTAACTTGAAGGACAAGGTTGTAGATGATTGAATTTTGAGAAGTTCCTAACAATTCTAAAACAATTAGTAAAATCACAAACAAAGCTTAATAATAACAAACCATGAAACAAACATGGCTTAGAAAATCATAAACATGAATTTAAACCATAGAAATCAAAGTTTACCTCCAAGGAAGTAAGCTAAAAGTAGGATTTTGAAGCACTTAGAGTGAGATTTTGGAAAACTTTCTAAATGAAAAGTGTTTAGAATGGTGTTTAGCTTTAGAAAATAATGAGAGTGAAAATTATAGGTGATGGATAGTGTATTTGGTGGTGGAGACCGAACCTATGGAGGAAAAAGGAAGGAAAAATGATGCTTTGGTTCTTGAGATTTGTGAGAGAATAAGATGGAGGCTTTTTGGGTGAGAGGAAAAAGTGAAAATGCATGCACAAAGTGAGTGGGCTGCCGTGTGAGTGTTGGAGAGTTTGAAGAGTTTTACTTGAAATAATATCTCATTTTGGGTTCACACTCGAAACACGTGGTCTTCCACTTTGTCATCTTTTTCTTTGGCCTAAAAAGGCTACTCCAATTTGTCTCCTCCTTTCCAAGCATCTCCAACCGTCCCCCCTCTTCATAATGCATACAAAGTTGTCATCTTTTCATGCCATTATTTGAAGCATTTCTAGCCATTGATTAATTCAATGGTTAGGATTTAGGTAGACTTTTGATTTTTAGAAGACTTAATCTAGGCCATTAGATCTTTTTCCTTTAAATTCTAGCCATTAGATGTGTCTCCAAAAATGAAGGGTCAAGATTACTCCTTCTTACTTTTAATCTAAGAGTCATAATTAGTCTTTGCTACTTTTTAAGACCAAATCTCCACCCTTGATCAATTCCAAATCCAATGGTTGTAAATAGTCACTTTATATAATCAAATTTACACCGTTGATTAAATCTACGGTTGATATTGAAGCTTGCCTAACTAAGTTTATTCTCACACCATTGATTAAATCAAGATCAAGTCTTCACCATTAAATAAATCAATGGTGGATATCCAAACCACCAATGTTGACTTAAGCAATATAATTTCTATTTTCATCTACTAAAAACCCCACGAAAGAATATATTTACTGTATTTTTATCGCCCGATAATTAAATACAGTGCCAAACACAAAACAAAAAATTTCTAAAACTGTTTCCGGATTCAGGTTTTGTAAGATCCCCTGTCTCCGTCTAAACAATATAAGTTTTTCTATGCGTAGAAAAATTTTTACTTTGTGGGACCCACCTGGGCCCATGTAAGGTCACCTGGGCCCACATATAGTCAAAAAAATTCATAATCATCCACAAAAATCACAAATATTAGAAAACATATGAAAATCAAGTCAGATTGTTAAAAATAATTAACAGTCAAGAGAAATAAATACGAAAGATTTTTCTACTACTAAAATTATTATTTTCCGACACGAGTAAATCACTCAAAACGATCAAATATGCTGACGGAATAAACAAAATAATTTTACAGTATCCAGAAATTACTAAACAGTAAAATTCTGTTAACTGTCAAAATTACTGTTTAAGAGATACGAAATTTGGGGTGTTACAATAAATGTGTCACTATGACTAGACATTGGATCAAAATTATATTAACACATTTATATTCTCAGATTATCTCTTTAATGACTAACATTGAGTCACCATATATTTCTGCATTTCTACCTCCCATCCTAAGAATAAAATCTAACCATGTTATTAAGGCTTCATACTCAGCCTCATTATTTGAGAAAGTTCTATTAAGACAAAAATTAATGTGTATAGGCTTTTCGAATGGGTCGATAATAAAATTACCAATGCCTATCCTGAATTAATTACTTGAACCATTGAAATAAAGCTTCCATTTCCTTAAACCTACATAACTTACCAAGGTTTTTGGAAAATGGTCGACCATGAAATCGGCCAAAACTTGGCCTTTCATGGCTTTTTGTGGTACAATTGCAAAGAAAATTCTGAAAGGGTAGTAGTCCTAAACCCTATTCTATTATGGGTTACAGGCTTGGTCAACATATATTAAATTATATTGACATCATAATAAACATAAACTGTAGTCAGTATCATGTAATATTTAAGTTTCATACAAGCTGAATATAAGCCTAAGCACTGCTTTTCTACTTCTCGGCTTCTATTAGCATGCGACTTGAGTAAAAGATTAACCTCTCAATCTCATTTTCATCATCTTGTGCAAAAAAAGACCTACAGTGCCATCATTGGTGGACAAATATAATTTTAAAGGTCAATTAAGATCATGGGGAGTCATTACAGGTGGGTTTACCATGTACTACTTGATTTCATTGAAAGTTTTCTGTTGCTCTTCATTCTACTTGAACTCCTCCTCAGTCTTTAGTTTGTGTAAAAGGGAATAGACCTTTAACTTGATGGTCAAGTTAGAGATGAAACACCTTAAGAAATTGATTTTGCCATGTAAAGACTGTAACTCCTTCTTGTTCCTTGGTGGAGAGACCTCCATGATAGCTTTAGTTTTGTTCTTGTCGACCTCTATTCCTTTACGATACACCAAGAAACCCAAGAAGTTACCTGCATACACAACGAAATTGCATTTAAGTTGGTTCATTTTTAAATTATGTTTCCTTATTTGTTTAAAAGCATTTTTCAAATCTTCTAGATGATCATCATCTGAATCAAAATTTACTACAACATTGTCTATATAAACCTCCATAAATTTACCAATCATGTCATGAAAAATAGCATTCATTGCCCTTTGGTAAATTGCTCCAACATTCTTTATACCAAAGGGCAAGACCACCTATTCATAAGTTCCCAGGACACCTAAATACAATATTTGAGATGTCATCTTTGACCATAAATATTTGGTTATAGCCAAAATGTCTATCCATAAAACTTATTATTCGATGACCTATGACCGAATCTATTAAAATATCAACTATGGGCATTAGGTACTCGTCTTTAGGTGTTACCGAATTTAAATTTCTAAAATTGACACAAACTATTATCTTGCCATTTTTCTTGACTATTGGGACTATATTTGAGATCCATTCAGCATACCTGGCAGTTCTAATAAATTTAGCCTTCATCAAATGTTTAATATCTTACTTAACATTCAAGGCTACCTCTGAGACAAAGCGTCGATGAGGCTGCTTAAAAGGTCTGAATCCTAACTTAATTGGCAAGTGATGTTTGACTAACTCTCTACTCAAGCCCAACATTTCATGGTAGTCATATGTAAAGCAATCTTGATACTGTCTTAGCAGCTTGACCATCCTTTCCCTCATCATCGACATAAATAACTTGCTTATATAGGTTGGCCTTTTGTGTTCTTCAGTCCCTAGATTCACTTCTTCCATAGGATCTTGCACCTTCACTTTCTTAATGCCATCTTTCAGAGGTGACTAATCAAAACGAATGGGCCCATCACTTTCTTCTTCATACACATAATTAGGGATTTTGTAGCTAACTTCCCTGATAGCTTTGTCGGCCACATAAGCAGACAACCTTTGTAACGCCTGTTCAATATTCATTATCCTACCCGAACGGCCATGATTCAGCTTTTGGGATCATTCTAAAACCTCCCCTATCTAGGAGGCAAACTTCAATTGTATTATGGTTGAAATAATCAGCATTAGAAGTTACCAGCTTCATTAAAGGACTATACTCCTTATAGTCCAAATTGCATTATTGAGTTAAGCATGTACTATCATCTACACGAAATGCTTCAACATTTCCCTCTTGTTCCATAAGACTAGAACTTTGTGTACTGTCGAGGGCAATATGGATCCAGTTTGTACCTAACAACACGTTAAAAGTATATTTTGATGGCACAATCATAAATAGAGGCATGACTATCCCTTCTAAAGAGGTTCTTCTTCCATTGAATTCAGCCATTACTATGTTTGTGGGCACCAGTTCTGAAGCTTTCCTTCCCAATTTATTAAATATTGACTTCGGGATCAAGTTGATAGCTACCCTTTTATCGATTAACACCTTTGTTAATGGCCCTACCATCGACATGTGCCTTTATGTGAAGGGGCCTTATGTGTTCTGTTCTTTTTGGGGAAGGTCTAGTGAAACTAGCTTCCTGGGAGAAAACAACTACCATTAATTGTTCGAGAACCCATGGCTCATCAGAATCACTACCATAGCCCTCTTTGGGATTCCCAACTAATTTATAGTCTTCGTAGTCATATGGTAGCACAGATACAATGTTCACTTGGGCCTCAGCATCCTTCGATTTCTCTAATGTTATTGTTTTTTTTAAAAACTCATTCAATTCTGAAGTTAGTTGTAACACAAGAAGGGGGTTGAATTATGTTACACTTTCTTGGAATTATTAGCCTTCTCAAAACTTTCTCAAGTTTATTAGACTTGTAGGTAAGAAGGCTCCTTTAAAACAAAATAGTTAGGTGAGAGAGTTTAGTAATGTATGAGATGAAGCTTCAATAGTATAAGGTGAGAGTGTTTGTAAGAGAGTTCAACAATGCCTTAGGAATCTGTTAGCCCTTCTCTTATCATTTTTGCCAATCTCTTTGTCGAAGGTATCCGCCTTTGGCTTCTTTTTTCTTAGGTGGTTTGTACACTCATCTTGACCAGATTTCAAAACAAATGTGCATTTCTTATGGCCTTATTCTTGCTAATACCTTTTTGGACTTAATTTTCCTTTAATACTTCATGTTTGAGCATTTTTTAGACTATGGGTATATTTGGGAGGTTCCTACTGTAAAGCCAAGAGAAGCTGTGTGTCTCTAACCTCATTCTTGGCGTTTGTCTTAAGGGCATCCTCGTGGTTCACTATTGAATTTAATAGACAATGAGAAAGCTTTCATTTTTCGCCCTTATGTAGCTTCTTTCTATGAAGGTGTCGAGGGCCTTCATTACATTTACAAGTCTATTGAGTTCAATTCTTGAAACAATAAGTTTGCCTGTGTTGAGGGCATCTTCTATTTTGGCAACTTTGTTCTGAGCCTCAAGTTTTTCCAGGTTTTGTTTTGACTGATGTGGTTTCGTCCTTCAATGCCTCTATGTTTACAGGCCTAATCATGTCTTCCATCAGTTCAGTTGGGACCAGCCACCTTCCTCCATTAACTATGGTTTTTCAAATATCCATACTGCTATGAATGTTGTCCTTTTCTAGGATGTTCAAGCTTATGTCAACTTGTCTTTGTTTGTTCCTCCTTCTCACCATGGTTAGGTGATAGTGGTTTGGCTCTTTTACTATCATGTTTTGAAAGTTTTAGTCCAATGCTTTGAAGCTGAGAAGAGTACCCTTAGTCCCCAAGACATCTATATCATGTACAAGGACCCCTATTATATCACCTTTGCATATAAAAAGTTTGAGAAACAAGGTAGCTTTCTTCCTACTTCTATTTCCCCTTTTTTAGGTTACATGCATTTCTTTTCTTTTTAATTTTAGGGCACCAGGCTCTCTCAGGGAAACCCAAGAAGCGTAAGTATTCTGCCGCTCAGCAAGCCCTTGTGGAAAAACTAGAAAATGAGATGGCCACAAGTGTTGTTATCGCCCAAGAGTCCTCTACCAAGAAGCCTGCGAGGAAGCTCTTTACTCCAAAGATGCCTGCTCCTAAGAAACCTGCTGTGTCC
Source organism: Ormosia semicastrata (assembly GCA_029884595.1). Lineage (NCBI taxonomy): Eukaryota > Viridiplantae > Streptophyta > Magnoliopsida > Fabales > Fabaceae > Ormosia > Ormosia semicastrata. The sequence continues at coordinate 538,028 of JAQQTO010000035.1, read as the reverse complement.
CCCAAGAAGTCAACTACCCCTACTCGCCCCTCCTTGGCGTCGTAACACCATTCCTGTTAAAGAATCAGCTCCCCCTTCATCACTTGTTGACCTTTTCTGATAAGGATGAAGAGCTCTCCGCAGAAGCTGTTGGAGAGCCTTCTGAAGATCCCTATGAAGACCCCGTGTTGCCTAAGTCCATTGGCCAGGGCACAAATTTTGTTGAGATCATCCTTTAGCCTGACCCTATTCAGCCTGATTCTGTTTGACCTGACTTTGAATCTGTCCAAGTGCACCCATAGCATTTGCTAGAGGCATGGTTTTAAATTGCGGTCCACAACCGCAATTGCGGCCGCAATATTGCAGTTTTTATGGTCTCCGCAACCGCATCGCAACCGCAATTGCGGCCGCATCGGCCGCATTTTCTCGCAATTGGCCGCAATATTGAGGTTTTAATGGTCTCCGCAACCGTGACCGCAATCGCAATTTAAAACCATGGCCAGAGGGTTTGCTTTCCCAACATGACTCTTGTCTAAGCAATCTTTCTCGCCAGCATGAGGGTGTTGAGCCTGATCATGAGGATTCTATATCCATCAGGGGTCTTCTTAACTTTGATGGTATATATTTTATTTTCTCCTTCTTTTTTACCAATTTTGCTTCTCTGTTTCTTATTGTGCTTCCTCTGTTTGTAGCTATGAGTGGTAAGTATTCTTTAAGAGATGAAAACACAAAATCCTTTGAGAAAGATCCTTCACTTGAAGTTGTCTTGGAAACCCTTGGTGGTTTTGATCTCGAAAAGGTTGTTCATGATACTGCCACTTCAAGCTTTGTTGCTCCTATTGGTTCTACCACACCAAGTTTGCATTCTTTCTTTTATTTCTTTCTCTTTTAGTTTTTTTCTTTTTCTTTTAGTTTTTTTCTTTGTTCTTATCTATTTTTCTTTTCTTCTTTCTGATCTTGTTCCAACCATATCCATTATGTTAGAATTTTCCTTCCTTACTACCAATGATGCTTCGTTGCTTTCGAGTTTTGCTGGAAAGTATGCTAGTTTTCTTTTTTCTGAGACTACATACCCACTCATTTTTAGGCGCGTGGGTTATGAACACTTTGTTACTTTCATGAAATTGTTCTGTTCTTGCAGCGTTGCTGAGCTGTAAGGTCCGCTCAAAGACAATGTTGTTGAACAGCTTAAGACCCTCCAATGTTTTGGTTTTCATGGGGAAGGGTTTGAAGACCTCTATAGCCACTTGAACCACCAGCTTCCTAGTGTGATATCTTCTAAATATTTTTAGAAACTTGTGGATTCAAAAGCTGCTTACCTTCAATGTAACAACTCCTTGAGCAGGATATTACAAAACTCAACACTCGTCTTGGTACTTTAAGGACTCAACTTACTGAGGGAGAAGCAAAGTTAGTGCACCTTCAAGCCTAGAAGAAGGAAGTTGAGGAAGCGAGAGATGCCATGGACGCTTCCTTTCCTTTTTGAATTTATTTGTACTTTGATGTTTCTTTGAAGATGTATTAATGCCTTTAGTTATATTTATCTTTTGAACAATTGCCACCTGTTAACTTTGCTATTTGATGAAACATGTTTCTCTTTGCGCTTTTTCTCTATGTTTTTCCCTTTTTTCTTTGAAAAATGGTTTTTGAATCTCCCAAGTCTAGGATATGTCTTCGTTTCCTTTTCTGCATCTCTTTTACTGTTTAAATGCATTTTTCCTGCTAATTTAGGTGAATGTTTGGAAAAACTTCTTATTTTGAGTTTTCTTAATACCAAAATATGCTTTCACTTTTCATTTTGCTAGGCATGTGCTCGGGAAAACTTCTCATTTTAAGTTTTCTCAATACTAAAACACGTTTTCGCTTGTTATTTTGCTAAGCATGTGCTTGGGAAAACTACTTGTTTTAAGTTTTTCCAATACTGAAACATGCTTTCGCTTTTTTCTTGAAAGCCATGGGTGTATGCTTAGGTAAAACTTGTTGTTTTAAGTTTTCCTAATATCTAAATACACTTTTTCCTTTTTCTAGAAAGCAATGGGCATATGCTTAGGAAAAACTTATTATTTTAAGTTTTCCCAATACCGAAACACGCCTATGCCCTTTTTTCATTGATAACACAAATGAATTCCACAAAAATATCTCATTCATTAATCATCAAAATGCATTTAACCATAGTATTTTTTATATACTTAAAATTCAAATGGCCTACTTTCCTTTGAGTTTTTGGATCCACAAGGGTGTAGTATCTGTTAGGGTGCACCTCCTGTATTATATATGGTCCTTCCCATCTCGACACCCACTTGGAGGTATGCTGATTTCTCACAATAGCGTATGTAGCCTTGAGGACCAATTCTCCTTTAGAAAACTTCTTGGCTTCATCATTTTATCATATAACAACATAAGGCGTCTATGACTCTTGAGTAATTCTTAGTTGGCTTTCTCCCTTTTGCCTTCTTGAAACTCTGCTTCCAACCTTCGCTCTTTTACTTCTTGTCTTCCTAAAAGCATCATTGTTGATGGTACAACTACCTTAGTAGGTAAAACTACCTCAGCCCCATATACCAGCGAGAATGGGATAGCTTTTGTAGTTCCATGCTTGGTTATCCTGTATGCCCAAAGAACTAGAGGCAAATATTCACTCCAATCCTTTGGGGCATCGTCTACCATCCTAGCCAAAATCCTAATCAAAGATTTGTTGGTTGACTTTCCCTGCCCATTGGATTATAGGTAGTACGGAGTAGATTTGTCATGCTCAATCTAGTAATGTTGTAGAACTTTTCCTTCCTTCTTGTTGATGAAGTGTGTCCCATTGTCAGAGACTATCCTTCTGGGTAATCCAAAGTGGCAAATGATGTTTTCTTTTATAAACACTACTACAAACTTTGCCTTTGCTTTTTTCAAGGCAACTGCCTCCACCTATTTGGTAAAGTGTTTTGTTGCTACAAGCATCCATCTTTTTCCCCTAGAAGGAAGGATGACTATCCCTATAAAGTCCATGGCCTAAGTGTGGAAAGGGTAATGATAACTGGTGACTTGCATTCTTATAGAAGGAATGTGGACTTCGTTGGCATGTTTTTGGCACTTCTTCATGAATCCCACTGTGTCCTCCTTCATGTTAGGCCAGAAGTATTCTATCTTGATGAGTTCATCCCACAAAGTCCTTCCGCCTTAGGGCCTCCTGTAGACGCCTTGGTGTACTTCTTCCAAGACTTTGCTAGCTTTTTCTTTTCCCAAGCATCTGAGTACTTCCCCAATGAAACATTGCTTGAACATTTCTTCATCCTAACAAAAGTACCTCGTTGCCTTCCTCTGAATCTTGCTAGCTTCCATTTTGTCCAGTGGCAGTACCCAAGCCTCCAAGTAGTCCTGATAGGGCGTCTTTGTTAGACAATTGGCAAATACACTAAGTCGCGCAAGTAATATAGTGATGAAAGAGTTATCGTTCCAGCAGAGATTATGTATATCAATTACCCGTTCACCTTGTTAATACTATCTAAGTGATTAAACACTTTGGATTGAAGAGATTTCTCAAAGAACCAATTATGAATCACAAGAACTAGATAATTAAAACTAAGATTAGGCAAAAGCATGCAAAAATAGAACACCAATAAATTAGGGAGAAAAAGTCTATGATAAAATGAGTTAGGAATTCGATTTCTTCTATCTCTTGACATGTATTTTTCATCTTTGATTCAATCCAACTTCCCTTCCTAAATTGATGGCTAGAACCTACTAAGACAATTAATGTCCAATCGTTTGATATACTAATTCTCTTAAACACTTGAGAAGTAATTAATTCCTTAACTAGATCCTGCGTGTTTAAGGCGATAATAAATTAAGGTTCCTTCAAACACCACACCAATCACCAGTTCTATTCCTAGACTTTGTCAATCAATGGCATTTATCACAGAGCTCAACCATGCATTAGTTTTCCAACATAACCCATGGATGCTTTATCAATTCAAGAATGGCCAAATCATGAAAGCATTAAAAAACAATGATAGAATACTTAATTTAATGAAAAGGGAACTTAAATTAATCAAAGACAATCAAGTACATAATCCAAAATAAACTACATCATCACCTTAACCAAAGAGGGTTTAGCTACTCATGGAGAAGGAAAAAAATAAAGACAAATAAGAAAAAGAAAACTCCATTGATAGCTATTGGGAAAAGGTGAAGGTCTTGATTCTCGAGTCCTTGATGAGCCTCCTCCCTCTCCTCGGTCATAAAGATACCTTAATCTAGTCCTCTTTTTTCTATTTAAACCGCAAAATGCATAGCTACCATAATGCCCAGCACCTAGGCGCTAGCTTTGAGCGCCTAAAACTTCAAAAATTGGTCTTCTGTGCTGCATTCGCGCGCTTAGGCACTCAGGATGGGCACTCAAGTGCTCATGTTCTAGAAAATTAGAGTTTTCACTACCATGTGGGTGCTCAGAAAAGGCTTCTTGGATGTTGTTTGTTAAGTTTGGTTGACTTCTAGGTTTTAGATTAATTTAGGATTAGATGAGTGCTTAAGTCATTTAACCTTGATTAATTGAATTTTAGATGCTTATCTAGTATAGAATTCATGGATCATCTTAAAGCTTCTTGATGTAATCTAAGGCCAAGAATCTGATTAGCAATTGAGTGGAAGAGATTAAACAATGCATCAAAACTGTTTGTCAGATTGTTTAGCTTGGTTGAATTATGGATTTTAAGTTAATTTAGGATTAAATGGGTGCTTAATTCTTTTAACCTTGATTAATTAAATTCTAGATACTTATCTAGTAGATAATTCATTGACCATCTTAAAGCTTCTTGATGTGATCTAAAGCCAAGAATTTGGTTAGAAATTGAATAGATTCTTAGTGATCAAGGATGAATTAAACTCGAGAATAGTTAATTTCTTTAGATTTATTGTTTACTTAATTATGTTTATAATTTTTAATTAGTTTTTGTTAATTACTTCTACAACCTTTCCCCCCCTTTTGTTAACTTCTTAATCTGATTGCTTAATTAGAGTGATCTTAGGGCTCGACCCTATTGTGCCTTATACTATAAGTAATTTGGTAAATTGATTTATAAATTGATATAATTTAATAGTCTCGACAGCTACCAGTAACACCTTTCTAAAGACACACAATTGTCAAAATTTCAAGCAAAAATAATGATAAGTTCAACTAAAGGTAGCCAAGTAAATAGAAACAACTAAGAATCTACTAAACAACTTGCCTAAGCTAACTACAAGTATGACAATAAAGGATTTGAGTTATCATACCGTGAAAGGAACCAACAACTAACAAAATTAAAAAACAATGCATTAATGTAAAACAAAAGGGAAAGAAACTTGGATTGCCACCTAAGAAACACTTGTTTATTATCATTAGCTTGACATTTCCAATTCTTAATTTTGATTGGCCAGGGGCCTGGGAAGATTTTTGGCGATCAATCTCTCCTCCCTAACAGTGCTTCCACCGTTGTCCATTGACTTTGAAGCTCCTTCTTGAATGAGGTTCAACAACTTCAATTACTCTAAAGGGGGAAACTTTCTTGACTTGGAATGGGCCCAACCACCTGGATTTTAGTTTTCCTAGAAATAACTCCAGCCTTGAGTTAAGCAATAAAACTTGCTGACCTGGTTCAAAGTGCTTTGAGGTGATCTTTTTATTATGCCACAACTTTGTCTTTTCCTTGTATAGATGAGCATTCTCATAAGCCTCGTTTTTGTGTTCTTCTATTTCATTCAACTGCAGCAATCTCTTCTCACATGTAGCTTTCACATCAAAATTCAAGAATTTAGTAGCCTAAAAAGCTTTATGTTCAAGTTCCACAAGGAGATAGCAAGATTTACTAAAAACTAGCCTATATGGGGATATACCAATGGGGTTTTAAATACAATCCGATATACCCATAGTGCATCATCTACTTTAAGTGACCAATCCTCCCTAGAGGTATTATCTGTCTTCTTTAGTATGATTTTCAATTCCCTGTTAGAGACCTCTACTTGACCACTTAACTGGGGATGATAGGGGGTAGCTATCTTGTGCTTGACACCAAATTTGCTTTAAATTAACCCAAATTGTCTATCACAAAAGTGCGTCCCACCATCACTAATTATAGCTCTAGGGATGCTAAATCTAGTGAAAATGTTCTTTTTGACAAACTTGACAACCACATTAGTATCATTAGTTGGTGTAGCAATGGCCTCCACCTATTTGGAGATATAGTCAATAGCCACTAATATGAATTGATTGGAAAATGAGGAAGGAATGGGGCCTATGAAATCAATTCCCCAAATGTCAAATAACTCTACTTCAAAGATGTTGTTGAGTGGCATTTCATGCTTTCTGGAAATGTTGCCTATTGTTTGACACCTATCTGATGAGACTTTTCGTGCAAGTATACACGTCGCTCAAGTAATAAAGTGAAGAATAAGAGTCGATCCCACGAGGACTAGAACTAATTTCCAACTAAGTACTAGTATAGAAAGCCTTACTAATATCCAAACAACAATAAATTGATGTATAAGGATTGAAAACTTAGAAATAATCTAACTTGAAACAAGCAAATAAGCATGTAATAAAATTAACTAAAAAGCAAATTCCCACAATGGTGAAAACCTAGGATTGTAACCCTTCTTGATATTTCACTTGGTTTAAATCATACCCATTAGCCCACTCAATGTTACTTGAAGAATTAATCTAGACCTCTAATGTAAACATACCCCTCTCCCGATGGCGATATGTTCTTCCCCTCTTAATCAACACATAATATCCCTATTAGAGTTAATTAACAAAGAAGCATTATATCGAACAAGTTCTATGCAAGATTACACATGGTCCTAAGCATATCCCTATGTCTTAGAACAAAACCCCCAATTTAACCCTAGAGTTGGAAGTTCAAGTGTCACCCATTCTAGTTCTAGGTTCAATTTTCCTTTCCCAAGTTCAAATCAAATCTAAATACCTATCAATTGGTGGCCAAACAATCAATAGCATGAAGCACAAGAATGGATAAAAACTTCTCATAACATTGAAATGGGTAAACAAGCATTTAATAAACCAAGCTACATATCAATAAGAGTTACAATCCTAGAAACGAATTTAGCTCATGTTCAACATTTGGGGACAATCAAGCAAGTCAAATAATAAATTCATCAAAACTATAACATAGAAAATGAGAAAACCACAAAGAAACCCAGGAGAAATGATGAAGAAGATGAAGAACAAGCTAGCTCCAATGGTGGAATGCAAGCAACTCTTTAAGAATCTCCTTGTTGCCCAACTTCCAAATCCAGTTTCCCTAAGTTTCTCCAGGTCTTCTGCTGCTGCTAAGGCTCCAAGAATGTCAAAGGAGTGTTTAGGAATGAATCCCCCACGAAATGGATGCCTTCCTTCATTAAAAACCCTCTCTTTGGAGTCAAAACGACGTAGCAGAATTTTAACAGGATGCCGCGGCCTCCTGGAAGTGTGCCGCAGCCTTCTGCTACGTGTGCCTCCAAACTGAGAAACTATGCCTCGGCATCCTGGCAGGATGCCTCGGCCTCTTGTGAAAACGCTTCCTAAACTGACATACTATGCCGCGGCCTTAGAGAGGGATGCCGCGGCCTCCTGTAATTTTCATTTAAAAGCCATTTTCTTCTTCAAAATGCACCCAATACTTGATTTTTTAGGTCCCTTATGTTGTTCCCTCAATTCAATTATCTTTCTTGAGCTTTCACACTCTTCCTTTTCTCCAATTCTTCATGAACCATGGAATTCAACCACCTATCAAGCATGAAAATTAAGTGATTACTAATTCCAATAATAATTCATTAAAACTTGTTCATATTGATCAAAAGAGTTCTCAATAGGTTTCAATTCCGCTAAAGCTCCTACAAAATTAACTTCAAACTCAATATATCAAGAAAATACGAGGAAACTAACACAAATTAACACAATTGGTGATCATTTAACTCTACATTTGTAGAGTTATCACACCCCCAAACTTAGAATTTTGCTAGTCCTCGAGCAAAACAAAAACAAAACAAAATAAAACAAACTAAAAGTCAAAACATACTCAAATATGGCAACACTAGGTATTAAAAATAATTCATATCCTCATAAATTGCTTCACAATCTAATTTCAAAGTGTCACATATGAACAATCCAATTGCCACATTGTCTCTCACATGCAACTCTCATGCACAAATGACTTTCCAAAAATATGAATAAAAGACACAATCTCTTCATAAAGTACAAACCTAGATAGGTTCATAAAACTGCAAGTGCACATCAATCCCACATCCATAAGGTTGTTTTTCACCTCTCTCTCCACTAATGTAAACAGCACACAACCAAGGATCAAAAGGGACTATGCAAAGCTTATAATGAAAAGCCAAGGGGATGGGTTAAGAAAGAAGTGGTAGAATAATGAAAACAAAAGTTGAGATACAAAATTAAGTAAATTTCAAAATTCAAGCCTCAAAATATAAGACAAGTGCAAAATGGAGCAAAAGAATCAACACAACATTCACTTTTTTTTTCTTTTTCAGCAACCTCCACCCCCCAAACTTATTTCTTTGCAATACTTTGGGTGAACTTTTTTTTTTCCTTCTTTTTTTTTTGAAATTTTTCAGCTCCACAAAACTTCCTGCACAAAAAATAACAAAGACTTGAATAATAAAATAATACAAGATATGCACTCAACAGAGGTTATGTAAGAGAGGAATTTTTTTTTTCATATGGGTATGGGAAAAGGAAAATGTGGGTAAAAGAAAAGAAATAGAGGCCAAACAATAACAAAGTTGCAAAAGGGACCTAGGGATAAACTGTGTATACAGGTTGGCTTGAAAGGCTCAAACGGTCCAAAGAAGGCCCTTATCATTTCCTTAATCATGCACTGCTTAGGATTTCGCCTCAAGAGAGAATCAAACAACTTTCAGATGCAAATCTTCACACATGCAATCCCATAAACTTTCTCTAAGCTTGACACACAATTAAATTCCAAGGTCTATTAATCATAAAGATGGGAAGAACATTTATACATAATTGAAACAAAAGAGATAAATACAACTCATAAATTCTCATGTGTTATCCCAAGAAATCAGATCAATCCACAATTCAAATAATCATTGGATATTCAAATCAACACACCAGCATGCACAAAATGACTCAAAACATAAAAGGTGATGGAAACAAAAATAAAATAAAATAAAATAAATAAATGCAAAAATTAAAAGCTAAAGGAAAGAAGAACAATCTTTTTTTTTTTTGGCCGACAACTATATACATCCCCTACAAAGGCTCTAACTCGGGAGGCACTTAAGCTAACTCAACACTTAACTACAAAACAAAAATGGAAAAAAATGTTAATCAAGAAAATAAGAAATAACAAAATAAAAACAAAAATAAAAATAGAAGAGAAAAGGAGAGAAAATTTGGGTTGCCTCCCAAAAAGTGCTTGTTTAACGTCATTAGCTCGACGTTGCCTTTTATTCATCAAGGTGGCTTAAAGCAAGAGAAGTAGGATGACATTTTTCTCTTATCAGCTCGTTACCTCCATACTCTGTCACTACCTTTTGAATCCCCACAAGTGTTAGGAACTTGACTTGAAATAGGATGTCTATGGAAAATGGGAGGTCCTTTCTCTGTCTCAGCAATATCAAATATAGAAGGACCTTTCTCATTTTCATCGACAATCTTAGGAGTGAGCAGATCCACATTAATGGGCAAAGAAGAGTTCTTACCATCAAACCCCTTTTGAAATGTACCTTGAATGTAATTAACAGGGGCATAAAGATCTGATGTTAGGGCAGACTTATTAAAAACATTTATAGTCACTTGATCTCCATCCACCCTCAAAATAAGCTTTCCTCTAGGGACATCAATCAGCGCTCCTGATGTTGCTAGAAATGGTCTCCCAAGAATGAGCGGGATATCAACATCCTCATCTATGTCCAAAACAATGAAATCCGAGGGGAATATGAATTTATCAATTTTACAAGCACATCCTCTATAATTCCCCTAGGAAAAGCATAAGATCTATCCGCCAATTGGAGAGTGACTGATGTAGGCTTAGCTTCTCCCAATCCCAACTTTTGAAAAATAGACAATGGCATCAAATTAATACTTGCACCCAAGTCACATAATGCATTACCAAAGAAATGGCTCCCAATAGTGCACGGGATAGTGAAGCTTCTAGGGTCCTTTAGCTTATGAGGTAGCTTGTTCTAAAGAATAGCACTACATTCCTCAGTCAATGCAACTGTCTCAAATTCACCCAACCTTTTTTTCTTGGATAGGATGTCCTTCATAAATTTCACATAACTTGGCATTTGCTCTAATGCTTCCGCAAATGGTATATTGATGTGAAGTTTCTTGAATACCTCTAAGAATTTCTTGAATTGGGACTCATCCTTGTACTTTTGCAACCTTTGAGGAAACGGGGGAGGTAGAGGAGATAGGAGTGTAGGCTGCACTTCTTCTTGAACTTGCTTTTCCTTCTCCTGTTCCTTTTGAGGCTCCTTTTGAAAGGTGGGAGCCTTTTCCGGAGTAGCAACTACTGTCTTACCACTTCTAAGAGTGATTGCACTACAATTCTCCCTGCTCTCTTGTTTCGGATTAGGCTCTGTGTTACCGGGAAGATTGCCAGGTGGATGGTTGTTTAAAGTTACCGCCAATTGACCCACTTGATTCTCCAAATTTCGAAGAGAGGCCGCTTGGCTTTGGATCACCGCATCATTCTTGGCCATATATTGCATGAACATATCTTCTAAAGATGGCCTTTTCTCTTATTGAGGAGCATTGTTTGGTTGATTAAAACCCAGAGGAGGCCCTTGAGCTCTTGATGAAGAGGCATTCTGATTCTAACTCCAGGAAAAATTGGGGTGATTCTGCCATCTGGGTTATAAGTGTTATAATATGGACTATTTTTTGGTTGATTAAAGCGTCCAACAAAATTCACAGCCTCAGAATTCATATTACACTGCTCAAAAGAATATGCATCTCCACAAAAATGACATGTAACAAAGGGACTCTGTTGAGATTTAACACCCAAACCATCAAACTTCTGTGAAAGTGCAGAAATCTGAGCACTTAAAACCGTGAGAGCATCAACCTCAAAGACTCTAGCAGTTTTTCTTAGACCCTGCCTCTCTGAAGGCCACTGAATATTGTTGGATGCCATCATATCCAACAGATTAAATGCTTCGTCTTCAGATTTACTCATAAGTGCCCCACCTGCTGCTGCATCAATGGTAGTTCTCAACGGCCCATTCAAAGCAGTATAGAATGTATGCATCTGGAGCCACTTATTAATACCATGATGAAGGCATTTGCGAAGAAGATCTTTATACCGTTCCCAAGCTTCATAGAGTGACTCAGATTCATACTGAGAAAAATAAAAAATCTCTTTCCTGATTTGAGCTGTCTTGGATGGGGGAAAGAACCTTTCCAAGAACTTGTGAGCCAATTCACCCCACGTAGTGATAGACCCCTCAGTTAAAGAATGAAGCCAATTCTTGGCTTTGTCACGCAATGAGAAAGGAAATAACCTCAACTGAATAGCATCTTTAGAAACCCCATTATGTTTGAAGGTATCACAAATTTCAAGAAAATTCCTGACATGATCGTTCGGATCCTCATTGGGCAAACCACAAAATTGGATGGATGTCTGGATCATTTGAATAATGGCAGGCTTGATTTCAAAGTTGTTAGCTTGAATAGCTGGCCTCTGAATGCTAGAGTTAAGATCTTGAACTTGAGGGATAGCATAATACCTCAAGGATTTTGGAGTTCATTCTTCTGCCATTGGTGATAGATTACCCGCTGCCTCTTGTCATTCTCTTCTAATCCGTCTAAGAGTTCTCTCTATTTCTGGATCAAAATAAACAAGTTCAAGGCTTCGGGTGCGTCGCATGCAACCACGAAGAGTACCTGAAAAACAAAAGAGTTCCAATAGAACAATTAAGCAAAATGAGAAATGAAAAATCTTTAACAAAAGTAACAAGTCTGAATTATTAGTAAAGTGATTCACTAACTAATATTAGTAAGAAAAATTAGCAATTAGTCCCCGGCAATGGCGCCAAAAACTTGATGAGACTTTTCATGCAAGTATACACGTCGCTTAAGTAATAAAGTGAAGAGTAAGAGTCGATCCCACGAGGACTAGAACTAATTTCCAACTAAGTACTAGTATAGAAAGCCTTACTAATATCCAAACAACAATAAATTGATGTATAAGGATTGAAAACTTAGAAATAATCTTACTTGAAACAAGCAAATAAGCATGTAATAAAATTAACTAAAAAGCAAATTCCCACAATGGTGAAAACCTAGGATTGTAACCCTTCTTAATATTTCACTTAGTTTAAATCATACCCATTAGCCCACTCAATGTTACTTGAAGAATTAATCTAGAACTCTAATGTAAACATACCCCTCTCCCGATGGCGATATGTTCTTCCCCTCTTAATCAACACATAATATCCCTATTAGAGTCAATTAACAAAGAAGCATTATATCGAACAAGTTCTATGCAAGATTACACATGGTCCTAAGCATATCCCTATGTCTTAGAACAAAACCCCCAATTCAACCCTAGAGTTGGAAGTTCAAGTGTCACCCATTCTAGTTCTAGGTTCAATTTCCCTTTCCCAAGTTCAAATCAAATCCAAATACCTATCAATTGGTGGCCAAACAATCAATAGCATGAAGCACAAGAATGGATAAAAACTTCTCATAACATTGAAATGGGTAAACAAGCATTTAATAAACCAAGCTACATATCAATAGGAGTTACAATCCTAGAAACGAATTTAGCTCATGTTCAACATTTGGGGACAATCAAGCAAGTCAAATAATACATTCATCAAAGCCATAACATAGAAAATGAGAAAACCACAAAGAAACCCAAGAGAAATGATGAAGAAGATGAAGAACAAGCTAGCTCCAATGGTGGAATGCAAGCAACTCTTTAAGAATCTCCTTGTTGCCCAACTTCCAAATCCAGTTTCCCTAAGTTTCTCCAGGTCTTCTGTTGCTGCTAAGGCTCCAAGAATGTCAAGGGAGTGTTTAGGAATGAATCCCCCACGAAATGGATGCCTTCCTTCATTAAAAACCCTCTCTTTGGAGTCAAAACGACGTAGCAGAATTTTAACAGGATGCCGTGGCCTCCTGGAAATGTGCCGCAGCCTCCTGCTATGTGTGCCTCCAAACTGAGAAACTATGCCTTGGCATCCTGGCAGGATGCCTCGGCCTCCTGTGAAAACGCTTCCCAAACTGACATACTATGTCGCGGCCTTGGAGAGGGATGCCGCGCCTCCTGTAATTTTCATTTAAAAGCCATTTTCTTCTTCAAAATGCACCCAATACTTGATTTCTTAGGTCCCTTATGTTGTTCCCTCAATTCAATTATCTTTCTTGAGCTTTCACACTCTTCCTTTTCTCCAAATCTTCATGAACCATGGAATTCAACCACCTATCAAGCATGAAAATTAAGTGATTACTAATTCCAATAATAATTCATTAAAACTTGTTCATATTGATCAAAAGAGTTCTTAATAAGTTTCAACTCCGCTAAAGCTCCTACAAAATTAACTTCAAACTCAATATATCAAGAAAATATGAGGAAACTAACACAAATTAACACAATTGGTGATCATTTAACTCTACATTTGTAGAGTTATCACTATCACAAATTTTAACAAAATTGTGAGCATCTTAAAAAAAGGAAGGCCAATAGAAACCAATCCATAATACCTTGGTTGCTGTTCTATTCCCTCCAAAATGATCTTCATACTCAGAACCATGACAGTTTCACAAGATGCTTTGCGCTTCTTCATTTGAGACACATCTTCTCAACATACTATCAGCACATCTTTTAAATAAGAATGGGCCATCCCAAACATAAAATTTGGCATCATACAGGAACTTCTTTCTTTGTTTCTATGTTAGGTTAGATGAGATGATTCTAGCGTCTTTGTAATTGGCAAAATCTGCATAAGTAGAACCTGTTCTTCTTTCTTTGAAGGGCAAACAACTATTCATCTAGGAAATCTTCCTTTATTGGAACCTGTTCTTCTTCTAAACCTCATTCTTATGTAATTTTTAATAAGTGGTCAGCTACCAGGTTTTCTATTCCTTTATTGTCTCAAATCTCCAAGTCAAACTTTTACAGTAACAACATCCATTGAATCAGTCTAGGTTTTGCATCATGTTTAGTCAAGAGATATTTTAAAGCTGAATGGCTAGTATACACAATAACTCTTGATCCAACTAAATAAGAACAGAACTTATGAAATGAAAAAAACTACTACAAATAGTTCTTTTTTGTGGTTGATTAAGTTGTGCATCATTTAAAACCTGACTCGCATAATAAATGACATGCAAAACTTATCTTTTCTCTGTCCTAAAACAGCAGGCACAATAAAATCGCTCGCATCACACATCAATTCAAATGGTAAGTTCCAATCAAGAGCAGCAATTACATGAGAAGAAATAAACTTGTTTTTCAAAACATTAAATGCAGTTAAACAATCATCATAAAAAACAAATGTTGCATCTTTAACAAACAGTTTATATAATGGTTTGGTGATCTTGGAGAAATCTTTTATAAATCTCTTGTAGAACCCAGCATGCCCAAAGAAACTCCTTACTCCCTTGACATTGGTGGGAGGGGGGAGCTTCTCAATCATCTCCACTTTTGCTCGATCACTTTAATGCCCCTTGAAGAGATGCGATGTTTTAGAACAATTCCTTCTTGTACCATAAAGTGACATTTCTCCCAATTCAATAATAAGTTAGTTTCTTGACATCTTTCCAAAACCAAAGAGAGATTATATAAGCATGAATCAAAAGATGATCCAAATATAGAAAAATCATCCATAATAATCTCAACAAACTTTTCGATTATATCAAAGAAGATAGAAAGCACACCTTTGAACAGTTGCGGGGGCATTGTATAATCTGAAGGGCATCCTTTGGTATGCAGAGATTCCATATGGATAAGTGAAAGTGGTCTTCTCTTGATCCTCAAGTGCCACCAAAATTTGATTATAGCCGGTGTAGCTATATAGGAAGCAATAATAGGTGTGACCTGCTAGCCTCTCTACCATCTGATCAATGAATAGAAGAGGAAAGTGATCATCCCTTGTTGCATTATTGCGCCTTCAATAGTCAATGCACATCCTCCATCCAGTGACAATCCTTGTGGGATAAGTTCATTGTTATCATTAACTATCACTATCATCCCCCCTTTCTTCGGAACAACTTGTATCGGGCTTACCCATGAACTATCTGAGATAAAGTAAATGATGCCCGCCTCATAAAGCTTCATCATTTCTTTTCTCACTACTTCTTTCATAGTGGGGTTTAGTCTCCTTTGTAGTTGGATCACCAACTTGAAGTCAACCTCCATTAGGATCTTGTGCATGCAAATTGTGGAACTAATGCCCTTAAGATCCCCAGTAGTCCACCTAATAGTTAATTTATGTTCTCTCAAGACTCTCAAGAGCTTATCTTCTTCAAATTTGCTGAGCTCAACATTTACAATCACTAGAAAAATGTTATTCTCACCAAGAAAGCATACTTGAGATTAGAGGGAAGTGACTTTAATTTTAGCTTTGGTGGCTCCTCTATAACTGCATCTTCTTTCTTCAACTCTTTTTTTTTTTTTTGCAAGTTTAAATGAGGGAGGGTTGGTAAAGCCTCCAAACTGGATATGCACTCAAGTATCTATGATGCTTCCACCTCCTCCTTACCCACTGAGGCATTGGAGTTAACTAAGACTGATTCGAGTAGAGATATTGGGGAGCTTTGTTTGAATGCTTTATTAACCAAAGAATCAATCATATCCCCCCTAGAGCATTATTCTTCCTCCATGGGGTGTTTCATTACCTCAAAGACACTTAAGGTAATCCTTTCATCTTGCACTCTTAACATGGGCTTGCCTTGTTGCACTTCAATTAATGCTCTTCTAGTTACTAAGAAAGGCCTCCCCAGAATAAGGGGGATGTCTGCATCTTTCTTCATATCCAGAACTATAAAATTAGCTGGAAAAATAAACTTATTTACTTTCACTAACACATCTTCAACAATACCGTAAGGGTGTTTAATAGATCGATCTGCTAGTTGAAGGAATATCATTATCGATTTTACTTTTTCAATTCCCAACTTGTGCATCATAGATATAAACTTATTGCAAGAGGATGGCCCTCCCAATAGAAACTACCTGAATTTTTCAGTTTAGGTGGTAATTTCCTCTGAATTATAGCACTGCACTCCTCTGTCAACATTACTATCTCATTTTCCTTGAGCCTTCTCTTCTTTGATAACAACTCCTTCATGAACTTAGCATAAGATGACATTTGTTCAAGTGCTTCAGCAAAAGGAATATTTATCTGCAGTTTCTTGAAGACATCTAGAAACTTAAAGAATTGCTTCTCTTGATTTTCCTTCTTCAACCTCTGAGGGAATGAGATCTTAGCATAAGGTGATGGTTTATATACTTTGATTTGCTAAAGATCCTTCTTCTTTCTCTACCAATTTGGTTGTTCTTCCTTAGATTCTTATTCCTTTTTGCCATCTTGAGTTGTGACATCATCATTAGGAACATAATTTTTCTCTTTCTCTATTCCTGAGGAGCATGGTACTTCTTTCACTTATACTTCTACTATTTTGCCACTGCTCAAAGTGATTGCCTTGCAATGCTCATTCGAATTAACCACAGTGTCACTAGGTAGGCAACTTGGAGGTCTCTTTACGGGCTATCATGATATCTGACACATTTGGGTTTCCAGACTTTGAACGGATGCCTCTTGATTCTTTAAGTTGGCTCTCGCTTTTTGCATGAAATTGGAAGTCTGTTGGAAAAAGGAAGATGTCTATTGAGAGAGTTTTTCAAGAGCACTATCTAGAAGAGATTTCTTTTCTTGTTGAGTTTTGTTGCATCCCTTGATTATTGCAAGAAAAGTTTAGATGATTCCTCTACCCTGAGTTATAAGTGTTTGAATATGGGTTACGTTGGGGTCTTGGATGATTGCCCATGTAGTTAACTTGCTCTTGAGAAGTAAGCCCTGAATTGCTCGCCTCATATTCACTATTGAAGTGATTGCCCCCACAGAAATTACAAGTGAAAGCTTAATGATTGACTGAGCTTACTTGCATGTGGCCAATTTGCTTGGTACGATTGGCTATTTGTTGAGAAAAGGGTCTTGTTTTGTGCAAGTATGGCATTAAAGGTATCAAGCTCCATGAATCCTTTCTTAATCATTACTCTTTCACTAAGCTTTGATATTCATTTGTAGCCATAGTTTCAATCAATTGTTGAGCTTCTTCAGGAGTTTTGGTGTTGAGAGACCCACCTGCAGATGTATCCACCATAGATCTGGTGGAATGATTCAAGTCATTATAGAAAATTTGAACTTGTTGCCAAATTTCAAATACATGATGAGGGCATCTTCTTAGTAATTCCTTATATCTTTTCCAAGCTTCATATAAAGATTCCCCCTCCTTTTGAGTGAAACATGTGATTTCACTTCTCATATTCACAAACATTGATGAAGGAAAATACTGAGTAAGAAACTTGCTAACCAAATCTTGCCAAGTAGTAATGCTTCCTTGAGGTTGAGTTTGTGGCCAACACTTAGCTTTATCCCTTAGAGAGAATGGGAAAAACCTTAGCTGTATAGCATCATCACTCGCTCCATTGAACTTGATGGTATCACAAAGTTGTAGGAAGTTGTTGATGTACAAATTTGGATCCTCAATTGATTTCCCCTACACTGATCTTGCTGAACTAACTGCAGAAGAGTTAATTTGATTTCAAAGTTGCTAACTTGGATGGGAGGTCGCACTATACTGGTTGCACACCTTTCAACGGGACTAGTTGCATAATCTCTCAAAATGTATCTTCTTTCTCCATTTGCATTTGCCATGGTTTCTCATTCAATTCTTCTTCTCTCTTGTTGTTCTTCTGTTTGCCTTTGCTATTTTCTTAATTTTCATATCAAACAGTAATGCTTCCGAATTTACTGTACCTCGCATACAATGGACAGACAGATCATAGTAAGTTTGCAAGTAAAATAAATAAAAAGCAAAAGAAAAAAACTTATAAAAGAAATGGTGCCTAAATTAGTATCTTGAAAGCTACTAAAGATATTGACAAATTCACACAATCATCGGCAATGGTGCCAAAAACTTGTTAGATAATTGACAAGTGCACCAAGTTGCACAAGTAATAAAGTGATGAAAGAGTTATCGTTCCCACAAAGATTATGTATGTCAATTACCTTTCGCCTTGTTAATACTATTTAAGCGATTAAACGATTTGGATTGAAGAGATTTCTCAGAGAACCAATGCTGAATTACAAGAACTAGATAATTAAAACTAAGATCATGCAAAAGCATGCAAAAACAGAACACTAATAAATTAGGGAGAAAAAGTCTATGATAAAATGAGTTAGGGATCCGATTTCATCTATCTCTTCATATGTATTTGTCATCTTTGATTCAATCCAACTTCCCTTCCTAAATTGATGGTGACAACCTACTAAGACAATTAATGTTCGATCCCTTGATATACTAATTCTCTTAAACACTTGAGAAGTAATTAATTCCTTAACTAGATCTTGTGTGTTTAAGGCAATAATAAAACAAGGTTCTTTCAAACACCACACTAATCAACAGTTCTATTCCTAGACTTTGTCAATCAATGGCATCTATCACAGAGCTCAACCATGCATCACTTTTCCAACATAACTCATGGATGCTTTATCAATTCATGAACCCAAATCATGAAAGCATTAAAAAATAATGATAGAATACTCAATTTAATTAATGAAAAGGGAACTTAAATTAATCAAAGACAATCAAATACATAATCCAAAATAAACTGCATCATCACCCTAACCAAAGAGGGTTTAGCTACTCATGAAGAAGGAAGAAAACAAAGATGAAGAAGAAAAATAAAACTCCATTGATAGACATTGAGAGAAGGTGAAGGTCTTGATCCTCGAGTCCTTGATGAGCTTCCTCCCTCTCCTTAGGCACAAAGATACCTCAATTTGGTCCTCTTTTTCTATTTAAAACCCAAAACACATAGCTATCATAACGCCCAGAACCTAGGTGCTGCCTTCTGGGTGTTCAGGTAACCAGAACTTCAAAAATTAGTCTTCTATGCTGCATTTGTGGGCTCAGGCGCTCAGGATGGGTGCACTCATGTTCCAAAAAATTGGAGTTTTCACTACGATGTGGGCGCTCAAGCATTGGATTGGGTGCTCAAATGCTCAAACTCCAGCAAAACTGATGCATTCTCTGTCTTATGGACATTTAAGTGCTGGCTTTCCAGAATACAAATTCTCTCCCATTTCTTCTTCCAAAGGGATGCTAACTCTACCTTTATGTTCTCCTAAAGATAAACAAAACAACTTAATGAGAAAACTGAATTTAAAAGTGAAAAAAAATGTTGAACTTAACTAAAAAAATAATTCAATGATTTAAATAAGAATCTAAGCAAAATTACTAAAAGAAAGCTTAATCCTAGTTAATTGAGAGAGATTAAACAAGATAAAACATCAAATGTATTACAAATATTAGTATCCAATCCATGTTTGCTATGTTTACTTCTGTCAGCTCCTTTCCTTCTTAACAACGAAGACATGCTTCTTGAATAACATGATAACACATCTTCATCGATGGCCAAAAGACACCTATGCATTGTAGCCTTCTATAAAGGCTTGGTCTATTCTGTCCACAAACGACGTTATGCAGGCCTCTCAGTTTTTCTATTCCTTCTTTTCTAATATACATTTCATTAGTAATCCTTCGCCACATTTCCTGTTCTCCTCTCATTATGTAGGTCTTTTGCCACTCATGTCAATACTCAACCCCTTAACTTGTGCACTATTTGTATTCTCTAATCTGCCTTGTCTGTTATTATGAGCACATGTCCTTTGTGTTTGTTTGGTTTTTTGATCACTCCATACTCCATATTTTTTTCTCTGTGCTCATCGAAAGCCTTTTTGTTTATTATAGCCAAGTCATCTTCCTGCCTATTTTCTGTTCTTAGTGTAAAATCCTAATACCGTTACCCTAGTATATCTGGCATATACATAGGTAAACAGTATCAGTCATGTCACTTCTAACTCGGTTAAAACTATAATCATAATAAATTTACACGTTATTATAAAGAGCTATGCAGAAACTAAAAGATCGTATATAATTATAAACTCAGCCTCAACAAGCCATATTGTAATACATAAAATCTTATACATCTCAAAGCAGATATAAGACATTATACAAGCTTTGTCTATTAAAGCATTAAACTAAACTAGTCTATCTACTTCTTCTCAATTCCATTGAAGGGCTGCAACCTGGATTTACATGGAAACACACCAGGGTGAGAATACATAATCCTCAGTAATAGTGTTCAAATACCAGACATTTATAACATATAAGTACAACCTTATCATATAAGAAGTAAAACATGTTATAAAAGTCGTCTGATGCCTCATCTTTACTTATTAAAGTAGGCATACTATCTTAACATCTTTGGTCTAGTTATTCATTAACATGTTATAAGCATTGTATAAATAACAACCCACAATGAATAACACTGCTAGCATTGGATTAGCATTTGTAACAGGTAAATGAGACTCTATTCACTACCACTAGAACATTCACATTCCAACTCTATGTAAACATTCATCTAGCAACCTCATAATCCAATACTAAACTCATACACATAGATAACACAATCACCCATACAATCGTCTTTGAAATGCGATACTTATGTTACGATGTATGATTATGCTCAAAAAAATGTGTGATGTTAGTGTTGATGCAATGCCATGAAACTTAGCTATTTCCAGGAACTACATTCCCTTGTATTTATCTGTGTAGAATAGGCTAAATAGCCCATAGACTACCTGATAATGATTGGACTGTTCTATCTCACAATAGTAAGTGTACTACTTCCACAACATCAAACTCATAACCCTGGCCTTATTGATGGGGACACTTGTGGAAAATCTCATCCTAGGAATTTTGGACACCCTTCGCCATCGAAGGATCAATTCTTAGAATTCCATCTATGATAAGGATTGTGCTTCAAAAATCCCACCTTGAGAATTGAGTATCCTTTCCTTATCAAGGATCAACTCCCATAATTTTTTGACCAATGATTGTGCACATCATATAGGTTATAAATACATAAGAATAGTAAGTGTGTGTGCAACTATGTGGTACTATGTTTAACTTTTACACAACCACCACATTAACTGATCACATAGTTCACTCTAACTAAGTGAAGAAACTATCTCTAGCAAATATGTACTCGCAGCTTCATTCTATCTCACAAGGGAGCATTTTCATGCTTCTAGTTAAGTAAAACTTACTTAAGATACTTGTATCTAGCTTGCCTTAATATCACACTGTAAGTGGTAAACTATGCCACACTAGCGTGCTCAAGGTCCTAGATACTTACTTTAGGTAATTCCTAACTTAAGGAATGCTGAAAGACTTGAACTTCAATAATAATTCTATAATAAGTTCATTCATGCATTACTAACTCCACTTTCTCTCTTAGGAGCAACTCATGCACTATGACAAGTGACTATGCCAATTGAACTCAGCTTAGTTGTATCTAGTATACCATACCATCATCACCACCTTATATGTGATAACAAATACACTAAGTTGCCTAAAGAGCTAGATACTTACTTAAGGCAAGCACTAATTACACCCTACAATTGTATTCACACACCACAATGCACAAACACACATTTTCTTAAGTTCCTTAAGTGCAAAAGTATGGTAAAATATACTCCTTTTAGTGTACGTAGTTAAACCTTTTCATATCATATCACAAGGAACTCTTTTCACTCATACTAGAGGTCCTCTGAGCTTTGGTCATGGTTGGGTAGCCATTGTTAACCTAAACTTTCATTTTTGGAAACAAGATAATCGGTTATGGCCTTTGCCTAATTAGTTATGACTTGTTTTAAAGGAGATTTCCTAAGCCTATAATCGGTTATGCCTTGGAATAACTTATTATGACTTCTGAAATCATGTTCTGGTCGAGCTCAATAATCAGTTAGGGTCTTTCCCATAATTGGTTATGGCTAGCTTGAACTCCGTGTTGTGCCATAATAATTAGTTAGCCTTTCTTGCTAACTAGCTATTTGGCTTCACCAGAAGCTTAACCAAATCCAGATAATCAGTTATGCATTTCCATAACCAGTTATCTGGTGATTTTCTGAATTAAAACGCAGGGCATAACACATGACACCTTCATTCTTTCCATCAACTCATGGATTTTAAGAGGTTTCCAACCCTAAACATGATCTCTAAACATATTAGAATCATCAAAAACTAACTTAATTTGTCTAGCTTAGAATCATGAATAAATTTCAATCATCCAACATATCCATTTTCTATCTTCAACCTCAATGAATTCTATGGATATTCCTAAATGCAAATTAACACCCTTAAGTTAATTAAGCTTCATCCTAACCAAACTCAGCCATTAAAGACACTAAACAAGCAAGAACACAGCATAAACCACCCAAAACCCATATTTCATCCAACCATAAATACTTGATAAAAGATGAAGATGGAGAGAGATGGTTATGTAAGTTCAAGCACCCCTACCTCAAGCCTTGGAGATGAAGCTCAAAACTTGGCTTTACCTTTCTCCTTCTTGCTCCTTTCCTTATTTCTTTCCTTCTTTTTTCTCTTTTGTTTCCTCATGTCTTTGCCTTTGTTTTTCTACTACCAAAATGTATGGGGGGATAAAAAGAAAAATGGAAAGTCAAAAGAGAAAGGATAAGATCGTTTGAAACTTAAGCCACTTAAGTTTCTATATTGAAATTTTATATCTCTTAGGAATACTTTGATTTTACTAAATCAAGTTTTCTAATTTTCATAAGTATCATAATAAATCCTAAGATTCATCTAAATACCAATTTCACCATTCCCACAATTTTTTATATCTGCTCCAAGTTAATTCGGTATTAAAACACTCTCTCAGTGTGTTTAAAAATACAAAACTAACTCAGTTTATTCTCAAAATTTAACTACATCCTCATACACGTATTTGTTTCCCTCAACTAAGCAACTTATGCCATTTTTTGAGTCATTTTAAGTTACTTTTCGCATTCTGTGTTGCAGCCAAGTGTCGAAACTAACTCAATTTGTCACAAAATTAAGAAAATATGTCAAGCAAGTATTATGATACCACTATGATCATATACAAGTCTAACATGCTAAAAAAAAGGATGTTATACTTGGAACATGCAGGAATTCCACCTTCTCAAATTCTTCTAAGATACCCATTACCATTTCTCTGTACGCTGCTAGAGACACTTTGTTCACACCTTATTCTGGTTGAATCCCCTATACCCACCAACCTTTTCACTTTTACCTCTTTAGCCATCAGTAATCCCAAGATGAGGGCTTCATTTTCTACTTCATTGTTAATGTAAGGGAAATCCATCTTATAAGGAAAATGTAATGATTCCCCTTGCACATTAGTGTGGACAACTCCTGCCCCTCCTTATGGTGCTGAAGGCGACCCATCAAAAATCAAGGTTCATGTTCTTAGCTCTTCATAATAATTGACTTTTACTATTTCTCCAGGGATCTCAACCTCAACATGGTCTTCATTGGTGGTAAGGCATGTGGCCAAGAGATCTGCTAGTGCTTGACTTTTGAGCCTAGTGGTCCTCACCAAAGTGATTTCATATTTGTTTAGCATTAGCGGCCACTTACTTATTCTCCCAACTAATGTTGGACTCTGCAACATATACTTGAGTCCTTTTGACTTAGTCATCACATGAACATGGTGGGCCTGGAAGTAGTGTTTAAACTTCTAGGCAACATATGCCAGGGCAAGTCAGTGTTTCTCCTGTTTAGAGCACGTCGTCTCAGTGTCCCTCAAGATACTGCTTAAGTATGATATGGAATGCTCTATTCTTTCTACTTCTTAGGTGATCAACTAACTTATTGATTGATCTGTTGATGCAAAGTAAAGCCTTATTGGTAGCTCCTTTGTTGGAGGTGACATGACTTTGGTGGAAGTTAGCATTGATTTAATTTTTTCAAAGGCTTCTTAATGCTCCTTTGCCCAAAAAAAAACTTTCTTTCAACAAACCCTTAGGGGCTTAATAATTCACTCAACACTGGGACGAATCTCTAGATGTATCCTGACTTCGTAACAACTTTTTGTACTTCTTGTGTACTGGAGGGTGGCTATATCCCTTGTATGGCTTTTATGTTTACTTTATTTGCGGAAACGCCCTCCTTGGGGACTTTGAAGCCTAGGAATTTTCTTGAAGCTACTCCAAAGGCACATTTTATGTGGTTCATCTTGAGTTGATATTTTCTGCATCTTTGAAACACTATCTTCAGGTGGCCTAGGTGTTCTCTTTTTTCTTTAGACTTGACCACCAAATCATCCACACAGTCTTCACTAAAATCATGTAACATGTCATGGAAAATGGCTATCATTACTAGTTGGTATATTACTCCAGCATTCTTCAATCCAAAAGGCATCACAACATAATAAAAATTTCTAAAGAGCGTCCTTAAAGTTGTCTTCTCCTCATCCCTCGACGCCATTCGAATTTGGTTATAGCCACTGAACCCATCGATGAATGAGAATCTTTCATGTGCTGTTCTAGTATCTACAAGGCTATCTATGTTGGGAAATAGGAAATCATGTTTTTTATAATCTTTGTTGGGATCTTTAAAGTCAACACAATACCTGATTTGGCCATTCTTCTTCTTTACTGGCACAATGTTAGCAATCCAGCTCAGGTGTTGAATAGGTCTTGTGAATTACGCCTTAAGTAGCTTATCCACTTCTTTTTTAATTTGTTTCTCAATTCCTAAGCTAAATTTGCACAGAGGCTATTTTAATGGGTTTACATCAAAGCGTACTACTAAGTTGTGTGTCACCAAGGTGGGACTCAACCCTAGCATTTCTTCGTATTACCACTTGAATACATGCTTGTATTCTTTTAAAGCTTTAATCAATTTCCTTTTTTCTTCATCTTCCAACAAGGCCCTTATGAACAAAGGTCTCACCTTCCCTTCATCTTTCTTCAAGTCCACTTCTTCTAACTTTTCTTTTTGCTGCCTTGGTGAGTCTTGCATGTCTAGAGGTGTTTGCCTTATTTAGGCATTGTCAAACACACTCTTTTTCTTCTTCTTCTTCTTCGATGATGCTTGATAGTGTGAGACTAGTAAAAGGACAAGGAGTCTCCTATACTAGTCCCTCATTTTCATATAAGATTCTCCACCCTACCTCCCTACTAGGGATGCATTCTCTTGCAATTGCTCTCCTTAACTACTCCCTTTCTTCGTATATTCCTTTTCCTTTACTGCCAGTGGCTTCTTAAGGAACCCAAGTTCACGCGTGCTTAAAAGCCCTTATTGGGTGCAGCGCCTTGGCTAAATCTAGCATTTTCTCTTCTTTTAGTTCCTTTAGCTTCACACCTTTTTCTCTTCTTATGTACGCCTGGTTGTGCTAATTCATCAAAGAGCGACACATCTATTAGGTGTGATTCTAAAGCATCAAAGGGCGTCTTTGTAGCAAGTATGGCAATGTCTTTTCCTCTGAAATTTGACTTTACACACTAATGAATAGTGGAGGGTACACATTGATGCAAGTGAATCCAGGGGCATCCAAGGAGTATGTGATAGCTAGGATCCTCATTCACCAATTGAAAAATGTTAGGCATCTTGATGGGCCTAACTTGTAAGCTCACTGTTACACATTCCTTTGTTATGACAAGTGTTCCTTAGAATGTGTTCAGTAGGATATCTGACCTCCTTAGGCATTCTGTTGGGATGCCCAAGGCGTTGAACATTGCTGTGGGGAGGACATTTACTCTTGAACCATTATCGACCAGTACTCATTCTACCTTATGTCCTTCTATGATAGTTCAACAAATAGTGGGTGCTTATGGATGAACTCTTGGTTGACAATTATTGGCTCTCTAAACACAATTGTTGTTGCATGTGATCTCGCGAGCTGAGTCAGCATGATGTTCATAGTAATAAATCTCCACCTTTCTTTTTTATCACACTAACTAAGGCATTTGCTGCTTCGATCTAGGCGTTTGTATCTAGTCCCAACTTCCTAAAATGGATTATGAACAACCTAGTTTTTGTTAACCCATTGACTAGCTTGGTATCAAAGGAATCCTCCACTCTTTCTATTAGTATTTCCTCGTTCATCCTCTCTCCTGAGACTATGACATTCATGCCATCATTTGGCAAGGGATGCCTATGTACCTCATTCTCAATATTGGTTCTTTCAGCTAACACTATCTTCCTTTCTTCTAGTTTCTTATAGAAAATCCTTTTTTTTACCTAACAATCTACAATTGAGTGACTGTTCATCTGGTGAAGTATGTAGAATGCTAGGTTCTTGAATTCTTCGCTTGTGAGTGCCACCTTCTCCACCTGGGCAGTAAGATTTTGTCTTTCAACCATTCTTCTGCCAATTTGTACACTTGTTGCTTAGAGATAGAGAGTGAGGGAAGCAACTCCCTATTCATTTTTTAGTCCTTTGGTGGAAGTACTTCCCTATACCTTTTCTTTTTAGCTTTGTCATCTAGCGTGCAAATGTTAAAGACAAATTCTAGCTCCTTTTTCTTTCCATGCCACTTCATTGCCTTAGATATATCAGTCGCTTTCTTGAGCAGTTCCAAAAAGGTTGTTATACTACTCAGAGACAAGAATATTTGAGACTCATCCTCCATGTTCTTGACACACCTATACACCAAGTTCGCTTCAGGGATCGTTTCTTTGCATTGCAAGGCAAGATCTCGATACCTCTTTATAAAGGCGACAAGCCCTTCTCCATTTTTCTACTTTACTTGTCCAAGGTCCACGATGTGTAGGGCGCCTTCTTCTTCTAGGAACTTGTTACAAAATTATGATGCCATCTCTTCCCAAGTATAAATGGAGTTTGGGCGCAATTTGGCATACCACGTGAAGGCTCTTCCTTTTAGGGACTTAGAAAACTCCTGCAGCCTTAGATCCTTGTCTCCTCAAAGCACTCCCAAGTTATCCAAGAATGACATAACGTGTTCCCTAGCACTCCTTGTTCCATCAAACTTTCGAAACATGGGTGGCTAGTATCCTTGAGCATACGGTCTTACTGATACCTCTAAAGAGAAAGGCGGCTCTAGATAAGAGATTACACCATGATCCTCATTTAGCATCTAGAGTAGGCGTCTAAGATCTCCCTAAGTTATAAGGGTGTCATCAAGTCTTGTCACTAAAACATCATCTCTCTTTACTGCGAATTGTTTAAGGACAACTCCCCTTGTGCTCCTTTCACCGATGTCTATCTACTATTGTTAGCTTGTGCATTCGCCTTTAAGTTCATCACCATATTTGTTAGAGTTTCTTGGTTTGCAACGATAGAGTTTATCACCACTCCAAGCACTACCACGTGTGGTGAGATGGGTCCAACGTGGGGGAAAAGAACTTCCAGGCCACTATGGATATCCCAGGCTAGGTTTCTAGAGATCCTTTCATCCCTGTTCCTAGTACTACTCCCCCCAGCTTGCCCTGAGGTGTCTCCTCATCATTTCTTAGAAAATGTTCCAAGTTAAAGGATAATCTTCTAGGTGTAACTAGTGGGGGCATAGTCGGGTTTGGGTCACTCTGAGTGATTTCCATTTCTTGCACACCTCCCCAGTGGTTTCGCCAATTGTTTCGGTACAAATTTAGTGAAGTTAGGAAGAAAATAAATGATTAAGGAAGTAAAGAAATGGGTTCATAAACTTGTGAGGTGTGTGTGTAAAATGGATTAGAACACTTCGATCCTAATAGCTTAGTGTAGAACTGGTGAAACATCCTTGGCTTCTTGTGAGAGGATAAGATGGGAGAATCTCATGAAACTTACGATGCTCACGACGTATTGTCAGGGTTCGTAGTTTTGTCTCTCTGTTGTTCATGCAAAGCCATACAAAAATATATATAGAAGTTCCTAGCCAGCATGGGACAAAAGGCATTTATTGTTAGGATTGTGACATGATATGTTTGTGATTATGAAATATTAAGGATTTGGTGATGGCAAGTCATTAGCTATTTTGGGGAGTGGTAGAATGTTAAGATTCCCTATTTCAGGGAATGTAGATGCTATTTAGGTTAGTTAATTAAAGAATAGGGTAGGCTAAGTTGACAAGAGTGTCCTTTTCATTACAACATCCTAGGCATCATGGGACTCATGTTGGCCATCTAATGGTTGCCATGGATGCTCCTAATCTCAAGGCCTAAGACACCTCTGGAGTTTTTCCTTCACCCAAAGCCTTTCAAGCTACATATTGGGTCGGAGTTCCTAATCCCCAAAGGCCCCATGTCTAGTCAAGGTGCCATCCTCTATGCCCTGATTAGCTCATGACAATTGTTTTCCTTCATTCCTATTTTACCCTTCTAGTTTCATTTTGACTATCTAATTCAAATAGAATTAGGTCTGAAACATTGGGTTTGAGCCTAATTGGTGAGTGTGTTGGATTATGGTATAAGACTTAATAACCTAGGGCCCATGATGGGTGGAAACAAGGATTATTGTTTCACACACACATATATAGACTGATATTTTAATTGCGCATTCTTTCCATCGAGATCTCAATTATAGAGAGGGAGCAGGAGTGGAAGATCAAATTCTTTGAATGCACACTTGTGTACACATCTTTCAGGATTCTTGAAAGTAACTTATTTCAATTATGATTTCAAGAAATACGTACTAAAATTTTATTGAATTTACATGAAATGTTCTAAATTCTAGTATATACGTAATTGTTAATATGTGAAAATCCTACACTTATTTCTTTTATTTTATAAGAAATGAAGAAAAGCAGGAACTTGAGTTGAAAGTTGATAGCGAAAGTGGACGGTAAGTCAAAATTCAAAGTGGTTTGACACGGGCGAGACAAGATGGTGGATGTGGATGTCCCCTATATTGGGTTACTAGATCGTTTGGCCAAACTAAAATGCAAGATATGGAGGAGCATGTGAGTCTAAAAATAGTAGACGTACGAGAGTGAAGAAACAAAAGGGAGGGAGTGATAGGAAAATCTCACACTAGAGACAAAGTAGCACCGGCACCCACGTGAATGGTTTCAGTGGGTTGCTACAACATGTATATTCCCAAAATGTGGTGGGAAGAAAAAGGAAGAAAAAGCCGAAAAGACCCCAACCTCCCAACCTCTCTTGCTTCCAAATACAACATAATAGGACACTACAAGCACATGCAGGTATACCACTAACAGTACGCGCAAGTGTGCAAGGGGAGATTCTAGTATACTTTTACAGTTTTAGCTAGAAATGTTAAATACGAATTATTAAATTAATTTTAAGAAGTGATATGATTATGAACCCTTAACATATAAAAACTGCTCATAAATAAGTTAGTAAAGAACATTGTAATGCCAAGAAGGATATATTCTAATAAATGTATTTTTATTACTAAGAGAAATTGTAATGCTCCTAAATAAGTTAGTGACATTGACTTATTTAAAATATATCCTTCTAGCTTATGTAAAATATTTTATAGTGACATTGACTGCAACTAAAATTTAAGAGAAATACGTACCCAAAAAAATTTAAGAGAAATGTGTGAATATAATTATGCAAAAGTATGACTTATATATTAAGAAATAGCAAGTTGCAACCTGTCAGCATTTAGTAAGGTTGAGCGCAAGGCATGAACAACGTGCGCCCTTTGGCTACCATCAACGGCTCCGCTTGTCCAGATGCAGCCCATAATTGACTGCACCTCACACTGCCCTTTCATATATGCTTCCCAATATTCTTTTTGGATTGACCTTCTAGAGGATCGCATTAGGACAAATATAAAGTTTTTTTAATCCGTGTGGTGTTGATTTTTAGTAAAAATATATTATGTGTATTATTTTTTATCTATTATTTAATAAAGCTTTTAAAAGAAGGGTAATGGGATTAAAATATAATACATGTTATATTTTTATTAAAAAATAATATAATAAGTACTTAAAAACTTTTGCTTAAGTTTTGTGTATCGTATTATAGAATGTGTATTATGTGAGTTATTATTAGTTATTACTTTAATTAAAAAAATTATCTCAAAACAAAAATTAAGTTTTTAATATTACTTATTATTAGTGTATGAATGATAAAAGAAACCAATTGATCACATAATTCGCATATTAAGTTTAGAATCTCTACACCTTCTAATAAGTTTCACCTGCTCCTCAACCTCCACGATTGATACCATTGTCTTTAATCTTTACAAACCCTACCCCTTAATTATTCTTTTAACTGTGCTAATTATTATAATACTACTCTTCATAAATTTATAAATAGTGAAATATATTTAGAAACAGATATGAGTTTATATTTTAAAATGGTAATAATAATAATAATACATTTATTAGAATATATCCTTCTTGGCATTAGAATGTTCTTTACTAACTTATTTTTGAGTAGTGACATTTATTAGAATATATCCTTCTAACTTATTACAATGTCCTAAACATTTATTAGAAGGATATATTTTAGTCAATAGCATTTGGATGTTAATAATGTTGTTGGGAACAAGCATAGTAGAGTTGTTAAAAACTCTTCTATGTTGTGACACAAACATTTAGGACACATCCTTAGGGATAGAATCACTACCAGGAAATTCTAATTTAGAGACAGAAACAATTTTGTCTCTAATAGAGATGAAAAAAGAGACGGATGTGATGATTTAGAGAGGAAAAATAAATTTTACAACTTATAGACGTAATTTATTCATCTCTAACTTCATCTTTATTTGGTCAATTTAACGTTTTAAAATGTTAAATATGTTTAGAGACGAAATTTACATGTCTCAGATTTTTTCGTCTCTAATTTCATCTCTATTAGATCAATTTAATGTTTTAAAGAGTCAAATATATTTAGAGACAAAATTTACCCATCTTTGACTTTTCTATCTCTAATTGCATCTCTATTCGGTCAAATAAACATTTTAAAATATCAAATATATTTAGAGATGGATGTGTTTCATCTCTAAATAATTTATGTAATTTTAAAATTTTAAAAATTAATAAAATAAGTTATTTTCTCCCAATCCAATTCCAATGTGCCCACTCACCACACCACGCTTCAATTCCTCTCTATCCTAGGGTTTTGTTTTTTCTCACGCATCTTAACTCAAACTCAACCTCATGCTCCCCAATTCTTGATTCTCTCTCTTCAATTCCATTCAATTTGATTCTCCTATGGAACAACAACCACTTCAACAGTAGGAAACCACCATGAGCCATGGCAGTTTCGACAAGACTGCGGAGGAGCTGGTGAACCATGGTGTTAGGGCTTCGGAGGAGTTGTAGCATGTCGGAGTTCCTGTCATGCTGGCTTGCGATGTTGACATGGCAGAGAGAGAGGGTGGTTGCATGCCAAATTTGGAGGTTGTTGGTCTTCTTCACCCATACACGATACCCTTGTCCCAGACATAAGGAATGGTAGTAGCTGAGAGAGAGGAAGGAGCTATATAAAACATGGAGGCTAGGTTTGGTCAGAGGAGGTTTTTAGGGGAGGACAGAAAAAAAAAAACAAAACTATAGAGAGGAATGGAGCTAGGTTTAGTAGAGAGAAAAAACGAGGTTGGGAACAAAGAGAGGAGAATACGAAATTTGACAGAAAGGAGAAAGGGCATTAGGGTTTCAGAAAGGAAAAGAAATTACAAAAATTGGAGAACAATGGTAGAAGGAATTGAAGAATAGAGATCAATAGAACAGTGAAAGGGGAAAACTTGGATATTTGTGGGAAAAAGGTTAGAGAAATCGTAGTCACACCTCCACCCGAAGAATTTAGGTTTGCGGGAGAGCGAAAAATAGACATCTTCGTACAGAGTTGGACCTCTATTTTTAGAAGCAAAATTGTGTAAAATTTTATTTCTTGTTGGTGGTGTAGTGATTGTAATTGGAATTGAAATCATGGCTTTGTATTAGTTTGTAATAACCACTGATATTCCTGAAATTGAGGCTCGTGAACTACAAATAGGTGTGTGTGTGTGTGTCTATAATCTATTGAAGAAAATACTTAGTTGAAAGGAGTGAAATAGAGTTAATGATGTATGCTATTTTTTTTTCTTAAATTCAGTGCTGATAGGCTATGGCAAGAATATGTATTTTGTTGAATAAAAACATATATTTGTTATGTGCAAGTGTTCTAAGATGGAATGATATGCTGTGAAGTGTTTAGATAGAATAATATCTGTGAATGCTCATGTCATGAAGATCATGAAGGTTTTGATGATAACAAAGCCAAGTCAAAGACCATGTCCAAGGGAAGATTAAATGGTATAGTTTATAGGACTTATAGTCTTTTATGTGAGAAGCTTCCTAGATATCTCAAAATATTTTATAATATTTTTGAAAGAGCTTAAATATGTTTTTAAATATTTACAAATGGTTCTTACATGCTAAAATGCCCAACAAACATGTTTTGAAAAGCTAGTCATGGTGGTAGTTCAAAACTATGAAAAATAGTCAAGTTTGAGTTTTTGAAAAGTTAACATTTGGTTACTATTTTGATCATAACTTTCAAAATATTTTGAGTCTTGTTGTGAAACTAGTTTCATATGAAAATAGACTCAAAGATCTTTTCAATGAGTGATCATTTGCTTAAATTGGATGAGAAATGAAGAAGTTATGAGTGTTTGCCTAAAAAGCTCAGAACATGTTCTAAGAGCCTGGTAATCGATTACCAAAGCCTGATAATCGATTACCACAAGCCTGAAAGTCAGCAACGATTCTTTTCTATGTATTCAATGTTGAAATAAATTACCCCCAACAACTCTTTTTCTTAGAACACTATAAATACCTATTTTTGGGTCATCTTTTACATAGAACAAACATTGAAAAACATCTTTTTCAAGGGTTTAATTCGAGTTTCATCTTATTGCTTTTTGTGCTTTGTTTTTTTATTAATTATTTGAGATATCTTTGAGAGCTTCATAGGACTTTAATTTGTATTATTTACTCTTGTGAGAATTTCTCTTTCATCTCTACTTTGATTCTCTGTAAAGAGAGTGAGACATCCCTCAAATAATTGTAAGAGTGAGGTATCCCTAGTTGTTGAGACTCAAGCACAAAGAGTGAGATATCCCAAGGTGTAAAGAGTGCTCTAGTTTGTAAAGGTTTCAAGTACCTGTTCAAGCTTGAAGTAATAGTGAAAAATCTCGAGTGGTTTACTTGAGGACTGGACGTAGGCCACGAGTGGTTGGTGGCTAAATTAGGATAAATTCTTGAGTTTGATTCTCTCTTCTCTACACTCTTTATATTCTATATTAACTTAATTTATGCATGTTCCACTACATTTATTAATTAAGTGATTTAAAATTCTTATTTTTTTAATATTATTTTAAAAACTTGTGATCACCCAATTCACCCCATCTTGGGTGATGGTTGCCATGACTAACAATCTCTGCTGCTAGATGATCTGAAAAATTTTACTGGTTTATCGTGCCTCATTATGACTTAAAATGTTTTTTGGTGTGCTTTTGTTTTGGGAGAATGGGTTGGTTATTTAAAATCAGATTTTCAAGGGCCTTAGAAAATTGAAAATTTTGAAGATTGTGAGAGTTACCTTCTCTTGGTTTCATGAGTCTCAAACTTGTGCAAAATCATGGACTGTGCCCATTAATGCTTGATTACCATGTGTTGGTTTATTCTTAATTATAGTTTGCTTGATTTTAATCCATTTCTGCATCCTATTTGGTCAAGTAAAACTTGCTTGCATGGGTACCAATTTTGTTCCTAGTAGTAGTTTATGCTTACTAATATGTGATATGCCATATTGTGGCTTGTTTCTAGCTGCCTTGAATGTAATTGATATCGGTGTCTGAAATACAAGTTAGGATATTTCAATTCACTTATTTTTCAAATCAATTGTGAGGGATGCATTTTACCATATTTAAGGTTATGTTGTTAAGTTAAATCATGGCTTGAGTTTGATGATAATTTAACCAATGTTATGGGGTGAAAGGGGATATGGATTGGTTCTGGATCTTCAATTTATTGCTTTTGTTCTTTCAAGTCTTGATTTTTTTATGCTGCACTAGTTCTGTTCTAGTTTTTTTTATGGAGGTGATGAAGTCTTAATTTTCCATATGCTTTTGTGGTTCTATCCTATTTTTTCTTCCCTGTTGAATTTATGCAATCTTGGTTGCTCCATATGTTTATGTGATCTTAAATGTTGTAATTGATGTGCATGCTTAAGTTAATTTTTTTTTTAAATCTGAACCATACAATTTACTTGGGGCATTATCGTATGCCTTCTAGTTTGTGTTATGCAAATAAATGGGATGGATTACTGGTTTAGTTGCTAAGTTTCTTTTTGGATTAAAACCCTGGTTTGAAATAAGAATGTAAGATGGTAGTATACAAGCAGTATAGAGTAGTGATTATAGAATGCAGGGTGAATTTTGATTGTGTATTCTGAGTTAGTATGGATGTCCATAGGTTATTTTTTAAGAAGAAAAAAGAAAAAAAGAATGAACTCTTGTTTAGCTCAGAGATGGTGTGTGTTTGACTTGGTTAATTGTTAGTTACTAGGTTTCTTCCTTTCAAGATGTTTTATTTGTAAACAAATCCTTGCTCTTAGCTTCATCATATCACTTCTTGTTAAGCATTTGGTTGCTAGGTCATCTTGTTGTCCTCATGATTTTGTTTATCACTTATTGTTTTTTATGCTTGGCTTTTTGAGCTAAATACTCCCACTTTGGTGTAGTGATTGTTTGGTTGAGAACCTAAGATAAAATACTCTTCTGCTGAGTTGGCTGCCTTAACAGTGGTGGAGTTTTGTAAAGTGTACTCATATATTTGCTTAAAACTTAGTTAAACTAGGTTGGAAATCATGCATTATTGTTTATGATTTTTTTTTGCATCCGAAACAGTATAGTGGGGTATGAGATACAAGTTTCTTCAATTTTTTGTTTTGTTTTTTGTTTTGCATAACTACTTACATATTTGAGCATGATACTTAGAGAGAATCCATCTTTTACCATGTTGGTTATTTGAATAGTATGAATTAAAGAGAGAATGAAGTAAATTGATTGCTGATCGTTGTCGAGATTATCAAATTATATTAATTTATAAACTAATTTACCAAAATATTTGTAGTATAAGGCACAACTGGG
Source organism: Ormosia semicastrata (assembly GCA_029884595.1). NCBI lineage: Eukaryota > Viridiplantae > Streptophyta > Magnoliopsida > Fabales > Fabaceae > Ormosia > Ormosia semicastrata. The sequence continues at coordinate 502,902 of JAQQTO010000035.1, read as the reverse complement.
TCGAGCCCTTGGATCACTCTAATTAAGTATTCAAATTAAGAAGTTAACAAATCAGGGGAAAAAGTTCCAGAATAATTAATAGAAAGTAATTAAAAATTGTAAACATAACTAAGTAAATAATCAATTTAAGGAAATTAACTATTCTTGAGTTTAATTCATCATTGATAACTAAGAATCCATTCAATTGCTAACCAAGTTCTTGGTTTTAGATCACATCAAGAAGCCTTAAAATGATCAATGAATTATTTACTAGATAAACATCTAGAATTTAATTAATTAAAGTTAAATGAATTAAGCACTCATTTAATCCTAAATTAACTTAAAATTCATAATTCAGCCAAGCTAAACAATCCATCAAACTCCTTGATGCATTGTTTAATCTCTTCCATTCAATTGCTAATTAGATTCTTGGTCTTAGATCACATCAAGAAGCCTTAAGATGATCCATGAATTCTCTTCTAGATAAGTATCTAGAATTTAATTAATTAAGGTTAAATAAATTAAGCACTCATCTAATCCTAAATAAATCTAAAGCCTAGAATTCAACCAAGCTTAAGAAACAACATCTAAGAAGTCTTTGATGCATTGTTTAATCCCTTTAATCCTTATTAACACATGGTAATTATGCAATTATCACATTAACATCCAAATCAATTTAAGTAATTCAATTCAGATTTAACAAAATCAAAAGAGGTAAAGAGAAACTTGATTAATAAGTAAAAGCGAAACTTGATTAATAAGTAAAGAGAAACTTGATCAATAATTAAATGTAAAACAATCAAAACAAGATCTTAAAATTAAACATCAAGATTGTCAATCCCTATGAATTATTAAAAGGTTCTTCCCTCTCATCCATGGATGAGAGGGAAGAGAAACATGAAAGAAAGAAACCTAGAGAGAAGGGAGAAGAAGAAAGATGAAGAGAGAAAGTGCAAGCAAGAGTGGCTAGGAGAAAATTAGGGTTGAGTTTTGTGGTTGCAGTAACTACTTAAACAACTATCACTAAAATTAAAAATCTAAGTTTTCCCTTAGTTTAAGATTAATCCTCTTCCTCTTAGCTTTAATCGGATACCTAATTTGTATAATTTGGGCTTAGGATGAGAGAGTTATGCCCAAAACATTCTTGATAGCTCTCTGAACCCGTCATCCGACTTCAAAGGGTAAAAACACCATCAAAACATCATTATTTTGATAAGTGGTATCATAAAAAGTGAATATATATGTCTTAGCTTTCAAATAACACTAGTTTCAGGTCCATATCACACCTATAGCCCAAATTATGGCCCAATCTTTGTACATCATTTAGGTTCCAGTGATAACATTTCTTTTCTGAATTCATGGCCCAATTTGACCCACTAGACATCCGATTCAACATTCGATCTCTCATCAAAGTTGTATAAATTTCTCTAATTTCCTACAAGTTAAAATTCATAATTTTTATATTTCCAGAACTCAAGTTATGCCTAAAATACAGAAATAGTGTAAAATTCTCAATAATGGTAAAAAATACAATTAAGCCCAATTTGAACCCAAACTTATAAAATGTGGGCAAAAAAAATTAAGCATATAAGAGGTCTAAGAGACTAAATATGAGGGTTAGATAATATATAAAAATTGTGTTTATCAATTGTAAATATTGAGAATCCCATGACAAGATATGAATTCTACACTTATATTGCTAAAGTGAATGCTGTTAGTTTTTGAGTTCGGTCAGAGTCTTAAGTGTCATAAATGGGTGCTATTTTTTGAAAATGTTAATGATATTGTGCTATTGGTTGTAAATTGATATCAATCCATTTTGGTGAGTTTTTCAATTTGTTCTACAAAAACCTATAATGCGTGCATGACATAATGACTGGGATTCTGTGAATTGTGTCTGGTTGCTTGGGTGATTAAAGTTATCTTTGCCCTGACAATAGATGAGTGAAGTATCTAATGACAATTTCTCTTCCTTGTGGTATCTTACTATCTTATTTTGGAAACAAAAGGATGTATATACATATTTAACTTTCCAGTCAATTTTCTTTCACTTTATGGTGATATGTTGATTTATTTTCACATTTTGAAAATTCTCATAATAAGAAGGAAAATTTTCAAGAAGTAAGGGTTCTTAGTGAGAAACTATGTCAAGGAATTTAACCCTCACAAATGTACTAAACTTGCAGGGTAATTAAGTGTTCTTGCTTCCTTGATTGAAAAAATAATGTGTTAATTGCCACTTTTAGTTGCAGTCACTTTGTAGTGCTTCATATGATAATTTCATGAGGTGCTTGGTATGATGATTTTATTGCTTGGCCAAATAATGTTGACTTGGATGCATTATCTTGTTTGATAAAATTTGAATTTACTAGTTAACTAGCCCTAAACACATGCACGGTTTGTATATGTTGGACAATGATAAATAACTTGATTAGATGATTTTGTCTTTGCTGTAAATGAAAACTGATGGATTACTAGTTAACTAGCCCTAAACACATGCACGGTTTGTATATGTTGGAAAATGATAAATAACTTGATTAGATGATTTTATCTTTGCTGTAAATGAAAACTGATGGATAGGATTGGGCTTTATTGCCTTTTTGAGTGTTGAGATTATTTCAAGGTTAAATTCTAAATTATTGCTTTAAGGTTCTTGATTTGGTCTGGGGTCTGTTTTGCTTTTCTTGGGTTTGTGTCCCATGGTAATATTTTAAAAGATTTTCTTCATTTACCCTTAGTTCTACTTGATTTTCATCATGATCATTATTTGTGGTTTGGTTGCTATCATTATCACTTGTTTTCCTATGCACTGATTTCTTGATTTAAACAGTCTTTAACAAAATAAATGGTATAAGGGAAGTGAACTATTTAATGGTTCTACATGTGCTTATTGTAATCAAGTCATGTAATATATATATATATATATATATATATATATATATATATATATGATATATATATAATATATATATATATATATATATATATATAATAAGGTAAGCATAAAATTGTATCATGTAATAATAAGCTTATCTATACTTGTTAATGTGGGAGCCTCTATTACATGTATATGTATCACTACATTGTTTGATTGATTGTTGTTTAGTACATGTGACTAATTCATTTCCAGTGCATTTTCAGTGGAAAGCTATATTGAATCCACTCGTATATTTTTGCATTATTTGTATCTTAATGTTTGAAACTAATATGTTTATTATTGTTAATTTCAACCTGGATGTTGTACATTGCCGTGCGGATATCATGACTTTGGTGTTAATGTGCTACATAACATGCCACATTTTTGTGATGTTATCATTACAGATGGTGGATTTTTCTTTTCTTTTTGCACTTGTAATGTCTAGTTTTTAGTTCCTAGTGATAGTTGCATATTCCGCCATGTAAAGGTGCCACTTTCTATAACATGATGGGAAAAAAGTATAATTTTATCAATGCTTGGCCACATCTTTGCATTTGTTTCTTTCTGTTTGTGGCATATAAATCTTGATACCCTTTTGCCCCTATTGATCAATGTAAGCATTTTTATGACAAATTTTCACAGGTTTCATGTTTCTTATGTTACAAGGTGCTCCAGTACTATATTAGTTCATCAAGTTCACCGTTCAATGCCTGGTTTAATGATCCTTTATTCATTTGCCCTGTTATAAAATGAAGGCGTCTAGTTGTGGTAAACCACAATTTGATGCCATTTTTTTATATTTTTAGAGACGAATTTAGAGATGAAAAAATCTATCTCTAATTTAAAGATGAAATTTTTCCGTCTCTAATTAAAGAATTAGAGACTAATCTTGATAACTGAATAGTAACAAAACTTTAAAATTTAGAGATGGCAAAAATTCATCTTTAATTAAAGACAATCAATTTTTTCATCTCTAACAACCAGCAATGCCACTTTTACCGATGAATCTATTTCTATCTCTAATTTCATCTCTAAGTAATTAGCGATGAAATTTTCACATTTTAGAGATGAATTTTTCCCGTCTCTAAATCTGACTTTTCTAGTAGTGGAATGGAAAGGTTGATCAAGGAGAATATTCTTCATGATCTAGAATTCTCTGATTTTGATATCTGTGTTGATTGTATAAAAGGGAAACTTCAATTGGAGCTAGAAGGAGTGAGGTTACCAGAAGTGAAGAAATACTACAGTTAATTCATACACATTGTGGACCCATTACTTCTATTGCTATGAGCAGTTTTAGGTACTTTATCACCTTTATTGATGACTTCTCTAGATATGATTGGATTAATTTGATGCATAAGAAATCTAACTCTTTAGATGTTTTTAAAGCATTCAAAGCCACTGTTGAATTGACATTTAGTAAGTAGATCAAATGTGTGAGGTCTGATAGGAGTGGTGAGTGCTATGGCAAGTCTGATGAAACTGATAGAAATCCTAAACCTTTTTCTAGATTCTTAAAGAATTGTGGTATTGAGGCACAATACACCATGCCTGGCACTCCGCAACAAAACAGAGTTGCAGAAAGGCGAAATTGTCCTCTTATAGATATGGTGAGATGTATGCTTAGTCATTCTAATCTTCCAGAATTCTTATGGGGAGATACCGTGAAGACTATTGCTTATATATTGAATTATATGCCAAGTAAATTTGTGTCGAAGACTCCATATAAGCTTATGTCAGGCAAATGACCTACTTTGTGGCATTTTCGTATTAGGGGTTGTGGTGAAGCCTTATAACCCACAGTTAAAGAAACTTGATTCCAAAACCATTAGTGGTTTCTTTATTGGTTATTGTATTGGCTCAAGGATTTTAGATTCTATTGCCCTTCTTATATTACTAAAGTTATTGAATCTGATCGAGATGTCTATTTTGAAGGGGACTTAGAGCATGGTGGAACTTAATAGTCACGTATTGTTGATTTTAGAGAGCAGCATGTTGTCATTCATACTCTTATTGTTCCCTTTCTAGGGATAGAGTCATCTCCTTTGATCCATGATGATGATGTTATTGATCCTGTTGATAATGTCGATGTCCCTCAACAAGTAAAAAATAATATACAAAATCCAAATATTGTTGTGGCTTCACTAAAAAGATCTCAGTGGGATCCAACATCCAAATGAGTTTAATTTGGTTGATGATTATGATCCTATTTCCTTTCAAAAGGCCATGGTTAGTCCTAATAGTGCATAATAGTTAGTCGCTATGGAGGATGAGTTAGCTTCTATGAGAAAGAATAATGTTTGAGAATTAGTGGAGTTTCTTGTTGGTTGTATGACTGTTGGTTGCAAATGGGTCTTTAAGACCAAACATGATGCTAGAGGTCAAATTGAGAGGTATAAGGTCAGACTTATTGCTAACGTATATAGCCAGAGGGAAGGCATTGATCATAAGGAGACTTTCTCACTAGTCTCCACTAAAGACTCTTTTCGTGTTGTGATGGTCTTGGTTGCTCATTTTGTTTTGGAGCTTCATCAAATGGATGTTAAGACCGTCTTCCTAAAAGGTGATTTGTATGAGGATGTGTATATGGATCAAACTGATGGTTTTACTGAAGATGATAAAGATCACATGGTATGCAAATTGAGAAGGCCCATTTATGGATTGAAATAGGCTTTCAGGCAATGGTACTTGAAATTTGATTATATTGTTAGTTCTTTTGGCTTTAAAGAAAATACTGTTGACTAATGCATTTATATGAAGTTTAGTGGGAGAAGATTCATCATTCTTGTTTTATATGTTGATGATATATTATTGGCTAAAAATGATGTTGATTTTCTAAATGAGACTAAGCAGATGTTGACAATGCACTTTGATATGAAAGATCTTGGTGATGCCTCTTTTGTATTGGGGCATTGAGATTCACCATGATAGATTTCGTGGTATTCTTGGCTTGTCTCAGAAAGCTTATATTGAAAGGATTATGAATAGATTTAATATGAAATATTATAATCCTTGTACTGCACCTATTCAAAAGGGTGAAAGACTTTCTAATACAAAGTGTCCTCAAAATGATAAAGATATTGCTAAAATGGAGAAGGTCCCATATGCATTTACTATTGGCAGTCTTATGTATGCTCAAGTTTGTACACGTCCTGATATTTCTTTCGTTGTTAGTGTACTTGGGAGATACTTGAGCAAACCTGGTATAGCTCATTAGTAGACTACAAAATGAGTTATAAGGTATCTATAGGGCACCAAATTTTATATGCTCATCTATAAGAGATCGGATCACCTTGAGGTGATAGGCTATTCTGATTCTGATTATGGTGGTTGTCCAGATGACCACAAGTCCGCATCAGGGTATATATTTCTGTTGGCAGGAGGAGTTGTTTCTTAAAAAAGTGTTAAACAGACACTTACATCTACTTCCACTATGGAGGTATAGTATATAGCTTGTTATGAGGCTACGCGTCATGCGGTATAGTTAAAGAATTTGATGACTAAATTTTATGTTGTGGATAGTAATTCCAAGCCTCTTACTATCTATTGTGATAACTCTACCGTAATGTGCTTCTCTCAAATCAATACAAGCTCTAAGCACTTGAAGCTTTTTGACACAAAATACATTTTTGCTAGAGAGAAGATTGAGGAGTTTTAGACTCGTGTTGAGCATATCCCTACAGAACTTATGGTTATAGACCCTTTAACCAAAGGTTTAGCTATTAAAGTTTTTGTTGATCATGTAACGCGTATGAATATAGTGAGGTCTTTTGATGTTTTGGGTTAGTGAGAGTTTATTTTTGTGTTTTATTGTAACCTTATTTTATTATTATGTCTCGAGACCTTAAACAATTATATTGCTATTATTATCGTTGCCATATAATACTGTTATTATTAATATCTATGCGGTTTTATTTGTTTGTATTATGACATATTGTGGAGTCTCATTTTGTTATTGTGCTGAGATGTTTGTTAAATCTGAAAAAGTATCTTGGGTGGATGCTTGGGCCATTTTGTTGGAAAATGCACCTTGATCACATTTTGGCATGCAATTTTGATATGCTTTCCTATTACCTATATATCACATTTTGTTGAGTCACCGAAATATGAGTATCTTGCATGTATGATATCAGTACACCTTCGACTTTGATTTTCTGCATTGTTGAGATACTTGTAATCTCATTTTAGACCAGTTGTTGAGAGTGTTGGCTTGATTTTGACATCATATTGTGGCCAAATATTATTTGATTAATCTAGAGAATTGTTTGAAATAATGTAATATGACTTATGTCATCCAAGTGTGAGAATGTTAGAATTTTTAATATGGACTAGCATAAATTATATTACAATTTTATAAAACCCACATTAATTAAATATCAAAATTATTAGAGTATTTTGTTTAGTGCAAATTGCGATCAGTACTGTTATTGGGCTTATCATTGTTATAACACTGCTTATATATGGGTTTTGTTTATGGGTCCTATTCTATATATATAGGGAGAGATCCTTATTTCTAACCACTCTAGTGAGTGCAGTTGCCTCATCGATATTGATGTGTAAGCGACTACTGTGAGATAGAAATAATATCTTTCGTTCATCGAGATCGCTTTTGGACCATACTAGCCCAATTATCATTGGGGCATTTGCATACTCGGCTCTTTTTGGGCTGACCTAAAGCTTAGAGTAGTTTGAGGTTATTCAGGTCTCATGCCCGATTGTCCAAAACTAGTCATCAATGGTCCTCGGCTCTTGATTACCAACATTCAAAAACGGCCTCATATCATTTAAGCCAGGCATAACGTAGATCACACCGGTCAGGGAATCAAATGACCTTAACGGTAGGAATCCGAGGTGTTTAACGTCAGGTTTCTATATAAGTAAGCGGGGCCAACTAGGCCGGCCATGTTCCAACTTCTAGCCTACCTTATCATCTTCACTTTAACTCACTCAATTGACTGATCTACCTCGAAACCGACTCCACAGGTATTCTAACCAAGGAATTTCAGTGGATCTTTTGACCGTTCTGGGTTTCGATCAGTGTCCGAAACATCTGGCGCCCACCGTGGGGCTAAGTAAAACTTTCCTACTCCATAAGCAACCAATATCCTACTCCGCAAGCAACCGATATTTGAAGCAACCAATATCCTACTCCACAAGCAACTGATATCCGAAAATACAATCACTTCTTCGACCAACCATGGCCATTAATGAGAACAATACTATCAATGGAGAGAACTCGAGCAGCCTTTAGTCCAATCCAATGGAGATGTTCTTGCAAGCAATAAGGGACATTAACAGCCAAATTGATCAGACTGATCAGATGAACAATAAGGAGCAACACAAAGTAGAACCAGAGAGGGACGTAGAAAGGGTACTTGATGAAGACATGGCGAGAGAATTTCACCAACATCCAAGTCGGCCTAAAGTGACCGACCTCGAAGCTCGTCTGCAGATGAACCACAACAACATCCACCCCTTTCCATCTGCTGATCATCCATTTTTGGATTTTATAATGTCAATCCCACTTCTGGATGGTTTTTGACTTCCAATGATGGAATTATATGATGAGATGACCGATCCACAAGAGCATCTTACAATGTTTAATTCTATGATGCTTCTAAATGGCGGATCCGACCTAATCAAATGCAAGGTCTTCCGAACGACATTGAAGAAATTAACATTACTTTGGTTTTCAAGCCTCGAAGTAGTTTCAATTTATGATTTTTCTAAATTATCAATTAAGTTCCTTAATCATTTTTCTACAAGTAGGATGCATTGGAAAACATCGGCAAGTCTTATTAACTTGAGGCAGGGGAGAGACGAATCCTTTAAAGAATTCATGCAGAGATTCGGGGAAGAAGTAGTTCAAATCAAAGATCTCAACTTGGTTGTATCTTTACATGCAATCATGGCAGGATTACGTTCGGGACCGTTCACAGATTCTCTAGCCAGAAAACCCCCTTTGGACCTTGACGATTTGTGGAATAGGTCCACAAGGTACATAAACATGGAAGAAATAACTTTTGCTAGAAAATAGATGGAGTGGTAATTTTTTGATCCAGAAGCAACAGGAAGCAAAAGTAACCTTCACTTCTCCATTTGACCGATTTCATTGGAAAGAAAACATGGGGGATGATCGAACCTAAGAGGCAGAACAACATGCACTAATGACCAATCATAAAGGTTTAATCAAAACTCTTGGGAGACATTCGAAAAAGTTCAACCTGTTTTTGACAAGTATACCCCACTGAACACTCCTCGGGATCAAATTCTGTGAGAAATCTACAACATTGGCTTGATTCAAATCCCACAGAACGCAGGAAAACAAAAGACTCCGACAAGCGTTGATAAGAGCAAAAAATATAAGTTTCATAAGATATATGGGCATTAAACGGAGGAATGTATTACGTTGAAAGATAAGATCGAGCAACTCATTAGAGAAGGTCATCTCAGGAAGTACTAATGCAGAGGCCAGAGTAGAGAGCCGAAAGAGGGCAACTAGTCCAGACCGAGAAGCCCGAGTCCGGACGAAAAGAGTAAGATCGTTATCGCTATTTTTGATCCTTGGGATCATATGATTAGAGGAGTGATTGACACTATACCTGGAGGATTTACTGGAGGTGGAAGTTCGAATTCGTCTCGGAAAAGACACCTCCGAGCTGTCATGTTGGTAAGTCATCCTTCTTCTGTACAATATGAAAAAAGCCCAGTAATTTCGTTTTCCAGTAAGGATGTCATTGGCCTTGATGAAAACTTGGATGACTCGATGGTGATTTCCATCATCGCTGGTAATTTCCAAATAAGGAGGGTCTTGGTCGACCAGGGAAAGCTCGGCAGATATACTTGTCAACTCTCCGTAGGTTACAGATTCCAGAGACCGAGTTAAATCCCTTCAATGGATGTCTGATTAGCTTCTCTGGGGAATAGGTAAATGTGAAAGGATACATTGAACTGCGAATGACTTTTGGAACAGGTACACTTTTGAAAATGATTCCTGTTAAATACTTAGTTATTGATTCTCATACCCCATATAATATTATTCTTGGAAGACCTTCTCTTAATTCTTTGGGAGTAGTGGTATCAACTCCGCATTTAATAATGAAGTTTCCTGTATCCAAAAACGAGGTCAGTGTATTTCACGCAGATCAGAAAGAAGCAAGGATCTGTTATAATGAAAGCTTAAAGCCGAAGCAGAAAGAGGTGACCAATCGAGTTGAGTCATCAGGTAAACCTTTACACGTTAATATGGCAGAGCTAGATCCGAGGAGTGATGAACAGGATCAACCTCAGTCGATCGAAGACTTATAAATTATATCTTTGGGCCCGAAACCTAATTAGGTGACACACATCAGCTCTAATTTACCGACCAATGTCAAGCATGATTTAGAGAAATTATTGATAAAAACTTTGGATATATTTGCATGGACCGCAGTAGACTTACCAGGAATTGACCTAGAGGTAATTACTTATAAACTATTTTTAAATAAAAAAATAAAGCATGTTGCCCAGAAAAAGTGAAAGCTTGGAGCTGAAAGGCAGGAGGCTACGGCTCAGGAGACCAAAAAGCTGTTGGAGGCAGGTTTCATATGGGAGGTTGAATATACCACATGGTTGGCTAATGTGGTCATGGTCAAGAAGTCGTCAGGAAAATGGAGAATGTGCACAGACTTTACCGACTTAAACAAGGCTTGCTCAAAGGACTCCTATCCTTTACCCAGCATAGATGGGTTGGTCAATGGTGCATCCAGATATTAATTTCTTAGTTTTATGGATGCTTACTCAGGATATAACCAGATCAAGATGCATCCAGATGATAAAGAAAAAAACTACCTTTATCATCGAATTCGGGAACTACTGTTATCGAGTTATGGCCTTTGGTCTGAAAAATACTGGGGCGACCTACCAGAGGCTTATGAATAAGATATTCCAAGAGCAAATCGGTAGAAACATCGAAGTGTATGTTGATGATATGGTGGTGAAGACGCTGACCAGTGGAAACCACAGTTCTAATCTTTCAGAAATCTTTGCTTAATTAAGGAAGTATAACATGAAATTGAATCCAAAGAAATGCATGTTCGGTGTTCAAGTTGGAAAATTCCTCAGTTTCCTTCTTACCAACAAAAGGATTGAAGCCAATCAAGACAAATGTAAAGTAATAATGGATATGAGGAGCACTGCATCAATTAAGAAAGTTCAGAGACTTACAGGAAAAATTGCTATCTTATTAAGGTTTCTGTCGAAATCTGTTGACCGAGCTCTGCCAATTTTCTAGTGTTTAAAGAAACTAGATAATTTTCAATGGACCGAGGAGTACAAAAAGGCGTTCAAGGAATTGAAACATTTCTTGACCACACCACCTATTTTGACTAGACCCGAACAAGGTGATTCTTTATTGCTTTATATATCCGTTTCTGACAAAGCTTTGAGTTCTGTATTGGCAAAGGAAGATGGAAAGGACTAGCGTCCAGTTTACTTTGTTAGCCGAGTGTTGCAAGGACCGGAAACCAGATATCAGAGGATACAAAAAATAGCTTTGGCCATTGTAGTAACGGCAAGACATCTTTGGCAATATTTCCAAAGTCACCAGATAATCATCAAGACCGACCAACCCAGTAAGCAAGTACTTAGGAAACTGGAATTGGCAGGCTGTATGATTTCCTAGTCGGTCGAGTTATCCGAATTTGATATCCAGTACCAACCTAGAGGGCCAGTCAAAGCACAGGTACCATTTGATTTCTTGGTTGAATTATCACATGATTTGAATAATGACCTCTGATATCTTTTCATTGACGGAGCTTTAAACATAAAAGGAAGCGGGGCAGAAGTAATATTGGAGGGACCGAATGAAATTTTAATCGAACAACCATTGAGGTTTAACTTCAGAACGAGTAACAATCAGGCAGAGTATGGAGCCCTCTTAGCTGGACTATCCTTGGCCGCCGAAATGGGAACAACTTGGTTGATTGCTAAATCAGATTCTCAATTGATGACCGGACAAGTTAGAGGTGAGTTCCAAACTAAAGATCCTTAGTTAACGAAATATTTATCGAAAGTGTAGGATATTAGTAAGAAATTTACACAGTTCGAGATCTTGCACATTTCAGGGGACAAGAATTCCTGTGCTGACCTATTATCCAAGTTAGCCAATACTAACGGGACAAGGAACAATCGATCGATCATTTAGGAAGTGGTAGAAAAACCGAGCATTGATGTGAATGAATCTTTTGTCATCAATACTGATCCAAATTCTTGGATGACGCCAATCATCAAATACTTACAAAATGGTGATCTATCAACCAACGATATAAAGGTAAAGAAGCTCAAGAAATCGGCCAGCTATTATACATTGATCGGTGATGATCTATTTAAAAAGGGATTCACCTTGCCCCTACTAAAATGTATTACACAAGATCAGATTAGATCGGTAATGGAGGAGGTTCATGAAGGTGTATGCGGCAGCCATGCCAGAGGTCGTTCATTAGTAGGAAAAGTTTTATGAGCTAGACTTTATTCACTAATAATGAAGGCCGATTGTCTGAAATATGTCCAAAAGTGTGATAAATGTCAAAAATTTTCAAACTTACATAAAGCCCTGCCAGAAGAGCTTCATAGCATTGATACCCCATAGCCCTTTTGTAGATGGGGAATTGATTTGTTGGGACCTTTACTAGTTGCAGTAGGGCAGTTGAAATACATTGTAGTGACAATTGATTACTTTACAAAATGGATTGAGGCCGAGCCTCTCTATAGCATAACGTCAGAAAAAGTCAAGAGGTTTGCATGGAAAACTATTATATGTCGGTATGGTTTACCATTCTTTATTGTATCTGACAAAGGAACACAATTTACCGATAAAAAGTTTTAGGAATTTTGTTTTAAGAATGGAATTAAACAAGTGTTTACTTCAGTTGAGCACCCACAGACCAACGGTTTGGCTGGAGCAACAAACAAAATTATTTTAACCAGGCTCAAAAAAAGATTGAACCATGCAAAGAGCCTGTGGCCAGAAGAATTACTAACTATTCTTTGGGTGTATCATACCATGCCACAGTCGTCTACCCAAGAGACACCTTTTTGACTCACATTTGGAGCTGATGCCATGATTCCAATTGAAGTCATGGAACCGAGCTTTAGGAGGATCTCTTTTTCTGAATAGTTAAATGATGAACAGAGAAGAGTTGAACTAGATTTGTTGGAAGAAGAAAGAGAGATCGCTCATATTTGGGAGGAAGCAATCAGAGCAAGGGCGGCAAAAAGTATAACCACAAGGTCAGATCGAGAATTTTTCAACAGGGAGATTTGGTTTTGTATAAGGTGGAAGATTTAAGAAGACTGTAAGGTGAGGGAAAGTTGTCAGCCAACTGGGAAGGACCTTTCCGAATTATAGAAGTTATCAGAGGAGGAGCTTATAAGATCGGAGACCTTATCAGAAGAACTCTTCCTAAAACTTGGAATTCGGCCTCTTTAAGAAAATTCTTTAGCTAGGTTCTGTATTTTTTATTGTCAGGATGTTGTACTCTTTTTCCTTACTAGGATTTTTTCCCACTGGGTTTTGCCTAGAAGGTTTTAACGAGGTACATCTTAAGACCAATTATTTTTCTATCAAAATATTGTTTACCCCAGTTCCACGTTTGTAATAGAATTTACACACCGGCTTTCAGCCAATGCCAGCCAAAGCTGATGGAAAAAACTGGATTTTCAACCGATGCTGACTTCTAGACATTGCCAGCCAAAGCTGATGAAAGAAATCGACCTTTTAGCCAATGTCGGCTTCCAACCGATGCCAGCCAAAGCTGATGAAAGAAACTGACTTTTCAGCTGATGCCAGCTTCCAGCTGATGGAAGCTAAAGCTGATGAAAGAAACCAATTTTTCAGTCGATGCCAGCCAAAGCTGATGAAAGAAATCATCTTTTCAGCCGATACCGACTTCCAGCCGATGTTAGCTAAAGCTGATGAAAGGAATTGGCTTTTCGCTGATGCCGACCAAATCCAAAAAAAAAAAATCAATTTTTGACTGATTTAAGCCGAATATCTTAGTTCGTTTCTTGATTAAGGAATCCCAATCGAGGTTTTCCATTGATTTAAATTTTAATCAATTTTCGATTAAGTAACTAATTTTTTGTCTCGATAACTTAGAAAACCAATGAAAACTTGCAAAGTGCACAAGATATTCGTGCCATACTTGAATTGCACGAAAAAACAAAATAGTGACAATCGATATATCATTGGAATAGTTCTATTCCGAACAAACAAAGGTTTAAAATAAATAAAAGTAGTTCATATTTCTTCATCTTCATCTTCTTATGTATCAACAATCTGACCGTCCATTATGATCTTGAATGGACCAAGCTCGCCTAGCTTATCGTCAAATATTCCGTCATGGTTGAGGAGTTTTGCCTGCTCAAGACTAGACTCAAAGCCGGCGATCCTTTGCTCGACCGCTTCCTCTTTTAAGCTTGTTAAATCGGTCTTAAAGCTATCCCTTGACTTTAAAGCTTCCATCAAGACATGATCAGCCTCGATCGTTTGTTTCTCGGCATATTCTTTTTCCTTCTTCAATTTTGAGATGTCTTCCTCAGCCTTTTTCTTTTCACTTTCTAGCAAACGCAGAGAGGTCTCAAGGTCGTCTATATGACAGGTTTTTTGCCTTAAATCATTATTTTCTTTTGTCAGTGCTGAGACCTCATCCTCATCATGCATTCTTTTAGCTTTTTCAAGCTCTGTTCGGTAAAGTTTATTAAAGGAAGACAATTTCCTTCTTGAGTCTTTCAATTTAAGTTCCACCGATTTGATCACACTTATAGCTCAAAGTAGTTGAATTTCTGTCCATTGGTATAGACTTATCCCATCGACCTTATCTTTTCTTTCTTTATCATTTGGAAGGGAGATCTACGTCTCCTTGAAGGATTCAAAAGGAAAGGACGCCGCCCAAAGAGAAAGGCCATCTCTGCATTAGCATCGAAGCCATTTAGTGCCTCAATCGCACTTCGTGTTTCTTGATTCCCAGAGGAAGAACCCTCACCTAATGTTCGGCGTTTTGAAGCAGAAATCTTCAAAACCTCAGTTTGTTCATCACCTTCTTCATAGTTTCTTTTTCTAACCAAAGATTCTGATTTACTCTCGGAGGAATTGACAGCAAGAATTGGCTTATTCTCTAATTCGAAACCTGTTGTTTCTGCATCAACCATGTCAGTCGGTGGTACCTGTTCCTTCTTTTTCATGAATTTCTTCAACTGTAATTTTGTCTAGATAATCCCCAAATCTGATAAACATACTAATGTCCAGAATGGGACAATCCTCCAAGAAGTAGACTAAGTCTTGGTCGGTTGGCACAAGATTTCGGTATTCAATACTCAATATGGATTGCAGTTCTAATCTCCAATAGGGAGGGAATTTCTCTATCCCAAGTCGGTCAGCTTAGAAGGGTATGTCACCATGACGGGTCATAACTCAGAAAAATTTATTCTTAAAATTCTTATATGATGAGTCAAAAGCGGAAAAAAGATTTTTGCGGGGGTGGCTGTTGAGTGAAACCCAACCTCCCTTACCGACCCCCTTACATTGAAAGAAAAAGAGGAAAACTTCTGTGTTGGGAGTTCTACCAAGGAAATTCATTAAAATCTCAAATGCTTTTACCAAGGCCCAACTATTGGGATGAAGTTGGGTCGGTGCAACATTTAACCAGCCGAGTATCGACACTGAAAATCAGTGAAAGGTAGTTTTAAGTTCAAACGGTTAAAAAAGGTTTCATACATGTATACCCAACTGACTTGCTCATCGCCATATGATGACATGAATACGAGTTCATCGTTTCGGCATGAAAGGAAAATAAACCGACTTTCGTCATCATCACGGCTAAGTAAGACACGTTTTCGAAGTCCATTGATGCTCTCGACCGTATTATAAATTGAGGGATATTTGTTGACCGCTGGTGAACCCAGTCATAGTTTTGTACCGATCCTTCTCCTGCCAATTTATCTATCGGATAATCGGACATCCTGATCTTGTGCATAAATTAACCTATGTTTTGGGTTTCTTAGGTGAAGGTCTGAACAGTTATTGTCAGAAGGATATTTTGACAATAATCTTCTACTAAGGTTCAAAATCTACAGTGTTTTAACTTATCTTGTTTGGAGAATAGGATGGATAAAATAGAAATCCTAGTTATGCACCGTTCATTTTCAGAAACAGAAATGAATGATGAAAGGAAATTCAAACTCGTGTTTTGAATATTACCTGGAATGGCGTGAATAGAGGAAGGGTGTGTGTTGATGAAAAGGCTCTGTAGAAAAATGGGAGGCATTGATGAAATACTCGCACAAGATGAAAAAATAGTTTGAATAAAAGATGGGATGGAAACGTTTAATGGCAGCACGCAGGAATGAGAGAAGAAAGAGTTAGTAAGAAGAAGTGGAAGAATAAATGAAGTATAGTTTAACAGGGTTTAAAATAAAATAAAATCGCTAGATTCAATGGTCAAAGATTAAGGAGAACAAAAATTTTTAAGCAGGACAGTTGGATATATCCAATGGTGGAATATCAAGAATCGAAAAATTCAAGGGTCTTGATTGAATCAGGCCTCAGGTACATTAATGGTGAAGTGACATAATTGACGTTTGATTGATGAATGTGTGACATGTGGCAGTCTATATTTGAATTTGTACACAAGTAACGAAGCGCCTGGCTAGAAGAAAATAAGAATCTACAGAGATTGGGCCCATCTTCACAAAGCAAGTAAGTTGTACCTCGACCAATTTCAAAGACTGACCAAGCTGTGGGGCTGTGAACCGTATTGGCCCAATTTTTGTTTGACCGGTATTAAGCTCGGCTAATTTCAAAGATTGACCGAGTTGGGGGGCTGTGGACCGTACTGGCCCAATTATCATCAGGGCACTTGCATACTCGACTTTTTTTGGGCCAACCTAAAGCTCAGAGTGCTTTGAGGTTATTCAAGTCTCATGCCCGACCGGCCATAACTAGTCATCAACGGTCCTCGGCTCTTGATTACCAATGTTCGAAAATGGCCTCATACCATTTAAGCCAGGCATAACGTAGATCACACCGGTTAGGGAATCAAATGACCTTAATGGTAGGAATCTGAGGTGTTTAACGTCAGGTTTCTATATAAGTCAGCGGGGCCAACTAGGATGACCATGTTCCAACTTCTAGCCTAACTTATCATATTCACTTTAACTCGCTCAATTGACTGATCTGACTCGGAATTGACTTCACAGATATTCTACTGAAGGAATTTCAGTGGATCTTTTGACCGTTCTAGGTTTCGATCAGTGTCCAGAACAGCTTTCAAAGTTTCAATCATGACCACCTCATCAATATTTTTTTAAGGTAATCTTATAACTCATTATATATTTTTGAAGATGTCATAAATTTGGAATTAATTGATCTAGGAGTTTTAACATTGCTCTCAGTGAGGTTCCAATCTAAAATCAATTGACATTAAGTGGAGTGATTCAACAGATATATAAATCGTACCGAAATATTGAAGCAGACGATGTGAGACTCTTAACACCTCCCCTCCATAGATGTCTGGACGAAACATGCAAAAATAAGCCTAGTGAAGTAGGTGAAAATAAGCCTAATAAAGTAGACAAAAATAAAGATGAGATCTTGGCTCTAATACTATGTGAGATTCTAACTTAAAATTAATTGATATTAAGTAGAGTGACATAACAGATATATAAATCATATTCGAAATATTTAGCCACACGATATAATACTCTTAACACTCTCAAATTAAAACATAACGCATGTTATATTTTACACCTTGTCATCACTTTCATCCCTTTTAGGACCACTCTCATTGGAGTAGGACCTCGACAAGGTGAGAGAGAGCATTCAAAGTCCTCGGCAAAGGTGCCATAGCATGTGGGAACCTCAATCTAAGTGTGCTTCTGGGCATGATGGATATATCAGAGGACGAACCACATAATAACCATCGGCAACCTTATTGAGCTTTTCATGGACGGGGGATTTGCCAACGACGACATTGAGCGCTAGTGGAGCGTTTAGCAGACATGTCTTATTGCAAGGACTAAGTACTCTTAACTTATCAAGGTTGAGCTCGAACTCTAACAAGATTTTAGTGCTGAATCCAAGTCTTCAGGATGATGGTTCTTATAGGGGTGAAACGAATGATAAGGTGTAAAAATAACACGTGCTGTATTTTAAGTGAAAACAACACCACAATCGCCTATAAAACTTTTAGTAAGTTTAGTCTAAAAAAACAAAAAATAAAAACACGCACCAAATTTATTTATTTTCGGTACAAAACGAGGCCTAAGCCCAAAACACGCTCGACATCTTTATTACATAGTACGGTCGTTTCTCTTCTTTATCTAGCACCTCACCATGCATTTATTATTTTATTTGGGTTATATGGTTGGCAATCGGCAGCTTGGCTTTTAGTTCGAGTTACGTTATCACAGGAGGCCCATACTACAGAGACGCTGCGTCGTTAGTGATCATTCATATGAACTATGAATTAAAAAAATATATTTTAATGTTGTGTTTGTAAAACAAAGTCAAATAACTTCTACATGTTATGTAACAAAAGGAAAGGAACTTTATGCTGGCAACTGGCAAGTGACACGAAAAATGAAAAAAAAAAAATTAGGTGGCAAAAGTTTAAATTTTAGTTGCTGAAAGCCTGAAACAAACATAATTTTACTGGAAATTTAAGGGTCCACATGCTTATTGGGCTATTATTGCAGACGTACCTTTTCACAAAGAATTGACAAATTTGAGTTTTTAGGCTAAGCCTTAGCCATCCTCTAACGTTTACCCTCTCACTCTCTCGTTCTGAGTCTTTCTTATGTGACTATGATAGGGTATGATGGAGGGCTGACATTCTCTTTTTTTTTTGTGATAATCCTACCGTCTCAATTCTTTTTTATATTTTTTAATAATTTATTCAGATATGTTAAATCTTGAGCCTGATTAATTAGATCTATTTCTCTCAATGTTAGATCATGTGAATTCTTTGTTTTATGAGTGTTTTGGCTTTTTGTTTTTATGGTATCTTTTGTTGGACCCTTGTAATTGTCTTTATTTTGATAGTTTTGCAAGTAGGAGGTTTTAGATTTATTTTGGAAAAAATGTAGAATATACTCTTCAAGCTGGAACACTTTTCTTATTGGTCTCCGTTATAAAATATATTTAAATATTGATATTCTTTGGATAAAGAACAAAATTACAACAATTGGTTAGAAGTTAGTTCAAAGTGTATATTATATATAAGAATTTTCTTCCTTGTCAAAAAGAAAAAAAAATTGACAAATTTCAATTGATTATATATTGCGTCAGAATAGTTATTGTGGAGATTTCATATAGCTATACATGGTTCAAATCATGCTTCTTAATTACTTGGTGGTTTGGTACGAACCTTCTTGCGTGATAGGCTAAATGTGGGAGCACCTGTCTTTCCTAATTTGTTTAGGGATATGTCTTTGATTCTTTTAGGGAAAACAAATACAGTCCTGAACAATATCAATCAACAGATTGTTGAGAGTAACCACGAGATGGTTCATATACTAACTCAACAAATGACCACTGTTATAACCTCACTCATAGAGTCAATTAATAATGCCTATACAACGTTGGCTAGGCAAACGAGTAGGATTGTTGATGTCTTTGGCAACCCAAACGAGTCTACTGGTAATCAAAGGGGAAACACTTAGCCAATTTATTAAGATAATACTCAATTGGTAAACAACCCAAATATTAATAACCCAGTTGAGGATAATCAGCCAAGAGAAAACCAACTTGGCCCAAATGTAGGTTTTTGATTAGTTAATCAAAACCAGAATGCTGATAACCTCCTAGAGAGAATTAAGCTAAACAATCTTGGGGGGCATCAAAATATAAACCAAGCTGTTGAACAAGTGCTAAATAGGTATGGTTTCAATGTAGGTTATGCAAACCAGCCTTACTTTGTATCAGTTTTTCCTGAATTTTTCCAATAGGCAGAATTGCCTAGAGGATGGAAAGCCCCTAAAATCTCAACCAAATTTGTTGTAGAGAGTGGAGAATCCACAGTAGAACAAATTGCTTGATACACAATCGAAGCAGGGGATATAGCCACTAATGAACACTTAAAAATGAAATATTTCCCCAGTTCTTTAACCAAGATTGTGTTTACTTGGTTTACAACTCTCCCACCAAATTTAATCCACTCTTGGAACCAACTTGAAAGAAACTTTCATGATAAGTTCTTTAGAGGAGAGACTAAGGTGAGTCTCGAGGATTTATTTAACATTAGAAGAGGTAATAGGGAATCCATTGATGATTACTTAGCAAGATTCAGACAAATGAAAGCTAGGTACTTTACAGTTATTCTAGAATCTGAAGTAGTCAAAATGACTGTTGGTGGTTTAGATTAATCCATTCAAAAGAAATTAATAAACCAGCAACTATTAGATATGTCTCAACTTGCTGATAAGGTGAAACAAATTGAGCAATTAAAACTTGAAAAAGAGAGAGAGTCAAGAAACATTTCAGAAGAGAGAAAATTGCTTATGTAGAAACACCTGATATGCAGAAAAGGTATTATACACGATTGAAAGATAATAGAGTAGCCTATATCGAAATTGATCAGGTTGAAAATGATGAGAAGAATGAGATTAACATTGCAGAGTTAAAATTTGGTGCTTCTTATACCTACTCATCTTTAATACCTAATCGAACTAAAGATAAAATGAAATCCCTTAATAGGAAATCATATGCTTTTGACATAACAAAGGCATACCAAATTTTCAATGTGTTATTGAAAGATAAACAAATCAAACTTCCTGATGGTCATAAAATCCCTACTGTGGAAGAAATAAAAGGTCAAAAATATTGTAAATATCATAATAGATATGGTCATTCGACTAATAATTGTATTTGTTTCAAGGATCTAATACAAAAAGGTATCAAAGAAGGAAGGTTGAAGTTTGATCACAAAAAGAAAGAGATAAAGGTTGATGTGGATCTGTTCGAAGTGAATGCCAGCTATATTGAGCCAGTAAGCTTCGCACCATTGAACATGGTCGTAGTGGCTGAGAAGACTACTCCTAAGTTTAGTGCTAAAATTAATCTTGATGCTTATGAGGCTACCGAGGAAGAAGTTTACCCCAAGGCTAGGGAAACCTTGGTAGAATTCCTACTGAGAAAGAAAGAAGGAGAAAGGGAAGTGTCCTTATGTCCTCATTGTAGCGTCGTCTTTGATAAGCTGGCTTCCAAGTCATTCCAAGCTGCTAGGAAACAGAGGCAGAGGTAGAAGGCTCCTATAAGCTCTATTAAGATCCACAACCAACCCATAAACCATAATTCTGTGGTGAAGGGTGAGACTACTGAGAAGATCAGAAAAGTAAAGATGAGGCTGCCACCAGCCAACGTGGCTCCAAACTAAAAGTTTAAGAATAACCCTCAAGCTTAGAAAATTCCTCAAACTAAGCCAAATTGGCATAGGTTTGAGCTCAGGATGTAATATCCCATTGGTGGAAACGTGAAACCCAATACTTAGGTGCGAAGCACAAGAAAGGCTTCAACTCAACGTGTAAGCCCATACATGTCAAAGACCTAGTGGCGAAAGGCCCAGCGGATAAGACAACAGCAGCAATAGGCCATAGCACAGCTACAGATGTAGTAAACGCTATATTCAGAGGTATTGAAAGGACTACCAGTAAAAATAGTTAGAAAAATAGAACCACTTAGTCCTATAGATAGGGACGTGATTACAGATTCCTTTGAATCTGGCTTCAAGGATGATCTAGATACCATCTTTGGAGTAAATGTGGTGTCCCTGCTCCCATTTAACTTTGTTGCTATAGGTAATGAAGACATAGACACTAAAGAAGACTTTGAGGATGATTCTGAGGAATCAGAGTGGTACTTGGTCGAGGAAGATATAGTCAAAGTCAAGGAAAATTCAGCAATCTTTGACGTGCCCACTGCAGAAATGAAAAATAACTTGACTCCTCTCTTTATGAAGGTGGTGGTGAAAAGAAAGCTAGTAGGGAAAGTGCTGGTGGATGGAGGTGCAGCCATAAACCTCATGCCAAAGATTCTACATAAGAAATTTAGTAAGACAGACTCAGATTTGTTGCTACACAATATGGTGGTTATAGATTTTAATGGCAAATCCTTGACTTCTGAGGAAGCAGTAGCTATGGACATCAAGGTAGCCTCAATGACAAGGTCCACTTTGTTTATTGTGGTGCCTTCAAAAGCCATTACAATTTGCTGCTTGGAAGGGAGTGGATTTATGCAGTAGGTGTTATATCTTCGACTGTCCATCAAAAGATGTTCCTGTAGAATCAACTAGGGGAGCTAGAGATGGTCAAAGTAGATGACACTTTGTGTCATGCACAATAGAATCATGCAGACCTCCAGAGATATGTCCCATGAGTTAAACCTTTTTTGTATTTGGGATTTTGTAACTCTTAACAGCAAATGAGTCAAAATGGTGGCCCTCACTCCCACTAGCTTCTCCCTAATTCCAAAAGTTGACTCAATTTGGCTCTAGGTCTATAGCAGTGGTGCAAGGGCCTATAGTCACCTTTTTAATATTCAAAGCCAATTAGATTCGGCCTCAAGTTGTAACTTAAATGACAATTAAGAGCCAGTTGGTTCGATTGTCAGCCTATATGGCTGACAGATGCACCACTGAAGGTGCTATTTTGAGTCAAATGACTCGAATCTCAGCCAATAAGGCTGAAAAACTTGGCATCATAGAAGGTGCCAACTTGGACTATATTTATAATGACTCTTCCTTAGGGTTCAAACAAGCCCCTCTATCTGAGGAAATTAAAAAGATAAAGGTACAAGACCCTTTGGAATAGATCAATTTAGGAACTGATGTAATTAAAAAACCTACTTTTATAAGTAGTTTGTTTAATAAAGACTTCAAATTGGAGTTAATTAAATTCCTTGAAGAATTCAAATATTGTTTTACATGGGAATATAAAGAAATGCTCAAAATTAGTCGAGATTTGGTAGAACACAAACTGCCAATTCTAGTAGGTCAAAGACCAGTAAAGCAGGGTCCAAGAAGGTTTGCTCCTGAGGTAGTTCTCAAAATCAAAGAAGAAATTGAAAGGTTGTTAAAAGATAAGTTCATTCGAACTACTATGTATGTAAACTAGATTTCTAATATTATTCCTATTATAAAAAAGAATGTTAAGTTAAGAGTATGCATAGATTTTCGAGATTTAAATTATGCTACTCCTAAGAATGAATATCCTATGCCAATTATTGATATGTTAGTTAACTCAACATCAGACCATGAAATCCTAAGCTTTATGGATGATGGCTATTCTGAGTACAACCAAATTTATATTACATAAAATGATGTATCGAAGACTGCTTTTCGATGTCCAAGAGCAATTGACACCTATGAATGGGTAATCATGTCATTCGGTTTAAAAAATACTGGAGTCGCATATCAAAGGGCTATGAATTCAATCTTTCATGATATTATTGGTAAATACATGGAGGTTTACAATGATGATGTGGTGGTTAAATTGAAGTCAAAATAGGAAATTTTGACAAATTTGATATAGTCATTCGAAAGAATGAGAAAACATGGATTAAAAATGAATCCTATTAAATATGTTTTTGGTGTTTCTGTAGGAAACTTTCATGGATTCTTAGTTCAAAAGAAAAGAGTAAAAGTTGATTAAAATAAGGCTAAGGCTATTCTTGAAGCATCACCTCCTTCGAATAAGAAGCTACTCTAATCTTTTCTTGGAAAGATAAACTCCCTAATAAGATTCATCACGAATCTATCTGGAAAGACCAAAGTTTTCTCCATTTTTGAAGCTTAAGACTAAAGAGGAGTTTTAATGGTAGAAAGAACTCCAAGAGGTCTTTGACCAAATCGAGCATTGCTTGGCCAATCTTCCAGTGATGACGCTGATGATCACATATTTGATACATTAATAAGCCTTCATTTTTAGTTATTTACAATCTCCATGTACTTAATTGATTGAGTTTGATTATGTTTTGTAAGGTTGGACTCAAATTGGACTTAATTGAATTTTTTAGCATAATTTATGTCTTATATTATTTCTGTATTTAGGCTATATCTTGGGATGTAAGTGGCCAAATGAGATAAATTTAGTGGCATTTTAAACATAAGAGAGAACTCTATAACTTTCATGAAGACCTCAAATGCCCAATCACATGAGTAGATAACTCAAATTGGGGTTGAAGTAAGAACTAGAGTGCTGTTCCTAATAGCTTGACCAATGTGTACTATTCATGCCATATTGCGGGCTATAAGTTGTCCAATGGTCTAAAATTTTGATGCTGAATAGTTGAGACCTATATCTACAACTTTCATGTTGAAAACTTTTCAAGAATCTAAGTTCTAATGGGTGATATTGGGCTTGCAAGTCAGAATAGAGAAGCTGTGATTGAGCCTGAGCAGTGTGCAGTAATTTAAACGTATCTAGAGTTATAGAAATGATATTGGACTCAAACTAAATCCATTTGAAAGCTAAGATCTAGGCCTACAACTTTCATGAAAACCATATTACTTCATTCTAATGCATTCAATGACTTCAGAGCTGAATGATTTCGGAGACAAAGAATCTTCATAATTTTCCACTCATCAAAAGTCATTTGGCATTTTCCATTCATTTTCCACTCATCCACTCACTAATGACTCGGCCCCCTTGTCATTTTGTATCTCTAATCTTCTATAAAATGAGGCCTTAGCAGATCATTGAAGGTGTTAGGTGTTAGGTACCAAAATGATGTTAGTTTGTTACTAGGTTTTCTTGTAGTAATTTTCCTTTGTTCTAAATTGAAGTCATGTTCTTCTTCTTCTTTTTCTCTCTTCCTTTCTTCTTGTCTATGAGTAAATAAGTTTCATTTTGCTTGGGTGAAAGAGTGAAGCTCTTGGTAATGAAATAATGTTAAATTAATTTCTCTCTTGTGCTTAAATGATATATTTTCAAGTGGTCATTATACGTATTATATTTTGTTTCTAATTAATTTAAAAAACCCTCCTTGTAAAGTGAAGTTCTTGATTTGTTGTAGACAAGAGATTGATACAATGAATGCTTGAACCCATTTACAAGTGATGGTGCTAGAAACTCTCTTTATAAAGTGGAGATCTTAATTTGTTGTAGACAAGATTTTGGCATAATGAATGCTTGATCCCATTTATGAGTGGTGGTGTTAATAGATGATTAAAGGAATCATAATATAATTATGTATATAATTTTTAATGAACTTTGAACGTTGTATTTTTCGATTGGAACCTCCGTTATGTGTGGATTCTAATTGAGTTATAAAAGAATTAATCTTATCCTTAATTTATTTACCAAGAGTGGATCTTCTAACCCAAGCAATTCCTTTTTATTTATGACTAAGTTTTATCACCTTTATTGTTGTAACAAAATATTTTCCTTACGTCAAATAAATTTTTTTTCATCAATTCCCTGTGAATCGACCTCGGACTCACCGAGAATTTATTACTTGAGATAACCTACACTTGGGTTTGCAACTTAACTTTTAATACCGTATCAAGTTTTTGGCGCCGTTGCCGGGGACTTGATTTGAAGAACAAATTTATGGTGTAAATATTTTGTATATATATATTCTACTCTTTTAATTTTCTTTCCTTTGTACTTACTAACGTAGTAACTTAGTGGGGAAAACTCTCCCTAATCTCTCTGTAATCTTTAATCATTAATGAAATAATCTTTCTTCTTCTCTTCTTTCTCGCTGGAGCAAAAAATTGGCTTTGCCGATTTTTCAGTTTTCATATTTTAAATTGACTTTTCGTACTTTATTTTCTATTTTTTTTTTTGTACTTTATTTTCTTTATTTACCTTCTGTCATTTATTTTTTGTTATTTATTTTCTGTCATTTTTTTTGTTTACTAACTTACTAACTTACTAACTCTCTTACTAACTATCTAACTTCTTACTTTATCAACTATCTAACTTTTTACTTTACCTGCTTCTAACATTTTAATTTATCCGCATACTAACTTTTTAATTTTTTTACTTATTAACTTATTTGGTGGTTGGTTTATACCACACCTTTGTTAATATTTAATGGACGGTTTATACTGCTAGCTTGTACATTTTATTTTATATTTTAAGTTACTTATTTATACTTAATTGATATCGTGATTTAAATTCTGGTCGTTTGGTTAAAGTTAATCCTAGTACTTTACATATTGATTTGTCTGAATCACAATCACACACATCAAATGCAATGGCTGAAAATGAAAGTGTGCATGATGAACATGAAAATCAACCGTTGCGAACCATGCGTGAGTATTTGCAACCATCTCGAAATTCTAGTCCATCATGTTTTATCTTTCCACTCAATGCTAACAATTTTAGATTCAAGTCAAGTATGATTTCTTTACTTCTTAATTTTCATGGTTTAGAATCTGAAAGGCCATACTTACATCTAAAAGAATTTGAGGAAGTATGTACCGCTTTTCATGATCAAACTTGCACTGAAGAGGTTGTTAAACTTAAATTGTTTCCTTTTTCTTTAAAAGATAAAGCAAAAGCTTAGCTTAACACTCTGAAACCAAGATCAATTGGCACATGGCAAGAAATGCAAGGTGAGTTTTTAAAGAAATTTTTTTCAACACATAAAACTAATGCTTTGAAAAGACAAATCTAAAATTTTTTCCAAAATTCAAATGAAGCATATTTTCAAAGTTGGGAACGTTTTAAAGATTTGTTGAATTCTTGCCCACATCATGGTTTTAAAAAATGGCGCACTATAAGCTTCTTTTATGAAGGGTTAACACCCAAAACTAAACAATTTGTGGAAACAATGTACAATGGTGAATTTCTTGATAAAGAACCTGAAGAAGCTTTAGACTATATAAACTATTTGGCTGAAAATTCTCAATCTTGGCATGATACTAATCCTTCTGAAAATTCAATTAGATCAAACCTTGCAAATGCTAGTAAAGGAAAATATCATCTTAGTCAAGAAGAAAATTTAAATGCTAGGTTTGCTAGTTTGGCTAGAAAGGTTGAAGCCATGGAATCAGGGAAAGTAAAAGAAATCAAATGTGTACAAAATAAAGAAATTTGTAGCATTTGTGATGAATTGGGACACTCAACAAATGAATGTCCAAAAATTTCTATTTTTAAAGAAGTTGTGCATGAGCAAGTAAATGCAATGAACAATTTTAAAAAGTTATTCACTTCTTCTTTTTCAGATACATACAATCTGGGATGGAGAAATCACTCGAACTTCAGTTAGAGGAATAACAATTAGGAACAATTCATGCAACCACCACCTCTTCAGGCACAACAGAACTCTCAAAATTCTCAAGGATATGTACCCTATGTCCCACTATACAAGAATAACCTTGAAGAAACATTGCATGCATTCATGGAAAAGCAAGATGCCATTATTAATCAAAACACTCAAGCCATGATTGACATAAAAGACACTCTTGCTAAACTTTCTTCTACACTCACCATTCACGAGAGAGAAAAATTTCCTTCTTAACCTCAACTAAATCCCAAAGATCAGTACAGTCTAAATGAGGGTAGTCCAAAAAATTAACAAATAGATCAAGTCAAGTCAGTGATAACCCTTAGGAATGGAAAGGTTGTTGAAGAAATCAAGGAGATAAAGAGCCAAATGTCCAAAGTGATGAACTCCTTGAGTGTGAATGAGCTAGAGGATGTGGAAAAGAATCAAGATAGAAGTGATGCTAAGCTACCCAAGGAACCTAAGGTGACAAAAAGTCTTTTTAAGCTAGAAAATGATGACGAGGGCCACCAGACATACATGATTGACTCAATCATGGATAGGGGAGTTTCTACAACCTATGATTTTGATCCCCTTGAGAATTTTCTTATCAATTCTAAGTTTGATTCTATCAGTAATCTCTCTGATGTAGTTGATATTTCTATTATTTTTGATAGAACTCAAGATCATGACACTCAGGCATATCAACCAAAGTTTAAGGAGTTTCCTAAGAAAGGTTGGAGTATTGCTAATAAAAAAGGTATTCGTCCCTTGATCTGTTCTTATAAAATTAATTTGGAAGAAGGTAAATGGTCAGCGGTTGAAGCTATAACTTGAGTTGAAGGATCCAGATGTAGCAGAGACTTTGGTAGACGATCCTGTCTACCAAAGCTGAGGTAAGTTTTTAGTATTTCGTATTTTTATTGAGTTGGCTTAAGTGCCTCCCAAATTTCGGAGTCTTTGAATGAGGATGTAAATAGTGTCGGCAAAAAAAAATTATAAAACAAAAGAACCCAAAAAAAAAAATGTTTGCATGCTTGTTTATTTCATTTTTTTTATTTTTTTATTTTTGTCATTGCTAACTATTGTTAAGATGTAGTTATTCTCTTCTCGTCTAAGCATTTCAGGTATGTGACTTCTCCCCATTACTTTGTTTAATTTTGTCCCAGTAATTTCTTTGATGTATATTGATGATTATTTTTTCAATCTGAATTTAATTTTTAACATTGAGGACAATGTTGTGATCTGGTTGGGGGGAAGGATAGTTGTGTGAATAATTATGTAAAAAAAAACCAAAAAAAACCAAAAATATTAGGAAGTGTGTTTGTTAATATGTTTGTTGTGTTTATATGTTTGTCATCAATTTATTAACAACAAAAGTAATTAAGAATGACAGAGTAAGGAGTAAATTTTGCTGTGGAGGTAATTTTACTCTTGAGATGCATCTAGATTGGGGTAGACAACTAGTTTGTGTGGAAGTAGCAATTTAAATTCAGGGAAATTTGTATGATTGAGGAAATTGTGTTCTTTTTAAAATTCACATGCTTGGTTATAGATGATAAATTGGTGGACTGAGAATGATAGAATTATGCTTTGTGAGATTTTGAACCTATTGATGAATGGATTGAACATTTGTACCATTCTCTTCTTTCTTGTGTGAATTTCACTCATGAAATTATTATTCTAGAACTTGCTTTGATTCTTTTTGAGACTACATTTTCATATGCATACATAAATATGATTGAGGCATTTTTCTTGAAATAGCTACTTTAATCAAATAGCCAGCCTTACTTAGCAGCATATTGTCTCAATATGATATCAAATACTCTTATGACTTCTTGAAAATTCTCTGATTCCTAATATGATATCAAGCACTCTTATGACTTCTTGAAAATTCTCTAATTCTTGTCAACGTAAAGCATTGGAAATGACCTATTTCCCCTTGCTTAACCCCTTTGAGCTTATTTTACCATTCTTTATTTCGAACTCATTATGTACCTTAAATGAAAAATCATGTTCTTACCTGACCTTAGGGAATAAGAGAATATTAGTTTTTTTATTCGATGAGTTCTTGAACAAGTGTGGGGGTGTGTGTGTAGAATGATTTAAAAAAATGTATATATGATGTTCTTTTTGTAAAAAAATAAAAAAAAATCAAAAAAATCAAAATTTCAAAAATCAAAAATCAAAAAAATGTAAAAAGAAAAAAGAGTGTCAACAAGGCAATAAAGGAAAGGAAAAGAATCTGTAAAGAGAATTTGTATTAGGTGGAGTTGGGATAAACTTTCATGCTTGTCAATTGAACTCAGCTTTCATGTTCTTTTATTCGCTTTGGTATTTAACTTGTCATATCTATATTACCTTCTCCTTTACCTTGACCACATTACAATCTTGATTAAAGTCCTCATGATTTATGTGTGCATGTATTCTGAGTAGTAGAGAAGTAGAAGATAAGCAAGCTTATGGTAGTGCAATTTTCATAGGTTGAATTGAGTGGAATACCTACCTTTTAAACATTTAAGGGATTGAGAGTGAATCTTGTGAAGATCTATCATTCTTGACTCATGCTTTTCAATTGAAGTTTCCTTGCTTGATGGCTTGAGATGTGAAGATATGTTACCTCATGGATGTTTTGATTACTTGAATGATTGGTTGCTCTTCATTCTTAAATATTATTAGAAATTGAGTCTTTTAGAGTGTTTAGCTTTTGAGTCTGTTTCGTTTTTTATGAGTGATCTTATGTGTTTTGCTCAGGAGTGCAAAAAGCTAAGTGTAGGAGAATTTGATGATCACATATTTGATACATTAATAAGCTTTCATTTTTAATCATTTACACTCTCCATGTACTTAATTGATTGAGTTTGATTATGTTTTGTAAGATTGGACTCAAATTGGACTTAATTGAATTTTTTAGCATAATTTATGTCTTACATTATTTCTGTATTTAGACTATATCTTGGGATATAGGTGGCCAAATGAGATGAATCTAGTGATATTTTAAAGATAAGAAAGAGCTCTATAACTTTCACAAAGACCTCAAAGGTCCAATCATACGAGTAGATAACTCAAATTGGGGTTGAAGCAAGAACTAGAGTGCTGTTCCTGATAGCTTGACCTATGTGTACTGTTCATGCCATATTATGGGCTAGAAGTTGTCAAATGGGCTGAAATGTTGATGCTAAATAGTTGAAACCTATATCTACAACTTTCATGTTGAATACTTTTTAAGAATCTGAGTCCTAATAGGTGATATTGGGCTTACAAGTCAGAATAGAGGAGCTATGACTGAGCCTGAGCAGTGTACAATAATTTGAACGTATCTGGAGTTATAGAAATGATATTGGACTTAAAGCAAAACCATTTAAAAGTTAAGATCTAGACCTACAACTTTCATGAAGACCACATTACTTCATTCTGACGCATTCAATGACTTCAGAGCTGAATAATTTCGGAGATAAAGAATCTCCATAATTTTCCACTCATCAATTTTTGGCATTTTTCACTCATTTTCCACTCATCCACTCACTAATGACTCAGCCCCCTTGTCATTTTGTATCTCTAATCCTCTATAAAATGAGGCCTTAGCAGATCATTGAAGGTGTTAGGTGTTAGGTACCAAAATGATATTAGTTTGTTACTAGGTTTTCTTGTAGTAATTTTTCTTTGTTCTAAATTAAAGTCATGTTCTTCTTCTTCTTTTTCTCTCTTCCTTTCTTCTTGTCTATGAGTAACTAAGTTTCATTTTGCTTAGGTGAAAGAGTGAAGCTCTTGGTAATGAAATAAGGTTACATTAATTTCTCACTTGTGCTTAAATGATATATTTTCAAGTGGTCATTATACGTATTATTTTTTGTTTCCAATTAATTTAAAAACCCTCATTGTAAAGTGGAGTTCTTGATTTGTTGTAGACAAGAGATTGACATAATGAATGCTTGAACCCATTTAAAAGTGGTGGTGCTAGAAATTCTCCTTATAAAGTGGAGATCTTGATTTGTTGTAGACAAGATTTTGGCACAATGAATGCTTGATCCCATTTATGAGTGGTGGTATTAATAGATGATTAAAGGAATCATAATATAATTATGTATATAATTTTTAATGAACTTTGAATGTTGTATTTTTCAATTGGAACCTCCGTTGTGTGTGAATTCTAATTGAGTTATAAAAGAATTAATCTTGTCCTTAATTTGTTTACCAAGAGTGGATCTTCTAACCCAAGCAATTCCTTTTTATTTGTGACCAAGTTTTATCACCTTTATTGTTATAACAAAATATTTTCCTTACGTCAAATAATTTTTTCTTCAATAATTCCCTATGGATCGACCTCAGACTCACCGAGAATTTATTACTTGAGATAACCTACATTTGATTTTGCAACTTAACTTTTAATACCGCATCAGACGCCTCCAACACCAGGATGTCCGTTGAAGTTATACATCTCAGTATCAGATGAAACCATTGGGAGCATGCTAGCCCAGGAAGATGAAAATGGAATCGAAAGGGTCATTTACTACCTTAGTAAGGTGTTGATAGATGCCGAGACTAGATAAAGTGCAGTAAAAAAAGTTATGTTTAGCTTTGCATTTCTTTTGTACTTAGTTGAAGTATTATATAAAGTCATTCGATGTACTTGTGATTTCAAAGATAGATATAATAAAGCAAATGTTATCCAAACCTATCTTGCTTGGTAGAATAGGAAAATGGGCTTTTGCTTTGATTGAGTTTTCTTTGAATACGCATCATTGAAGGCTATGAAAGGCCAAGTATTGGTAGATTTTTTAACTGATCATCTTTGTGTTGACATTGAAGAAAATGATATTAACTACGTGAGATTGAAACCATGAAAGTTGTATTTCGATGGATCAAAACACAATGGAGGTGTTGGTCTAGGGGTTCTAATTATTTCACCAATTGGGATCCCAACTAAATTTCTATTTGAACTAAAACATGAATGTTTGAATAACAAGGTTGAATATGAAGCTTTGATAGCTAGGTTGCAAACATTAATTTCGCTTATGGCCAAAAATATCAAAGTTTTGGGTGACTCCCAATTAGTCATTAAACAATTGACTCAATAATATAAATGCATTAACCAAAATTTATTCAAGTACTTTGCCTTTGCATCAAGATTGCTATGTGAATTTAATGAGGTTATAATGCAGTATATTCCAAGAGAAGAAAATCATGAAGCTGACGAACTGGCTCAAATAGCTTCAGGTTACAAGACTTTGAGCGAAACTTTAGATAAGTTAATCATAATCAAGGAGAAGTTATATCCATTCGAGAACTTCAAAATATGTTCAATTGAAGATATGGATAGTTTTGATTGGAGAAAGTCAATTGTTGATTATTTAAGAAACCCAAATTTACCAATTGAAAGAAAAATAAAATATAGAGCCCTTCACTATGTTATAATGGGTGATTTGCTTTACAAAAAGCCAATAAATGGAGATTTATTGACATGTCTGAGTGGGAAAGAAGCATACATAACCTTAGCTGAAGAACATAAAGGTATTTATGGTACTCATCAGGCTAGTGAAAAAATAAAGTGGGTTATGAATAGGCAAAAGGTATATTAGCCTACAATGGCTAAGGATTGTAATTCCTATGCTAAGTCTTGTGAATAATGTCAGAGGCATGGGAACATCCAACATGTTCTATAAAGTGAATTGCATTCAATTATTAAGCCTTAGCCATTTCAAGAATGGGCACTTGATTTGATAAGACAGATTCATCCCCCATATTCCAAAGGTCACAAATATATATTAGTTGCCATTGATTATTTTACAAAATGGGTCGAAGTAATCCCCGTTGAACGATGACACTCAACAGAATATAATCAATTTTAATGAAAAAAATATTATATATAGATTTGGTATTCCTCAAACCTTGACTATTGATCAAGGGACAATTTTTATTAGTCGATATGTAACTGAGTTTGTTAAATTGAGGAATATTAAATTAATTACTTTGACTCCTTATTATGCTTAAGCCAATGGGCAAGTAGAGACAACTAATAAAATCCTAATTGGATTAATAAAATGGCATCTTGGTCGAAAGCCTAGGAGTTGGTATGAAACATTAAACAAAGCTCTTTGGGCTTATTGAAATTCTCCTAAAGAGGCAGTTGGTACTATATCTTACCATTTGGTATATGGTCACGAGGTAGTTTTACCAATCAAAATTAACCTTTAATCAGTTAGATTGCAATGTCAAGATGAGATTCCAATTCAAGATTATTAGGATTCGATGTTTGATTAATTAAATAACTTAGATGAAGAAAATTTAATTGCTCTCAAAAATTTGATTCGACAGAAAGAAAGGATTACAAAATTCTATGATCTTCGAGTCAAGAGAAAGGAGTTTAAGTTAGATGATTTAGTATGGAAGGTTATCTTATCCATGGAAAAATGATCAAACTTATATGGTAAATGGTCTCCAAATTGGGAAGGACTATGTCGAATTGAAAAAGTATTTTTTGGACATGCTTATTTGATTACAAATATTAGTTTTAATGAAAGAATTGCTTCAATAAATGAAAAATATTTAAAATAGTATAGGCCAACAATTCATGAAGTAAAAATTCCATATTAGACAAATTGTTATAAGTACAACTGAAAAAGGAAATTATACATTAAAAAAACGCTTTCAAAAGTGTTGGAAGTATGATTGGAGAGGTCCCAATTTCTCTTATGCCTTTTTCATCTCAGTCAAAGCTTTTCTGAAAGCAGGGGTTGATGTTTCGATGGTTGTCATTACATCCCTACTTTTGATAACCCATTTTTGATAATCTTTTTTTAGCTCTTGTTCTTAGGTTGTGAAGCCACTAATAATAGTTTGAAGTTCTTCCTTTTCTCGTTTTGGTTCTTTTAATTGGCCTTTGAGCTTAGTGATCTTTTCTTCATTTTGATTTATACGCTATTGAGTAGTCAAAACAATGGTTGTTAGCTTCAAGCAGTGCTTCTTGGACATGGAAACATCATACATGAGTTTGGCTCTTTTCTCCAAAAGTTGTTGATATCTCTAATGCCTCTCTCAAAATCAAGAAGCTTGGTCATCAAGTCTTCTGATAAACTTTTGACCTCCTGAACGACTTTTTGGGTATCTGAACACTAGAAGAATTAAGATAAATGGCAGTGACTTTTTTCCCAACAACACAAAATTCATTAGCAAAAGTACATATATAGCAACGACATTTGCAAGTCTATGCGATAAGAAGAACTCTGGCAAAAGGTGCTCTGTAGTAGCAACAAAATATTTCGCGGGGGTAGACTATATATATAGCAGTGACATTAGATTGTTGCTAGGAAACATCAAAGAATATGAGTTATACGCCAGTGACAAAGATTATCATTGGGATAAGTATACGCATATGCCAGTGACTTTGGATGTTGTTGGGAATAATAGAACAGTGCAAACTATACACCAGCTACAAAGATTATCGCGGGGAGAAGCATAGCAATATGGCAACAACTACAATCATTGTTGGGATAAGTATACGTATATGCCAGCAACTTTGGATGTCATTGGGAATAGTAGAACAGTTCAAGTTGTATGCCAACGACAAAGATTATCGTAGGCATAAGCGTAGCAATATGGCAAAAACTACAATCGTCACTAGGATAAGTATACATATGTGCCAGCGACTTTGGATGTCACTGGGAATAGTAGAACAATGCAAGTTGTATGCCAACGACAAAGATTATCGTGGGGATAAGCATAGTAATATGGCAATAACTACAATCGTTGCTAGGATAGGTATATGCATATGCAAATGACTTTGGATGTCGCTAGGAATAATAGAATAGTGCAAGCTTTGCGCCAACGACAAAGATTATCGCGGGGGATAAGTGTAGCAATATGGCAACAACTACAATCATCGCTGGGATAAGTATACACATATGCCAGCGACTTTGGATGTCGCTAGGAATAGTAGAACAATGCAAGCTATACGCCGGCGACAAAGATTATTGTGGGGATAAGCGTAGTAATACGGCAGCAACTACAATTGTCCCTAAGATAAGTTATACACATATACTAGCAAAGTTGGATGTCACAGGAAATAGTAGAACAGTGCAAGCTATATGCAGTGACAAAGATTATCGGGGGGATAAGCGTAGCAATATGGGAACAACTACATAGGGGTGGGCATGGTTCAGTTAGACATGAAAAACTGAATCGAACTGGTAAAGTGGTTCAATTCAAAAACCAAACTGGTCTTCTTTTGGGGCTGAACCAGTTTCGGTTCGACAAACCAATTTTGAATCATTTCTGAACCAATTTGGGTTTAGAATCAGTTCAAAACCGATTTGGATTTAGAATCGGCTCAAAAACTAGTTTAGGACAAGTTTTTTCATGAAACCAGTTCAGTTTAGAACTGGCTAAGTTAATACAAATTCTTGGCATGCACTTATCTATTTGAACAATTTCATGCACTAAATTGTATTAACTTATCTTCAAAGCATTATACTAGTAGCTTATGAAAATAAATTGAAAGGATATTCCTCATTTTGTATACAATAATGTAATTTAGCATAAAATCCTAATAAAAGAATACTAAGTACAAAATGATGGGGTATGCACATAGTACTGCATAAAGAGAACAACATCTTTCTATAGAAATAAAGATTTTACCCAAGAGGTAGAGATAGAATGGAAGGCTTATAATAGCAGTAAGTTATAAACAAGTACAAACATTTGGAAATAATATGATTCCAGTTTTAAATATACAACATTAGCAAGCAAAACAATATAAGCAATGGGAGTATGAGACAAGATATTAAATTCATCAAACAACAGTTCAGAGCAATAATAAATACCACACAAAAAAGGGGGTCCAACAGTTAGAGATAAATGTAACGTCCCGGGATTATCTGCAGGATTGACGAGTGTCTCCACAAACCAACACAGATCTTTTCAGCGTGCTTTGTCCTCACTCACACGCATCTTAGGAAACTTCCTAGGAGGTCACCCATCCCACAATTGCTCCAGGTTAAGCACGCTTAGCCATGGAGTTCTTATGTTCTAGGCTCCCGAACAGAAGTTGCAACTTGTTGATATGGCTATGCCAAATCAATTCCTTTAAGCCATCCTCAACTATGCAGTCCCATACCTGCACAGTCTATGAATCCTTCTCATTCCAGTTCCTGCTTCGATGCGGTCGTCCCCTTGCTGTCGGTCGCCCTCGTGCTGCCATAGTTTTCTATAAACATAGAACAATTCATATTGAGTTAGCTAGGCTCAATATCATGTAACCGTGTCACAGTAGCTAAAGCAAACATCTCAAAAGCAAACATGCAATTCCACTCAAACAATCACATGTAAGAGACAAGAAATGCATAACCAACACGAAACATGCCTAAGTATAGCGAGTCTATACCTCGACTCAACAGGATGAACAGCTCTGATACCAAAATATAACATCCCAATATTTGCTATCCAATTATATCGTCATATAAAAGAATAATCCAATACTGGACCTGCTACTTCTAACATACATCAATAACTATCCCATATTATTCATACATAATGAGTAAATATGGGGAGCCACGATAACAAAAGTTATATATACATCACTGTGTCCAAGGTATATTGTAATACATAATCTTTTACAACAATGAAACTAGCATATTATACAAGCTTTCTAATTAAAAAGTATGTAATTATACTAATCTTCGTTCGTCTTCTCTTTCCCTTTTGAGGAACTAGCACTTGGATTTACATGGCAATACAATCAGGGTGAGAAAACATATCTCAATAGAAGCATTCCAATACCAGTATATAAACATATACAAATAGATAATATACTTAATTATCAACTAAACACTTTAGTGACAGAAGTAAACAACATCTCCATCTCAGAGACACAAATACAACATCTCCATCTCAGAGACACACAATTGCCCATACAATTGCAATGCATGAATATGTCATGATAGCAACCACCTATACAATTGCCATGCTATGCCAATTTTTATGACTAATGCCAATGCCTATGCAATAATCCTAAACATGAAATGCAAAATGTATGAAACCATTTAAAAGAACCCAGTTCTCTGGTAATGTCATGAAATGCATGAGCCTTGAACAAAACAAAGGAACCCAGTTCCATAAGCTCTGGACAAGCACTGGAATCCCAGTTCCAGATATTCCACGGGGTGTGATGTAAAGACCATCCTTAACTCATTACTATGACCAGGAAGGTATGTTACCTCTTCACTTACAATCATGTATGATTACCCTCTCCGGGTAGTGAAGTATCATCAACTACATAGTCTTCAGCAACAATCATATTTGATCAGAACAATGATCTTTGTGATGGGAAGGATTGGTTACCTACTCGTTCAAAATCACATTAGACCATCTACAATGAGGACTCACCCTCATCAACATAGATAGGGAACAACAATAATGTCAATTACTACAATAACTAGCATGTCAATTGATTTACATTCCTAACTACCAACATGAAACACAATGATGTTAAATACCACAATAATTAACATATCAATTGATTTACTTTCACCACACAACCACTTCATTAAATACTCTTATTAGAGTCTCCATACTAAAAAAGAAGCATAAATGAAGAAACTACACCATTGGAAGACTCCAAGGCAACCTAACACAACATATAGTTATTTTTTGGCCCACGTTGCGATATTTCCTTATGCGACGTTACGGCGCCCAAGCCTCGAGTTCAAGTACTGGTAGGAAAAACTGCCAACGTTGCAGCATAAAAATTCAACGTTGCAACGTGCATCCCTTTTTCTTTCCAACGTTGCGGCATTCAAAGTCCAACATTGCAGCGTCAATAGCAGAACTCAAAATCTGCAGATACGGGTACTGTTCCATTGGAACTAAACCCTTTTCCAATCACTCAAAATCTGTTTTCAAATTATTTTCAACCTCTAACAAGATCCAACTACACATAACAACACTCAAACAACTTCAATTTTAATTAATTCAACACTTATGAATCAAAATCTCAAACTTGACCTAAACCCCTAATAAAGACCTAAAGTGGGAATTAAGGCTCCAAATGATGAAAACTTCATCCTAACATATCAATAAATCAGTTCCTAACTCAACTAATCTATCCACATCAAGATTTAACTCATAAATCACCAAATCACTCATCAACCTCATTTCCTCTTCAAGTTTTTCTTGAACCAAAAGAAAAGAATGAAAACAAGCACCAAAAACAGATTTCCCCCTGCCTCAAAGTCTTGAAGATGAAGTCAATATCCACTTGATTCCTCTTCCTTGATTGTTGATCGTCCTGTTTGGCCTCTTTCCTCTCTTTTCTCCTCCTCCTTGGCTCTTTTTTTCCTTTCTCCTTCTTGGCTCTCTTTCTTTTGTTTTCTCCTCCTTTCAGCTGTGGAATTATATATATAGAGGAGCCAACTTGGCTTCTCACAAAAAGTACCAAAACATCAATCTACTAAGAACACTTAGATTTCACTGAATCTGATTTCGTAGCTTCCAACAGATTCAAAATAAATCCTAAGATTCATTGAAAATTTTGTTTCACCAAAAACTGATATTTTCATATTAGCTGTGGGTCAATCCGGCACTAAAACATACAACTAGTATGCTTTAAAATGCCAAACTAACTCTGATAATTCTCAAACTTTAACCACTACTACTCCCATATATTTTTGACCTAGAAACAAGTTTCTCACACTTATCTCCATTAACTAAGCAGTTTAAGTAAAAAACAGGACTGAAAACAGCTATATTTAACACATAGAGTTGCAGTAAAGTGACTAAACGTGCTCAGATGATCACCAAACTTCACAGACATGATAATAAGGTATTAGGCTACCTTTGTAACCTTATAAAAGTCTATCACGTTTTCACGAATGTTACATTAAAAGCATGAGCAACATCTTCTAAGATTGATGGCATCCGCAATGCGAAATCTAAGAGATTACTCAAGAGATCCAAAATCAAAATTCGAGAAGGATGACCATTAGTTGCTTCTATGCCCCTGAAAACCAAAATCATTACAACAATGTGTAAAAATAGTTGCTGAATACATATCCAATTATCCATGCTAGGTTCAAAAAATCATGCAGGCACTGATGAAATTCATGTTTCCAAGCTAAAACAAGAAAAGTCCAAATTGCCAATCAAAAAAACTAAAGAAAGTCCAAATTAGATACATAAGGTCTAACAACAAATCTATAAGAAAATTTGAATTCCAAAAGTCATAGCAATCTTTTAAGCAAAGTAGAAGCCACACACAAATAGACAAAAATAGAACTGCATAAGTTATTTTCATAAGTTCAGAACTGGTTTTTTGAAATGATCATATAATTAAATTTGAAATACAAATTTGTGTTTGAGCTAAGGTTAGAATATACCTACAATGTACAAACTGAGTCAGTTGCTGACAATATGGCACCAATGGCTTCACATTTACGATGCATGAACAATCATTTAGAACTATTGATGATTAGATTAAGCGGGTGAGAGGGGAGGAAAGAGATAGACATATTACTTTAAATAAAAAATCTTTCTCATTTAGATAATCTTTTATGCCTAGCTTAGCTATACCAATCCTCCTAATAAGTAGAAATGCACCTAGAGAAATTGATAACAATATTGAGTCTTTATTTTGTACATTCCATAGAGATTAAATTGACAATGAAACTAACAATTCCATGATGACTCACTTGACTGTAGCTCAACTGACACCCATGGTTAAAATCAACGTATAAAAGGGGTAAACATTTATAGATAAACTTTTGATTTTACAAATGTATGGCCTATAAATAAATGGCATTGTCAAAGTCAGACATCACAATCTTCTTATGGAAGTTCTTTGATCCTAGATAATATGAAAGATTAAACTAGGTAGAAACATTATTAAATTTACAAAATTTGAAGGAGAAGAAATATCAAACTTCTTTGCTTTAAGTGGCCCTAATACTCAGTCTTCTCTTCTTTAGTATTAAATTAAAATCTTCATAACTAGCCAATCCTTTCACTAGAATATCAACATAAAGGATTCAAAAGAAACTTTAAACAGAAACATTTTACCTAGTAGGTAGTTGAACAAGCCCATTGAAGTAAGTTGCATATGCTTAACCAATTATTTTATTCAGAAGTAAAAATACATAGTAACATGGCAGTATTAACCAAAGAAATCAAGAGTTTTTCACATTGTTACATAATCTAATTCAGCTTCATTCTGTTAAGGCAATTCATGAAACAGAACAAAGACATCTCCCATCCATTCAAAATTTTCAAAATACATAAAAAAACAAACTAAAAGCACTAACCAAAGAAGAGAAATAGTTATTGCATGAAAGCTACGCCCAGAAATGGCCTAATCCTAAATTTTAGATAATACTATCATGAAAGCTATGTACCAACCAATATTATGGTAGTGCAAGAAGCACACAAATCAAGGGTTCTCAAGCACACAATATTATGGAAGTTCTTTGATCCTAGATAATATGAAAGATTAAAATAGGTAGAAACATTATTAAATTTACAAAATTTGAAGGAGAAGAAATATCAAACTTCTTTGCTTTAAGTGGCCCTAATACTCAGTCTTCTCTTCTTTAGTATTAAATTAAAATGTTCATAACTAGCCAATCCTTTCACTAGAATATCAACAAAAAGGATTCAAAAGAAACTTTAAACAAAAACATTTTACCTAGTAGGCAGTTGAACAAGCCCATTGAAGTAAGTTGCATATGCTTAACCAATTATTTTATTCAGAAGTAAAAATACATAGTAACATGGCATTATTAACCAAAGAAATCAAGAGTTTTTCACATTGTTACATAATCTAATTCAGCTTCATTCTGTTGAGGCAATTCATGAAACAGAACAAAGACATCTCCCATCCATTCAAAATTTTCAAAATACATAAAAAAACAAACTAAAAGCACCAACCAAAGAAGAGAAATAGTTATTGCATGAAAGCTACGCCCAGAAATGGCCTAATCCTAAATTTTAGATAATACTATCATGAAAGCTATGTACTAACCAATATTATGGTAGTGCAAGAAGCACACAAATCAAGGGTTCTCACTACAACAGAAAATGAAAATCTAAATGAAAATGAAAATATAAGAATAATTAAAAAAAATCAAGGGTTCTCACCAGTTGAAGACCCAACACTACAAATCCATGGAAATTGATGAAACTGAGCAGCACCAAGCGACTCGATGAGGACTCGCAGTAGAAAGAAATCGATGAAGACACAAAATCACATATTGGGGTAGAAAGATGAAGATGTAGAGTTGCAAATCGACGCAGAATCGGGAGCTCGATTTGAGCCTGAAGGTGTCGCTAATTATACGATTCTTAATGCTCGATTGGGGGTTAGGGTTCAGTGAATTGGGAGTAGGATTTAGTGATTTGGGGGTTAGGGTTGATAAAATTTGAAAGGAATTTCTGAAAACTGAGAAGGATGAGTGAACTGAAAAATGGATTGGTTTGGTTGTTGCAATGAATCGAATTGGATGGAGAATGAGTTAAGTGAACCCTTTTAATAAAATGAAAACCAGTTCATGTTCATAACCGTTAAGAAAAAACTGGTTATTTTGGAGTGGTTCGGTTTGGTTTGGTTTATAAACTGGTTTAGTTTATTTGGTTTTTTTTTTTTGCACACCCCTACAACTACAATCATCACTGGGATAAGTAAAAAGTATATCAAAAGAAGAAGAAAACAATTTTTATGTTTGCTGCAGCATTTGTTGTTTACTTATATGTAAATGATAGTTATTAAAATTGAATTTAAATGTATCCAAAAATTTGAATTGAAATAGGGAATGATAAATATAGAATAATGATATGGTTTTAATTGAAATTTCTGAATAAGTATACTATGGTCTATCTTATCTATATCTATTAATAAGATTAAAAAAAAGGATAAAGTATATATGTCATTAATAATTTAATTTAAGATTTAAAGATAAAATTATTTAATATAAATTTTTGTATCATTATTTGTGATATTATTAAAAGAATTTAATTTTTAAAATAATAATTATTTAATATGTAAATAAAATTTTTATACTATGATTTGTGACATTATTAGATAAGACTAGACCTCTCATCCTAATAATATGGGATAAGTCATATCTAAGGATAAACGTATCACTCTAGAGGCTTATCTTCATCAAAAGCATTTCCTACAAGGATTCTAATTCCACATCTATAAATACAAGTAAACATCATCTTCCACTACCTACTAACTTCTTAATTTGTCCATTCTGATTTTATCACATCCTTATTATCTTCTTCTCAGGTT
The DNA here is from genome assembly GCA_029884595.1 of Ormosia semicastrata. Taxonomy (NCBI): domain Eukaryota; kingdom Viridiplantae; phylum Streptophyta; class Magnoliopsida; order Fabales; family Fabaceae; genus Ormosia; species Ormosia semicastrata. Next base: position 460,485 of record JAQQTO010000035.1, on the reverse strand, counting down.
TTGGAGCACCCAAGCTATAATTCATCTCAGCCAATACCACGTACGCCCAGTTCCTACGTTAAGTTAAAGGTCCCGCTAATTATTTTTTGATATGTTGATTAGCTCTTTTCAATCAATTAGTTTTGACATTGCTCATCCATATTGTGTGTGCGTGTGTGTGTAACTGCGAGAAATTTTTTTTTGAACATCTAATCAATCAATTCTTTCCTTGTGAACAAATCAAGTCAGATGTATACATTTTTTTAAGGTTCCTTTGTCTCAAATATTTTCAAAATTACATTTCGTAGGGATAATTATACGCATATGCCTGCGACTTTGGATATCATTGGGAATAGTAGAACAATGCAAGCTATACACCAGCGACAAAGATTATCGCAGGGATAAGCGTAAAAATATGGCAACAGCTACAATCGTCGCTGGGATAAATATATGCATATGCCAACGACTTTGGATGTCACTGGGAATAGTAGAACAGTGCAAGCTACACGCCAACGACAAGGATTATTGAGGGGATAAAAGCTAAAGATTATTGCTACAAGTGAGAATCAAGAATGGAGATTGAATGTTGCTTGGAAGATTGGAAGCTTAATAGCTAAAGTTAGGGTCTTAAGATATTATGTAATTAGCTAGTGTATTATGATGTTGACTTTTATCATAATGTGGGGCTTAGTTTGTTTAGGGAAGTAGGTAATCAGATTTGGAATGTATAATGGTGATATTATGTTATTAGTTTGAGGAATTAGGTAATTGTGATTCTGTGTAATTGGCCATTTGACCCTTTTGATCTAATGAAATAAATGAAAATTGAGTTGTTAAAGCTCATTGTGGATGTGCATTAGTCTTCTGATGTTTACTGTAATTCAATTGTAAGCAAATGCATAAATAACAAATATTGAAATTGAATTGGAATTGCAATCTAATACTCAACATAAGAGGAACACACTTGGAATTTCAAAATATAACATATTGCATTAATATTTTAGTAGGTCTTACAACTTTTGGCAAAAACCAATATAAGCTTCTTTCACAATTGTGTAAAACTTCTATATTGACCATTTACAAAAAAATTTCTCAATTCCTAAATGGATCATCAGCTTTTACAAAGGACTATAGACATTTACAAATGTACCATAAACACATCCATAATGACCATCAACATTTTCAAGAACAATACTTTATAAGCATATTTCAAAAAGAAGGACCAAATCCTATCATAATTTACATTCTAAGCCCTATACATCATCCAAGTGGGTCAAATATTTAATTCATCTTCTTTGGTTAAGCACCTTGAAAGCAGGGGTTGGTATGAATCTCATGAACCTTATTATTGTACCCTCACTTGCTGCTGCCAGTGTTTCTACACTAACATGTGTTGGACTAGGTCTTGCTTCAGCACTTGTAGTGATAGAATGTGTTGGAATAGGTAGTGGAATAGGTGTTGCTGCAACACTTGTAGTGGTAGAGTAAGTTGGAATAGGTGGTGGAACAGCTGGTGGAATAGGTTTTGCTACAGCACTTGTAGTGACAGAGTGTGTTGGAATAGGTGGTGGAACAATTGCTTCTATGTAGTGGCAGGTGGATGAAGTGGCCTTAGACTTGTAACATGATTAAAGAGGGTTAAATTTTAATTTCAAGACAATACTAACCACTCTTGAGCCTTTACAGCGCTTACAGGTTGTACCAGGAGGAACACCACTCCCACCTACAATAGTTGAGAAAGAGAAAGAATTTATGATCGTCCAGGTGCATTGGCTTTGCAAACTAAACTGAATATAGACTAATAGCTAACAACTATAGCGTATAAATATTAATTAATTGATGAGAATGCACAAGTATTACAAAGTACATCTGTTTGAAATGTAACAATTTTGGTGCATCCTTGGATAACTTCCATAAAGGATAGTTCAATGAAAGTCTGTGAAAAATAGATTAAGATGCATTTCCTTCAACAAGTCCTTAGCACACTTAAAGATGTCGAAAAAAAGAACCTTGACATCCACTACACCAATATTCTAATGCAAAAAGCTCTTGACAAAATCCTAATCACCATTGAGGGATTGCCAGAGAATTAAAGAAAATCATATTAGACTTCAAATGCAGGATGTATAACTCAAGCGAGGTTCATACTTCAGAGACATTTACATTTAATTAACAAGTAATTAATTTATAAAATTCCTACTATAATTAAAAGTAGAAACAGATGCATAACCAAGCATACCATATAACAAATTAAGGTGGTTGTATGACTGCTTAAGCTTACATATTTGTGTAGTTATTTTAGAAAATCAATAGATCATTTTGCCTTTAGATTGAATAAGTAATTAAGATAGTTGTGTGATTGCTTACAGCCATTGAGGTGGTGTTTGTAAAACATACATTTAATACTAAAAAAAATATAAAAATGACTAATTATTATTGTTATAAAGCATAATTCCTTATAGAATTTCTATTACAATGCAGATTGTCCTTTTAATTAAGAATTAAGGATCTATTGATAGACATGATTAATAAAAGAGGGAAGAAACTCGTAAGTCATTACATGATGACATAATATCTGCTCAAACGGATTAAAGCCATTTTTGTATCCAAAACCAATGCTTTATTGGTTTACATAAGCATCATGGCTAGCCTACATATCTATGTTAAAATAAATCAAATGAAAGAGGCAGTAGGTAAATAAGAGAGAATAATTGCAATACACTCAAAAGAAATGTGTCATTGTTCCCCAACCCCTTACCTCTATCTTTTTCCTCAAATTTCTATATATAAATTTCTTGTTTTCCAAGAAACAAAGGTCATCTGCTTAATTCCTGCTATTTTCTTGTCATGTTCTTATTCCTGATCTATAATTACAGTTTCTCATGCATAAAATTAATTATTTATTCTACAATTTATCCCAATATAGTAACTACAATAAAATGTTCAACAAAAGAGCCAAGAAAAGTGCAGTCAATATTGAACCTACTAATTTATAATAAATGAGAAAATTGTTTGCACTGGTAAAATGGGCAGCATAGCAGGCACAAACCTCAACCATAATAAACATTCCTAAAACATACTTATCACAATATGCCTTAATATATAGATAATAGCCACTCAATAGAATCCAAATATCCAGACCTATATCTCCAAACTATCAGGGAGCAAATAGTGAACTACAATAAATTAACTACAAAAATGGTGGGTTATAGTACTTAGATCATATAAATGGCAACAACAGCTAAAGAATTCAATATCAAAATTAGTTTAAAAAATAGGTAATCAATATTCTTTAAAAGTACCATAGCTAAAAAATAAAAGCCAATAAAACACCCACAGAACCGAATTTTAAAAAATCATATCTTATTGAAATAAAAAACAATTCATATAAAAACTTGTCTTAACAATGTATAAAATAACAATGAAGATAACAATTATGAAGGAAGTACAAGGGAACTGACACAAAAATCTATAAAAAATAAGGGAAGAACAAGAGGACCAGCACACAAAAATAGGGAAACAACATGTGTGTTGTGTGCATATAAAAAACTATTAGAAAAACTAAAAAAAAAAAACACAACAAATTGAAGTGCTCATGTATTGTGTTGTGCTGTCACAATGCAAAGATGCAAGGACCACACAAACCCAAAGGGAAGACAAGCAGGGCCACAACACCAAAAATGAAAAACAGGGACCACAATGACCACTAAACATAAGGAATGTTTGGGGTTTAAGGAATATACCTTTCTGAAGCTCGAATCCCACGAGGAAGACGACGAATTCAACATTGCTAGGGAGCCTTGAGAGCAAAATAAGGTTGATTGTAGAGAGAAAGCAAGTGGAATTATGGAATTTGAGATTAGAAAATGAATTAGGAATTTAGGATTTGAGAAATGTATATCGTTGCAATTGGGGGAGAAATGAAAATTTTTCCTCCACCTCCAATACGATAATATTATATGGTTAGGGGAAAATTGGAAATAAGGAGTGGTGGGCCCAAACATCATCATTTCATTATTGGGACCTTTGTTTTTTTTGTGTAAAAGTGGAACTACATCATTTTGAGAGAGGTAGGAAGCCACATCAGCATCTAACTTGACACTTAACGTGTCACATATGCGTGTTCGTTAAGTTTAATTGAAAGGAAAAGATGTAGGGACTAACATGACTAACCTTTTGAGGTTTTAGGGATTAAATTATTAATTTTTAAAATTTAAGGACTAATGTGATCGGTGCATAAAACTTCATATACTAAAGTGAAGGTTTAGTCGATTTTGGGTATCATCGCATTTCTCTTCTTTTTCTTGACAAGAAAGAGGAAGATGGGCATATGCGTGTTGCAACAAACACAATCCAACTCAGACCTGTCTTCTTCTTTCTTAAACTCGCCCTATCCTTGCTTTTCGTCCAACCAAATTCTCTTTCCCCTTTCCTTCTTTTTTGAATATATTGTTCTATATTCTCTTTTAGTATATTCCATTTCAATTGTCTTTGTTATTCCTTGTTTTTTTGTCTTCTTTAAAGTCTACAATTTTATCTTTTCTTTGATTTTGGTGGGTATTCATTTTAAATTTTTCCATTTTTTTTGGGTTTGGGGTTCAATTTTGATGTCCCACTCTTCTTCAAGATTAGTTTAAAGTAGACAAAAAAAAAGGGACTACAATCCTATCTTTCCCCATTCCATCATGCACATAGATGTTGTCTTTAACTGGGCTTCTAGTCCAAAAGAACATCACCTTAAACCAAAATGAAAAGTTTAAGAACACCCCAAAATTAGTCAGCAACTCAAATAAAATATAAGGAAAAACAAAAAGGCAGAACGATGGAGGCATGGAGCTCGTTCACGAGGCTTAAATAGCAGCTCGACCATGGGTTATGACAGTGAGCATGGGTCACTAGCGATCAGGTCGCAGATGGTGGTAAGATGTATGGTTCAGGTTTTGACTGGGCTTAGCTCTGGGTTTGGGTATTTTCTGGTTGGATGGTTGGATGTTGTGTTGGGTTGGAGATGATGCACATAAGGTATTTAATTATTTGTTAACGAAAGAAAAGAAAAGAAAATCCTTGGGCGTTGTATTATGGGTGTGTGCTAAGTGCAGGTGAAGTGGAGTGTGTGAATATGAGAGTGAAATGCATATAGGTCACGAAAATAAAAAGGAGATACAAGTTATTCATCTTCATTCACTCAATTAAGTGTATTTGTAGATTAGTTTGTATTATTCATCAGAGTTATACTTTTACATAATTTGGTAGTTTTTATTGATGTTATGTAATTTCTATACAATTGGAGGTTCAATGATTGGCAATACTAAATTATGTATTATGTTTTGTTACAATGATTTGAAAAATGGTTTTGCACATGTTGAATTGATTTTTTTGGGGGGGGGATGCTTTTAAGCTTTTTCACTGTGGCTATATCGTTTCGTAGGAGTTCTAGTAATGTCTCTTTGTAGCAAATCACAGTGTTTTCTTATTTTGGTTCTTGGTTTTGTGGTATTTGATGTGAATCTGTAGGGAACTTATTTTTTGAAAGACATTTATTGTTAACATTAAATATTAATATTTTGAAAAAATAATGGAAATCTACTGCTGGCCATAACCTTTCTCTCCTATATCTTAGTTTCACTTTGCTCTGGTTGAGATTATGTGTAGTGAACTGATAATGGTTATTGGTTGTTTATGCAGGGTCCTAACAAAAAGATTCTTTGTCAATTATCAATGCTTAAAAGAAAAATGTCTCAAGGTAAGGGCTTTGTTTGTACTTTTTATTGTTTGAAGATCTATTGTTTTTAGTTGTCCTAATTTCTTTAGTCATTGTAACTTGTTTTTGGGCATTTATGTATATGCATTAAGGGGCCTTATTTTTCAACACTTGTTCTTTTTATGTTGAATTTAGTCATCTTTATACTAATTGGTCAGATGGGTTAGTTTTCAATAGTGATTGAATTCTTCATGTTTTTTTTTTATGTTGTAGTAGCTGTAAAAAATCTCCCTTATTCACTAGAGAATCAGGCTCATGATCCTTCTTGAGATTTTACAATTGGAGAGAATGTGTTATTTCTTTCAAGAGGAACAATATGTTATGATTGCTGGCAGTTGTATGAAACTGCTTTATTAGTGGTCTTAGATGTGATTATTGATAAGATAATCACACTTGAGGTTCTGGCCTCAGTCAATAACTTGTAAGCTTCCCCATTGAATGCTGCTGATAAATCAATGTGATCTTGGTTATCGACATAGAAATTCTAGCAACTTTTGGTTGCTTGCCATTTTTTTTGTCTACATGGATGAATTGCACACCACAGAATTCTTCACTATACAAAAAGATCCTAATGTTCCTTTTAATTTGATGTGGATGATCTACGTAGAATGTGTATGCAACTTATTTATATTTATATTTATCTATGGTAAATTATGCAGGTCTGCCAATGTTGTTCTTGTGATTGTGATTGGAGCTATTGGTCTTCTTATTGGATGGTTGATAAAGATCTCAGCAAAGTATAGGTCTCTTTCCATTTCAATTTGATTCTCACTAAATTTTCCTCACATGTGAGTTCTCTGTACTTAGATAATAAATTTGTTTGACTAAAATATTATATTGTTTTACATGCAACATAGTAGCAATTGATGGCAAAATGCTTCATTTTCAAGTTTCTTTTATTGTTTAAGCATGCACTACCTATTCATGGTTAGCCATTGTTGTGAACCCCTCACCCTCCCTCCCGCCATCATAAGTTTTGTGGCTGATTGTAGCATAATGTAGCTCTATGCTACTGTTTAGGGCATGTTCCCCAATTCACTCTAATAAGCTGCCAGTCATCTTTATAGGAGAAATGTATTTTATATAAAAGTGCCTAAAAGTGTCAAGTGATATGGCTCTAGGATGATTCTGATAGAAACTGGTTTTACTGATAGAGAAAGGTGGAGACTAGCTCCTTACACCAGGACAAATTTTGGAATTATGAGAATACAAACAAACCAGTAAAGGAAGAAATGCTTAATAGACTTTTAGAGGGAATCCCAGCCTTAGGGCCGGCCAACCCCCACCTAAAACCACTCTTACACAATTCTGCTTAACTCAATTGACTAGCACATTCTCAACAATTCTACTTAACTCAATTCTGCATTTCTTCTTTACTAATTTCTATCATAATCTTCTATTTTCTTTACTGTCACAGCATGCAAATTTCTTTCCTTCCACCTTAATTTCTTTTTTGTTCTTTGCTATTTTTGTGTCAAAGTACTTGGTTTAAATTTTTATTATTCTGGTGGGTAAGCTAAGCAAAACAAGCTACTAAGTTGTTGCTAAAGTTTTTAGAACCAGATTTGAAGGGGATGGGGCTGAAGGGCCAATTTTTTCTAGAAAAACAAGACTAGTTGATGCTTGGATGTTTTTAGATATTTCGGAAAAATAAGACCATTACACCACATGTTGCCTGTGGTTACTTCTTCATATGACATACTTGCTTACTTAAATTTAATATGGCTTTAACATATTGAATTTTTAATATGCATTTGCTCTATAATATGCCATTCTTGTTATTTTGTTTCTATCATGCAAAATGTTCTAACCTCACTTGTTTAACTAGTGTCATGTAGGATAATTTACGGTTACATCCAAGTGCTCACTACGAACTTTCTTGAAGCTGTGCACTGGAAACTTTAGTTTTGTATATATTTCATATTTCATATTTTCATAAATATATTTGTTGGACCACTTATTTGCTTTAAGCATGAAGATTAGAGATTTTATGTTATTTGGTTTTCAATTGTTGCGTAGCATTTGACATTGTTGTGTTTATGTCAGTAGTTATTCTATGGCAATATATATTATGTTTTGGATAAATTTTAATAGTTATTTTGTTGTTATAAAAATCAAATTGATAAATATAATTAATATAAAAAGTTAAATATAAGTCACTTTATTTTTTATAAATACATTTGATATTAATTTTATTATAAAAAAATGAATATAAAAATGTATTTTTTTAAAAAAAAATCTTTCGTAGTGACAATAATTGTGGGAAAAAATTTTATTAGCTTAAATACTTATCCCAATGACACTTTTTTGGCAGCGCAAAATTGTCACTTACTGCAACAACAGTTGTCATTAGGAATTTTATGATTTGACAACGACTTAGGTTGTTTATGGTAATAATAATAGTTGCTGCCAAAATTGAGGAACACATTGCCTTATGGCAGTGACTTACGTCGCTGGGAAATGTTTGCCATTTGGCAACGACATAAGTTGCTGGGAAAATGTGACTTATGGCAGCAACTTTTGTCATTGGGAAAATGTTACTTACAGTAGTAACTTACGTCGCTGGGAAATATTTGCCTTCTAGCAGCACTTAAGTCGCTAGTAAAATGTGACTTATGGCAGTGACTTCAATCACTGAGAAAATGTTACTTATGCTAGTGACTTAAGTCGCTAAGAAATGTTAACCTTTACTAACGCCATTTTCTAGGTAGAAAATGAGTGTTACGATAGCGACTTACGTCACCGAAAAATGTGACTAATGGCAGCTGATGCGAATTAAAAGTTGCAAACCTAAGTGCAGGTTGTTTCAAGTAATAAATTCTTGGAGTCCGAGGTTGATCCACAGGGAATTGATGAAGAAAAATTCTTTGACGTCAGGTAAATATTTTGTCATAATAATAAAGGTAATAAAACTTAGTCACAAATAAAAAGGATTTACTTGTGTTAGGAGATCCACTCTTGGTAAGTAAATTAAGGACAAGATTAATTCTTTTTATAACTCAATTAGAATCCACACATAATGGAGGTTCCAATCGAAAAATATAACATTCAAAGTTTATTTAAGATTATATACATAATTATATTATGATTCCTTTAATCATCTATTAACACCACCACTTATAAATGGGCTCAAGCATTCATTATGTCAATATTTTATCTATAACAAATCAAGATCTCCACTTTACAAGGAGGGTTTCTAAATTGATTGGACAAGAAGAAGAAGAAGAAGAAGAAAAGAAGAAGAAAAGAAGTTCAATTTAGAATAAAAGAAAAATACAACAAGATAAACAAACAATATAATAACATGATCTTGGTCTCTAAGACCAAGACTCCTAAATGATCAGTCAAGCCTCCTTTTTATAGAGGATTAGGGATACAAAATAATAAGGAGGCTGATTCATGAGTGAGTGGATGAGTGGAAAATGCCAAATGACTTTTGATGAGTGAAAAATTATTGAGATTCTTTATCTCCAAAATCATTCAGTGCTGAACTCATTGCATTCGCCATTTTCTCACCAAGTGGTCTTCATGAAATTTGTAGGCTTTTGTCTTAGCTTTCAAATGCCATTAGTTTCAACCCAAAAGCATTCCTATAACTCGAGATGTGGTTTGATTACTGCATACTGCTCAGGCCCAGCTATAGTTCATCTGTTCTGACTTGCAAGCCCAATATGACCTCTAATCAATCTGAATTGAGTTTTGTATTCTTCATGAAAATTGTAGATATGGGTCTTAAATTACAAATATCAAAATTTTAGCCCAATTCAATTCTTACAGCCCGAGTTATGCTCTAATTACTATACACTGTTCATGTTTTAATCACAAAACTCGTGTTCTAAATTTCAAGACCAATTAGCTCCACTAGATGTCTGATTTGGACCTAGAGCTCTCATGAAAGTCGTAGAGCTCTCTTTTATCTTTCCTACAAGGTAAAATACATAATTATTAGACATTTAATACTCAATATATGACCAAAATACAGAAATAGTATAAGATATAAATTATGCTGAAAAAAATCAATTAAGTCCAATTTGAGTCCAAACTTACAAAACATAACCAAGCTCAATCAATTAAGTACATAGAGAGTGTAAATGACTAAAAACAAGGGTTTATTAATGTATAAAATATGTGATTATCAAATTTCTCTACACTTAGCTTTTTGCACTCTTGGGCAAAACACATAAGATTAAAACTAGGGAACAAGGAAAAATAATACAAACTCAAAAGCTAGAAATTCTAAAAGACTCAATTTCTAATAATATTTAAGAATGAAGGGCAACTAATCATTTAAGGGATCAAAACATTTATGAGGTAATGTTTCTTCACATCTCAAACTAACAAGCAAAGAAATTTCAAGTGAAAAACATGAGTCAAGAATGATAGATCCTCACAAAATTCACTCTCAATCCCTCAAGTGTTTAAAAAAGTAAGTATTTCACTCAATTCAACCCATGAAAATTGCACTACCATAAGCTTGCTTATCTTCTACTTCTCCACTACTCAGAACACATGCACACACAAATCATGAGGACTTTATTCAAGGTCGTAATGGGGTCAAGGTAAAGGAGGAGGTAAAATGTATATGACAAGTTAAATACCAAAGAGAGTAAAAGAGCATATGAGTTAAGTTCAATTAACATGCACGAAAGTTCATCCCAACTCCTCCTAATACAAATTTTCTTTTCATATTCTTTTCCTTTCCTTTATTGCCTTGTTGGCCCTTATTTACTCCTTTATTTTATTTTATTTTATTTATTTTTTTAAAGATGAACATAATATATACATTTTTTAATTAAACAATTTTTTTTCACCAATCATTCTACACACACACCCCCACACTTGTTCAAGAACACATCCAATGGCAAAACTAATGTTCTCTTATTCCCTAAGGTCGGGTAAAAACATAGTTTTTCATTTAAGGCACATAATAAGCTCGAAACAAAGAATGGTCAAATAAGCTCAAAGGGGTTAAGCAAAGGGAAATAGGCCATTTCCAATGCCTTACATTGGTAGGAATCAGAGAATTTCTAAGAAGTCATAAGAGTACTTGATATCATATTGAGACAATATGCTGCTGAGCAATGCTGCCTATTTATGCGCCAGTCATTCTTGGCTATTTGGTTAAAGTAGTTATTTAAAAAAAAATGCCCCAATCATGTTTATATATGCATGTGAAAATGTAGTCTAAAAAAGAATCAAAGCAAGTTCTAAAGTAACAATTTCGTGAGTGAAAATCACACAAGAAAGAAGAAAATGGTACAAATGTTCAATCCATTCATCAATAGGCTCAAAATCTCACAAGGCATAATTCTATCATTCTCAGTCCACCAATTCAACATTCATAACCAAGCATGTGATTTTTAAGAAAGAAGATAATTTACTCAATCATGCAAATTTTCTTAAATTTGACTTGCTACTTCCACACAACATAGTTATCTACCTAATTACTCCTTAGTCTGCCACTAATTTTGATGCGTCTCAAGAGTAAATAATTTACTCATCACTCTGTCATCCTTAATTAGTTTTGTTGTTAGTAAGTTGCTAACAAACATATAAACACGACAAACATATTAATAAACACACTTCCTTTTTTTTTAATTTTTTGATTTTTTTGTTTTTTTTTCACTTCAACTATCCTTCCCCCCCCCCCCAAACCAGATCACACCATTGTCCTCAATGTCAAAACATAGATAGGTAACTGATAAAAGATATTACCTGTTATTACAATTACTAAAAAGAGAAACTTTACACAAATTTAAACATAAACAAAGTATGATGAATAAAGCCAAAGATAAAAGAAAATTAGAGATGAAGTTTCAGATCACACTCTTGTTCCTTACTGCTGCCTTCTGACTAATCTATCTGAGCTATTACTGGTTCACGTTCATAAACAAAAGTTTATAATTTATCAATTAATGCATCAACAGTGGAAGCAGATATAAGGAGTCGTCTTGCCGAATGTGTGATAAAGTTCTGTTCCACAGCATGGTCAACAAAAGATAACAAATTATCAAAGAAATTATTAACATTCAACAAACCTATGGGTTTATGGTGGATGTTCAGTTGAGCTCAAGAGATAATTTGAAAAACTTCTTCCAAAGTATCAAAACCACCCGGTAATGCAATGAATGCATCAGAGTTTTCAAGCATTATCCTCATTCGTCTATGCATAAATGATACTTGAAGTTCTAGCCCAATTGTCTTTCCAATAATATTCCTTCGAGTTAAAGATTCAGGAATGACACCTAAAACTTGACCACCTCCTATATGTGCAGAAAGTGATATAGCCCCCATTAACCCAATGCTACCTCCCTCATATACTACACGAATGTTCCTCACAGTAAGTTTTCTACCAACAGTGCTTGATACAAATTAAAAGTTACAAATTCAAGTGTAGGTTGTTTCAAGTAATAAATTATCAGGAGTCCGAGGTCGATCCACAGGAAATTGATGAAGAAAAATTCTTTGACGTCAGGTAAATATTTTGTCACAATAATAAAGATAATAAAACTTAGTCACAAATAAAAAGGACTTACTTGAGTTAGGAGATCCACTCTTGGTAAGTAAATTAAGGACAATATTAATTCTTTTTATAACTCAATTAGAATCCACACATAATGGAGGTTCCAATTAGAAAATATAACATTCAAAGTTTATTTAATATTATATACGTAATTATATTATGATTCCTTTAATCATCTATTAACACCACCACTTATAAATGGGCTCAAGCATTCATTGTGCCTATATTTTGTTTACAACAAATCAAGATCTCCACTTTACAAGGAGGGTTTCTAAATTGATTAGAAACAAAATACAATGCAGATAATGACCATTTGATAACATATCATTTAAGCACAAGAAAGAGATTAATCTAACCTTATTTCATTACCAAGAGCTTCACCATTTCACCCAATTAAAATTAAAATTAGTTACTCATAGACAATAAGAAAGGAAGAGAGAAGAAGAAGAAGAAGAACATAACTTCAATTTTGAACAAAAGAAAACTATAACAAGATAAACAAATAACACAATAGCATGATTTTGGTTTCTATGACCAAGACTCCTAAATGATCAGCCAAGGTTCCCTTTTGAAGAGTATTAGAGATACAAAATGACAAGGGAGCTAATTCATGAGTGAGTGGATGAGTGGAAAATGCCAAATGACTTTTGATGAGTGAAAAATTATTGAGATTCTTTATCTTCGAAATCATTTAGTGCTGAAATCATTGTATTCATCATTTTCTCACCAAGTGTTTTCATGAAATTTGTAGGCTTTTATCTTATCTTTCAAATGCCCTTAGTTTCAGCCCAAAATCATTCTTACAACTTGAGATATGGTCTAATTACTGAACACTACTCAGGTCCAGCTACAGTTCCTCTATTTTGACTTGCAAGCCTAATATGACCTCTAATCAATCTGATTTGAGTTTTGTGTTCTTCATGAAAGTTGTAGATATGAGTCTTAACTTGTATATGTCAAACTTTTAGCCCAATTCAGTTCTTACAGCCCGAGTTATGCTCTAATTACTGTATACTATTCATGTTCCAATTACAAAACTCATGTTCTAACTTCCAAGACCAATTAGCTCTACTAGATGTCTGATTTTGACTAGAGTTCTTTATGAAAGTCGTAGAGCTCTCTCTTATCTTTCTTAGAAGGTAAAGTGCATAATTATTAGATATCTAGAACTCAAAATATGGTCAAAATATAAAAATAGTGTAAGACATAAATCATGCTGAAAAAATCAATTAAGTCCAATTTGAGTCCAAACTTACAAAACATAACCAAGCTCAATCAATTAAGTACATGGAGAGTGTAAATGACTAAAAATGAGGGTTTATTAATGTATAAAATATGTGATTATCAGCAGCAACTTATGTCGCTGGGAAAACATTACTTATGGCAGCGACCTTAAAAGTCGTCGTAAATCTTTTCACAACAGGACTTATGCTAGTAGTATGCGGCGACATTTGTGTCACTGGAAAAATGGCTTTCCTAACGACAAGAAACTTTTAGGAGCAACTTTTGTCACTAGGAAAAACCATACACCTTGTTGTGAATCTAGAAGTTGCTTATTTCGATCGAGTTGCTCGAGGAGAATGACAATCTTTTGTTTACTATCATCAGTAGTCATTTGTTGATCCAATCCTAGTTTCAACAAGGTAGCAAGCTCTTTTAATAGATAGGAGTAAGATATGCTTTGGACTTCGACTTCAGAATGGGTAGTCAAGTGAAGAGATTTCGAAGACAATGAAGTTCTCCCAAAAAGAATGTCTTCAATCCGTTTTAAGGGACCATCTTCATCATCATCCTCGTCCATGCTGATGGCATATGCTTCCTCATCAATGTTGACTTCAACTATTTCGACTGGTTGACAAACTTGAGCAGAAGTTTCAGATGCAGTTTGTTGGTTAGCTTTAACTGTAGGTTATGGATCAGCTTTGATAGCAGGTGCACTTGGTTCAAGTTAGGGAGAGTTTCCTATACCATCGAAACAATAATATTACAACAAGTTGTTAAGAATAAGTTCAAATTTATAAATTGAGAAGTACATCAAACCTGAACGACAGTTTCAATAGGATTTCTCGAGCAGCCCTAGTACTCACCTGTCTTTCAAATTAGATCTCAGCATCGAAGAATCCATTGAAGCAAGCACTAAGAGTAGAAGATGCTTCAGGTCTAGGTGTTAGAACACCTAGAAAAAGGATTGAATCCCTCAGAGGAGGAGGAGGAGGAGGAGTTGGAGTCTTGGATCTCTTCGAAGTTACAGGAGAAGTATCTCTTGGAGAGTGGTGTGAAGATTCTTTTTCAAAATCCAAAGATCAATAAAATAAAAAAAGGATTTCGAATACCAAAAGTTAATGAAAGAGAGATCTTACCATGATAGGTTCAGTCCTCTGATTGGCTGAAGATGACCTGGTAGCACTCGAAGAAGGTTGCTCTTTAGCCTCTTATTGGGAAGAGTCAAAGCTATCAACATTCAAGATTTCTTTATGTTTGGAAACAGTGTACTTCACATGGCCAGACCTTATAGGACTTTCTCCTGTGACTTTTTCCTAAAAGTTAAGAGTTAATAGAAGTCAAATATGAAACTGACAAAGATGAGATCGAAGACCATTAATTTTTTACCTTGGATTTTTGGGGAGTTGTTTTAACAGGATCTTTGAGAGTCTTTTTCTTAATTGAATTAGGTTTGGAAGAAGCTGAGACAGTAAACTTATTTTTTGCGTTAGAGGAGGAGGTTGTCTTTACTAAGGCCTTCGACTTGGTTTGTGAAATCCTCTTGGGCCTTTGGGGTTCATCCTCCCGGTCTTGCTCTGTCCCTAAATCTTCCATTACCCTCGTTCTTTTTGAGACTGCATAAATAAAGCAAAATAGTTAGTAGTCAAATCAAAAACAGAAAGGGTAAGGAAAAACTAATAAACTTTGCCATAAGGTGGATATTTTATTACTTGAGTATATCCATAGATTGGAACTCAATAGTTATCTAGATAGTAGTTAGCAAAACTAACCTCATGCTTCTTTGATTCCTTGCCTACATCCAATGCTCCACTTTTGGGGTCTGGATACCAGTTAGCCATACCAAAAAGAGCATTGGGAAGTAGGGGAAACTTAAGTGGGGTTTCGAAATCCTTAAATGAAGCAAAATGATTCGAAATCAGAGCACCTATGAAATAAGCATAGGATTTCTGGTGATATTCTGCTCGCTTTTGCTTCAAGATTTGCTTAGCCTCTCAAACCACCAATCTTAAGTTTTGAGAGTCATATTTAACTTTAAAGAATTTCTTGAATTTGGACATTTTTTTGAGATACGCACATTTTGACTTCTTCTGAGCATTTCCAGTCTGCATAGATGATCCTGGGTTAGTCATTCTACTAAAGCAATCTTCAATCAAAAGCTTCAATAGTAAATAATACTGGTCCCATTAGTTGGAAAAACTAAGGTTGTAAAGAAAGAGGGTTTGCACTCGAAAGGATTGAATCCCTCTCTTCTCTCACCATTCTTGTTGAGAAAGTGTTTATATTGCCTAAAATCTTTAGCTCTAGATTCACATATTTTACATTCTTCTCAAAGCGAAATAGGAAAGGGAATGCACTGAGAAAAACCAAACTATCTTGAGACACAAGAAGGAAGGTATAAGATAAGACTAAAGTTTATCGACTTTAGCAAACTAGGTGACAGAATTTGAGTGGTAAACATATGACTCCATAGATTGAGATTTTTAGACTGCGCCCCTGGAGTGTCACAAAAAAAAGGTTGTTGAAACTACTTAAGGCCACAGTCTCTAGAAGCAAAGGGAGAAAAATTGAAGTTGTCAGAATGAAGTTTCATGTTAATAAACAAAAAAAAAAACTTAAAGTCCCCAACCTCCTTTCCAGACTTGGAAGAAAAATAAAGGTGGGACAAATGATGACATTCAATAGGTTTGGAGGTGTTGGGAGGAAAAGAGCTTTAAAGATGTGGCTCGAAGATAGGACTTAGCCAGAGTTGGAGTAACTAGAAGGGTCCACCAAGGTTGGTCAAAGGTTTATCTTCTGATCGAAGAAGATTGACTGCTTCAGCCATCGAGGAGTAAAATTGAGCAAGGATTAACTTACTCAAGCATAAAGAAGAACCCTCATAAAGAAGGATAGCTAGATGGTGAAGAGATTTTGGAACATAAAGTGACTTAGTATAGAAAACGAAGGCACTAAGCCATAATGTGAGGAAAGCAACATGTTCCTGGTCAGAAACAATGTCAGTATCGAGGTGGTTATTTTTTATAAAGGCAATATAAGTAAGTTTTGGCCAATCTGGTTCTATAATTTCTTTGGGTTCTAGAGTGCTTGTGATTACTCGTCCAGTAGGTTTAAGACCCGTGATGGTAGCTAAGTTGAAAAAAGTGCGAGTTAGCATGCCATAAGGGACATGAAAAGAATTGGGGTTTTATTTGAAAAGAAAAAGGAACTGGATAACATGGGAACATGTGGGGGTGTGCTGATTAGTATGCAAAATGTTTGGTGAAAAAGGAAAGAGTGGCCAATTGAAAAAAAAATAGAATAAATATTTAAAAAATTTTAAAAAAAGAAAGAAAAAGTAAAGAAGAGAAAAAAGAGAAAGGGGAAAATAATATGTAAAAAGAATTTGCATTATATGACTTTGGGTTAAACTTCCATGCTTGTTATTCGAACTTATCCCCAATGTTCTTTTATTCTCTTTGGTATTTAACTTGTCATCTCCATATTATTCCTCTCCCTTACCTTGATCCCATTAAAACCTTGCATAATGTCCTCTTGATTTGTGTGTTCATATGTTTTGAGTAGTGGAGAAGTAGAAAATAAGCAAGCTTATGATAATGCAAATTTTCATGGGTTAAATTAAGTGAAACATGTAACGTCCTAATACCAATACCTTAGTATAATCTAAATATACCATAGTAAATAGTATTAGTCATGTCACTTCTAACGTAAGAACAACATTCTAGATTCATAATAACCTTACACGTTATTATAAAGAGCCATGAGAGAAAGAAAATATTATATATATATATACAACCTCAGCTTCAAAAGGGCATATTGTAATACATAAAACTTCATACAAACCAAAGCAAATATAACAATATACAAGCTTAGCTCAAAGCAAATAAAACTACTCTAGTCTATCTGCTTCTTTTTCTTCTCCATGAAAAAGTCTCGACATGGATTTATCATGGAAAACAACAACGGGTTGAGAATTCACAATTCTCAGTAAGATATACACATATATGACTTCATGATAACTCCATCTGCTTCGGTGAAAAAAAATTGTTTGATAACATCTAGAAAGGTGGCAAAAGCCAAAACTATTAATTTCTCTTCCCGAGGCAAAATGTTCAATTTTATTATATCTATGGTACAATTATCACACAATTAACCATTCATAATAAATAAATTGAAATCTTACTAAGTGACTTCAATACTCAAGAGGGGGTGAATTGAGTATATAAAAACTTTTCGCAAACACTTGAAAAATAATTTTCATTGAAGCTATTTCTCGAATGAAGTGAATGAATAGAGAAGATAGAGAACTTTACTCACAAAAATAAACAGGTCAAGATAGAAAGTAATCAAGCGAGCATATAAAATTAAAGCACAAGAAATGAAGGAGTTTGAGATAATAAAAAAAAACAAACACAGTATTTATCCTGGTTCAGCCACCAACCACTTGTGGCCTACGTCCGGTCCTCAAGTAATCATTCGAGATTTTTTCACTATAACTTCAAGCTTGAACAGGTGCCTGCTACCTTTACAAACCAGAGCACTCTTCACACCTAGCGATACCTCACCTTCGTGCTTGAGCCTTGACAGTCAGGGATACCTCACCTTTACAATTTCTTTGAGGGATACCTCACCTTCTTTTACAATGAATCAGAGTATAGAATAAAAGACACTTTCACAAGAGTAGATAATACAACTCGAAGCTCTTTAAGGATGTCTCAGAATTTGGCGAAAAAGAGCATAGGAAAATGATGAAATATGAATCATGAATCAAAGCATGAGAGAATTATTTCACATAGTTGGGTGTGTGTAAAAGATGACTCAACCATGTATTTATAGAGTTCTTAAGAAAATAGCCATTATGGGTATTGAATTCACATATTGAATGCAAAAATAGCTGTTTGTTTCTAAAATTAGAACCATGTTTATTCGAATAATCTATGTGTTATTCGAATAATACTTTAAATAGCTCACAAAGAAATTGATTCTGTAATGTGTTATTTGAATAACAACATGGTTATTTGAATAACCTATTTTAAAAGAGTTTCTGAAAAACGTATGGTTATTCAAATAAACCATTTGCACCAAAAAGGGTGCATAAGCTGGATTTAAGCTGTTATTAGAATAACACCATGTGTTATTCGAATAAACCTCGATAAAAAGGAAATCTGACCATTCTGACTTTGGTTATTTGAATAGAGAAAGCTTTATTCAAATAAACCTATTTAAAAATATTTTTAAACACTTTTTAAAACTTGTCAGTTGTTTCCATATTGTCCCAACAAACTTTTAAGCATTTAAAACCTATTTAAAAAATATATATTTTGAAGTCTTGAAAGCCATATGTGCTATTGAAAAACAAGTTTAAAGCTTTTTCAAATAAATGAGATATCCAAAAAGCTTCTTATATAAAGACTCTAAGTCCTAAAGCTATTCTTGCAGTTCTTAGACTTGGTCTTACCATCATCTTCATGTTTGTTATCATCAAAACAACTCTTCAATGTCAAATAGCCAATTATATTCTCCTCCTTTTTGATGATGACAAACTAACATTGAGAAAAGAATTAGTTCAAATAAATTGGAATTCACAAAGTCAAATTGAGAGACTTACTCCCTCTCTTTTTCGTAAGAGGTGATTTATATTAGAGATGTGTGCAGCTCCCCTTACTTTTGGAATCCCAAGTTCTATTTTAGTTTTACCTATCTTACCTGTCTTTTCTCAATTAATGAACTCATAAAAAAACTCAAGTTTTTTCTCCCCTTTTTGTCATGATAAAAAAGATGGGGCAAGAGAAAGCTAAAGCATAAGCAATTGATATTTAAAGCCAACATTTTACTTTTAATGAAGGCAATAAACTTATCATGAAAATACAGGCCCAAATATATTGAGATGCAATTTAGCAAAGCTAAGCAATTAAGCATGGAGGCAAAAAATCAATTTCATTCATCAAAATAATTAAAGTCGGCCAATTATATTTACATTTTCATAAAAAAAAATAGCCAGTACAAAACAAACAGAGATCCTAAGCCTAGGGATCCTAAAAGTATGCATCTGGTGGTAGAGGAGGGGAGTTAGGCGCTCTTCCAATCAGCAATGCTTGCAAGGCCACCTACTCGTGCTTTACACCTTCTATCCTATCAAATATAGCAGAAAAGGTGTTTTCCATATAGGATCTATTATCCAGCAAGGTTGCCATTATCTACTTCATTATGACTAGGCTAGCAGTAGCAGCAGCAAGCTCGCCTTCTTACTCATCTTCATCGTCTTCCACCTCATCCAGGTACACCCAGCCATCTTCACTTCTGACCATCTTCATCTTTTTTAATGTGAAAGAGTTAAAGACGTTGTAATGTAGCTTGGTTGCCTGCTCAATTTCCAAAATTTGAGGATATTTTTCAAGAAAAGCAGTGACGAGCAAGTCGTAAGGCAAATCAAATTTTTCCTTACCCTTTGCCTTCATCATATGCTTCATGATAAAGTTAGGTTAGTTGATCTAGTACCCTTTCTTCAAGATCCATAATATGAAGATGTCGTCCTCACTCAAGTAGGCATAGTTGCCTCCTCGAGGAGTCAGGATATGTGCATACACTTAGTGTAGGATCCTGTCTTGGCTCTTAAGCAGACCTCCCTTTACATCTCTTTGTGGTAATAGTAGGCCTAGTTTCAGAATATCTTCAATGACTTATGTTTTCTTATAATCCTTGACATGAGAACTGGTATCTTCTTCAATGTAGGAGCCAGTTACCGACAGATCAAACAGTCATAACCAATCTTGTGGAGTGATCACCATGTGTTGATCGTTGATTTTGGAGTGAAGGTCTTGACCACCAATCTTCAAGTTACAGTAGAACATCTTGACTAGATCAGGATAGATTATAGCCTTGTAAGTGCATAGCTTGAGCACTCCTTGATGATTCAGAAGGTCTAAAAAATTAAACCCACCTTCTGCTTTGAAGAACTCTAAATCTATGTGCTTTGGTTGCACAAGATTTCTTTCCCAAAAGTGAGTCCTGACTAAAGTGACCCAGATCTTCCACATTATAAAAGAGGTGACGTAAGTCCAAGGGGTTGTTAACTAGGGTTATTTTGGTTTGGGCACATTTTAGGTAGGAAGAGGAGACCATGGCTAAAGCTTGAAGGAATGGGTATGGTGTTTATGGAAGAAAAAGGTGAGAGAAAGTAGAAAAAATGGGAGGAAAGAGGAACACAAGATGCATTAATGGTGGAGGGCTAGTGGATTTGGTAGAGCATAGAGGCAACAATGGTTAAAAAGGGAGTTTGGCGTTTCAGGGTGAAGAGGGTGCGCACCATATAGAAAGGAGATGGAGAAGATGAAATAGAGAAACAGAGAGGTAGAGATGAGAAATGAGGGAGAAGATGCACGGTTTGCATATATAGAGCCCATGTTTATTCGAATAACACAAGGTGTTATTTGAATAAATGTGTGGCAACCCAAAAGTCTCAGCTTTCTACCAAGCGTTATTCAAATAACAGTGTTATTATTTGAATAACAAAGCACTTAGACTTGGCTTACTGCCAAGCTTTATTCGAATAACCATCTGGTTATTCGAATAAAACTAGAAAGGATCAGAATTTAAACACCTCTGTCAAGTGTTATTCAAATAAGGATTACCTTATTCGAATAAAACATTTAAGAACACAAATACTGGAGCTACTAGAACATATTTATTCAAATAAGCAAAGCTCTATTTGAATAAAATTATCAGGAAAACACCAGTAAACACGTTTAAAGTTACAGTTCGAGAAGAGGAATCTTACCCAATGATGGAGTACCTGCAAAACAAATTTTGGGATACCTCCGACGCTCAAGTCAGTAATAATTTAAGAGTAATAAATCAATGATAAAGCAACAAATACAAATGTTCAATTATATACAAGATTAATCAATTATGCCTAATTCTCTTCTAATGTAGAAGAATGCTTCTTTTGCTCATAGTTTAGTGAAGATATCTGCATGTTGTTTAGATGTTTCAATAAATTCAAGTATGCAATCTCCTTTTTGTACATGGTCTCTAATGGAGTGGTGCCTTATTTCTATGTGCTTTGTTCTAGAGTACAAAATAGGATTTTTAGACAAATTGATTGCATTAGTATTATCACATCTTATAGGGATGTGATCAAGCTGGAGTTCATAGTCTAGAAGTTGCTGCTTCATCCAAAGAATTTATGCACAACAACTTCTAACTACAACATATTCAGCTTTAACTGTAGACAATGCCACACTATTTTGCTTCTTACTATGCCAAGAAACTAAAAAGCTTCCAAGGAAGTGGCATGTCCTACTAGTACTTTTCCTATCCATTTTTCATTAAGCAAAATCAAAATCGGAATAACCAATTACGCTATATGAAGCACCCTTGGAGTACCACAAACCCATTTGTGAAGTACTTACTAGGTATTTCATGATTCTTTTTACATCACATAGGTGTGATTCTTTAGTATTAGCTTGATATCTAGCACACATGGATACACTAAACATTATATATGGTCTATTAGCAGTAAGATAAAGGAGAGATCTAATAATCATACCTCTATATTTAGTAATTTCTACAGGTTTACCTCATTCATCTTTGTGCAAATAACAAGAAGTGCCCATTGGTGTAGCCATGTGTTTTGTATTTTTCATTCCAAATTTTTTTAGAAACTCCTTGTAATATTTGGCTTGACTTATGAAGGTCCCTTCCTTAGTTTGCTTGATTTGGAGTCCAAGGAAGAAATTGAGTTCTCCCATCATTGATATTTCAAACTCATTTCACATGGTATTAGCAAATTCCTTACAAAGGGACTTATTAGTAGCACCAAAAATTATTTCATCAACATAAACTTGTACAAGGAGAATATCATGCTTTTTATGTTTAATGAAAAGTGTTGTGTCAACCTTTCCTCTAGAAAAACTTTTTTCTATCAAGAACTTGCTCAACCTTTTATACCGAGCTCTAAGAGCTTGTTTTAAGTCACACGAGACTTTTTTCAATTTAAAAACATGGTTGGGCAATTCATGACTTTCAAAATTAGGAGGTTGTTTCACATACACTTCTTCTTGTATAAAACCATTTTTAAAAAAATATTTTTAACATCCATTTGATAAAGTTTAAAATCCATGATACATGTAAATGCAAGAAGCATTCTAATGGCCTCTAATCTAGCTACAGATGCATACGTTTCTTCATAATTTATTCCTTCTTGATTATAGCCTTTTGCAACCAACCTAGCTTTATTTCTTGTTATTAGGATAGTTTCATCAAGTTTGTTTCTAAAGACCTATTTGGTGCCAATTATAAGATGATCATTGGGCCTTAGAACTGATTCTCAAACTTGATTTCTTTCAAATTGATTTAGTTGCTCTTGCATAACCAAGATCCAATGTTCATCATCAAAGGCTTCATTTAGGTCTTTAGGCTCAATTTTTGAAATGAAAGCCATATGGTTACATGTATTTCTAAGAGAATTTCTAGTAAGGGTATCTTGAAGTAAGGGCTGCTTGAAGTACTTGAATAGATGTAAAATTTTTGCTATAAGGGCTGCTTGAAGTACTTGAATAGATGTAAAATTTTTGCTGATTTATGGGATTATATCCTAAACTGGCCTTTTGAAAAACAACCTTTTGTTTTCCTAGCAAAATATTTAAATTGTCTCTTCTAAAAGTAAATTTAGAAATGGTATTTTTAAAATCTTCATTTTCTTTTTCAAAAGTTTTACAAGATGAGCAAGATGAAAATGTAGATGCATGTGAAGAGTAATTTATGTAAGAAGAGTTAGCATCAATTAGTCTTAAAGTTTCATTTTCAATTTTGAGTTCTTTAGTCTCTTTGTTTAAAACAATGGTTTCATTTTTCAAAGATGAAATTGTTTTCTTTGATGTAGAAACTATTTTTGTAAGCCTTAGAGATTCATCATGCAATTCTTCAAAAGTATCTTGTAATTCATTCTTAAAAGCATCTTATAATTCACTATAGGAATGAGATAAGTCAAGGTTAGAAATTACCTCCATGTCACTTTCTTCTTCTTATTCTTCTCTTCTGGCCATAAGACATAAATAGGTTTGTTCACTGTCTAAGCTATCTATAGAGTCCATGTCATTGTCATCCCATACTATGTAGGTTCTTCTTACTTTTCTTTCCTTGGAGGGTTTTTTTTCAAATTTCTCCATCTTTTTTAGGTAAATTAGACATTTCATCTTTATGTGCCCCAGTTTTTCACACTCGTAGCAAGTTGGAGTTGATAAAATTCCTTCCCTTTTGTAATAATTTTTTTTTAGGGAAAGGTGGTCTTCTTTGAATTCCTTTTTTCTTGTGGAATTTTTCAAATCTTCTTACAAGGAGACTAAGATTTTCTTTATTTAGCTCAAGGTTCTTTGTGCCTTCTCCATCCTCTTCATCATAATCAATTGTAGAAGTGGCTTTAAGTGTGATTGTGATTCCCTTTTTCTTTTTATTGTGCTCCTCACTTTGATTAAGTCTATTCAGCTTCAATCCATGTTCTTGAAGTTTTCCAAAGAGGGTAGCTAGTGTCATTGTTGAAAGGTTTCTTGATTCTACAATAGCTGTCACTTTGGGTTACCAGTTCCTGTTCAAACATCTCAAAACCTTGTTAATAAGATCTTCATTGAAAAAGATCTTTCCCATTGAAGCAAGATGATTTATAATATGAGTGAACCTCTTTTGCATTTCTTGAATGTTTTCTCCTTAATTCATTCTAAAAAGTTCATATTCGTGACTAAGGGTATCTATCCTTGATCTTTTCACCTCACTATACCCTTATGGGTAACTTGTAAAGTGTCTCACATTTCTTAGGCAGTCTTGCAATTTGAAATCCTAAAGAATTCATCATACCACAAGGTTATGGTAATGATGTTCTTAGCTCTCAAATTATGTTGGACCATTTTCTTGTCCTCATCTGTCCATTCACTTCTTGGTGTATTGATTCTTACACCATCAACAATTTTTGTGGGAATAAAAAGGTAATTTTTAATGACATCCCACACATCAAGATCAATAGTTTCAATAAAAATTTCCATACATTCTTTCCAATAAGCATACTCATCCTCATTGAAAAAAGGTGGTCTGTTTATAGAAGATCCTTCTGATGAAAAATCATTTGAAGAAGCCATTTTCTCTTGAAATTGCTAAGATCTTTACACAAGAGTCTAACTCTGATACCACTTGTTACCAAGTGGCTTCAGTACTAAAGAGGGGGTGAATTTAATATTAAAAACTTTTCACAAACATTTGAAACATAATTTTCTTTAAAGTTATTTCTCAAATGAAGTGAATGAATAGAGAAGATAGAGAACTTTACTCACAAAAATTAACAGGCCAAGATAGTAAGTAATCAAGCAAGTATATAAAATTAAAGCACAAGAAATGAAGGAGTTTGAGATAAGAAAAACAAAGACAGTATTTATCTTAGTTCAGCCACCAATCACTTGTGGCCTACGTCCAGTTCTCAAGTAATCACCCAAGATTTTTCCACTATAACTTCAAACTTGAATAGGTGTCTGCTACCTTTACAAACTAGAGCACTCTTCACATCTTCGAATACCTAACCCTTACAATTTCTTTGAGGGATACCTCACCCTCTTTTACAATGAATCATAGTATAGAATAAAAGACACTCTCATAAGAGTAGATAATACAACTCGAAGCTCTATGAAGCTCTTTAAAGATATCTCAAAATTTGGCAAAAAAGAGCACATGAAAATGATAAAATATGAATCATGAATCAAAGTATGAAAGAATTATTTCAGATGGTTGGGTGTGTGTAAAAGATGACCCAAAACCATGTATTTATAGAATTCTTAAGAAAATAATTGTTGTGGGTATTGAATTCATATATTGAATGCGAAAATAGTCGTTTGTTTCTAAAATTGGAACTGTGTTTATTCGAATAACCTATATGTTATTCAAATAACAGTTTAAATAACCACAAAGAAATCAGTTCTATAATATGTTATTTGAATAACAACATGGTTATGTTACCAAGTGGCCTCAATACTCAAGAGGAGGGTGAATTGAGTATGTAAAACAAGTTCGTAAATCTTTCGTAAATCGTTTGATAAACAATTTTTGTTGAAGTTATTTGATGATTAGAGATGATTGGATATATGAGATAAACACTTTTACTTATAAATACAATAATCAAAGAGAACAATATTCAAGCAATTCAATAAAACAGTACTCAATGTAAAGAGAAGGGTTTAGAGAAAACAAACACGATGATTTATCCTAGTTCGATCACCAATCCACTTGTAATCTACATCTAGTCCTCAAGCAACCGCTAGAGATTTTCCACTATTTCTTCAAGCTTCAATAGGTGCTTGACAACCTTTACAACTTTGAGCACTCAACACTTTAGGATACCTCACCCTTATGCTTGAGCCTCTATTTCCAAGGGATACCTCACCCTTACAATTCTTGAGGGATACCTCACCCTCTCTAAGCAGATTGTATAAGATTTAGATGGAAAAAACTCTCTCTAGAGCAGGTAATACAAATTGAAGAGCTATAATATTTGGGATTCACACAAGTTCAAGCTTAAAACAAAGGATTTTGTGAAATGATGAGAAAAACTTGTTCTAATTCTCAGTAGTGATTTTTCAGATTGATAGTTTCTATTTTTCTAACCTTCCATTAAAGCTCAACATCTAAATTTATAGTTAAAGGCTATTTAGTGCCGTTGGAGGTAGATGTGAGCAATTAATGCTCATTAATATAGCCGTTACGAGCTTCTCTTTATTATTCCAGAATACATACTAACCAGTTAGCAATGTGTCCTAATCGGTTAGGACAACACAAAGAAGGTTTCTGGGAAAGCTGCTAACCGATTAGAGCTCCAGGCTAATCGGTTAGGGCACAATCAAAATGGTTTTTGAGACAAAGAATAACCGGTTAGGTCTCCCACCTAATCGGTTAGGACAAAATAAGAATGGTTTCTGAGTTAGAGAATAACCGGTTAGGTCTCTCACCTACTCGGTTAGGACAAAATAAAAATGGTTTCTGAGTTAGAGAAAAACCGGTTAGGTCTCTCACCTAATCAGTTAGGACAAAAACATTTTGGCTTTTGAGAGTGAAAATAACTAGTTAGGTTTCTCACCTAATCGGTTAGGACAGTTTCAAGAATAAAGAAAATGGTTCTGTTTTGTTAAATAACCGATTAGCCACTTTGCCTAATCGGTTAGGCATTTGAGAAATAATGAGGCAAAGCCTCTGTTTGAACAAACTAACTGATTAGGAGTTGGTCCTAATCGGTTAGGGGCCTTAGAATTTCAGCTCCTAACAGGACAGATATCAGTTTTGTGTTTATTAAAAAACTGGTAAGTTCCTAAAAAGGCTTATTTCAATCTTGACTCATACAAGGAGATTTACTTTGAAAAAGGATATAAGATTTTAGAGAGGTGTTGCAAAAACCTTTTGATCCTAACTTAAAAAATCATTTTGCAAATTCATTTTAAGGAAGCCATTTGAGCTTGAGGTGAATCCTTAATATACCTTTACACAAGATCTATGACCTACATGCTAATCTTGAGTTCCTTGTGACTTGATCGTTGTGTTCCCATTGCTTTCTTGTTTGTCAACATCAAAACCATTTGTATCTAGTCAATGTCAATCATATTCTCCTCCTTTTTGATGATGACAAATAATTATTGAGAAAAAGATTAGTTCAAATGATAATTGGAATTCATAATAGGATTTGGAGGCTTACTTCCCCTCTTTTGTTCAAGAGGTGCTTGAATCAGAGATGCACAACTCCCCATTTGTTTTGGAATTCCAAGACCATTAACAGACAACACATAACTCAAACAGATAACACATAACATAATATATACAATTTTTGTTTTCAATAAAAAAACCCCTATCCTTCTCCCCCTTTTGTCATGATAAAAAAAAGTCAGTAAACCATTTAGACACAGATAAGTTATACGAGACCAAGCATTCAAAACATAATGAAATATGTTCAAGATTCAAATTATGGGTCAAAGATAACTGTTAAGACTAAACATAATTTTCAGAAACTCATAATCAGTCATGCCAAATAAGTCTACCAAAAATATCCAAAATATTATAACCAAGCATAGTCAAAATAGAGCTCAGAAGCAATTAGTTCAGAAATACAACTATGATAGATAGTCCGTGCCTAAGCCCTAGGGTCTTCGGGTGTTGGGAAGTGACGCTCGAGCCTGTCCAAGTGGTCCTCCATAGCACTTAACTGATCAAAGATTACTGAGTTGCTATGTTCTTAGTAGGTTCGCAGATCTGCGATGGCTGCAAGAATGTGGGCTTCACTTGTGGTTTCGGAGACGCTACTCATTTCTAGTGCTTTTTCCATAGGGACATCAGTCAAATCAGCGGGAATTTCTTCTGGTGGTGCTCCTGCCATACGTGCAGGACCATAAGTCCATTCGCCATTGACGTTCTTCATGTGCATTCTATTAAGAGAGGTAAGTCCAAACTTATGAGGACCTACAGTGTTTACAATGCCATCATCCAATAAGGGAACCTTATAGTGGTCAAGGATTCGAGCAATCAAAAGGGTATACGGAAGATCCATAACTGCCTTATTTTTAGCTTTCATCATATTATGTATAATGCAAAAAGGCCAGTTGATCTTTGTGCGTTCCTTGAGAAGCCACATCAGGAAGATGTCTTCCTCTTCAACCAGGGCATAGTTACTTGCCCTTGGTGCGAGGATATGAGTGACAATGAAATGAAGAAGATGGTCATATAGCTTCAGAAGGCCGGTAGTAAAAGTTCCATTTGGCATTTGAACACCAGGCTGAAGCATGTCTATGATGGCTTGATCTCTCTTATAATTTTCCCATGAGCCATGTTTTTCTATTTTGAGCTTTTCTCCTGAGTGAGGAAGACCAAACAAAGGAACCCACTCACTGGGATTCATAATAATCTTGTGCTTTTTGATTTCAGAAATCAAATTTTCGCCCTTAATAGATAAATTGTAGAAGAAGACTTTAGTAGGTTCAAGATAGAAATACCCTGGATTGGTGGTGACGAGAGTTCTCAACCCATGGAATTCAAGCAGCTCTGTAAGAGAAGTGAATCTTTCTTGGAAGAAAAACTCCCAGTCCATCCATTTAGGTGAAATGATGCGTCTTGCATGAAATTCTAACTGATATGTCTTCATTTGAGCAGGGTCAGTGAAATATCTTTCGAGATTCGAAGCTACTGAAAAATCTGGGTCAGTGTCAGTAGGAGGTGTTTCCTTTGGGACATTGGGATTTTTGGTGCGTGACCTTTTGGGGAAGGAAGAGCTACTGGCAATGGTGGGGAATGGAGGCTTAGGGCACGGTGGAAGGGAGAGAGAGTATGAGGGAGATGAAAATTTTGGAAGAAAAATAGAATTTTAATCTGAGAAAGATGATGGAAAGTGATGGATAGTAAGAGAAATGGGATTTGAAGGCTGAATTTGTGGTGGTTTTATGGTGAGGGATGAATGTGAGGGAGTAGGTATGAGAGGGCTTGAGAGGATGAAGATGATAATGGGGGTGAGGGTGCGTGAATGGAGAGAGCTATGCTGCTGGGGGTGTTTAAGTGGGGTGTTCTAACTGGTTAGGCAAAGTGGGTAACCGGTTAGGTGCCTTGTGCTAACCGGTTATACAATCCAATTGGGATGTCACGGTTTGTGCTAACCGGTTAGGAAAAATCAACTAACCGGTTATTTTACTTGACAAAGAGCATGAAATAGCTTCCCAACATAACCGGTTAGAGGCCAAGCCTAACTGATTATTTTGTCTTGACATAGAGCATGAAATAGCTTCCCAACACAGGGTAACCGGTTAGAGGCCAAGCCTAACCGATTATTTTGTCTTGACAGAGAGCCCCTCAAGGTTCCAAACACTTCCAGAGGCCAAACGAAATAATATTTTCTTCTTTTACTTGATCATTTCACTGATAGAACTAGAACAATTTCATGGGAATAATCCTTAAGCATACGAGTTCAAGTCTTCTTGAAGTTCATTTTTGGCTTGACTTCATTTTCATTTAAAAAAAATCATCCCAATAATAGATTAAGTAAGAGGAACTTCAGAGATCATTTTTCACAGTAGGAACTTGAGTTTTAAGATTGGGGGACTTAACCATGGACTGAGCTCCTCCAAAACAAAATAAGGGGACACTCCGACACTCAAGTTAGTATTGGATTTAAAAGAGATTAACTTATAAAATTACACAGCGAAACAATGATATTATGCAGTAGAGGAGCAAAATAGGTATCATAGAAAATAAGTTATGCAGCAAGTAATCAACTTATGCATGATTGATCCAATATTCCGAGTTCATTTCTTATATAGAAGAATGCTTCTTTTGCTAAGGGCTTAGTGAAAATGTCAGCTAGTTGCTTAGTGGTTTCCACAAATTCAAGTATGCAATCACCCTTTTGAACATGATCTCTTGTGAAATGATGTCTTATTTCGATGTGTTTAGTCCTAGAGTGCAAAATGGGATTTTTGGATAAATTGATTACACTAGTATTATCACATCTTATGGGAATGTGATCAAGCTCAAGACCATAGTCCAAGAGTTGTTGCTTCATCCAAAGGATTTGAGCACAGCAACTTCCAGCTACAACATATTCAGCTTCAGCTGTAGACAATGCCACACTATTTTGTTTCTTGCTATGCCAAGAAACTAGTGAGCTTCCAAGCAAGTGGCATGTCCCACTAGTGCTCTTCCTATCCATTTTGCATCCAGTAAAATCAGAATCAGAATTCCCAATAAGGCTACATAAGGCACCCTTAGGGTACCACAAACCCATTTGTGATATGCCTATTAGATATTTCATTATTTTTTTAACTGCACTTAGGTGTGATTCTTTAGGATTAGCTTGATATCTAGCACACATGCATACACTAAACATTATATCAGGTCTACTTGCAGTGAGATAAAGGAGTGAGCCAATCATACCTATATATTTAGTAATTTCTACCGATTTACCACCTTCATCCTTGTCCAAATAGTAAGAGGTGCCCATAGGAGTAGTCATGTGCTTGGCATTGTCCATTCCAAACTTCTTGAGCAGCTCCTTACAATACTTGGATTGCTTTATGAAAGTTCCTTCTCTTGTTTGCTTGATTTGGAGACCAAGGAAGAAGTTGAGCTCACCCATCATGGACATCTCAAACTCACTTTGCATAATATTTAAAAATTATTTACATAGAGAGTTGTTAGTAGCCCCAAATATGATGTCATCAACATAGATTTGAACTAGAAGTATGTCATGCATTTTATGTTTTATGAAAAGGGTAGTATCAACTTTGCCTCTAGAAAAACCTTTTTCCAAAAGGAATTTGCTCAACCTTTCATACCAAGCTCTAGGAGCTTGTTTCAAGCTATACAAGGCCTTTTTCAGTTTAAAAACATGGTTGGGCAATTCAAAATCTTCAAAACTAGGAGGTTATTCCATATACACCTCTTCTTGTATAAAACCATTTAAAAAGGCACTTTTGACATCCATTTGATAAAGTTTGAAATCCATAATGCAAGCATATGCAAGTAACATTCTAATAGTCTCTAATCTAGCTACGGGAGCATAAGTTTCTTCATAATCTATGCCTTCTTCTTGATTATAGCCCTTAGCTACAAGCCTAGCTTTGTTTCTTATTATTAGGCCCGTTTCATCAAGTTTGTTCCTAAAGACCCATTTGGTGCCAATTATGGGATGATCATTGGGCCTTGGAACTAATTCCTAAACTTGATTTCTCTCAAATTGATTTAGTTCTTCTTACATGGCCAAGATCCAATGTTCATCATTAATGGTCTCATTTATGTCTTTAGGTTTAACTTGAGAGACAAAAGCTAAATGATTACATGCATCTCTAAGTGAGTTTCGAGTGATTACCCATTTTGATACATTACCTATCACCTTGTCGAGAGGGTGATATCTTGATGTCCTCTATTCCCTGGGTAGGTCCATGATTTCTGAATCTTTTTGCCATGAGTGATCAAGGAGTCTCTCTTCTTGCTTCTTGGACTCTTTTTCTTGATTTTCCAAGTGCGTTTTTGCCAAGATTTCTGCAATATCATCAACAAGCTCCTTTCTCGGCACATTTGGGTTAGTTTCATCAAATGCAACATGTATAGACTCTTCTATGGTCATAGTTCATTTGTTATAGACTCTAAAGGCCTTATTATGTTTAGAATAGCCAATGAATATTCTTTCATCAGATTTTGCATCAAACTTCCCCAAGTTATCCTTTCCATTATTTAAAACAAAACATTTACATCCAAAGACATGAAAATGTGACACATTTGGCTTCCTTCCTTTGTATAACTCATATGGGATTTTCTTTAAAATTGGCCTTATTAGGGCTCTATTCATAACATAACAAGCGGTGTTAACCGCATCCGCCCAAAAATACTTAGGAAGGTTGGCCTCATTGAGCATAATTCTTGCCATTTCCTCTAAAGATCGATTTTTCCTTTCTACAACACCATTTTGTTGTGGTGTTCTACGGGTAGAAAAATTATGCTCAATGCCATGTTCATCACAAAAAGTCTCAAATTCATGGTTTTCAAATTCACCACCATGGTCACTTCTTATGGATACAATACAAAAACCTTTTTCATTTTGGATAATTTTGGCAAGCTTTTTAAATGATTGAAAAGCATCATTTTTGTGGGCCAAGAATAATGTCCATGTAAACCTAGAAAAATCATCCACAATCACTAATGTATAGTAATTCCTACCAAAGCTCATAGTTCTAGAGGGACCAAAAAGATCCATGTGCAAAAGTTGTAAAGGTCTAGAAGTTGAAACCATGTTTTTAGCTTTAAAAGAGACCTTTACTTGTTTTTCCTTTTGACATGCATCACAAAGTTTGTCTTTTTCAAATTTGAGCTTTGGAAGACCAATTACTAGTTCTCTAGAAACCAATTTGTTTAAGTGATCCATGTGAATGTGGGCAATTCTTCTATGCCATAACCATGAATCATTTTCTTTACTCATAAATCATTTAGCATCATTTGAGGAGATATCATCGAGACTAATCATATATATATTATTGATCCTATGACCAACAAACTTAACTTGCTTATCATCCTTTCCCTCAATTATGCAACAAGAGGAATCAAATATAACTCTATTACCTTTATCACATAATTGACTAATGCTAAGCAAATTATGTTTAAGTCCTTCAACAAGCAAAACATTATCAATAGATGATGAAGGGATCTTACTAACTTTGCCAATTCCAAGAATCTTCCCTTTGTTGTTATCACTATATGTGACATGACCATGTTTCTTGTGGGTAAGGGAAGAGAACTTGGAGCATATACTGGTCATGTGCTTGGAGCAACCACTATCAAGATATCCACTTGAACTCTTGGTCTTCAAGCACACCTACAACGCACATTCAAATTTTAACCTTTGGTACCCAAATTATTTTGGATCCTTGTGTGTTAGAATTAGGCATGGTGCCTTTAGGAACCCAAACTCTTTCGATTCCAACCTTGGTGTTAATGTTCTTTCTAACATTGCAAGTGGATGCACTATGCCCTTTCTTACCACAATGAAAGCATTTGATAAAGGGGCTACTTGAGATTTTTGAGGAAACAAAGAAATTCTTATAAGACTTTTGATGGTTATTTGGATTATATCCCAAACCGACTTTTTGAAAAACACATTTTTTATTTTCCTAACAACACATTCAAGTTGTCTCTTCCAAAAGTGAATTTTACAAGAGTTTTGTTCAAATCTTCAATTTCTTTTTCAAACGCTTTGTATGATGAACAAGGTAATGATATGGATGTATTATCATGTGAGAAACAAGTCATGCATAATGAATTAGCATCAATGAGTCCTAAGGTTTCATTTTTAATTTTAAGCTCATTTATCTCCTTGGTTAAAACAAAAACTTTGTTTGCCAATAAGGAGATTGTTTTATTGGAAGACAAAACCATTTTTGTGAGCCTCAAAGATTCATCATGCAATTCTTGAAAGACATCTTGCAATTCATCATAAGAAGGTGGAGGTTCTAGGTTAGAAAAGGTTACCTCGGTGTCGCTCTCTCCACTTTCTTCTCCTTGAGCCATGAGACAAATATGGGCTTCTTCATTCTCCGAACTATCAGAAGAACTTAAGTCATTGTCCTCCCATGATATGTATGCTCTCCTTCCTTTCTTCTCTTTGGAAGGCCTTCTCTCAAACTTCTCCGTCTTCTTGAGATACATAGGACACTCCATTTTCATGTGCCCCGATTTTTCACATTCATAGCATTTTGGAGGAGTGGAGGATCCTTCTCCCTTATGATACACTTTCTTTTGAGGAAAGGGTGGTCTTCTTTGAAATTCCTTTTTCTTTAGGAATCTTCCAAACTTTCTCACAAGGAGAATAAGATTCTCCTCACTTAGCTCAACATTTTTAGCATCCTCTTCACCATCTTCATCATCATCTTCAATTATAGAAGAGGTGGCTTTGAGTATAATTCCCTTCTTCTTTTTATCATGCTTTTCATTTTGATTGAGCCTATTTAGTTCCAGCTCATGTTCTTGAAGCTTTCCGAATAAAGTGGCTAGAGACATAGTTGATAAATCTCTTGATTCCGCAATAGCCGTTACTTTGGGTTGCCAATTCCTGCTTAAGCATCTCAAGACTTTATTAATAAGATCTTCATTAAGAAATGTCTTTCCTAATGAGATAAGATGATTAATAATATGAGTAAATCTCTTTTGCATATCTTGAATACTCTCACGTTGGTTCATTCTAAACAATTTGTATTCATGAGTAAGAGTGTTTATTCGAGATCGCTTAACCTCACTAGTACCTTCATGAGTTACTTGTAAGGTATCACACATTTCTTTTGCGGTCTTGCAATTTGACACCCTAAAGAATTCATCATACCCTAAGGATGTGGTGATGATGTTCTTGGCTTTCAAATTATATTGAACTTTTTTTTTATCATCATCGGTCCATTTATTTCTAGGTGTATTAATTTTCACACCATCTTTAGTTTGAATAGGAATAAAAGCACCATTTTCAACGGCATCCCACACATCTAAGTCAACAGCTTCAATGAAAATTTTCATCATTTCTTTCCAATAGGCATAACCATCCCCATTGAAATAAGGAGGTCTGTTTATAGAAGAACCTTCATTTGAAAAACCATTTGAAGCCATCACTTCTCTTGAAGCTGCTAAGCTCTTTATACAAGAGTCTAGCTCTGATACCACTTGTTACCAAGTGGCCTCAATACTCAAGAGGGGGAGTGAATTGAGTATGTTAAACAAGTTTATAAATTTTTCACAAATCATTTGATAAACAATTTTTGTTGAAACTATTTGATGATTAGAGATGATTGGATATATGAGATAAACACTTTTACTTATAAATGCAATAATCAAAGAGAACAATATTCAAGCAATTCAATAAAACAGTGCTCAATGTAAAGAGAAGGGTTTAGAGAAAACAAACACGATGATTTATCCTATTTCGATCACCAATCCACTTGTGATCTACGTCCAGTCCTCAAGCAACCGCTAGAGATTTTCCACTATTTCTTCAAGTTTCAATAGGTGCTTGACAACCTTTACAACTTTGAGCACTCAACACTTTGGGATACCTCACCCTTATGCTTGAGCCTCTATTTCCAAGGGATACCTCACCCTTACAATTCTTGAGGAATACCTCACCCTCTCTAAGCAGATTGTATAAGATTTAGATGGAAGAAACTCTCTCTAGAGCAGGTAATACAAATTGAAGAGCTATAGTATTTGGGATTCACACAAGTTCAAGATTAAAATAGAGGATTTTGTGAAATGATGAGAAAAACTTGTTCTAATGCTCAGTAGTGATTTTTCAGATTGATAGTTTCTGTTTTTCTAACCCTCCATTAAAGCTCAACATCCAAATTTATAGTTAAGGGCTATTTAGTGCCGTTGGAGGTAGATGTGAGCAATTAATGCTCATTAATATAGCCGTTATGAGCTTCTCTTTATTATTCCAGAATACAGACTAACCAGTTAATAATGTGTCCTAATCGGTTAGGACAACACAAAGAAGGTTTCCGGGAAAGCTGCTAACCGATTAGAGCTCTAGGCTAATCGGTTAGGACAAAATAAGAATGGTTTCTGAGTTAGAGAATAACCGGTTAGGTCTCTCACCTAATCGGTTAGGACAAAATAAGAATGGTTTCTGAGTTAGAAAATAACTGGTTAGGTCTCTCACCTAATCGGTTAGGACAAAAATATTTTGGCTTCTAAGAGTGAAAATAACTGGTTAGGTTTCTCATCTAATCGGTTAGGACAGTTTCAAGAATAAAGAAAATGGTTCTGTTTCGTTAAATAACTGATTAGTCACTTTGCCTAATTGGTTAGGCATTTGAGAAATAACGAGGCAAAGCCTCTGTTTGAACAAACTAATCGATTAGGAGCTAGTCCTAATCGGTTAGGGGCCTTAGAATTTTGGCTCCTAACAGGACAGATAGTAGTTTTGTGTTTATTAAAAAACTGGTAAATTCCTAAAATGGCTTATTTCAATCTTGGCTCATACAAGGAGATTTACTTTGAAAAAATGATATAAGATTTTAGAGAGGTGTTGCAAAAACCTTTTGATCCTAACTTAAAAAACCATTTTGCAAATTCATTTTAAGGAAGCCATTTGAGCTTGAGGTGAATCTTTAATATACCTTTACACAAGATCTATGACCTACATGCTAATCTTGAGTTCCTTGTGACTTGATCGTTGTGTTCCCATTGCTTTCTTGTTTGTCGACATCAAAACCATTTGTATCTAATCAATGTCAATCACAGGTTATTCGAATAACCCCTTTTAAAAGAGTTTCTAAAAAACATTATTTATTTGAATACCATATGGTTATTTGAATAAACCATTTAAACCAAAAAAGGGCGCATAAGATGGATTTAAGCTATTATTCGAATAACACCCTATGTTATTTGAATAAACCTTGATAAAAAGGAAATCTGGATATTCTAACTTTGGTTATTCGAATAGAGAAAGCTTTATTCAAATAAACCTGTTTAAAAACATTTTTAAACACTTTTTAAAACTTGTCAGTTGTTTCCAAATTGTCTTAACAAAATTTTAAGCATTTAAAAACTATTTCTAAAAAATCATTTTGAAGTCTTAAAAGCCATGTGTGCTATTGAAAAACAAGTTTAGATCTTTTTGAAATAAATGAGATATCCAGAAGGCTTCTTACATAAAGACTCTAAGTCCTAAAGCTATTCTTGGAGTTCTTGGACTTAGTCTTACCATCATCTTCATGTTTGTTATTATCAAAATAACTATTCAATGTCAAATAGCCAATTACATGAACAATAATAGATTAAGATTGTAACCAGTAATTGAGTCACTACTCAACATCACATGAACGTTAACATACTTTCTCTACGCAACATTCGTAAAGCAATCCGTAATCTATTTCCTTAACTTTTTAAAATAAAATAATTGCCCATACAATTGTTATTGAAATGCAAGTGCTTGTGCATGTTCAAGTCTAAGATATGCCCTATGGTAATGATTACGAAATGTAAATGTGTTATAATAGTGTTTATGCAATGTCATGTGTAACACCCCAAATTTCCTATATCTTAAACAAGATTTTGACAACAATTTAATTTTTTACTGTAAATTTTGAGCTGTAAAATTATTTTGAATATCCCATCAGCGTATTTAATCGTTTTGAGTGATTTACTCCGTGTCAGGAAAATGATAATTTTCGGGCCGAGGAAAATCTTTCTGTATTTATTTCTCTTGATTGTTAATTATTTTTAACAATCTGACTTGATTTTCATACGTTTTCTAATTTTTATGATTTTATGTGTGATTTTGAATTTCTTTCTATTTGTGGGCCCCACGAGGGGTATGTGGGCCCAGGTGGCCATACGTGGGCCAAGGTGGGTCCCGCAAAGTGAAAAAATTTTCTACGTATAGAAAAATTTGTACTTGTTTAGACGAGACAGGGATCTTACTAAACCCGAATCAAAACAGTTTTAGAAATTTTGTTTTGTCTTGTATCGTATTTATTTATCGAAAGATAAAAATACAAGAAAATATATTCTTTCGTGGATTTTTAGTAGATAACAATAGAAATTATATTGTTAAGTCAACATTAGTGGTTTAGATATCCACCATTAATTTAATTAATAGTTAAGAAATAAATTTAATAAAGAAGTATAAGATAATCATCATTAATTTAATTAATGGTGTTAGAATAAAATTAGGCAAGCTTCAATATCAATCGTAGATTTAATCAATGGTGTAAAATTGATGATATAAGGTGAGCGTTTACAACCATTAGATTTAGACTAAATCAAAGGTGGAGATTTAGTCTTAAAAAGTGAAGAAGACCATTTATGACCATTGGATGAAGAATTAATTAAGGGTGGAGATTTGGTCTTAAAAAGTAGCAAAGACTAATTATGACCATTGGATTAAAAGTAAGAAGAAGCAATCTTGACCCTTAATTTTTGGAAATACATCTTATGGTTAGAATTTCAAGTAGGAAGATCTAATGGCCTAGATTTAGTCTTCTAAAAAAAATAAAAAAAAATCTACCTAAAATCCTAACCATTGATTACCATTGAATTAATCAATGGCTAGGAATGCTTCACATAATTGCATGAAAAACAAATGACCATATTATTGCATATAGCAAGGAGGGGGACGGTTTTGGCTTGTTAGGAGACAAAGAAAAAGTTTTGATGACTAATAATAGTTACTTTATGTCATTGTTGCTTTATGTCATTGTTAAAAAGTCTTGATCAATTATGTACTACATTGAATTATTTGCACACTTAGAATGCATGGAGGAAAGGCTACGGTGGTGGATATAGAAAAAAAAAGTTTGATGACTATATTATTTCTATTATTGATTTCCTTTATCTTCTCCAAAACACAATAACTCCTTAAACTATTTAAGTCTAATTTAATTAATCTAATGGCCTAATTAACAAGTTAAGTAAACTAAATTAAATAATCTAATTCTTAATTAAATATCCTAATTTTAATTAGAGATTATAATATATGAAATAATATGTCTAATTAATTAGTTATATAATTAGAAAATTAGTTAAGATTGATTAGTAATGCTTCAAATAATGCATGAAAAGATGACAAACTTCATGCATGCATGATTAGGAGGGGGCGGTTTTGGAAGCAAGGAAGAAGGGAAGACATGTTGGAGTAGCCTTTTTAGGCCAAGGAAAAAAAAAGTTGACCAAGTGGAGATTCCATGTGCAATTAATTAGTCATATTTTGAATCAATTATGCCAAATAATTCCCTATCTCTCCATTCTCTCACTCTCACAGCAGCAGCCCCTCTTTGTGCACTCTCAATATTCATTTCAACATTTCTCCAAAATCTAAGTCTTCATTTTCTCTCAAACTCTCAAGAACACCAAGAAGCATTTCTCTTCCTTTTTCTTTCTCTATATTCGGTCAACACTATAAGCCATGTCTCCAAACTCCTAAAATTTCATCTAAACACATTTCCTAAACCTAAACACCATTCTAAGAACATCTCTAGTTATGAGTTTTTCCAAAATCATTCATCTTGAGCTTCAAATCCAAGCTTCAAGTTTCTATCAAAAATCAAAAATTCAACCTTTATGCTACAAGAGAAACCATTCGGTCAACCTACCAAAAACCACTCTCCAATATCTTTTAATTTCATCCAACCATAGATCTTGAATCTACATGATATTCTAAACAACTTTCATGTTGGAGATTTTCTCTAAATCCTCCATCTTCATGGATTTTCTTCAAGGTCAAAGTTCTTGGGTATTTATGGTGAAGTTTACTAATCTTCACTTTTCTTTTGATTTTCAAAGTTTTAAACCATGTTTGATCCATGGTTCCTCTTAATCAAGCTTAGTATACTAATTTCTATGTATTTTGTTTTGAATTTGAGAAGCCTTTGGTGGTGAAGGACTTGGAAAGAGAAGCAAAATTAAGAAGCTTGGAGGATCTTCAAGAGGTAAGAGGGGGATCTATCTCACCAACCAAATATGGTGGTGAGAGATGGTATATTTGATGGATGTTGAATCCATGTGAGGATTCATATCCATGGTCTTGTAATTAATTTGTGGTTGTTTATGTGTTTTAATTATTTGCCTATGCTTGATATGCTTTGCATGAGTTTATGATTTCGATGGTAGGCTTATACTATGTATGATTTATTGCTTTTAATTATGGCATGCTTGTGATATATATATGATTATATATATATGTATGTCATGACTTGATGATGGAAAGAAAATCAATTTTTGGTTCCAATGACCAAAGAGATGACTACGATTTTGGCACCCAAGGTTAGGGTTCCATGTTGAAATTTTTCAAGAACAAGGAAATTAAATTTTGATCCCTAAAACAATGAGAATTTCGGCCAAGACACCTCAAAATAGGTGTTTACAAATTAATATGTTTATGGAAGAATAAAATTGGATTGATTTGAGGAGTATAAACAAATGGTTTGTTTTTCAAGAGAAACAAGAATGGAATTTAATTAAGTTAGAAGAAAAATATTTCATGGTTCCAATGACCATCTATAAAGTTTTGATAATTTAGAAAAATGTTTTGATGCTATGAAATATAAGAATTTTTCCAATAAGGATTTTTAAAAAGGGAATTAAAGTGTTATCAAGTGGAATTTTCATAAATAAAGGAAAAAGGTAGATTGAAGGTGTTTGAACTTCAAATTATTTTAAAGAGAATTAATTTTAGAAGTGATTTAGAAATATAAAAGAAAATATTTGTAACTTAAATTTACTAACGTAGAATTTATTTAGTGGATTTTGGAAAACGTTAAAAAATTTAAAGTTAGAAACAATAATTAAATCAACTAAATGTGATTGTGTAAGACTAGATCAATAAAAAGTGATTTTGAGAAAAATATATTAAGGAATTTCTATTAATTTATTTTGTGTAAAAAGTTTCTAAGTGTTTTACTAAACATGAGTTTTAAATGAAAATAGCAATGTTGATTTTAAGGATTTGCAAAGAAATTGAAAAAGAATTTGAACAAATGGATTTGGTTTTATAACCAGTGGAAATATAATTGATTTAATACAAGAAGTTTGAAAAGGGAATCAGAGTATTTTACTCACTTGAGTAATTAAATTTTGTAAACAAAAATATTTTCAAACTTCAATTTATTTTGAAGAAAGGATTAATTGGAAATGATTTTGGAAAATGGAGAATATAATGATATTTTGAAAATTTACTAACGTATGACTTATTTTCAAGTTTGGAAGTACGTTAGAAAATATTAAGTTTTGAAATGATGATGAAAAAGAATTTCTTAAGTAAAGAAACGTGGAAAAAGCTTTTCTTGAGTAAGAAAATGTGAAAAATGAAATACAAAGTCATAATATTTTGAGAAAGGATGAAATGGAATTTTTGAAGATTGAGAAATATTTTCGTAATAGAATTATGGTGAAAAATTATTTACGTATCTTAAAAACGTATTGAAAAGGATATTGATTTATTTGAAAGTCCAAATAATGTTTAGAACATTGAGAAATATTTTGAACTATCATTGAAAAATCACTAAGTGATTAAATATTTTTACGCGATTATGAAAAAAATGGTGGAAAATTGTTATGAGATTTGGAAAGTGTTTTAAATATTTTGAGAATGATAGAAAATGATTTACGTAACTTAAAAGAATGATTTTTTAGTTACGCGATTTGAGAAACGTATATTTTTATGCGATTAAGAAAAATGTTGAAAAATTAGTACGTGATTAAAAGGTGCAACAGAAAAGTTGCAGTATTTTGAAAATGTAATAAAAATGTTTTGAAGTTTTAAAAACGTAACAAGAGTGTTACGGTGTTGAGAAAATGTAAAAGAAGTGTTGTGGAATTGTGAAAACGTAACAGAAACGTTTTGAAAATTGTGAGAACGAAATAGAAATGTTGCACAATTTTGTGAAAAACACGGCGAAAGTGTTTTATAACTATGAAAACATGATAACATGATTTTGTGTTGAA
Source organism: Ormosia semicastrata (assembly GCA_029884595.1). NCBI lineage: Eukaryota > Viridiplantae > Streptophyta > Magnoliopsida > Fabales > Fabaceae > Ormosia > Ormosia semicastrata. The sequence goes on along the minus strand of JAQQTO010000035.1, from coordinate 419,023 downwards.
AATACAGTATAATTACTGTTTAATCAGTGTATGGACACTGTATGAGAGAATGACGTGTTTTGCCTATGATTGGTATTTGGTGCATTTTATATGCATTGGAAAGAGATGCTTGTATTTGAAATTGATGCATTATATATGCATTGAAAAGATTTGGCCCGTTGGGGTTGGACTTGCACTGATATATTCGTGCATTGTACAAATGAAAAGATTTGGCCCGTTGGGGTTGGACTTGCACTGATAAATTCGTGCATTGTATAAAAGATAGCTAAAAGCTATTATGGCCCTTGTGGTTGAAGAGGGAATGAGAATTGATAGTGAGATCTATGATGGATCTTGGGGTGCGTCGAGTAGCGGGGTCGACTAGTGGACAGCTGGCGAGTACCCTGTGCCACTGGCGATGCAGTCCGTTGCAACGCATTGACGATACCCGACAAGAACACGATTCTTTTCTACTACTGGAAGATTGTCTTTGGAATAAGGCTGAATTGACCAGAGCATTCTTCTCGAAATTTGGAAAACCTCCATGGAGTTGTTTTTGAAAAACTGAGTCTTTGTGCACATGCATAATCTGAACATTTATATCTGTGTGATATATTAATTGAGGAATATTGGTAATGAGCTATGACAATTGTTTTGAATACTTAGATGATGATGATGATAATTGTTGAGGACATTATTATAATTATTGTTTATGATGATTGAACTGATAAATGATTAAATGATGATAGTTGATTAATGCTGATAGCATGAATATGGTATGATCTATCTGTATGATATTATTGGCTGTGTGTTATCTCTGTGCTGCCATATTGGTATTGGTGTAGGTGATCTCACCTCTTTGTTATGTTATTTTGTTGTGTTTGTACTGTTAAAATCAAATAATAGAAGGATCGAGTTGTCTTAGACATAACGGGCGATGGATACTCTGAGATTGGTGATAATAATAAGGAGTGGACATTCAGGACTCGAAGATGTGCAGTGTTGACAAAGGAACAGATGTCTGATGCATCAAGATGGACAGAAAAAGGAATAAGTATGTTAAAGTTTCTCGTTAGTGTTGTACCGTGCTATTAAGTAGGACCCGTCATGGGGTTTGCTACTGTCAAAAAAAAAAGTCTGTTAATTTTATATTTCTCTTTAAATTGTGAAATTTCAAATTATTAATCAGTGTCAGTATTGTATATTAAGCTCTTTAAATATATTGTTTGCAGTATGACCTATAAATTTTAGTAAGTTTATATTTCCGCAAAAAGAAATTTTTAAAACCACCTTTTATAACTCAAACTTTGTGCAAACTTATTTTCAGATTATGAGTCGGAAGTCAGAAATGTGATGCCTTAGCTAGGGTGTTACATTAGTTGGTAATCAGAGCTAGGGTGTTACATCATGAAACCTGCATATTCTTAGGAACCTGATTGCTTGTATTTTTCTAGGTAGGGAAGGAATTTGTTACCTTCTTAACCTACTGGTAACCTTGGTCCTAAGAGCCTCCACTCTGAGAATTTAGGACTAGTCCCCAGGACTAATTACCTACAATTCTCTGACCAAATGATTGTGTACAACATAAAAAGTTACAATACATAGGAATAGCAAATGTGTGAAACTATGCAGTGTTATATTCAACTCATATATACACACCACAAAAGTCGTCACTAGCTCAACTTTTACATTCTTTGGCAAAGTGTTTTTCTTACTCCTTTGCCCCTGGTAGAGTACTTTTCTCACTTCTCTATTATAACAAGGTATTTTTCTCACTCCCTTGTCTTACAAATCCAGCCTTAGAAAAGTGCTTTTCTCACTCCTTTGCTTTTGGTTAGATTGTGTTGTGGCTCAACTCTAACCAGTAAAGGAACTAATCTTAGCAAACATGCACTCTCGGCTTAACTTTATCTCATAAAGGAGTAATTCATGCATAGAACACTTCTTAAACCAAAGCAAGTGTATAACCAAACCAAATACACAATTATATCTTCACTTAAGTAGATAAAGTGCAGGCTCATGGCATAAACCACTTCTTGTTGTGAACTTAAAAGAAACCATTCAAGTTTCATGGTACAGAACTCCATTAATCCAAAACAGAGTCGTACTTATCATTTGTCAAGTTTTGTGTTCATTTAACACTAAAATTACATGTTTTTATGACAAAATAATTGATTAGTGCTAAGCTCTAATCGATTATCAGCTACCAACAGTGGTGTTTTATAAGTCTATAACTGATTACCCACTCTGGCTAATCAGTTATGACCAATTAACTTGTGTTTTGAAACGTATAATAATCAGTTATCCTCTTGGTATAACCGATTATTAGCCAACATAGCTCTCTAGAATATACCAATAATTGGTTATCCTCCTTGGATAATCGGTTATCTGGGTGTAATGAACCAGAAAAACAGAGCTAAAACACACCAACTTCTAAACCTTTCAATCTTTCCATCAACTTATCACGTAAACTCAACTTACACATAAGTTAAACTATTATACAAGTGAAAAATCACCATGAATCAATCACAAGTATTTTCAAATGAAACCAAATGGGTTTAAAACAACTCCAAGCCATACAACCCATAGTTTTATTTTCAAGTTTACTAAGTTTCAAAGTTACTTATAACTCAAACCCATAAATAAACCATAACTACAAGATCTAAACTTAATTAACTTATACCAGAAACCTAAAACCAAGTAGTGGTAATAGAAGAAAAGAGTGAAGCAAAGTAGTCAAGCAACCCCCTACCTCACCTCCTCAAGTGATGGTAGGCTATAGAGCATCCTTTCTTTTTTTCTTCTTCCTCTTCTTTCTTTCCTCTTCCTTTTCTTTCTTTTTCTCTTCTTTTCCTGTTGTCTTTGCTGCTTTGCATGTGAAGGAGAGAGTGAGGATGAGATAAGATGAATGAAAAAAAGAAAGTCAAAGAAACAGGGACAAGGGCAGTAGAAACATATGGAGAGATAATGATGAGTTGAGATATTTTGTTGGGAACATTATATCTCTTAGAATATTTTTGATCTTACAAATCCAAATTTCTTAACTTTCATATGTGTTATGAAAAATCCTAGGATTCATCTCAATCCTTTTCTCATCATTACTTTATTGTTCATACACCTAAAACTAACATTTAAGTCCTATTACTCTTCCTCAAGTTAAATTAAACCTAAGGAAATAAGATAATAGACGTACATACATATTCCTTATCCTATACTCATTATCAAAAAATTATCCATTCATTACTTTATATCTCCATAAATTCTCATAATTTTTCAAGATATTTGCCTATTTAATCTAGCCCTTAAACACTCACTTAGTATTATTAAAAATATCAAACTAATTTAGTTAATTCTCTAAAATTAAACACATTATATTCTATAAATTTGTGACCTAGAAATAAATTCTTCTTATTTATTTCCATCACCTAAGAAGTTTATGCTACTCTCTGGGCTATTAACAGCTAATTTTCACACTCAATATCATAGCAAAATAACCCAACTAACTTAAAAAGGTTATCAAAGTTAACAGATAACTCATACAAGAGTTACTAAACTTCTATAACCATGATTAAGACTAACTGGATAAAGAGGATGTTACAAAACACTTACCTTCTAAACACTTGAGAGATTGAGAGTGTATCTTGTGAAGTTCTATCATTCTTTATTTATGTTTTTCATTTGAAGTTACATTGCTTGTTGATTTGAGATGTAAAGAAATGTTACTTCATGAATGTTTTAATTCCTTTAAGGTTTGGTTGCTTTTCTTACTTATAGACTTTTGCACTCTTGAACATAATTGAAAAGTGAGTCTTTTAGAGTTTTAACATTTTGAGTTTGTGTGGTTGTTCCTTGTTCCCTATGTTGAACTTCTAGTCTTGCCTAGGAGTGCAAAAGCTAAGTGTGAGAGAATTTGATAAACACAATTTTTATATATTAGTTAACGCTTATATTTAATCTCTTGGACTTATTATATACTTAATTGATTGGTTTTAGCCATATTTTATAAGTTCGGGTTGAAATTGGGCTTAATTGTATTTTCTAGCATTATTGGGAATTTTATATTGTTTCTATATTTTAGGCATAACGTGAGTTCTAGACATCTAAAAATTATGAATTTTACCTTATAAGAAATCTGAGAAAAATCTCTACAACTTTGATGAAAGCTCAAATGCTGAATCGGATGTCTAGTGGGTCATATTGGGACATGAAATTAGAATAGAGATGCTGTCGCTAGAACCTGGATAATGTGCAAAGATTATGACATGCTTTGGGCTGTAGATATGATATGGATTTAAAACTATTGCCATTTGAAATATAAGACATATATCTTTACTTCTTATGGAGATCACTTAAAAAAACTATGGTGTTTTGATGGTGTTTTCACCCTTTGAAGTCAACTGACAGGTTTAGAGATCTGTTAAGAATGTTTTGAGCATAATTCTCTTATCATAAGCCCAAATTATGCAAATTAGATGTCCCATTAAAGCTAAGAGGAAGAGGATTAACCCTAAGCTGAGGACGAACATGGATTTTTAATTTTAGAGATAGTTGTTTAAGTAGCTGCTGCAATCACAAAACTTAACCCTAATTTTCTCCTAGCCATTCTTGCTTGCACTTTCTCTGTTCCTTTTCCTTCTCTCTAGGTTTCTTTCTTTAATGTTTCTCTTCCCTCTCATCCACTTTTATGTCTTTCTTCCCTCTCATCCATGGATGAGAGGGAAGAACCTTTTAATCAATCCTACGGATTGATAATCTTGATGTTTAATTTTGAGATCTTGTTTTGATTGTTTATATTCTTATTATTAATCAAATTTCTCTCTATCTTCTCTTGATTTTGTTGCATCTTGATTGAGTGCTTAACTCAGTTTTGGTGTTCATATTATAGTTACTTAACTATCACGTGTTTGCAGAAACTAGATAACATGTTTCTCTTTACTTGTTAATCAAGTTTTGCTTTTACTTGTTAATTAAGTTTTCTTTACCTCTTTTGATTTTGTTAAATCTAAATTGAATTACTTAATTTGATTTATTTGTTAATGTGATAATTGAATAATTACCACATATTAATGAGGATTACTGAGACTAAACAATGCATCAAAGGCTTCTTGGATGTTGATTGTTAAGCTTAGTTGAATTTTGAATTTTAGATTAATTTAGGATTAGATAAGTTCTTAATTCATTTAACCTTGATTAATTAAATTCTAGATGTTTATCTAGTAAAGAATTCATGGATCATCTTAAAGTTTCTTAATGTGTTCTAAGACCAATAATCTGATTAGCAGTTGAATGAAAGAGATTAAATAATGCATCAAATGTGTTTGATGGATTGTTTAGCTTGGTTGAATTATGGACTTTAAGTTAATTTAGGATTAAATGAGTGCTTAATTCATTTAACTTTGATTAATTAAATTCTAGATACTTATCTAGTAAATAATTTGTTGTTCATCTTAAGGTTTCTTGATGTGATCTAAAGCCAAGAACTTGATTAGTAATTGAATTGATTCTTAGTGATCAATGATGGATTAAACTCAAGAATAGTTGATTTCCTTAGATTGATTATTTACTTAATTATATTTACAATTTTTAATTACTTTCTATTAATTAATTCTACAACCTTTTTCCCCCTTTGTTAACTTCTTAATCTGATTACTTAATTAGAGTGATTCAAGGGCTTGACCCTAGTTGTGTGTAATAATGCCTAAGTTTTGTCTATTTGTTCTTATAAAAATAGTAATTATTATATCTCATTATATTTGATTTTAGTGACTTTGTAATACTATTGATTTATTTATTTAAAGAATTCATTAATTTAATTATTGTGATAATTGTAGAAAATTTGTCAAAAAATCTTGGACAAAATAATGGCAATTTGGGAGCAAATTTAATTGAACGAAGAAATCAAGATTTGGGCCCACAACAAATAAAGAAAGAAAAAGATAAAAATCTGGCAACCTTCAATAAAAGAAGATTAAGTTTCCTAAAATTAGTCTCCTAAATCAAATTAATATCTTTTTTATTATTTGGAGACCAATTAAGGAAATTGAGTTTCCTAAATTTAGTTTCCTATGTTCAATCTATATCTTTTCATTATTTGGGAACTAATTAAGGAGATTTTGTACAAGATACACTCCTATTAGGTAAAATCTCTTATTAATAAATAAAGAGGAGAATAGTAATGCAGCATAGAAAAAAGGGTAGAAGACGCACAGAGATTACAAACTTGAAGGTTTTTTCTCTAGAATTTATTTGTCTATTATCATAGTATGGAGAACAAATTCTCAAGTAAAGCTAGGGATGACCTTGTACACTAGATGGTATTTTTAATTTATGTATTTTATTTTCAATTACTAAAACTCCTTTTTTTATCATTCTTAATTCATTGTTAATGTTTTCTTCTCAGAATAATCATAGAATTTATTCTGTTTATGGATTCAATCATGCTTTTTCTATTGAATGGTTTAATTCTTTGAATATGTTTGGATCAATTTTTTATCTATATTGATTTACTTCTTTGCTGCAATATCGCTCCCTAAGTATATTATTATCGTTGACTTTTCTCATTAGGGATAACAATTTACGTATTCTGAAAGTAGTGAATGACTTTTCAAAGGGTTACATTTAGTTTAATTTTAGTTTATAAATCTATACTTTCCAATTTAGAATTTTGGAAATTGAGTTTTCAATTGAGTTATTCAATGAATTAAAAATAATTAAAATACCATATTTGTGCAGGGGATTCCTGATGTTTTACTATTCATAATATCTGAGTACTTTTTTCGTTAGTCACTTTGCTTTACTTTAATTTATATTTAAAATTAATCTTTGTCTACTATTAATCATTAATATTTTTTCTTTAGTTTCTTTGTTTCTTTAGTTATTCTTTTAATTTGTCTCTCTATGGAATCGATACCTCAAAGTTGTGCTACAATTACCATGTTATTCTTTGGGCATAATCAAATTTTAGCGTCATTGCTGGGGAGACGGTTAAAGAATTGCTAGACAATTTTTCTTTTTAGCAATTTGTAAAGGCAGTAACTTCGTTCCCTCTTTTAGCTTGATGTGTCCTTATTTTACTTTCTTTTCTTTTTGTAGTTTTTTTTAGTATTGCATTTTTTCTCTACCTTCCATGAACAGGGATAGAGACTCCTTGGGTCGGTTTGCTCATAGACTTGTGTCAGAGTCAGAGTCTAATTTTTCTATTCAATTGTTTGATACTTCTTCTAATTCTAAGGAAATAAGCGAGCACAAAGATCAACCCATTAAGACCCTTCAAGATTACCTCCACCTTATATGCACAACCACACTATCATGCATCATGTTTCAAGCTAATACTCCCCTATTGGATTTTAAAACAAGGATGATATAGTTACTCCCTACTTTTCATGGCTTGAAAAATGAAAATTCATATTTGCACATTAGGGAGTTTGAGGAAGTAGTTACGACTTTTCATAGTCAAAATGTGACTGATGACGTTGTGAGACTTAAATTTTTTCCTTTCTCTTTGAAGGATAGAACTAAGAGTTGGCTATACTCGCTGAGACCACGATCTATTGGGTCATAGAATGATATGACTCAAGCCTTCTTATATGAATTGTATTGTTGCGAACTCAAGTGCAGGTTATCTCAAGTAATAAATTCTCGGGAGTCCGAGGTCTATCCATAGGAAATTGATGAAAAAAATTCTTGAGGTAAGGAAAAGATTTGTCACAAAAATAAAGTTGATGAAAATTGTTCACAAATGAAAAGGGTTTGGTTGGGTTAGGTGATCCACTTTCGGTAAATAATTTAAAGACAAGATTATTTCTTTTCATAACTCAATTGGAATCCACGCATAACAGAGGTTCCAATCAAAAAATACAACATTCAAAGTTCATTTAAGGTTATATATATAGTTATATTATAGTTCCTTTAATTATCCACTAACACCAATACTTGTAAATAGGTTCAAGAATTTATTGTGTCAATCTCTTGTCTACAACGAATCAAGATCTCCACTTTACAAGAAGGATTAATAATACCAAAACTTATAAATGGGTTCAAGCATTCATTATACCAATATATTGTCTACAACAAATCAAGATCTCCACTTTACAAGGAGAGTTTATAAATTGATTGGAAACAAAATACAACACATATAATGACCACTTGATAATATAACATTCAAGCATAAGAAAAAGATTAATCTAACCCTATTTCATTACCAAAAGCTTCACCTTTTCACCCAAGTAAAATGAAAATTAGTTACTCATAAACAAGAAGAAAGAAAGAGAGAAGAAGAAACAGATGAACATAATTTATATTTAGAGCAAAAGAAAACTACAACAAGAGAAACAAATAATACAAGAATAAGATCTTGATCTCTAAACCAAGATGATTCTAATGAGCAACCAATGGTACCTTTTATATAGCATGAAGGGTAAAAAATGACAATAGAGTTGTTTAATGAGTGAGTGGATGAGTGGAAAATTATTACCATGCTTATCTCCCTACTCAACCAATTCAGCTATCTTCATATGGCTATAACTCTATTATAACATCACCTATTACAAAGTGGTCTTCATGAAAGTTGAATGGTTTTGTCTCAGTTTTCCAATGCCACCAGTTTCAGCGCAATCTGACTACTATAGCCTAAGATATGGCCCAATATTTGCACAGTATTCGAATTTCAATAATAGCACCTCTGTTCTGACTTCTAGGCCCAATATGACCTATTAAACATCTGATTCAGCTCTTGTTTGTAAATTTGGGTCTTAGCTTTCATTTTGTCTTAGTTTGGTGTCAATTGAACTCCTGTAACTCAAGAAATGGACTGATGAGTACGCAGAGGTTAAGCTATTAAGATTAGCATTCTGGCTCTTGCTTCCACTTCAATTTAAATTATCCAAACATATGATTCATCTCTTGAGGTGTTCATAAAACTTTTAGAGAATTGTTTTAGCTTTCCTACAAGATCAGAATCACATCAATCAAATATTTGCAACTCAGATTATAGCTAAATTACTTAACACTGCTAAATAGACAGATTAAGGTCAATTCATACAATAATTCCTTCAATGATCCAATTAGGCCCAATATCATAAAATGTGACAAAACTAACTTAATTAAGCTTAACTAAACCTTAAGAAACTCAGTGAGAGGATTATTAAATGAATAAAATATATTTCTATCAAATTCCTCCACACTTAGCTTTTGCACTCCCAGGCAAAACACATAAGACCAAAACTAGGGAGTAAGGAAAAACAACACAAATTTAAAAGCTAAAAACTCTAAAAGACTCAATTTCTAATGATATTCAAGAATGCAAAAATTTATAAGCAAGAAGAGCAGCCAAAGATTCAAGGGATCAAAACATTTAGGAGGTAACGTTTCTTCACATCTCACACCAACAAGCAAGGAACTTCAATTGAAAAGCATGATTCAAGAATGATAGATCCTCACATGATTCACGCTCAATCTCTCAAGTGTTTAAAAGGTAGGTATTTCACTCAATTCAACTCATGAAAAATTACACTACCATAAAATTGCTTATCTTCTACTTCTCTACTACTCAGGACATATGCACGCACAAATCAAAAGGACTTTGTTCCAGGTTATAATGGGGTCAAGGTAAAAGAGGGGAGTAATATAGATATGACAAGTTAAATAGCAAAGAGAATAAAAAAACATTAGGGTTGAGTTCAAATAATAAACATGAAAAGTTCACCCCAACATAATGCAAACTCCCTTTACATATTCTTTCCCCTTCCCTTTTTGCCTTGTTGGCCTTTCTTTACACATTTTTTTTATTATATTCATTTTTTTTTCAATTGGACACTATTTCCTTTTTCACTAACCATTTTGCACACATCCCCACACTTATTCAAGAACTTATCTAATAACAAATTCAATGCTTTCTTATTCTCTAAGGTTAGGTAAGAACATGATTTTTCATTTAAGGCACGTAATAAGCTAGAAATAAGGAATGGTCAAATAAGCTCAAAGAGGTTAGGTAAAGGAAAATATGCAAGGTTAGCTATCTGGTTAAAGTAGTTATTTCAAGAAAAATGTCTCAATCATGTTTATGTATGCATGCGAAAATGTAGCCTAAAAAAGAATCAAAGCAAGTTCTAGAGTAACAATTTATGAGTGAAAAATCACACAAGAAAGAAGAGAATGATATTAATGTTCAATTCATTCATCAATAGGCTCAAAATCTCACAAGGCATATATCTATCATTATTAATCCATCAATTCAACATCCAAAATCAAGCTTGTGAAATTTAAGAAAGAAGATAATTTATTCAATCATGCTATGATCCCTGAATTTCAATTGCTTCAAAGGATGTGAGAGTGCATTTACTTGAATTTTTCAAAGGAAATCAAACTATAAAACTTCGTTACTTCCACAAATCAACACAAAATAGTTATTTTCCCAATTCAGATGCATCTCAAGAGTAAAATTACTTCAAGAGTAAAATTTACTCCTTACTCTATCATACTTAAGATATGTCTCAAGAGTAAAATTACTCTACCGTACTTAATTGGTTTTGCTGTTTGTAAATTACTGATAATCATCCTAATAAACATACTTACCTAATTTTTTTTTCATTTTATGTCAACTATCCTCCCCCCAACCAGATCACAACATTGTCCTCAATGTTAAAATATAAATGATTAAAAGATAGAAGATATTACATGTTGTGACTATTATGGAAAAGAGAAACCTGACACAAATTTAAACAAAAATAAAATATGATAAATAAAACTAAAGGTAAAGGTAAGTTATAGATGGAGTGTTAGATCAAATCCATATTCCTTATTGCTTCCTTCTGACTAATCTATCTGAGCTATTATTGGATTAGATTCATAAACAAAAGCTTGTAATTTATCAATTAACTCATCAACAGTAGAAGCAGAGACAAGGATCTGCCTGGCCGAATGTGTGATAAAGTTCTGTTTCACAGCATGGTCAAGAAAAGATAACAAACCATTAAAGAAATTATTAACATTTAACAAACTTATGGGTTTATGGTGGATGTTCAGTTGAGCCCGAGAGACAACTTGAAAAACTTCTGTCAAAGTATCATAGCCACCTAGTAAGGCAAAGAATGCATCGGAATTTTCAAGCATTTTCCACATTCGTCTATGGATAGTTGATACTTGTAATTCTTCCCCAATTGTCTTTCCATTGATGTTCTTTTGAGTTAAAGCTCTAAGAATGATACCTAAAACCTGACCGCCTCTTAGATGTGCAGAGATTGATATAGCTCCCATTAACCTAATGCTACATCTCCCATATACTACATGAATGTTCCTCGCAACAAGTGTTCAACTAAGAGTGCTTGCTGCGTTTACAAACTCTGTACTCTTCCCAAAACTTGACCCACAAAATATACAGATATTTGTAAATTGACAAACAGAAGTTCCCTCTATTTCTACACTCACCCTCCCTTTGAATGATTATGAGTTGTATGAAAATGAAGAAAATAGAGTGTTTAAATAGGGAAAAGAATTGAAAATGTAATGATAGCACCTATATGGGTAGGCTGGCTATTATCAGAAAAGTTTGAAACTAAGAAACTGATTTTTTTATTATATATTTTTTATATTTTTATATTTTTATTTCTTTGAGAGAAAACAAGAGGTAGAACTAGTCCAAAACTGGAGACTAGGCTCTCACGCTTGTTTATTCAACAAAGATGGCATATTTTTATACTATGTGTCACCAGTATAGTTGTCACGGTGTATCTTTATACTACATGTCAGGAGTGCAGTCCATCCTCACCAGGCATGGCAGATCTCTGCCTAGGCTAGAATTACACCCTAGGCATGACCAGGCGCATCAAAGCTCATGCAGTTAAGTATAAGATAATGCTCAGTAGCTATTTACGTTCACAACAAAGATGAGACTCCTCTTTTGGTCAAACAACGCTATAAAGCATAGGTTCCAAGAACTGAGAATGTAGCACGTGGCTCTCTACAGAGCATGACACACGAACCTTATTTACAGACTGGCGTACGAAGGTCTCCTCCTAAGTCTATGACAGGACAGGCATCCTCCCGGGGCTCTTGATCTAATTAAAGACCAGGTACAACCAAAGTTTTGTCCTTTTTTTTTCTTTTTTTGAGATAAACAAGATAATAACATATATGTTGTTGTGATTATGGCTCATATCTTCCTCTAGTTTTACGTCCAATAACAGCTTAAACACTCTCTATGAGTCAAGAATAAGCTTCCCATCCAATTTTCTTATAAATTAGTAATCAGGGTCTTTTAGAGTTAGATTCCCAAGACTATAACGTTTATATTTGTCCTTGAAGAGATTCCATAAATTAAGAAGTTCACGATGCATAACTCCACAAGAATGCATCTCAAAAGTCAATAAGATATCATCTAATGACTCTTTATTAAGTCTATTCTTAATAAAGTATATTTTATCTTAGTTTGCGAAAACCATCCCCAAAGAATGACATCGCTTGTTACAATTCCATGGTGCACATTTATGACAAACTTGTAATCTTTTCGCTCTTCTTCTTTTAAAATACGAACTTTTACTGAGACCTGATATGTATGAGTCAAATCAATTTAAAAATTCACCTGCTAAATAGACCTTTGCTTCGATTATCCAGTGTATATCTTCTGGGATGCCCTTGTTCATTAACATTCTCAATCTTTCACACCTAGCTTTGTAGATTTTTGTTAAAGCATTTTGAGGAAGAAAAGGAAAATATTTTCTTAAATTTGAGAGAATGACGTCCATTTTAAAGGAGAAGGAATAAGTTATTATGGAAAACTAAAAAATAAATCGACTTGAGAGCCACGGAGTACCATTATCCGCCATTTAACCGGTGTCACAAAGAACTGTAAAAAGAAAGCAACAAAATTAAAATAAATTATTCTCATAACAAGGATTAGAAAGGGAGATGGATTCTATAACGTCCCGAGACTGCCTACAGGATCAATGAGTGTCCCCATAAACTAACATGGGTTTTTTTAGCGTGCTTTGTCCTCACTCACACGCATCCTAGGAAGCTTCCTAGGAGGTCACCTATCCGACAAGTGCTCCAAGTCAAGCACGCTTAACTATAGAGTACTTATTTTCTTGGCTCCCAAAAAGAAGATTCATCTTGTTAATATGGGTGGTGCTAATCAATTCCTTTAAGTCATTCTCAACTATACAGTCCCATACTTGCACAGTCTCTAGATCCCTCTCATTCTAGTGTGTATTCAGTTCATTCATGTGTCCCTCCGCCTAGAAGCCTGCCAGGAGCCGCTCCTTGCCCGTGCTTCATCTTTTCTACCAGCGACCACTCCCTGCCCTCGTCGGCCCCAAGTGTCACATGCCCACCAGCTTTTGCATGGTTCATCCCCGAACCACACCGTATTGGGAGAGGTCCCACTCTGATACCATTTTGTAATGTCCCGAGACTGCCTGCAGGATCGATGAGTGTCCCCATAAACTAACACGGATCTTTTCAGCATGCTTTGTCCTCACTCACACGCATCCTAGGAAACTTCCCAGGAGGTTTCTCATCCCATAAGTGCTCCAAGTCATGCACGCTTAACTATAGAGTACTTATGTTCTTGGCTCCCGAAAAGAAGATGCATCTTGTTGATATGGGCAGTGCTAATCAATTCCTTTAAGCCATCCTCAACTATGTAGTCCTATACCTGTACAGTCTCTGGATCCCTCTCATTCCAGTGTGTATTCAGTTCATTCATGTGTCCCTCCGCTTAGAAGCCTGCCAGGAGCCGCTCCTTGTCTGTGCTTTGTCTTTTGCACCGGTGACCACTCCCCCCTCGTCGGCCTCGGGTGTCACAAATTCTACCTCAATAACTTGGGTTTCCAGAAATGGTTTGAGTCTTTGTCCGTTGACCTTAAACATATTATCATTTCTAGGGTTCTCAATGTCTATGGCCCTATGTGGATACACATGTTTAACAACAAAAGGGTCACTCCACCTAGATCTCAATTTTCCAAGGAATATGTGAAGACAAGAATTATAAAGCAGAACTTTTTGACCAATTTCAAAAGATTTCCTCAAAATTGATTTGTCATGAAAAGTTTTTGCTCTAACTTTATAAATCTTTGAGTTTTCATATGCATCATTTCTCAATTCCTCAAGGTCATTTAATTACAATTTGCGTACTTTGCAAGCATCATCAAGATTTAGGTTAAAAGCTTTAATGGCCCAAAATGCTTTATGCTTAAGTTCTACAGGCAAGTGACAAGGTTTTCCATAGATTAACCGATAGAGTGACATGCCTAAAGATGTTTTGAAAGCAGTACGGTAAGTCCAAAGTGTATCGTTTAATCTTAAAGACCAATCTTTACAGTTTTGGTTAATTATTTTTCAAAAATTTGTTTAATCTCCTTATTTACTAATTCTATTTGTCCACTTGTTTGAGGGTGATAAGGAGTTGCAATTTTATGTGTAATGCCAAATTTCTTCATTAAGGATTCAAATGGTTTATTACAAAAATGTGTTCCCTCATCACTGATGATAGCTCGAGGAATTCCAAATTGACTCAAGACATTTTCTTTTAAAAATTTTAGAATAGTTTTATGATTATTATGTCGGCATGGAATCGCCTTAATCCATTTTGAGCTATAATCAACTCCAACCAAAATATACATAAATCCAAATGATGATGGAAATGGACCTATGAAATCAATTCCCTAACAATAAAAAATTTTCATGACAAGGATAAGGTTCAGAGGCATCATGTTTTGCTTAGAAATGGAACCTAATTTTTGAAAGTTTTCATAACTTTTGCAAAATGTATAGCTGTCTTTAAATGAAGTGGGCCAATAAAATTCACACACTGCAAGATTTTCACAGCTGTTTTCTTTGAAGAAAAGTGACCTGCATATGCTTCTGAGTGACAAAATTTAATGACATTACCTACCTCACTGTTGGGTAGACATCTCTGAATGATTTGATCAGAACAATATTTGAACGAATATAGGTCATCCCAATAAAAATTTTTCTCCTCAATTAAAAACTTCCTTTTGTTTTGGTGCATCCATTGAGGCAACATCTTTCCTGTTGCTAGAAAATTGACTATGTTAGAAAACCAAGGCATAGAATTGACAAAAAATAAAAATTCATCAGGAAAAGAATTATTGATAGGTGTGAGGTCAAAAGATGAGTTTGTTGTAAGTCTGGACAAATGATCTGTAATAACATTTTCAGCTCCTTTCTTATCTTTTACTGTGATGGTGAATTCTTGAAGCAATAAGATCTACTGTATCAACCTAGGTTTCACATCCTACTTAGACATTAAATATCTAATAGCAGTATGATTGGTGAAAATAATAGTAGAAGAACCAATTAAATAAGCTCAAAATTTATCCAATGCAAAAATTACAGCAAGTAGTTCTTTCTCAGTAGTGGTATAATTCATTTGTGCACTATTTAAAGTTCGACTTGCATAATAAATTACATAAGGCTTACCTTCCTTTCTTTGGCCTAAAACAACGCCAACTACAAAATCATTAGCATCACACATTAACTCAAAAGGCAAAGACCAGTCAGGGATTTGCATGATAGGAGCAGATGTCAGAAGACCAATTAATTTTTTTAAAGGATTTTTGACATTCTTGAGTCCAATTAAATTATGCATCTTTTATCAGAAGATTACATAATAGTCTAGATATGACACTAAAGTCCTTAATGAATCTTTTGTAGAATCCTGCATGTCCTAAAAATGAACAAACTTCCCTGACTATTTTTTGTGAAGGCAAATGGGCAATTAATTTAGAAGATATCATGTGACCTAACATTATTCCTGAGGTAACCATGTAATGAAATTTTTCTCTGTTTAACACAAGTTCATTTTCTTCGCATCTTTTAAGAACTTTTTCCAAATTATCAAGACAAATTTCAAATGAATTTCCATAAACTATCAAGTTATCCATGAAAACCTCTAAATAATGCTCAACCATGTCACTAAAGATACTTAGCATGCATCTTTGGAATGTTGCTGAAGCATTACAAAGGCCAAAAGGTATGCTTCTATATGGAAAAGTACCAAAGGGACATGTAAAAATGATCTTTTCTTAATTCTCTAACGCAATGGGCATTTGATAATAGCCCGAATAACCATTAAGAAAATAGTAGTAGGAATGTCCTGCTACCCTTTCCAAAATTTGATCAAGAAATGGCAAGGAAAAATGATCTTTTCTAGTGGCAGCATTTAATTTTTTAAAATCAATACATATATGCCAACTGGATAAAACTCGCATAGGTATTAATTCACTTTTTTCATTTTCAACCACTGTTATTCCAGATTTCTTAGGCATAACTTATGTAAGGCTAACCCACTGGCTATCAGAGATAGGGTAGATAATTCTAACATCAAGTAATTTGAGAACTTCAACTCTAACTACCTTTTTCACGTGTGGATTTAATCTTCTTTGAGGTTGTTAAGATGTTTTAGCATTATCCTCTAAATGTATTTTATGTGTACAAATTAATGGATTAATGCCTTTTATGTCCTTTAATGTCCATCTAATTGCACTTTTATGCCTTTTAAGTACTTTTATCAATGTACCATCTTGTTCTCAGGTAAGGGTTGAGGAAATTACTACTAGAAAACTTTGCTTTTCTCTTAAAAATGTGTACTTCAACCCAGTAGGTAATGACTTTAATTCTAATGTGGGTACTTCTTCATGGGTATTATCATTCATGGTTTTAGCTCTTTGAATCTCAGCTTCCATCCTTTGTATTCTATCACCTGTGTACAATCAAACAAAGAGCATATTTCAGAAATATCATCATCTAATTGCATATTTGAGTCAAATGAATTGATCAAAAATTTCTAACGGGTCAAAAGAACTCCTAGTTTGAAGATAATAATCTATAAAGGCCTCTATCCCGTTAACTTCCTCCTTTTCGTCATGGACTTCCTATGATTGCTTGTACATGTTGAAAACATTAAGCTCCAGTGTCATATTTCTAAATGTTAGCTTTATCACTCCATTTCTGTAATTTATCAAAGCATTAGATGTGGCAAAAAATGGGCGACCTAAAATAATAGGAATTGACTTGCAATTATTAACCATAGGTTTAGTTTCTAAGACAATAAAATCCACATGATATATGAATTTATCAACTTGTACTAACACATCTTCCATTATTTCTTTTGGAATTTTAATTGATCTATCGACAAGTAGAGGAGTTACAGAAATTGGTAACTCACCTAAATTGAGTTGTTGATAAACTGAATATGAAAGCAAATTAACACTAGCACCAAGATTGAGTAAAACTTGTTCAATTTTATGTTCTCCAATAATGTTTGAAATTGTAGGACAACCAGGGTCTTTATATTTCAATGCATTATTGTTATGAAGAATGGAGCTTACCTGTTTAGTTAAAAAGGCATTCTTTTTCATATTTAGTTTCCTTTTAACAATACATAAGTCCTTCAAAAATTTGGCATAAGAGGGAATTTGTTTGATAGCATCTAATAGAGGAATATTGACCTTTATTTGTTTAAAAATTTTAAAAAATTTAGTCTTATGGTTCAATTTCCTTGAATTGTTTAATGCTTGAGGAAATGAGGGTGAAGGCAAGAGTTTAGTCTCCTTTTGGCCAGGTGGCTTATCAATCTTTTCTTTATCTTGCGGGATTGATTCATCATCTCTCTCACAAGGTTCAGGAATTTATTTTTTAATAATTTTTTTATTTCTAAGAATTATCACTGACTTGATTTAATCTATTTATTGGCTTTCTAAACTACCTTCATTTAGACTATACTGACCCTTGGGATTCGGTTAAGGTTAAGAAAGAAATTTATCTTTCTCATGAATGGTGAGTGCAAAAGCAAATTTAGCAAGAGTGTCTTTTATGTCAATCATGACTTGAGTGTTTTGGTTATTAATAGCCTCTCGCTTTTCCATGAATGCATGCAATATTCTTTCAAGATTTTTCCTATATGGTGGGATATAAGGTGCATATCCTTGAGAATTTTGAGAGTCCAGTTGTGTTGGAGGAGGTGGTAGTTGTATAAATTGTGTCTGATTATTAGTTCTCCAACTGAAGTTCGGGTGATTTCTCAATCCCGAATTGTATGAATCTGAAAAAGAAGATGTGAATAACTTTTTAAAATTATTCATTGCATTTACTTGCTCATGCACAACTTTTTTAAAAATAAGAATTTTTGGACATTCATTTGTTGAGTGTCCTAAATCATCACAAATGCCACAAATTTCTTTATTTTGCACAGGTTTGACTTCTTTCACTTTTCCTAATTCCATGGCTTCAATCTTTTTAGCCAAACTGGCGAACCTAGCATTTAGATATTCTTCTTGACTAAGGTGATATTTTTCTTTACTAGCACTTGCAAGGTTAGATCTAATTAAATTTTTAGAAGGATTAGTACCATGTCAAGATTGAGAATTCTCAGCCAAATGGTCTAAATATTCTAAAGTTTCTTCAAGTTCTTTATTAAGAAACTTGTCATTGCACATTGTTTCCATGTGTTGTTTGGTTTTAGGTGTTAACCGTTCATAAAAGAAGCTTATAGTGCGCCATTTTTCAAAACCATGATGTGGGCAAAAATTTAACAAATCTTTAAAACGTTCCCAACTTTGAAAATATGCTTCATTTAAATTTTGGAAAAAAATTTGGATTTGTCTTTTCAAAGCATTGGTTTTATGTGTTGGAAAACATTTCTTTACAAACTTACTTTGCATTTCTTATCATGTGCCAATAAAAATTTAAGTTTAACAATTTTTTTGATGCAATTTTGATCAATGAAAGTGATACATACTTCCTCAAATTCTTTTAGATGTAAATATGGACTTTCAGATTCTAAATCATGGAAATTAGGAAGTAATGAAATCACACCAGACTTATATCTAAAATTGTTAGCATTGAGTGAAAAGATAAAATATGATGGACTAGAATTTCAAGATGGTTGCCAATATTCATGCATGGTTCACAACGGTTGATTTTTATGTTCATCATGTACACTTTCATTTTCAACCATTATGTTTGATGTGTGTGATTGTGATTCAAACAGATCAATATATAAAGTACCAGGATTAGTTTTAACTAAATGACTAGAATTTGAATCACGATACCGATTAAGCATAAATAAGTGACTTAAAATAAGGGGAAAATAAAAATATATACAAAGATCAACCTTCCATAATAATAAAAAAATATTAACAAATAGGCAGTAAACTTGCCATTAAATATTAACAAGTAGGCGGTATAAACTAACCATCAAATATGATACAACTAGAAAATTAAAAAAGTAGGGAAATAATATACCAGATGGTGAAGTTTACTTAAAGAAAGAAAACCTCAATAAATTTATTCTTCAAATGAAGTCCCTGGCAACAGTGCCAAAAACTTGATACGAATTGTATTGTTGCAAACCCAAATGTAGGTTGTAACACCCTAAATTTTAGACTATGTTATAGAACTGACAGACTTACACTGTTTTGTGTTTTCTGTGCAATATAAAAATAATTTGACTGTTTCAATACTATTTTTGATTATTTTGTGTGATTTGCTCCGGGTCAGGAAAATAATAATTTTCGGGCTGGAAAAATTCTTATTTTAATTATTCGGAGCTGGGGGATCTTACTAAACTCAATTTCAATTGATATATATATTAATCTTTTAATTTTTAGGATTTAACTGTGTAATAAAATAATTTTATATTATTATAATATTATTTTATTTGACAGTACCTACTGTCTTAAAAACAGTAGAAATCTGTTTCAAAATGATCATGGACCCGAAAAAGTCTGTGGGACCTGCGTTTAGAGTAGCAGTCAACGATTCTGACTAGACTGGATACTAAGCCAATAGGAACCAGTCAACGAAAGTGGCTTGAAAATTCTAAACCAATAGGAAAGAGTCAAACTTAGTGGCTTGGACTTTAGTGTGAACCGTTGGATGATGATCTTGATGAAGAAGTTTTGATTTATCACCATTGATCTAATCAATGGTGTAGGAGCAAACTTAGTAAGGAAGTCTTGGATGTTAGCCATTGATCAAATCAATGGTGTGGATGTGAGCTTGATTAGCAAGTATTGGATGTTGACCATTGATCAAATCAATGGTGTGGATGTGAGCTTGATTAGCAAGCATTGAATATTGGCCATAGATCTAATCAATGGATAGGAAACAAAGTTAATTTCAATGGCTAAGATGAAGTCAACAATAGTGGCTTGACTTTTACTTAGTAGCTAATTAAACCTAAATTAATCATCTTAATGGCCTAATTAACAAACTAAGTAAACTAACCTAGTTATTAATTAGTTATAATCTAAT
The DNA here is from genome assembly GCA_029884595.1 of Ormosia semicastrata. NCBI lineage: Eukaryota > Viridiplantae > Streptophyta > Magnoliopsida > Fabales > Fabaceae > Ormosia > Ormosia semicastrata. The sequence continues at coordinate 398,770 of JAQQTO010000035.1, read as the reverse complement.
TACTAATTAGATATCCTAATTTTAATTAGAGGTTATGATATATATAATTATATATATTTAACTAATTAGTTATGTAATTAGAATGTTAATTAAGTGAAATTAGGAGACTTAACCTAATTAATTAACTAATTAATTAGCATGCAATTAGGTTTTAATTGAAAACAAATTAGGTCCCTAATCCTAATAGAGCCACACGGTCAAGCAGCCCAAGGAGGCTTCTCAAGTCTTCTTGAATGGTCTTTTATGACCATTGCATGTCAAGTTGGTGACCAAGCCATGTGCTTCAAGTGTGAACACAATTGTGATCTTTTATTTCAAGTATATCTCCCAATATTTCCCTACACAAACTACCTCATGGCTGCACTCTTTTGTTCACTCTCAATATTTACTTTTCTCTCACCTAAAGCTTAGCCTTGTTTTCTCTCAAAAATTCCCAAGAACACTAAGTCAATTTTCTTTCCTTTTCTCTCTAGTATTTCGGCCTCTTCACTTAATATCACTACCCATCTTCTATAAATTTTATTCTCATCATTTCCTAAACCTAAACTACCTCCTAAACACTTTTCATTTAGGAAGTTTCATCAAAATCCTACCTTAAGTGCTTCAAAATTCAACTTCTATCTTACTTCCCTAGAGGTAAATTTGTGATTCTTTGGTTTTAATTCAAGTTTGTGATTTTCTAAACCATATTTGTTCCATGGTTTATCATTAGTAAGCTTTGTATGTGATTTTACTAATTATTTTAGAATTGTTAAGAATTGTTTATGGCTTGTACGAAATCAAGGAGAAGGAGAGGAGCTTGAAAGACTTGTCTTCAAGAGGTAAGAGGGAGATTTTACCTCACCAACCAAGTTTTGGTGGTGTGGGGATGGTTGTGTTCCGTGAAAAACCCACAAGGGTTTATTTACCTATTGTTTGATGTTCTTTGATTGTGTTTGTGATGTGTATGATTTTGTTTCTATGCTTGCATGTGTGATAATATGCTTAAAGCTTTAATATTATGTGTGTATGTATAATTATGAAAGCATGAGAAAGTATGTGTAAAGTAAGATGTGAACAACATGATTAAATGATTGTATGAATGCTCCAAAGAGCAATGAGGCTCACGACCATACTAGGGATTAGAGGACCAAAGTCCTGAAAATGAGGGATTCAAATGAGAATGAAGGATTTAAATGAAAAAGAAATGAATTTGAACAAGTTTGAATGTAGTAAGTAAAATGGTTTTGGGAAAATAATCTGATATAATTAAATAAATAGGGTTTAAAATGAAATGAGTGTCAATACTTGAATTTTACTGACGTATGGCTTACCCTACGGGTTTAGAGGTGCGTCTGTAAAATTTAAGCTGTAATATGCGAAGTAAATGAAAGAAATAACATTTTGGGGAAACAATGCAAATATCAATTTTTAGAAGGGTAATATTATAATTTTCATTATTAAAAGGGGTCATATTGTAATTATAATTTTTAGAGGAGCAATATTGTAATTTTTGTTTTTAATGGGGCTATATTGCAAATATTTTATAAAAGAGAGACTATCTCGTAAAATATTATTTTATGAGGAACTATTATGAAATTATTATTTAAAAAAGGACTAAAACATAAATATGAATTTTAAGAGTGATTATTTTGTAAAAATGAATTTTATGAGGGATTATTTTGTAAATATGAATTTTATGAGGGACTATTTCATAAATATGAATTTTATGAGGGACTATTTCATAAATATGAATTTTATGAGGACTATTGTGAAAATATTATTTAAATGAGGATTATAATGTAAATATTATGTTTTGAGGGGTTATTATGCAAATATGAAAAATAAAGTTAAATTTTGATATTAAATGAGAAAAATAGTATTTTTGATTTAAAATGTATGAAAAATATTTTATGCGATTGAGAAAATGTGAAAATATGGTTTCGCGATGAAATTACAATAATGATACTGTTGGGCCAATATGAGGACCCCGAATATGAGATAAAGGAATTGACTTGAGAATATGATGTAATGAAATGGAACTGTGAATGGTGCATAGTACATACATTGGAAAGGTCCGATGGACTGAATAAGGCTAGTTGCCTAGGAGAGAATACACCTCCTGAGTGGGTGCGATATGCGTAGTGTAGGTCACTCGTTGACCTTGGGGGCATTGGGGTGCAGGTTGCCTACAATGGGCAGTTTGTAGCTCTTCTGTACCGTGGGTTAGACCGACGTAACACACCAATGATCCGGACCGAGACACTATCCTTAATCAAGATTGGATAAAGACTGTCGTGCATATGCTAGATGTGCAAAAATTGAGCACATAGTCTGAGGCATGCTGGTGCAAACAGATCTTTTCGATCACTCTCTCTGACTTGAGTTTTAGCTCCATGGAGTGGGAAATTGAGTCTAGGTGCATATGCATAGTTATTGAGAACATTATCGTAATTATTGTTTATGATAATTGAATTATGGAATATTTGAATATTGGTAATGGCATAATAGTAATTATGTTATGATGATAAATGATGTTGATGGCATGATTGTGAATATTGTATGATAGTTGTATGAGATATTGTATGTGTTTGATAATTGATATCGGTGGTATAATTGTAATTATGTTTGATGTGCTGGTATGAGATATTGTATGTGTTTATCTTCATTACTACCGTACTGGTATTAGCGTAGGTGATCTCACCTCTTTGTATGTCTATTTGTATTGTAATAATAATTTGAGCGGGAAGCTGAAGAAGAGCAGATTCCTGTTGAGGACGCTGAGTTTTGAAGTGATGGAGGAGTCTTGTTTTCTTGTGCATATGAGATTGAGTAGGCTACATCTTGGACATTAATGTGAATATTAATACCTAGAGTTCCCATTGTCTACTAGACAGTACTGAGGAGCATACTATCGTACCCCTAGTATGATTAGTATAGTGTCGTCTGCTCGGACACCTGTCCGTAGGACTTTGCGCCAGTCTAGATTCCTATCTTCTGAGAAATCTGAGGAGGACTCGTCTGAGGGTTCTACTATGTAGTAATACTTGGGCAGTGTATTAGTTTAAATTAAAGCTTAAATATTTTGAGAGTCTAATTTGTAAATATTAAAATATGATAATACTAAAGACTGGTATATGTATATAAGGTGTGAATTATTTGTGATATGATAATGTTGTAATGTTTTTTATTTTTCGCTAAGTTTATCTTATTATTATTAAGAAAATTTACAACTCGTATTTCCATCACAAAGCATAATTTTCAAATTAAGGGGAAATTTGGTAATTAAGTAACGTGAAGTGTGACGCCCTAAGGAGGGTGTTACATAGGTTGTCTCAAGTAATAAATTCTTCGGGTCCGAGGTCGATCCATAGGGAATTGATGAAAAAAATTCTTGAGGTAAGGAAAAGATTTGTCACAAAAATAAAGGTGATGAAAATTGTTCACAAATAAAAAGGGCTTGCTTGGGCTAGGGGATCCACTTTCGGTAAATAAGTTAAAGACAATATTATTTCTTTTTATAACTCAATTAGAATCCACGCATAACAGAGGTTCCTATCGCAAAATACAATATTCAAAGTTCATTTAAGATTATATATGTAGTTATATTATGGTTCCTTTAATTATCCACTAACGTCAACACTTGTAAATGAATTCAAGCATTTATTGTGTCAATCTCTTGTCTACAACGAATCAATATCTCTACTTTACAAAGAGGGTTAATAACGTCAACACTTGTAAATGGATTCAAGCATTCATTGTGCCAATATCTTGTTTACAACAAATCAAGATCTTCACTTTACAAGGAGGGTTTCTAAATTGATTGGAAACAAAATACAACACATATAATGACCACTTGATAATATAACATTCAAGCACAAGAAAAAGATTAATCTAACCTTATTTCATTACCAAAAGCTTCACCCTTTCACCAAAGCAAAATAAAAATTAGTTACTCATAAATAAGAAGAAATAAAAAGAGAAGAAGAAGAAGATGAACATAAATTATATTTAGAACAAAAGAAAACTACAACAAGAGAAACAAATAATACAAGAATAAGATCTTGATCTCTAAACCAAGATGATTCTAATGAGCAACCAATGGTGCCTTTTATAGATCTTGAAGGGTATAAAATGACAAAGGAGTTGTTTAATAAGTGGGTAGATGAGTGAAAAATGATAATAGAGTTGTTTAATGAATGAGTGGATGAGTGGAAAATTATTGCTATACTTGTCTCCCCACTCAACCAATTCGGTTATCTTCACATGACTATAACTTTAACATAACGTCACCTATTGCATAAGTGGACTTCATAAAATTGAAGGGTTTTGTCTCAGATTTCCAATGTCACTAGTATCAGTCCAATCTGACTCCTATAGCCTAAGATATGGCCTAATATTTGCGCGGTGTTCGGGTTCCAACAACAGCACCTCTGTTCTGACTTCTAAGCCTAATATGACCTATTAGACATCTGATTCAGCTCTTGTGTTATTCATGAAAGTTATAGATTTGGGTCTTAGCTTTCATTTGGGTTAATTTGGTGTCAATTAAATTTCTATAGCTCAAGAAATAGGCTAATAAGTGCGCAGAGGTCAAGCTATCAGGATTAACATTCTAGCTCTTGCTTCCACTTCAATTTAAATTATCCAAACGTGTGATTCATCTCTTGAGGTCTTCACAAAACTTGTAGAGAATGGTCTTAGCTTTCCTATAAGACTAGAATCATATTAATCAAATATTTGTAACTCAGATTATAACTAATTTACTGAACATTACCAAATAAACAAATTAAGGCCAATTAATGCAATAATTCCTTCAATGATCCTATTAGGCCCAATATCATAAAATGTGACTAAACTAAATTAAGCCTAATTGAACCTTAAGAAGCCCAGTGAGATGATTATTAAATGAATAAAATATATTGATATCACCTTCTTTAATAAATACTTTCCCCAACATAAGACCAACGCTTTAAAAAGACAAATCTTCACCTTTGCACAAAACAACAATAAGACTTTGTATCAGTCTTGGGAGAAATTTACAGAGTTGTTGAGTATGTGTCTTCACCATGGGTATGAGAATTGGCTCTTGGTGAGCTATTTTTATGAGGGACTTACACCTAGAGAGCACCAATTTGTGGAGATGATGTGTAATGGTGAGTTCTTATAGAAAGATCCTAATAAGGCCATAGAATACCTTAATGAGCTTGCTAAAAAAGCTCACACTTGGACTGGACCTAGTGCTACTGAGAGCACAAATAGGTTATGACCTGCAGGAAACCCTAATGGTGGTGGAATTTATAATCTCAGGGAAGAAGATAACCTAAAGGCTGAAGTTGATATGCTCACTAAGGAGCTAGAGGTGTTAAAGACTAAGGACTTAAAGCCAACACATGTGGCAAATCATGCAGAGTCTTTTAAACTATGTTTTGTGCGTGGCAAGGTAGATCACCTTGCCCAAGAATGTCCCACATTTGCTGAGATGAGAGGGATGTACGAGGAATAATGTAATGCCTTAGGTTTGTACATGAAGCATTTTACACCTTTCTCTGACACATAATCTGGGGTGGTGCAATCACCCTAATTTTAGCTGGAAGTCTGAAAATTAGCCACTTGTGCAACCCCCTAGATCATATCCTGCATCATATCATGCACCTTTACCTTTTGTGGGTCCTTTAGAAGACACTTTGCATGCTTTTATTGAGGCACAGGGTAAGATTAACCAGAAGTTTGAATCTTTGATTACGCAAGTTATTGAAGAATCTAAGGTAGGTAAAAATCAATTTTCCTCTTTTACTTGTGATTAAACAAGTTCTTACTTATGCAAAAGTTCTCAAGGATTTGTGTACAGTTAAGAGGAAGCATCATGTGAAGAAGAAAGCATTCCTGACAGAACAAGTTAGTGCTCTAATTGAGCAGCGAATTCCTCTCAAGTACAAAGATCCTAGTTGTCCAACCATTGCATGCAACATTAGAAATCATGAGTTTGGGCAAGCTTTGCTAGATTTAGGAGCTAGTGTGAATCTAATGCTATATTCTGATTATTTGCAATTGGGTTAGGAGAAATCAAACTAACAATTGTGATATTACAATTAGCTGACCGTTTAGTCAAAGTACCCCGGGATGTGGTAGAGGATGTTCTAATTCAAATTGATAAATTTTATTATCTTGTTGATTTCCTAATCCTCGACATTAGTTCTGTTGTTTATACTACTTCTAAAATCCATTTGATTTTAGGTAGGCCTTTCATTGCCACTGCTAATACTCTTATTAATTGCAAGAATGGACTCATGAAGCTATCTTTCGAAAACATGACTCTCGAGATGAATATCTTCTATATTGCGAAACAGCTATAAGATGATGATGAGGGCCACCAGATATACATGATTGACTCATTCATGGATAGGGGAGTTTCTACAGCCCGTGATTTTGATCCCCTTATGTATTTTATTGTTAATTTTGAGTTTGAATCTATCAGTAATCCAATTGATGTTATTGATATTAGTGCTATTTTTTTATAGAACTCAGGATCATGGCACTCAAAGATGGCAACCAAAGTTTAAGGAGTTGTCTGAGAAAGGTTGGAGCATTGTTGATATAAAAGGTGTTGGTCCCTTGGTCTGTTCTCATAAAATTACTTTATTTTTTTTTATTTTTGTCATTGTTAACCATTGTCAGGGTATAGTTATTGATGATCACATATTTAATACATTAATAAGCCTTCATTTTTAGTTATTTACACTCTCCATGTACTTAATTGATTGAGTTTGATTATGTTTTGTAAGTTTGGACTCAAATTGGACTTAATTGAATTTTTTAGCATAATTTATGTCTTATATTGTTTCTATATTTGGGTTATATCTTAGGATGTAGGTGGCCAAATGAGGTAAATCTAGTGGAATTTTAAAGATAAGAGAGAGCTCTATAACTTTCATGAAGACTTCAAAGGCCCAATCACACGATTAGATAACTCAAATTGGAGTTGAAGCAAGAACTAGAGTGCTGTTCCTAATAGATTGACCTATATATACTGTTCATGTCATATCATGTGTTATAAGTTGTCAAATGGGCTGAAATTTTGATGACGAATATTTAAGACCCATATCTACAACTTTCATGTTGAACACTTTCCCAGAATCTGAGGCTTAGTGGGTGATATTGGTCTTGAAAGTCAGAACAGAGGAGCTATGACTGGGCCTGAGCATATGCAGTAATTTGAACGTATCTAGAGTTATAGAAATGATATTGGACTCAAACGAAATCCATTTGAAAGCTAAGATCTAAGCCTACAACTTTTATGAAGACCACATTACTTCATTCTGACGTATTCAATGACTTCAGAGCTGAATTATTTTGGAGACAAAGAATCTCCATAATTTTTCACTCATCAAAAGTCATTTGATATTTTCCACTCATTTTTCACTCATCCACTCACTAATGACTCAGCCCCCTTATCATTTTGTATCTCTAATCCTCTATAAAAGTGAACCTTGGCAGATCATTGAAGGTGTTAGGTGTTAGGTACCAAAATGATGTTAGTTTGTTACTAGGTTTTCTTGTAGTAATTTTTCTTTGTTCTAAATTGAAGTCATGTTCTTCTTCTTCTTTTTCTCTCTTCCTTTCTTCTTGTCTATGAGTAACGAAGTTTCATTTTACTTAGGTGAAAGAATGAAGCTCTTGATAATGAAATAAGGTTAGATTAATTTCTCTCTTGTGCTTAAATGATATATTTTCAAGTGGTCATTATACGTATTATATTTTATTTCCAATTAATTTAAAAACCCTCCTTGTAAAGTGGAGTTCTTGATTTGTTGTAGATAAGAGATTGACACAATGAATGCTTGAACCCATTTACAAGTGGTGGTGCAAGAAACTCTCCTTATAAAGTGGAGATCTTGATTTGTTGTAGACAAGATTTTGGCACAATGAATGCTTGATCCCATTTATGAGTGGTGGTGTTAATAGATGATTAAAGGAATCATAATATAATTATGTATATAATTTTTAATGAACTTTGAACATTGTATTTTTTGATTGGAACCTCCGTTATGTGTAGATTCTAATTGAGTTATAAAAGAATTAATATTGTCCTTAATTTATTTACCAAGAGTAGATCTTTTAACCCAAGTAATTCCTTTTTATTTGTGACCAAGTTTTATCACCTTTATTGTTGTAAAAAAATATTTATTTTACCTTAATTAATTTTTCTTCATCAAGTCTCTGTGGTTCGACCTCAGACTCACCGAGAATTTATTACTTGAGATAACCTGCACTTGGGTTTGCAACTCTTAAATCCCGCATCAAGTTTTTGGAGCCGTTGCAGGGGACTTAATTTGATGAACAAATTTATGGTGTAAAAATTTTGTATATATATATTCTACTCTTTTATTTTTTTTTCCTTTGTACTTACTAATGTACTAACTTAGTGGAGGAAACTCTCCCTAATCTCTCTGTAATCTTTAATCATTAATAAAATAATCTTTCTTCTTCTCTTCTCTCTCGCTGGAGCAAAAAATTGGCTTTGTCGATTCTCTGATTTTGATATTTTAAATTTACTTTTTGCACTTTATTTTCTCGTATTTTATTTTCTGTATCTTTACTTTCTATATTTATCTTCTATCATTTATTTTTTTTATTTACTAACTTACTAACTTTCTTACTCACTATCTAACTTCTTACTTTATTAGCTATATAACTTTTTACTTTACCTGCTTCTAACATTTTAATTTATTTGCTTCTAACTTTTTAATTTATCCACATACTAACTTTTTAATTTTTCTGCTTATTAACTTATTTGGTGGTTGGTTTATACCCCATCCTTGTTAATATTTAATGGTAGGTTTATACTGCCTACTTGTACATTTTTTTATATTTTAAGTTACTTGTTTATGCTTAATTGGTATTATGATTTAAATTCTGGTCGTTTGGTTAAAATTAATCCTAATACTTTACATATTGATTTGTCTGAATCACAATTATACACATCAAACACAATGGCTGGAAATGAAAATGTGCATGATGAACATGAAAATCAACCGTTACGAACCATGCGTGAGTATTTACAACCATCTCAAAATTCTAGTCCATCATGTTTTATCTTTCCACTCAATGCTAACAATTTAGATTCAAGTCAGGTATGATTTCTTTACTTCCTAATTTCCATGGTTTAGAATCTGAAAGCCCATACTTACATCTAAAAGAATTTGAGGAAGTATGTACCGCTTTTCATGATCAAAGTTGTACTGAAGAGGTTATTAAGCTTAAATTGTTTCCTTTTTCTTTGAAAGGTAAAAGAAAAACTTGGCTTAACACTTTGAAACCAAGATCAATTGGCACATGGCAAGAAATGCAATGTGAGTTTTTAAAGAAATTTTTTCCAACACATAAAACCAATGCTTTGAAAAGACAAATCCAAAATTTTTCCCAAAATTCAAATGAAGCATATTTTCAAAGTTGAGAACGTTTTAAAGATTTGTTGAATTCTTGCCCACATCATGGTTTTGAAAAATGGCGCACTATAAGCTTCTTTTATGAAGGGTTAACACCTGAAACTAAACAATTTGTGGAAACAACAATGGTGAGCTTCTTGATAAAGAACCTGAAGAAGCTTTAGACTATTTAGACCATTTGGCTAAAAATTCTCAATCATGGCATGGTACTAATCTTTCTGAAAATTCAATTAGATCTAACCTTGTAAGTGCTAGTAAAGGAAAATATCATCTTAGTCAAGAAGAAAATCTGAATGCTAGGTTTGCTAGTTTGGCTAGAAAAGTTGAAGCCATGGAATCAAAGAAAGTAAAAGAAATCAAATCTGTGCAAAATGAAAAAATTTGTAGCATTTGTGATGAATTGGGACACTCAACAAATGAATGTCCAAAGATTCCTATTTTTAAAGAAGTTGTGCATGAGCAAGTAAATGCAATGAACAATTTTAAAAAGCTATTCACTTCTTCTTTTTTAGATACATACAATCCGAGATGGAGAAATCACCCGAACTTCAGTTAGAGGACCAACAATCAGGTACAATTCATGCAACCACCACCTCCTCAGGCACAACAGAATTCTCAAAATTCTCAAGCATATGCACCTTATGTACCACCATATAGGAAAAATCTTGAGGGAACATTGCATGCATTCATGGAAAAGCAAGAAGTCATTAATAACCAAAACACTCAAGCCATGATTAACATAAAAGACACTCTTGCTAAACTTTCTTCTACACTTGCCATTCATGAGAAAGGAAAATTTCCCTTCAACCTCAACCAAATCCCAAGAGTCAGTATAACCTAAATGAGGGTAGTTCAGAAAGCCAACAAATAGATCAAGTCTAGTCAGTGATAACTCTTAGGAGTGGAAAGGTTGTTGAAAAATAAATTCCTGAACCTTGTGAGAAAAATGATGAGTCAAGTCCTAAAGATGAGGAAGGAGTTGACAAGCCACCTAGCCAAAAGGAGACCAAATCCTTGCCTTCACCCCCATATCCTCAAGCATTAAACAATTCAAGTAAAGTGAACCATAACAGTGACATTTTTGAAATTTTTAAACAAGTGAAGGTCAATATTCCTCTGTTAGATGCTATCAAACAGATTCCTTGTTATGTTAAATTTTTGAAAGACTTGTGTACTGTTAAAAGAAAACATAATGTGAAAAAAAAATACATTTTTGACTGAACAGGTAAGTTCCATTATTCAGAACAATAATGCGTTGAAATATAAAGACCCTAGTTGTCCTACAGTTTCATACATTATTGGTGAACATAAAATTGAATGAGCTTTACTTGATCTTGGTGCTAGTGTTAATTTGCCTCCATATTCAGTTTATCAGCAACTCAACCTGGGTGAGTTAAAACCAACTTCGATAACTCTTCTACTTGCTGATAGATTAATTAAAATTCCAAAAGGAATAGTGGAAGATGTGTTAATTCAAGTTGATAAATTCATATATCCTGTGGATTTTATTGTCTTGGAAACTGAACCTATGATTGATAGTTCTAAGTCAGTTCCTGTTATTCTAGGTCACCCATTTTTAGCAACATCTAATGCTTTGATAAATTACAGAAATGGAGTGGTGAAGCTAACTTTTAGAAATATGACACTGGAGCTTAATGTTTTCAACATGTACAAACAATCACATGAAGTTTATGATGACAATGAAGATATTGAAGGGATTGAGGCCATTATAGATGATCATCTTCAAACCAGGAGTTCTTCTGACCTATTAGAATTTTGTTTAATTAATTCATTTAATTCAGCTACACAATTAGATGATGATGTTACTGAAATATGCTCTTTGCTTGACTGTACATAGGAAATGGAATACAAAGGAAAGAAGCCAAGATTCGAAGAGCTAAAACCCATGAATGATGATACCCATGAAGAAGTACCCACACTGGAACTAAAGCCATTACCTGCTGGGTTGAAGTACACATTTTTGGGAGAAGAACAAAGCTTTCTAGTGGTAATTTCCTCATCCATGATCAAAAAGCAAGAAGGTATATTGATAGAAGTACTTAAAAGGTATAAAAGTGCAATTGGATGGACATTAAAGGACATAAAAGGCATTAATCCATTAATTTATACACATAGAATACATTTAGAGGATAATGCTAAAACATCTCAACAACCTCAAAGAATATTAAATCCATATATGAAAGAGGTAGTTAGAGCTGAAGTTCTTAAATTACTTGATGTTGGAATTATCTATCCTATCTCTGATAGCCAGTGGGTAAGCCCTACATAAGTTGTGACTAAGAAATCTAGAGTAACAGTAGTTGAAAATGAAAAAGGAGAATTAATACCTACCCGAGTCTCATCTAGTTGGTGTATGTGTATTGATTTCAGAAAATTGAATGCAGCCACTAGGAAAGATCATTTCCCTTTACCATTTCTTGATTAGATTCTGGAAAGAGTAGCAGGACATCCCTAATATTATTTTCTTGATGGTTATTCAGGGTATAATCAAATACCAATTGCATTGGAGGATCAAGAAAAGACCACTTTTACTTACCCTTTTGGCACTTTTGCATATAGAAGAATGTCTTTTGGTCTTTGTAATGCTCTAGCAACTTTTCAAAGATGCGTGCTAAGTATTTTCAGTGACATGATTAAGCATTATTTAGAGGTTTTCATGGATAATCTGACAATTTTTGAAAATTCTTTTGAAAATTATCTTGCTAATTTGGAAAAAGTTCTTAAAAGATGCGAAGAAAAAGGATTTATGTTAAATTAGGAAAAATGTCATTACATGGTTACCTCAAAAATAGTGTTAGGTCATGTGATATCTTCTAAGAGAATTGAAGTTGATAAGGCCAAAGTTAAATTAATTTCTTATTTGCCTTCCCCAAAAATAGTCAGAGAAGTTCGTTCTTTTTTAGGACATGCAGGATTTTACAGAAGATTCGTAAAGGACTTTAGTGTCATATCTAGACCTTTATGTAATCTTCTAACAAAAGATGCACCATTTGATTAGAACCAAGATTGTCAGAAATCTTTTAAAAAATTAATCGGTCTTTTGACTTCTGCTCCTATCATGCAATCTCCTGACTGGTCTTTGCCTTTTGAGTTGATGTGTGATGCTAGTGATTTTGCTGTTGGTGCTATTTTAGGACAGAGAAAGGAAGGTAAGCCTCATGTAATTTATTACGCAAGTCGAACTTTGAATAGTGCATAAATGAATTACACCACTACTGAAAAAGAACTACTTACTATAATTTTTGCATTGGACAAATTTTGAGCTTATTTAATTAGTTCTTCCACTGTTGTTTTTATTGATCATGCTACTGTTAGATATTTAATGTCTAAGCAGGATGCCAAACCTAGGTTGATACGGTGGATCTTGTTGCTTCAAGAATTCAACATCACAATAAAAGACAAGAAATGAGCCAAAAATGTTGTTGCAGATCATTTGTCCAGACTTACAACAGACTCATCTTTTGATAGCACACCTATCAATGATTCTTTTCCCGATGAATTTTTATTTTCTGTCAATTCCATGCCTTGGTTTGCTAACATTGTCAATTTTCTTGTAACAGATAAGATGCCGCCTCAATGGACGCACCAAGACAGAAAAATTTTTTTGATTGAGGTGAAAAACTTCTATTGGAATGACCTATATTTATTCAAATATTGTCCTAATCAAATCTTTCAGAGATGTGTACCCGACAATGAGGTAAGTAGTGTCATTAAATTTTGTCATTCAGAAGCATGTGGAGGTCATTTTTCTTCAAAGAAAACAGCTGCAAAAATCTTGTAGTGTGGATTTTTTTGGCCTACATTATTTAAGGACAACTATATTTTTTGCAAAAGTTGTGAAAGTTGTCAAAAATTGGGTTCCATTTCTAAAAGAGACATGATGCCTTTGAACCTTATCATTGTCATTGAAATTTTTGATTGTTAGGAAATTCATTTCATGGGTCCATTTCCATCATCATTTGGATTTGTATATATTTTGGTTGCAGTTGATTATGTCTCCAAATGGATTGAGGCGATTCCATGTCGACACAATGATCACAAAGCTGTTTTGAAATTTTTAAAAGAAAATGTTTTGAGTCGATTTGGAATCCCTAGAGCTATCATCAGTGATGGGGGAAAACATTTTTGTAATAAACCATCTCAATCTTTAATGAAGAAATATGGCATCACACACAAAATTACTACCCCTTATCACGCTCAGACAAGTGGACAAGTAGAATTAGCAAATAGGGAGATTAAACAAATTTGGAAAAAATGGTTAACCCAATTCGTAAATATTGGTCTTTAAGACTAAACGATGCACTTTGGGCTTACCGTACTGCTTTCAAAACATCTTTAGGCATGTCACCCTATCGGTTAGTCTATGGAAAACCTTGTCACTTGCCTGTAGAATTGGAATATAAAGCATTTTGGGCCATTAAAGCTTTCAACTCAAATCTTGATGATGCTTCCAAGTTACGCAAATTGCAATTGAATGAACTTGAAGAATTAAGAAATGATGCATACGAAAACTCAAAAATTTATAAAGCTAGAACAAAAGCTTTTCATGACAAATCAATTTTGAGAAAATCTTTTGAAATTGGTCAAAAAGTTATGCTTTATAATTCTCGTCTTCACCTATTCCCTAGAAAATTGAGATCTAGGTGGATTAATCCCTTTATTGTCAAACATGTATATTCTCATAAGGCCATAAACATTGAGAATCCTAGGAATGGTATTGTATTTAAGGTAAATGGACAAAAACTCACACTATTTCTGGAACATCAAGTTGTTGAGGTAGAATCCATATCCCTTTCTAATCCTTGTTATGAGTAGAATTTATTTTAATTTTATTTCTTTCTTTTTGTAGTTCTTTGTGTTCCCGGTTAAGTGGCGGATAACGGTACTCTGTAACTCTCAAGTCAGTTTGTCTTTCAGTTTCCCATAATAACTAATTCCTTCTCCTTCAAAATGGATGTCATCCTCTCAAATCTAAGAAAGCATTTCCCTTCTGTTCCTAAAAATGCTCTAGCCAAAATCTATAAAGCTAGGTGTGAAAGACTGAGACTGTTAATATACAAGGGCATCCCAAAAGATATACGCTGGATAATCGAAGCAAAAGTTCGTTTAGCTGGTGAATCTTCAGATTCATTTGTCCTATACATGCCTGGTCTTAGTAAAAGTTCATTTTCAAAAAGGAGAAGATAAAAAAGAATACAAGTTTGTTACAAGTGTGCACGATGGAATTGTAACACACAATGTCGCTCTTTGGGGATGGTTTCTGTAAACAGAGAAGATAAAATATTCTTCATTAAGAATGGACTGAGTAAGGAGTCATTAGATAATATCTTATTGACTCTTGAGACGCATTCTTGTGGAGTTGCGCAACGTGAACTTCTTAGTTTGTGGAATCTCTTTAGGGACGAGCAAGAGCATTATAGTCTTGGGAATCTGACTTAAAAGACCCTGTTTGCCAATTTATAAGAAAATTGGATGAGAAGCTTATCCTCGACTCATAGAAGGCGTTTAAACCATTTCTGGACGTGAAACTAGAGGAAAATGTGAGCCACGATCACAACAACATGTATATATTATCTTGTACATCTTCAAAAAAAAAAAAAAAAAAAAAAAAAAGAGAAAAAAAAAAGAAGAAAAAAAAAGTGAATAAAAAGAATAAAAAAATAAAAAAAATAAAAAAAAAAAAAAAAAAGAAAAAAAGAGGGCGAAACTTCGGTTGTACTTGGTCTTTAATTAGATTAGGAGCCCCTGCCAGTGACAGACCCGTCATTGACTCGGGTGGACCTTCGCACACCGGTCGGTAAATAAGGTTCATGTGTCATGCTCTGTAGAGAGCCGCACAAGTATTCCTAGGTTTTAATCGTAAGCTCTGCTTGCTGATGGACAGAAAGAAGCGTCTCGTGTTTGCATTCTCACGTGACAATGTCTCTGAGCTGGATCCTGTGATTTAATGTCATAGGCTCTTTAGCAACCTCTTACTGGCTGTGGTCACTGATTGTCGTATTCAGATTTTCTCTCTTTAACTAGAGGGACGATGCATAGGCTGGGATATCCCACAAACGAGAGGGAGAAGAATGCCCAGATTGGTTGAGCCGTCTTGGTATTACTGCACTCATGACGCGCAGTATAAAGATCTGTCATGAAACCTGTACATAAAGGTATGTCATCATTTATTATTATTATCTTTGTATGATTTTGTTGTATTTTGATTTTGGACAGATGATCCTTTGGACGGGATCCTTCAGGGGTTTCTAGACTTCTTTACCTTGATGGTTTTCTTGAAGTAAAAAAAAAACAAAAAACAATAAAAAAATAAAAAAAATGTGTTTCTTAATTTCAAAGTTTTCTGACAACAGCCAACCTACCCATATAGGAGCTATTATTACTTTTTCTATTCTTTTCCCTATTTAAACACTCCATTTTCTTCACTTTCCTGCAACTCATAATTATTCAAAGAGAGTGTGAGTGTATAAATGGAGGGAGCTTCTTCTTCTGTTCGTAAATTTGCCAGTATCTGTGTATTTTGTGGGACAAGTTATGGGAAGGGTTTAGAGTATGTAGACGCAGCAATCACTCTTGGTTGAACACTTGCTGCGAGAAAAATTTATTTAGTATATGGGGGAGGTAGCATTGGGTTAATGAAGGCTGTATCATTTACTGCACATTTAAGAGGCAGTCAGGTTTTAGGTATCATTCCTAGACCTTTAGCTCGACAGAATATCACTGGAAAAACAATTAGGGAAGAGCTTCAAGTATCATCTATGGATGAACGAATGAGGACAATGCTTGCAAACTCTAATGCATTCATAGCCTTACCAGGTGGTTTTGGTACTATGGAAGAAGTTTTTCAAATTGTTTCTTGGGCCCAACTGAACATCCACCATAAACCCATAGGTTTGTTGAATGTTAATAATTTCTTTAATAATTTGTTATGTTTTCTTGACCATGCTGTGGAGCATAAATTTATCACACCTTCGGCAAGACGACTCCTTATATCTGCTTCTACTGTTGATGAATTAATTGATAAATTACAAGCTTTTGTTTATGAACCTGAATCAGTAATAGCTCAGATAGATTGGTCAGAAGGCAGCAGCAAGGGAGGCAACAAGGAACAAGAGTGTGATCTGGAATTTCATCTATAACTTTCCTTTATCTTTAGTTTTATTTATTGTACTTTGTTTCTGTTTAAATTTGTGTGAGCTTTCGCTTTTTAATAATTGTAACAACAGGTACTTTCTTCTATCCTTTACCTTTTTATGTTTTAACATTGAGGACAATGTTGTGATCTGGTTGGGGAGAAGGATAGTTGTGTCAATAGTTATGTGAATAATTGTGTATAGTTGTGTGAATAATTATGTAAAAAAAATGCTTGAAAAAAAAATTAGGAAGTATGTTTATTAATATGTTTGTCGTGTTTACTAACAGCTAAACTAGTTAAGGATGACAGAGTAAGGAGTAAATTTTGCTGTGGAGGTAATTTTACTCTTGAGACACATCTTAGTTGGGGTAGACAACTAGTTTGTGAGGAAGTAACAATTCAAATTCAGGGAAATTTACATGATTAAGTTAATTGTCTTCTTTCTTAAAAATCACATGCTTGGTTATGGATGTTGAATTGGTGGACTGAGAATGATAGAATTATGCCTTGTGAGATTTTGAGTCTATTGATGAATGGATTAAACATTTGTACCGTTTTCTTCTTTCTTGTGTGAATTTCACTCATGGAATTGTTACTCTAGAACTTGCTTTAATTCTTTTTTAGACTACATTTTCATATGCATACATAAATATGATTGAGGCATTTTTCTTGAAATAGCTACTTTAATCAAATAGTCAGCCTTGCATAGCAACATATTGTCTTAATATTATATCAACCACTTTTATGACTTCTTGAAAATTATCTTATTCCTGCCAATGTAAAGCATTGGAAATGACCTATTTCCCCTTGTTTAACCCCTTTGAGCTTATTTGACCATTCTTTGTTTCGAACTCATTATGTGTCTTAAATGAAAAACCATGTTCTTACTTAGCCTTAGGGAATAAGAGAACATTAACTTTGTCATTGGATGAGTTCTTGAACAAGTGTGGGGGTGCGTGTGCAGAATGGTTAAAAAAATGTATATATGATGTTCTTTTGTAAAAAATAAAAAAAATCAAAAAAATCAAAAAATCAAAAAAATCAAAAAATCAAAAATCAAAAATAAAAAAAATGTCAAAAGAAAAAGAGTGTCAACAAGGTAATAAAGGAAAGGAAAAGAATATGTAAAGGGAATTTGTATTAGGTGGAGTTGGGATAAACTTTCATGCTCTTTTATTCTCTTTGGTATTTAACTTGTTATTTCTATATTACCTTCTCCTTTACCTTGACCCCATTATAACCTTGATTAAAGTCCTCATGATTTGTGTGTGCTTGTGTTCTGAGTAGTGGAGAAGTAGAAGATAAGCAAGCTTATGGTAGTGCAATTTTCATGGGTTGAATTGAGTGAAATACCTACCTTTTAAACACTTGAGGGATTGAGAGTGAATCTTGTGAAGATCTATCATTCTTGACTCATGCTTTTCAATTGAAGTTTCCTTACTTGTTGGTTTGAGATGTGAAGATATGTTACCTCATGAATGTTTTGATTACTTGAATGATTGGTTGCTCTTCATTTTTAAATATTATTAGAAATTGAGTTTTTTAGAGTGTTTAACTTTTGAGTCTGTTTTGTTTTTTTAGTTTTGGTCTTGTGTGTTTTGCCCAGGAGTGTAAAAAGTTAAGTGTGGGAGAATTTGATGATCACATGTTTGATACATTAATAAGCCTTCATTTTTAGTCATTTACACTCTCCATGTACTTAATTGATTATGTTTTGTAAGTTTGGACTCAAATTGGACTTAATTGAATTTTTCAGCATAATTTATATCTTACATTATTTCTGTATTTTGGCTATATCTTAGGATGTAGGTGGCGAAATGAGGTGAATCTAATGGCATTTTAAAGATAAGAGAGAACTCTATAACTATCATGTAGACCTCAAAGGCCCAATCACACGATTAGATAACTCAAATTGGGGTTGAAGTAAGAACTAGAGTGCTGTTCCTGACAGATTGACCTATATATACTATTCATGCTATTTCTCGTGCTATATGTTGTCAAATGGGCTAAACATATGATGATGAATAGTGAAGACTCATATCTACAACTTTTATGTTGAACACTTTTTTAGAATCTGAGGCTTAATGGGTGATATTGGTCTTGCAAGTCAGAATAGAGGAGCTGTAACTGGGCCTGATCAGTATGCAATAATTTGAACGTATCTGGAGTTATATAAATGATATTGGACTCAAACTTTTGAAAGCCAAGATCTAGACCTACAACTTTCATGAAGACCATATTACTTTATTTTGAAGCATTCAATGACTTCAGAGCTGAATGATTTCAGAGACAAAGAATCTCCATAATTTTTCACTCATCAAAAGTCATTTGGCATTTTCCACTCATTTTCCACTCATCCACTCACTAATGACTCAGCCCCCTTGTCATTTTGTATCTCTAATCCTCTATAAAAGGAAGCTTTGGAAGATCATTGAAGGTGTTAGGTGTTAGGCACCAAAATGATGTTAGTTTGTTACTAGGTTTTCTTGTAGTAATTTTCCTTTGTTCTAAATTGAAGTCATGTTCTTCTTCTTCTTTTTCTCTCTTCCTTTCTTCTTGTCTATGAGTAACTAAGTTTTATTTTGCTTGCGTGAAAGAGTGAAGCTCTTGGTAATGAAATAAGGTTAAATTAATTTCTCTTTTGTACTTAAATGATATATTTTCAAGTGGTCATTATACGTATTATATTTTATTTCCAATTAATTTAAAAACCCTCCTTGTAAAGTGGAGTTCTTGATTTGTTGTAGACAAGAGATTGACACAATGAATGCTTGAACCCATTTACAAGTGGTGGTGCTAGAAACTCTCCTTATAAAGTAGAGATCTTGATTTGTTGTAGACAAGATTTTGGCACAATGAATGCTTGATCTTATTTATGAGTGGTGGTGTTAATAAATGATTAAAGGAATCATAATATAATTACATATATAATTTTTAATGAACTTTGAATGTTGTATTTTCTTATTGGAACCTCCGTTATGTGTGGATTCTAATTGAGTTATAAAAGAATTAATCTTATCCTTAATTTATTTACCAAGAGTGGATCTTCTAACCCAAGCAATTCCTTTTTATTTGTGACCAAGTTTTATCACATTTATTATTGTAACAAAATATTTACTTTACCTTAATTAATTTTTCTTCATCAAGTCTCTGTGGTTCGACCTCGGACTCACCGAGAATTTATTACTTGCGATAACCTGCACTTGGGTTTGCAACTCTTAAATCCCGCATCAGTTATCACCTTATCATCTTCTCTTTTTAATTGCTAAGCATTTCAGGTATGTGACTCCTCCTCATTACTTTGCTTATTTTTGTCCCAATAATTTCTTTGATGGGTATTGGTGATTATTTCTTAAGTTTGGATTAATTTGAAACATTGAAGACAATGTTTGGTTTTGATTGGGGGTAGGAGTTGCTTGAATTTTAGTCATGTTATCATTATACTACTTTTGTGAGGAAAATTTTTCTATTATCTTGCTCAACTTATTTCACATTATTCATAGCTGCTTCTACATGTCTCTTTGTTAAAAAATTGAAATAATTAGACAACTTGATGAAAACATGTAGATACTATGTTTTTGTCAAGTGAGTTTTAAGCCATTCAATTTTATTGTGAGAGTGTTTTCTTCATCATACAATGTTTATTATAATGCTCATGATTTTTTTTCACTAGATTGTTTCATTATTGTTTTGGCTAAAGAGAAGTTTTATATCACACTTGCATTTAATTTGATGTCATGGAAGTTAGTAGAATTGTGTGTTTCCATGAGAGAAGATATTAGGCCATTTTTTTTATTTATTTTGAGCCTTGAAATAATGTTTTTGTTCTTTTACATGTTGCTGCTAGTCACCCCTTTGAGCTTATTTATTGAGTCTTTTTTTCTTAACCTTTCCCAAAGTGTTTCAAGAAAGAAGAAATATTATTGCAATATACGAAGGTATAAGGGAAGGAAAAAAGTGAAAAATGAAAAGAAAAAAAAGAGAAGGCAAAGTGAAAGTACAAGAGAAAGAAAAATAATTTTTTTTTCGAAAAGCTACAAAGTTGAAAAAAAAAATTGGGAAAAGAAGTAAAAAAAATAGTGATTTAAAGAAAGTAAAGAAAATTATGTTGATAGTGTAGAAATCAAACTTCTAAATATTCTTGAAACACTTTTGATTTTCATTGTTTTCCTTAGCCTTCATATTTTTCCTTTACCCACATTACAAGTTTAATAAAGTTTTATTTGATCTTAAACAATTGCATGGTTTTTCCAATGTACATGACTAATTTTAAGGTGTGATGTAAAGTTTTTTCTTGGCATCTTTTCATGAAACAATATTTGTTCTATTTTCTCAGCATTCTTTTTATCACTTTATATGTAAGATATTTGTTTTGATTTGTGCCTACTACTCTACTCACATAAACTTGCTATGAGTGACACTATACTTCTGAGTGATTTTCATTCATTAGTGCAACTCTTGTGAGGATTGTATATATGGTTGAAAGATGTTTTCTGATGGGGACTCTAGTTATGATATTTGGAGACAATGAGTATATGTCATAATAGCTATATTATTCACACACTTTGAGTTTGATGATGGTAGAGTTTTTTTGGCAATTGTGGTATTCTGATGCATGATTGATATTCCTAAGTTGAAATAAATTAGATTTGATTAAATTGATTGGAGATATGATTTATTTTAAGCTTTGTTTTAGGTCACTTTCATTGCTAGGGACTAGCAATAAGATGATTGGGGTTATGATAATGCCTAATTTTTATCTATTTTTTCTTATGAAAATAGACATTATAATATCTCATTATATTTGGTTTTAGTGACTTTATAATATTATTAATTTATTTATTTAAAGAAGCCATTAATTTAATTATTGTGATAGTTATAGGGAATTTGTTAAAAAATCTTGGACAAAATAATGGCAATTTGGCAATAAGTTTATTTGAAAGAAGAAATCAAAACTTAGGCCCACAACAAATAAAGAGAGAAAAAGATGAAAATCTGACAGCCTTTAATAAAATGAGATTGAGTTTCTTAAAATTGGTGTTCTAAATCCAATCAATATCTTTTTATTATTTGGAGACCAATTAAGGAGATTGAGTTTCCTAATTTCAATCTATATCTCTTCATTATTTGAGAACTAATTAAGGAAACTTTGTGCAAGATACACTCTTATTAGGTAAAATCTCTTATTAATAGACAAAGAGGAGAATAGTAACGCAACACAGGAAAAAGGTAGAGGACACACAGAGACGGCAAACTTGAAGGCTTTTTCTCTAGAATTTATTTGTCTATTATCATAGTATGGAGAACTAAATTCTCAAGTAAGGCTAGGGATGAACTTGCACACTAGATGGTATTTTTAATTTATTTTTAATTTATGTATTTGATTTTCACTTACTAAAACTCCTTTGTTTTATCATTCTCAATTCATTGTTAATGTTTTCTTCTCTGAATAATCATAGAATTTAGTCTATTTATGGATTCAGTCATGCTTTTTCTATTGAATGGTTTAATTCTTTGATTATGTTTAGATCAATTATTTATCTATATTGATTTACTTCTTTACTGCAATATAGCTCCCTAAGTATACTGTCGTCATTGAATTTTCTCAATAGAGAAAATAATTTACGTATTCTGAAAATAGTGAATGATTTTTCAAAGGGTTACATTTGATTTAATTTTAGTTTATAAATTTATACTTTTTGATTAGAAATTTTGGAAATTGAGTTTCCAATTGAGTTATCCAATGAATTAAGAATAATTAAAATACCAGATTTGTGCAAGGGATTCCTGATGCTTTACTGTTCATCAAATTTGAGTACTTTTTTTGTTAGTCACTTTGCTTTACTTTAATTTACATTTAAAATTAATCATTGTCTATTATTAATCATTTAATATTTTTTCTCTAGTTGCTTTAGTTATTCTTTTAATTTGTCTCTTTATAGAATCAACACCCTAAAACTATGCTATAATTACTGCATTATTCTCTAGGCGTAATCACCTTATACTACAAGTATTTTAGTGAATCGATGTTACCAAGTGGCCTCAAACTCAAGAGGGGGGAAAATGAGTTTATGAAATATTTTTGTAAATCTTTTGTAAAACATTTGTTTATCAATTTTCATTGAAGCTATTGAATAATTGAATTGAATAGATAAATAAGATTGAATACTTCACTCACAAATTGAACAAGCCACAATGAATAACATTCAAGCAAGCATATAAAATAATTGCACAAACGTAAAGAGATAGGATTGAGAGAATCAAACACAATGATTTATCCTGATTCAGCCACCCCTTGTGACCTACGTCCAGTCCTCAAGCGAACCACTCGAGATTTTTCACTAAACTTTAAGCTTGAGCGAGTGCTTGAAAACCTTTACAGATTGGAGCACTCAACAACACCTTGGGATACCTCACCCTTGTGCTTTGAGCCTCAAGACAGGGATGCCTCACCTTTTACAACCTTAGAGGGATATCTCACCCTCTTTATACCTTTGAAGGATACCTCACCTCCTTTTCAATAAGGGATACCTCACCCTCTTTATAGAATAAACAAAGTGTTTGAATGATAGAAACTCTCTCAAAGAGTAGATTGATACAAATTAAAGCTCTAATAATGCCCTTTTTGAATATCTCAAGTTTTCTCACAAAAACAGGGCAAAAACATTTTCAGAATTTGATTCTCGTATATAATTGTTAGATTGATGTTCTGAATTAAAGGTTAGCCATTAATGAAGACCCAAGGCAAGTATTTATAAGTTGTTCGAAGAAATGAGCTATTGGATAGCATTTATGGTAACATTAAAAGCCAAGAAAATAGTCGTTGGATGCTGTCAGACCACTGGTAATCAATTACACAATCTCTGTAATCGATTACATGGTTGTTTGAACGTGTTCTTGGCTTTCGGATCACTTGGTAATCGATTACCAGCTTAGTGTAATCGATTACAAGGCCTTTGACTTTTTTGTAATCAAATACCATTTCTCTGTAATCGATTACAGGACTTCTTGAACGAGTTCTTGCCTTTCTGGGCTTATTGTAATCGATTTTCAAATTGGTGTAATCGATTACAAGGCATCTGACTTACTTGTAATCGATTATAATGCACATGTAATTCATTACAAGGCCTCTGTTTATTGTGTAATCGATTACAAACATCATGTAATCGATTACCTTGGCCTTTGAACACATTTTTCAAGTCCAATTGAGTATGTAAGTCATTTCTAACACTTAGATTATTGGATTAAACATAAATGCCTTCATGAATATTGAATCCAAGATT
Source organism: Ormosia semicastrata (assembly GCA_029884595.1). Classification (NCBI taxonomy): domain Eukaryota; kingdom Viridiplantae; phylum Streptophyta; class Magnoliopsida; order Fabales; family Fabaceae; genus Ormosia; species Ormosia semicastrata. The sequence continues at coordinate 374,903 of JAQQTO010000035.1, read as the reverse complement.
AAAAACAACATTTCTTGAAAACATGTTTAACTTTGAATTTGCAAGTTGATTTTGAAAAATGATATTTGGAAAACCATTTGAGAATCATTGAGATACTTAAAGGGCATTTTACATTGATATTCTAAGACCTATATCTAGTATACCTCTTTTTATCTTGTTCTTCTTCTTTAGCTTTGTTATCATCAAAAACCCATTTGATATGCTTCAAGACATAAGCATTTACATTCTCCCCCTTTTTTTATGATGACAAACTAAACATTCAACAAAAGGAGAAATATTTGCATTTATTTGATTATCAAAGATTTAAGATAACTCTCCCCCGTAATGTATGCATGAGATAGAATATATGAAAGCGCAAAACTCCCCCGTACACATGTAATATATTTCACTAATCTCTCCCCCGTTGGCATTATAAAAAAGAAGGCATAAGCATTCAGATTGGATATAATCATTTCATCCCAGCAGGATCAATATCGGAGTATAAATCGTTTAGCACATCAAGATGTGATACCAATAGCAAATGCATATGAAGAACATCTTAGATAGTATTTATCATTTATGTCAATAGAATTCAGAGTCATATACAAGAGCAATATGGGATTAGATAAAGATTAAGCATAAGAAAAGCATCATGAAAGAACAGAACATCAAGATTAAGGAAAATTATAAAAAATGTGTTGTAATCAATTATACTTTTATTGTAATTGATTACACGCATTTTGTTTTCCTTGTAATCGATTACAAAGTTTGTGTAATCGATTATATAATTTCTAACTTGGCTTGGAACGCTTAACAAAGCCTTCGTAATAGATTACAATGGTCCTGTAATCGATTACCAGACTACTAAAGCTCAGTTTTTGCATTTAAAACAATAAAGGACTAAACTTGAATTAATCAAAAATGTTCCAAAACATTCCAAATTAATTCCAAACATCATTTAAGCATATATTCCAATCAGATTATGATCTAAAACACATTATTGTGTAGCAAAACAACATATTATGCATCAAGATATCACACTATGCAGCAAGATATCACATTATGCAGCAAAGCAATATATTATGCATCAAAATAGCATATTATGTAGCAAGTTAATGTATTTTACGCAAGAATTAGATGCATGATTGATCCATTATGTCAAGTTTAAAGATATTGATATTATACATGTCATTTCACACAAGAAGCATATTCATTTAGCATATTCAAGATATATGGAGATATTTTTTAAGATGTTAAACTAGTAAAGCATAGAGCAAGTCTCCACTTAACAAAAGGATGCAAGTTCAAGCTTCTAGGAGACAAGGAGGATAGCTTGAAGTATTTTCTGGTCTTGTGCTTGGAGCAGCCACTTTTAAGATTCCAAAGTCAGCTCTTGGCCTTCAAATACACCTACAACATACTTCAATTTTTGTCTTTTGGTACCCAAATTTTCTTGGGTCATTGTGTATTAGTTTTTGGCAAAGTGTCTTTGGGAACCCAAACCATTTTAGTTCCTAACTTGTTATTGATATTCTTTCTTACATTGAAAGTTGATGCACTATGCCCTTTCCTACCACAATGAAAGCATTTAATAAAGGGACTACTTGAGGTACTTCATGAAACAAAGAAATTCTTGAGAAACTTTTGTTGATTATTAGGATTATACCCCAAACCAGCCTTTTGAAAAATACATCTTTGGTTTTCAAGTAATATGCTCAAATTATCTCTTCCAAAGGTAACTTTTGAAATAGTGTTTTTCAAATCCTCAATCTCAATTTCAAATGCTTTACATGATGAGCAAGATGAGGGTGTAGATACATTATCTAGTGATAAACATGTCATGCATGAAGAATTTGCATCAATCAACCCAAGAGTTTTATTTTCTAATTTCAATTCCTCAATTTCTTTATTTAAAATAGAAATTTGATTTTCAAATGAGGAAATTATTTTCTTAGATGATGAAACAAGTTTTGCAAGCCTCATAGATTCATTATGTAATTCTTCAAATGCATCTTGCAATTCATCATAGGAAGGTGAAGAGTTTGATTCAGAATTTGAGGATGTTACCTCCATGTCGAATCCATCTTCCTCTTCTCCTCTACCCATGAAACATAGATTGGCTTTCTCCTTTTCCGAGCTATCAGTTGAATCCATATCATTGTCATCCCAAGCTATGTAGGCTCTTCTTTCTTTTTTCTCCCTTAAGGATCTATTGTGATATTTTTCCAATTTACTTTGATAGATTGGACACTCCATCTTCATGTGACCCGATTCTCCACATTCATAGCATTTAGGAGTGGATGAGGTTCCTTCCCCTTTGTGATAGACATTCTTTTCGGGAAAGGGAGGTCTTTTTTGAGCTCCACTCTTCTTGAAGAATCTTATAAATTTCTTTACTAGTAGAGCAAGATTCTCCTCATCTATTTCCAAGCCATCTCCATCATCTTCATCATCATCATCGTCATTAATCATGGAGGAAGTGGCCTTGAGAGCTATTCCTTTCTTTTTCTTATTAATCTCCTCACTTTGGTTGAGTCTATTCAATTCCAATTCATGTTCTTGGAGCTTGCCAAAAAGTGTGGCTAAGGTCATGGTTGAGAGATTTCTTGACTCCGCAATAGCTGTCACTTTAGGTTGTCAATGTCTACTCAAACATCTCAACACTTCGTTAATAAGATCTTCATTAGGAAAAGTTTTTCCCAATGAAGCAAGATGATTTACAATATGTGTAAAACATTTTTGCATTTCTTGAATGCTTTCATTTTGGTTCATTCTAAAAAGCTCATACTTATGAGTGAGAGTATTGATCCTTGATCTTTTCACTTCACTAGTACCCTCATGGGTTACTTGTAAGGTGTTCCACATTTCTTGGGCAGTTTTACAATTTGATACCCTAAATAATTCATCATATCCCAAGGATGCGGTAATGATGTTTTTGGCACTCAAATTATATTGGACCTTTTTCTTATCATCATTGGTCCATTCACTTTTTGGTGTATTAACCCTTACACCATTAACAACTTTTGTGGGAATAAAAAGACCATTTTCAATAGCATCCCACACATCTAGGTCAATAGCTTCAATAAAAATTTTCATTCTTTCTTTCCAATAAGCGTACCCATCCCTATTGAAAAATGGAGGTCTATAGATGGAAGAACTTTCTGAAAAATCATTTGAGGAGGCCATCACTTTCTCTTGAAGCTGCTAAGCCCTTTACATAAGAGCCTAGCTCTGATACCACTTTTTACCAAGTGGCCTCAAACTCAAGAGGGGGGTGAATTGAGTTTATGAAATATTTATGCAAATCTTTCATAAAACATTTGTTTATCAATTTTTATTGCAGCTATTGAATAATTGAAGTGAATAGATAAATGAGATTGAATACTTCACTCATAAATTGAATAAGCCACGATGAATAACATTCAAGCAAGTATATAAAATAATTGCACAAATGTAAAGAGATAGGGTTGAGAGAATCAAACACAATGATTTATCCTGATTCAACCACCCCTTGTGACCTACGTCCAGTCCTCAAGCGAACCACTTGAGATTTTCCACTAAACTTCAAGCTTGAATGAGTGCTTGAAAACCTTTACAGATTAGAGCACTCAACAACACCTTGGGATACCTTACCCTTGTGCTTTGAGCCTCAAAACAGGGATGCCTCACCCTTTACAATCTTAGAGGGATACCTCACCCTCTTTACACCTTTGAAGGATACCTCACCTCATTTTCAACAAGGGATACCTCACTTTTTTTCACTAGAGGGATATCTCACCCTCTTTACAGAATAAACAAAGTGTTTGAATGATAGAAACTCTCTCAAAGAATAAAATGATACAAATTGAAGCTCTAGCAATGCCCCTTTTGAATATCTCAAGTTTTCTCACAAAAACAGGGCAAAAACATTTTCAGAATTTGATTATCATATATAATTGTTAGATTGATGTTCTGAATTAAAGGTTAGCCATTAATGAAGACCCAAGGCAAGTATTTATAAGTTGTTGAAAGAAAGGAGCCGTTGGGTAGCATTTATGGTAACATTAAAAGCCAAGAAAATAGTCGTTAGCTGTTGTCAGACCACTGGTAATCGATTACACAATCTCTATAATCGATTACATGACTGTTTGAACGTGTTCTTGGCTTTCTGGGCACTTAGTAATCGATTATCAGCTTGGTGTAATCAATTACAAGGCCTCTGACTTTTTTTATAATCGAGTACCATTTCTCTGTAATCGATTACAGGGCTTCTTGAACGAGTTCTTGCATTTCTGGGCTCATTGTAATCGATTACAAGATTGGTGTAATCGATTACAAGGCCTCTGACTTGCTTGTAATCGATTACAATGCACATGTAATCGATTACAAGGCCTCTATTTGCTGTGTAATCGATTACCTTAGCCTTTGAACACATTTTTCACGTCCAATTGAGTATGTAAGTCATTTTTAATACTTAGATCATTGGATTAAACATAAATGCCTTCATGAATATTGAATCCAAGATTAAAAACAACATTTCTTGAAAAACATGTTTAACTTTGAATTTGCAAGCTGATTTTGAAAAATGATATTTGGAAAACCATTTAAGAATCATTGAGATACTTAAAGGGCATTTTACATTGATATTCTAAGACCTATATCTAACATACCTCTTTTGATCTTGGTCTTCTTCTTTGGCTTTGTTATCATCAAAAATCCATTTGATATGCTTCAAGACATAAGCATTCACAATCGGTTTATAAATTGATATAATTTGATAGTCTCAACAGCTATCATATATATGCTCACGAATTTCAGGAAAGAAAGGGAAATTGATGCAACGAAATTGACTTTGATGAATGATTATGCCTTTGCACTTAGGAGAAAGGGCAAAGAGTTGAGCAATTTCAAGAAAAATTATAACGCGCAATAATGGGGCACGAGACATTTAGAGAGAGAGAAGGTGCAGAAGGGAAACATACTGAGGAAATCCCTTTTTAAAGTTTTAAGGAGTATTAAAAAGAAAAAGGGGGGAGAAGCGCACTATCCTCATTAGATACTGACATCATGATGGGATGGCTAAAGTCGTTTTATCCATAAAGGCCATCATTAGAGTGAGGCTCCCCAAAACATGTAACTGCTGGTTAATGGGGAATAGTCACATTGTGGCTGTAAAATAATTTAAATTTTTAATTAAAATTTAAATGTTTTGCCTTTCTGACCATCATGATAAGTTTAAGTTTATATAGAGTAACTAAAGCTCTAAGTCAAGTCTTCATAAAAAAGTAATGCTCAAAACATTAATATTATCTCTCATATTTGAAGAATAAATATTGGGGGACATCTGTTAGTATAAAAATAACACTTTTCGATTCAGACAATTTCGAGTGTGTATTGTAAAGCTTAGTATGAATGAAATTCACTAGGTCATGAACATGCATATATTCTAATTCCGTTAGAATCGAAATTGTAACGAAACTTGAAGTTATCAAAATAGTAATTTTGATTGGGAATTTACTAAAGCGATAATTTTGATTTAGTCTTGAAAAATGAGACTCAGAGTAACTACACTTAGGATTTTCTGAAGACAAGAGTGAGGATCTCAACTAGAATCCAGTAGCTATTTGAATATTCAAATTTAAATTCATACAAGAGAATTTGAATTTGAAACATAAGTTAGTAGCAGTTACGAGTGTAAGATCCAATTAATACAAGGATTGCTGACAAAGATTAAGCAGTTACTTATTGCATGAGGATTGTTGACAAAGATTTAGTAGTTACCACAATGATCACTAATAATGATTAGGCAGTTTTCTTTGTTTTAGACACTTGTCAAGATCCTATAAAGAGGGTAGTTACTTAGAATTTTTATAAATACTAAAAGGATGGAAACATTTAGGGGTAGGAAAATCTATATTCACAAACACTTGTAAACATGCTCTTATGTCACTTTGACAACCACGAGCAAACATACAAGTCCAGTCAAGTATGTTTTCATCCTGTTCCATTTCTGTACAATTTACACTTTCAGTACAAGTTTAATTCAATTCCATTGACACTTCCAGTCATTTATTTTCTTGTAAATTCTCATCTACTCCTGATCAAGTGATTCTTTTGAGATCATTTGAGTTCTTTTAATTGGTTTTATTTACTTACTTTCATTACTTTTTTGTAAGTTTACATTTATGTTCATTTTACTTATTTGCACATTTACTTTCCTTACTTTTACGTTGTTTTCTTTAAATTGTTGTCATTTATCATTTTGCACTTTATATTGCTTGTCAAGTTTATTTTGTTACACTTTACTATCCTGTTCTTTACATTTGATATCATTTTATTGTTTTCTTTTAACTGTTTTCCTTATCTTGAAGCAATTTTTAACTTTTAGAGCAAGTTCTTTTCGTTGTACTTTCATTTCTTCACTCATTTTTTTATATTTTCACTAAGTTTATTACCATAACACTGCTATACTTCTATTTTCGATCTATACATCTTTGTGTTTTATTCGAAATCATCCTTGACATTTTTAATCAAAAAACCAGTTAAGTACTATAGAATGCCTTGAAGAAGTGATTTTTTCCCCTGAATCAAAATCTGAAATCAAATTTGTCTGTTGACAAAAGTTTACACTAAAACCCAACTACCTATGACTCTCCTCACACCTAAATGTAATAACCTAACAGATCCTCCCTTATAGTGCCTTTGGTCTAATGGTCTTCAGTAAACTAAAAGTTCTTTGACTTCCTTCTTTGGTTTGGTTCATTTTAGTCCAACTGTCCACACTTCATGTTTTTCCTTACCTTTTCACAATATAGTGAACCATCATAAAGAAAACTTGTCTGCTAGTATTCTGCCTGAATTGCATTGAAGATTTGAATTCGAGTGAGATTTGATAATTGCATTTTTTTGTTTGTGGTTTATTAAATAAATACTCACCATAACCCCCTTGTTTATAGTTTTAACGAGTGAACTGCGAAAGAAGCGCAGATTTATGTGGTGAGTTCTGAATTTCCCTTTTTCATCACAATAATGGATGACCTAAAAATTGTTTTTACATTTGTAAGCCTAAATGACTTGATTTCTTCTTATTTTTGTTAATAATATGTTACTTGATCAATTAATTCACTAAAGACCTTTTTTTTCTGTACTATGATTTGCAGCCTATTCCACCTATTCAACCGATTGCATCCAAAAGATGTGTTATCGAAGTATATGTATTTATACATGTGCAAAACATTATCATACAAACACAATGGAGAATGCATGACTCCTTTTTCCACTTCTTTTATAGCTTCTACTTAGAACTAGGCACACACGACCATTCTCAAGCCGTGATCATATTCAAACATGGTCAGACGAGTTTAGACTAATACAAAGGAAACTAGGGTATTCTATTTTCATTAATTAAGAAAGGGAGTTTATCGCTCGCCCACCACCATTGAAGTCAAATATATTACTATTAATTTTTTGGGCTAGCGTTGTGAATGTTTGCTCTTAAGTATTTTAATTGTGCTAATATGATTGTTGTGGAATTTTTTTGTTAGTAATAACTTTTTTCATGACTAAATTAAAAGTAAAGAAGTTTTTTGGATGATTAAAAAGGAATAAGAAGACCAAATTCAGACTTGAGAGAGTTCAAGTGCATCCTGAGAGAGTTCCTGAATAACATGAAAGGGTTCATCCTAAGAAAATTGTAAAAATGTTCAAAAACATGAAAATCTCCATAAGGATCAATCCAAGAGCAAATCAAAGATCAAAATGAAGCTATCAATATCTAAGATATCAAGAAGAAACATGAAACTGATGGTGGAATAAAAGGACAAGAAGATTTATGAAAGATCAAACTTGAGAAGGTTCTTAAGAAGGTTAGCTAAGAAGGTTCATGAGAGAGTTTCTCATGACAACATTCTCAGTTGGGTAAGAACTTAAGTGACTTATGCTGACTCAACACACAAAACAAAATAAAGGGTACTACCACAAAAATGATAAGTAACCATTAGGAGCCTTCAACAGATATATTTCAAAGGCCATAAAAGGTCTCATGCTTGAAAAAGAGAAAGTTAATTATCTAAGTAAGAATCAAGCTAAAGAACGAAGAACAATTCTCTCACCTTTACCTACTTTATTCTTAAAGTTCTCAAATCTTCAATATGAGTATTATAGGCCTTGCTAAACTATGTTTATACACTCTTTGAGTGATTTTGAAACCTACCTACTTGTATTAAACACCTCAAACTTGACTTTGTTTCTTGAGTGTTGGTAGTGAGCTTGTGAGTTGTACAAGCCACTAAGAAGCTTACCTAAGCTTGTTGCTTGTGTCTGAAGAGGTTGAGGAAAAAGAATACTTGTTAATTCGCACCTAGAGAGGCTGAAGGAAAATAATACTCAGTGTAAGAGAAGAGGCTTGGTATGAAACAATACTCTTTATAGTGAAAATCTTAGTATTTACTAGGTACTGGATGTAGCCTCAAGTGATTTAAAGGTGAACCAGTATAAATTATTATGTCTTTCTTCTCTTTTCGTACTCTAACTCATTTAATTCACTTTGTTTTTGAACTTCAGAAAATTTGAGTTTTATTATAAGAACTAAAGTGATTTTTGAGTTAAAGTGATCTCCACAAGAACATTCTTTTTTAAGTTTTGATTATGTGTTCTAGAAGTTACTCTTGATGTTAAGAAAGGGTTGTTCAAAAATAAAGTATTGGAATTTTGAGAGATTAACTTGAGAAGCATCATGTGGTAACTAGAATAATGAGAGAATTCATATTAACTCAACCAGCAAACATTCTTATAAACTCTCTCGCCATATATTGTTAAAGCTTCGTATCATACATTGCAGAAATCTCTCACCTAACTATTGTGTTTTAAAGTAACCTTCTCATCTTCAAGTCTAATCATCAATTTGAGAAATGTGAAGAAACGCAACCAGAAAGAGATGAAACAGTTGAGAGAAACAGAACCAGACAGAGATGCAATAGAGATAGAATTTTGATTATACTCGAAGTAATATTTCGATCAAATTTGAAATTGTGTATATGCAATAATGATCATTTGTGTACAGTAAAATCTATATATATACTCAATTAGCTGTAACTCTGATTGATTAAATAACTATCTAACTAATTTTCATAACCACCTAACTAACTAACAGACTAACTAATTCAGTTGCTCTAACTAATTCAACTGCTGCTACTACTAGTTCAACTGGGCTGATATCTGGACTTGCTTTTAACTCTGGTGACAAAAAAGTTTTTAGAAGACTAAAAATTTAGGAAACAGCAACACAATTTAACCCCTTTTTGTATTACAACCAACTTTAAATTCATGTCATATTTTTTACCTTGTCTGATTTAATATATTATTGTTTGCAGCTGCTTCTATAGAGTTTATGATACGGTATTTCAATGATAAGTTCTATTACGAGTTTTTCCTTAGGTCATTTTTCTACTTTTGCTAATAATTGATTGCATAATCTATTATTTTTTTCAACTCTATATGTTGGCATTTCAAGTTTTTTAATGGTGTTCAATTTAGTTATAGCTAGACATGTTTGGATGCACAATCAACATGTATGAAGTTTGCAACATGATTCTTAAAGTGTTGTCCTATTTTATTCACCAATCATTAAGTAATCAACTACTATGATGGCTTGGATAGGATCCGGAAAGGCTATGGGGAGTAAGACTCAAAAACTTTGCAATAAATGCTTTCTGATTCATCTTTGCTTTGGTTAAAAAAATACAAAGGTAATGGAGTTTATGGGCTTGTTGATGATGAAAAGCCTGTTGAGGGCAATGGAGTTGTTTGTGAAGATGTTGGGGTTACATTTAGGAGTGGGTTATTCTTGGTGTGTTGAACAACATTCTTATGGAGCTCCTGATGATTGGTCTCCTTCTTGATGGACATGGTCAAAAGTTACAATGGACATAATGTAAGGACTTGTAATGGTTCGGTCAATCAAGCAAACACTAAAACTGTAGAGTGAGAAAGCACTTTTGTTATGTCAAACTGACCTATGATGGTTCTATTTTCTTTAAGTGGATTTCATTTTTGTGTTGTTCTTAGAGCTTTTTTTGGATATATTTAAATCATCATCATTACTATCATCATCGTCATCATCATCATTGTTATTGCTGCCATCAACATCATCTTCAACTTCTTCTTCATCATCATTTTCATAATCTTCTTCATCTTCATCTTCATAATCTTCTTCATCTTCTTCTTCTTTTCGCATTTCAAAAGTATGACTATTGTGCCCCATAACTTTACAATTGCCACACTTCGTTCTCTTTACACCATTAACAACCATTTCTACTTTGGTCCCTCTTTCATTTCCACTCTTATTGACAACATTATTATTGTCCTCACAAAAAATGCCACCATTAGCACGTGGCTTTAGACAAGTGCAACTCTTATGGCCAGTACTTTTATACTTGCCACACACTCTCCGGTGAGCATTTTTTATTTTGCTTGGTGTACCTTTTGTTTTAATTATCATTGGCTCTTTAACCTTAATATTTAATTTTTCCCCATCATTTTCTCCACTAGCATCCAACTAAACTCTCCAACTAAATTATCTGCTCCACTTCTTTCTCTAGTAAACTGACATCTATGCTTTTTCTCCAACCTAGTTGTCTCCCTAAAAATATTTGTTCTGACCTCTTTGTAATCCTCAAATTTCTAGGCGGCAAGAAAAAACATCCAATTTTGACAAAACAAAGAAGGGGTGAATTGGTTCTATATGGTTCAATAACAAAAAATTTAAATAATTTCAATAATAATTGCAATATAAAGACAAGTAAAATTAAAAGTAAAGAGGAAATGGTTAAGAGAAAAGCACAAATAATTTTTACTGATTCGACCACAACCCGCGACCTACATCCAATCCCCAAGCATAAGCTCGATATTTTCTTCACTTGTCGAATTTTCTCTTACAAGGACTCCAACTAACCTTCCTCTACCTTAACATCAAGGCAGAGTTACAATGGTTTCTTTCACCAAGGATACCACCAAACCTCCCTCTACTTCTACCCGAAGAAAAGTAACTTTACAATAGTTTCTTTCACCTTTATGCTATTATAAAATGAGCTACAATGGATTCCAAAAGCAAACTCTCTCTATAGAGTGGATACACAAGTGTAGAACTAACTAGGAGGAGGAAGATAAATATAACAAACTTTCAACAATTCCTCACTTTTGATTTGAGCAAGTGGTTGTGCATCTTGATCCTTTCCAAGGCCTTCTATATATAGTGAAGGGCTTCCCTTAACATTTGCTAGCCATTGAAGGTTGCAAAAAATCAGCTAAAAGACTTTAAAATCCATGGGATATGTAGCTCATACGTTTTTAAGTAGTTGTTGTTTTAGCTCCCAGTAGCTGCTAGTTCTCCCAGTACGTGCTGTTTTAGTTGTTATTCTTCTCTATTTGAGTATGACTTGTATTTTGCAATCTTTTAGCTGTTGGAACCAAATAGCACTCCTAAAAAATTGCTTGACCGTTGGAGATGAGTATGTAAAGCCACTTAATCCTAATAAAAACCAATCAACTCATCAAATCACTGTATATATAAATATATATATTTGAGAGAGATATTTGTTCTTTTTAAATAGAAAGTTTTGACTTATAATCAATCACATATCAATAAATTAATAGAGGGAAAATAAAATCATCTAAAAGACTCACATGCTCAAAAACTTAAATGCATCATCAAAACTTAAAATTCAACATTCTCTCCCTTTTTGAAGATGACTCCATTATGAAACATAAACAACGATTTGAGCATAGTAGAAATCAATAATTTTTTTCATATATCACATGTTTAATCATAATCAGAGTTAGCAGCAAAAATATAGGAGTCAAAAATATTTAAAAAGAGAAGGTTTAGAAAAAGCTCCCCCTTAATTTATGAACTTTAATTTATGAGTTCTCCCTTAATCCTTGGAGGCTTGCTATGCTCCCCCTTAATCCATGAACTTGCTTTTAGGTGAACTCCGCCTGAGTTCATGCTCTAAATTGATAAACCTGTCATTTCACCCCCTTCAGCATAAAAAAGGTCAAGTGTAATGCAAAAATAGTCCAAAAACTTATAGCAAGAAAAATAATAAAGATAGTCATAATATAATTCAAAATGCAAAGGGCCATGATCAAGATAACATGCCAAATTATACAAGAATGGTAACCATACCAAATTTCTAGATATTCAAAAACATATTAAAAGGATTTAGAATATTGAGATGCAGTTTAAGAAAGTATTTTGGAATAAACTTTCAAAACACTATCCAAAAGAACACTTTTGTCATATATTTATTTTCAAGAAATTCAACATTCATCATCAAAACTTTTAATGGACCATTTATGTTCCTCATTACTTGGTATGCCAACATGAACAACATAGAGAATTTTTGTAGTAAACAATAGTACAAAGTTTCCAAAGTCAACATTACCAAATTAATCAATACATAGATTTTTTCAGTTAATTGTTCTTCTTGTCACAACTAAATTAGCAAAGAATAAATTGACAAGTTAAATATTTATCAATCTTCAAGAAGATATCCATCCTACCATGCACATAATAGAATACCATTCATAGAGTCATGATTCTTAGATATACTAATAGCAGGAATAGACAACTAAATTGTGACCAATGGGTACCAACAAGTACCAGTATTCATAGATTCAAATAACTGTATTTGGATAATCAATTGAAAAACAAGCCAGTATATAAAAACCAAACTAACAACTTCAGATAGAATTATCAATTAAAAAGTAGTCCAACAAACAACAAAAAAGAAAATACATAAGTTATTCCACATGTTGGCAAGAGCTTCAAGATTATTAGCAGAACATCTCTTAATCAAGCAGGTAATCCAGTTTTATGAAAGATGAATAATATTGAAGGTCATAATATCTTTTACCATTCAAGCTTAAAAGGTGTCTCTCAACAAATATAATTACTCTTGATATATAAAAGTTCATGGCATTTAAACATTCAGGATAAAAAGATTGTGGAGAAACTTATACTTGGTCATCTATGAAAGCTAACAAACAGTCAAGCTAAAATTTGGTTAATTTTGCACAAGTAAAAAAAAATGTACCTAACATACCTTTAAAGTTGGCACCAACAACAGCAGCAGTGGTGCATCATGAACCAACAGCAACAGCGGCACTGTGGCGCGGTGGCTTCGTCACTGGAAAAAATGGAAGATCGCCAGCGATGTAGCTATAACCAAGCAGCAACCCACAATGTGGCTTCAATGCACCTGTAACAAGAAAAATATGAAGACAGCACTGGTGAGTAGCTTAGAGGTGGCAAACAGTGTTGGTGCTTGTGTTGTCGGTAGCAATAGAGGACGACGGTGGCAGTTTGCAAGTGAACAAGACCGAGTTTGGGGCTTCAAACTAAAAACATTAGGAGTTTATACATGTTTTGTGTGTGGGTGAGAGATATGTGAGTTAAAAACATGGTTAAAGCATGAATTGGAGGAAGAAAGCAAGAGATTTTAGAAGTTGGGATGTTAGGGATTTGAAATAGTGAGAATGGAGAAGAAGAAGATAGTACAAAAGAGAGAAAAAAACATCAAGAGAGAATTTTTTATTTTTTTTTTTTTTTATTTTTTTATAAAAGGAAAAGACAGAGGGAAAAGGCAAGAGTATCCTTTTAAAAAATAAAATGACCAGCGTGTCCTTATGTGTTTGATGACACAAATCCAGCTCCAAACAAAAATCGAGAAGAGTAGCAACTACAAATAGTAATTATCCTGTAATTTCTATTTTACCTAGTAGTTGCTACTTTTAACAACAGTAACCAAATTTTAAAAATTGTAATAAGAAACTTAAGAAATGCTTGGACATGGTTCCAATCAAGTACTGAAGGCATAATTATCATATAATATCATCATCTCATGCACTTTAACACAAAATCACAATATTCATAAAATTCCCAAAAAAAAAACATATACATTAAAATTATATAAAACATTTGAAGCACATGCTATGCCAATATTTTGAGTCACATAATTTACTTAGATTTTTTATTTTAAATATGAGTGATAACATTGTAACCATAACTTGACTCAAAACCCATAAAAGAAATTCTTCAAGAATAGTTAAACCATTTTCATTCCTTATACAACAACTCACTCACATAATATGTTTCAAATATACATTTAATTAAGTAAAAGTAACAAAGAACCATGATTTGATACTATATTTACCAATTCTAATTCTTATCCTTTCTCATTGTCTCCAATATGATAGTTATTCTTTGTTTGAGCTTGTGGGAGACGAAATTGACTAATTCTTGAGCATTAAAGATCAAGGAATCATTGTTCCTTGATGCTTGTCTTCAAGTACACCTACAAGATAGATTTCACCTTTGGTACCCAAATTTTCTTGGGTCCTTCGGGGTTAGAGCTTGAAGAATCAACCTTAGTGACTTTAGGAATCCATATTACCATAGAAACATTTTTCTTCATAGCACAAGTATATCAAATGTTTCCTTTTTGTCCACAATAGTTACATGTTACATATGGAATTGTAGAAGCACTTACTTTCACAAAAAAAGTTCTTGTAATACTTTTCACTTTTACAATTATTAAATCCAATTCCAACGTTATTAAGAGAATATTTTTGTTTTCCTAAGAGAATATCTAAATTTTCTTTTCCTTTTACAAATTTTACAAGATCTTTAGTAAGCTCATCAACCTTTTTCTTTAATAAAACATTTTCAGCAATCAATTTTTGTTCATTTTCATTTGAAATATTTTCTAACTTCAAAAGCTCAATATCTCTTCTTAACTTCTTAAGTTCAGCAAGAGCATCATCATACTTGGATTTTAAAGCAAAATATGATTTAGATAGCATAATGGAATCCTTTAACAATTGTTCAAATTCATCATTTAACTCATCATAAGAAGTAGGATGATCAAAGTCATTTACCTCATCATAATCATCATCTTGTTCACTTCTTGCCATGAAACACATCTGAGCCACCTCATCTTTATCTTCTTCTTCACTTTCCAATGAAGAGTCATCACAATCACTCTAAGTTGAGCTTGCTATCATTGCTTTCTTTTTCTTAGGATTCTTTTGAAATTTCATCTTTGTGAAAGGACAATCAGATTGGTAGTGACTAACCTTTCTACATCCATAGCACACAATTTGATCTTCTTTTGAATCATTCCTTTTGAATTGATTCCTCTTCCTTGAACCTAACTTTTGTTGGTTAAGTTTATATAGTCTCTTGGTTAGGAGTGTTATCTCTTCATCATCACTCATTTGAGTTCCTTCATCGTCTTTCTCTTGGTATGAGGTTGATGTGGCTTTAAGAGCAACTCATTTTCGTGTTGTGTTCTCTTCCTACAATTTATCAAGAAAAGTCGATTCATAGATTAGAAGATTACCTCTTAATTCGTCATAGGAAATGGTATTGAGGTCTCGTCCTTCTTGAATCGCAGCCACCTTTGATTGCCATTATTTGGTGAGACTTCTTAGCATCTTCCTTACTAATTCTCTATCTGTGTAGACTTTCCCAAGAGCATCGAGGGTGTTGACTATGTTTAAGAACCTCTCGAATATCTCATAAATCTTTTCTTCCTCCTTCATGTTAAACAACTTGTACTCGTGAACAAGTATGTTAATCTTTGCTTCTTTTACTTGGTTTGTTCCTTCGTGTGTGATCTCTAACTTATCCCACATTTGCTTGGTCATTTTACACCTTGATATTTTTCTAAAATCATCCAAATTTATGGCACAATAGAAAATGTTTTTGGCTTTTGCATTTTGTTCCATCTTCTTCATGTATTCATTATTGAATTCCTCTTCAGTCTTTTCTACCTCTTTGCAATCTACCACTTTCTTTGGAATGGATGGTCCATTTTTTATTACAAGCCAAAGTTTGTTGTTGACGGACTGAATGAATATTCTCATGCACTCCTTCCAATAAGTGTAGTTTGACCCATCAAAGTAAGGTGGCCTTAAGATGGATTGCCCTTCAATGACCTTTGAGTTCATCAAGTTCCCTGCCATTAAACCTACAAGGATCGACTTCTCAAGCGGTTAAGACTTCCAGAGAATTAAGCTCTAATACCAATTGACAGAACCAAGAGGGGGTGAATTGGTTATATATAGTTCAATAACAGAAAATTCAAATAATTTTAATAATAATTGCAATATAAAGACAAGTAAAATTGAAAGTAAAGAGAAAAGGGTTAAGAGAAAAGCACAAATGATTTTTATACTGGTTCGGTCACAACCCGTGACCTATATCCATTCCCCAAGCATAAGCTCAAGATTTTTTTCACTTGTCAAATTTTCTCTTACAAGGACTCTGACGAACCTTCCTCTACCTTAAAATCAAGGCAGAGTTATAATGATTTCTTTCACCAAGGATACCACCAAACCTCCCTCTACTTCTACCTGAAGAAGAGTAACCTTACAATAGTTTCTTTCACCTTTATGCTCTTATAAAATGATCTACAATGGATTCCAAAAGCAAACTCTCTCTATAGAGTGGATACACAAGTGTAGAACTAACTAGGAGGAGGAAGATAGATATAACAAACTTTCAGCAATTCCTCACTTTTGATTTGAGTGAGTGGTTGTGCATCTTGATCCTTTCTAAGGCCTTCTATATATAGTGGAAGGCTTCCCTTAACATTTGCTAGCCGTTGGAGGTTGCAAAAAATCAGCTAAGAGACTTTAAAACCCATGGGATATGCATCTCGTACGTTTTTAAGTAGTTTCTGTTTTAGCTCTCAGTAGTTGCTAGTTCACTCAGTACGTGCTGTTTTAGTTGCTATTCTTCTCTAGTTTGTGTATGACTTGCATTTTGCAATCTTTTAGCCATTGGAACCAAATAGCACTCCTAAAAAATTGCTTGACCATTGGAGATGAGTATGTAAAGCCATTTAATCCTAATAAAAACTAATCAACTCATCAAATCACTGTATATATAAATATATATATTTGAAGGATATATTTTCTCTTTTTAAATAGAAAGTTTTGACTTATAATCAATCACATATCAACAAATTAATAGAGGGAAAATCAAATTATCTAAAAGATTCACATGCTCAAAAACTTAAATGCATCATCAAAACTTAAAATTCAACTGATTTGAAGCCATAACAAGTCCTCCATATCGCAGTTTAACTATGCCTTGGCTGTTATACTCATCAGGAAAATTGTATGAACATATTCTTTTTCTAAATTTAGTCCACCTTTTATAAATCAAACTAGTTGGTAAGGACTCAATATGTACATTTTTCATCACATATATTATATGAAGACATAGAATAACCTCGACTCTCAAACGTATAGCAGTTGCACTAAAACCAAATTCATTCTTGTCAACAACAACCTCCCAGTGACAATTCGATTTGTAATATTTAATTACCTTGTAAACAACAGTTGTGGATATGGGAACACGTTCAGACGTAAAAAATGCTATAGCACCTTCTAAAATTCGTTTAAACTCACTGAAAATATTAGCTGTGTAAACTGATGTTTGTGAAATAACATCATATTCTATTCTTGTTTTGCATGCATTTTTAGGCATTTTAGGCATTTTAGTTTCTCTTTTTTATTTGTTTTTCATTTAGTTTAGATAACTGCAGTGTTTGTGGTGTTGTTGTGTAGGATTGTGCTCAATTGGCCTTGAAATGGATGGAAAGCTTGCATGATTGAAGTTGGAGCTTTATAGATAGTAAACAGGGGCAAAAAGCTCACTCCAGATAGATCCACGGCCTGCTTGTGGTATTTTCCACAGCCATGGATCGAGCAGCAACTTGAAGAAGCAAAAGAGAAATTCTAGAGAGTTCCACGGCTAGGCTGTGGAATGATCCACGGCCGTGGAATTCAAGCTGAAGCAAAATTGTCCTATGGCAAAGAGATCCACGGCCAGTCCGTGGAATGATCCACGGCCGTGGATCGTAGTACGCATCAGTTTTTAAGTTTTATTTTTTATTTCTTTTGGGGCCTTTTAGCCATTTAAAATCCTAAGGGTATAAATACATGTTCTGAATACAGTTTTGGGGTTCCAATTTGGTTTGAAGGAGGCACACTTGGAGGCTCTTGATCTTGATATTTCTCCCATTTTCTCTCTTTGATTACGGGTTTAGATATTCTTGAATATGTTTTCTTGTTTCTTCTTCTCCATGTCTGAGTAGTTCTCTTTGTTTCTAGGATTGGGCAATGCCCTTTGATATATTAATGATGATTAATTGGCTTTGTTTATCCCTTTTATTAATCTTGAATGTTCTTTGATTCAATCATTATTGTGCTGATTCATGTAAATTTGCTAGCCACATATTTGCATCTCATAGATATCTAGGGATGTACTGAGAGGTGAACCTAGGTGTTGGAACCATAAGAATTGAACTTAAGGTCTAAATCACGAGTGTAGGTTTAGTCTTTCGAGAATTCAATGAATTACCAATAAGCATAATGGGTTTAATTTAAATTCAATTACCACGTGAGTAGGAATTGGTTTAATTGGGCACGGTTCTTGTCTCTTGAGAAAGAAAATTAACTAATTTAGGATAATTCACCTTCAATTGAATTTCAATTTTAATAACAGGGTTGTCAATTAGGATTTGTCTTGTATCATTGTGGTTACCCCAATCTTGGAAGCTTTCTTGAATCTGAAAAACTTTTCTTAATAATTTTCTATTTTTGTTCTTAATTTTGTACTTTAATATTTATTTATTTAATTACTTAGATATTAAGATTTCATCAATCAACAATTTTATCCCCCTTTGTTTAATCTAATTGAATTAATTAATTAATTGGTATTCATAGACACAGTCCCTGTGGATTCAATCTTTTATTACTTGACGACGAAATCGTACACTTGCGGATTTCACGCACCAAGTTTTTGGCGTCGTTACCAGGGACTGTGTTTTTCTTGAATATCGATTTAATTTTTAATTTAATTATTTTAAACCTTTTTTTCTTTTTATCATATTCTTACGTTCTTAATTTCTCTTTGACTCTCTGCAAGTAATTTCTCTTGTTTGTGCAAAGTACTAGACATTCCGAGACTTTTATTGAAGCAGATCCTGAAATTGAAAGAACTCTTCATGGAAGGAGAAGACAACAAAGGCAAAGAGTAAGAGAAATACTTAAACCAACACTAGTCATGGCTGAAGCTGGGGATAATAGACCGCTAAAAGAGTATGCAGCCCTTAATGCTCAGGATTTGCGATCTGGAATTGCTCAACCAGATATTGAAGCTAGGTACTTCACCATACCTTCTGCCTTACTTTCTATGATAAGGCAAAACCAATTTGGAGGATTGCCATCAGAGGACCCGAATGATCATGTGGATATGTTCTTGGAGTTCTGTGAGACCCTCAAGATTGAAGGCGCCTCTGTTGATGCTATTCGTCTCCGCCTGTTTCCATTATCATTGAGAGATAGAGCTAGAGCTTAGTTGAAGTTTGTTCCCGCTGAGACAATAACTACTTAGGACCAATTGGAGCAAACTTTCTTAGACAAATTCTTTTCACCTTCCAAGACTGCTCATCTTAGGACCCAAATCACAAGCTTAGTTCAGAAAGATGGAGAGTTATTGTCAGAAGCTTGGGACAAATATAAGGCTTTGCTGGGAGCCTGCCCACACCACGGGTTAGAGAAATGGTTAATCGCCCACACCTTCTACAATGGTTTAAAATATTCTTCGAATGTGTCTCTTGACTCCACAACTGGTGGAGGTTTGATGAATAAAAGGCTCACAGAAGCTTATGAGATTATTGAGAGTGTAGCTGTAAATCATCACCAATGGGCAAATGAAAGAGGTCATAACCCGAGAAAACTCTCGGGAGGTAAGTTTGAGGTAGACGATGTTGATTTAATCATGTCAAAATTTGATTCTTTGAATAAACATTTTGACATGCTTGAAAAAGCTCATGTTAATGTCATAGGTGCTTCTAACAATTTTTGTGAGATTTGTGGAGCACAGGGACACATAGGTGCTAAATGCCAAGTTAGAATTGGCTCCTCACAAGGTGCACCGGTGGAGCAAGTGGAATCATACCACAATTTCGATGACTTCAAGAAAAAAGGGAGGAATGATCCGTATTATCAAACTTACAACCCCGATTGGATATTACATCCTAACTTCTCCTATCGGAATAGTTAGTACCAAGCCAGGCAAGGTAATGCTAAACCCTCTTCTGGATTCCAACAGGTACAAAAATCTAGACTTGAGTCTCTTCTTGATAATTTTGTTGAGAGTCAATCTAAACAGAATGAGGAGTTTAGGCAACATGGGCAGGTTGTGACTGAAGCTATTAAAGAGTTGTCAGCTAAGGTTGACAATTTGGCCATTCATAATAAGATGTTGGAAACCCAGATTGCCTACCAAGCAAGCATTTCACATAGGCAACAGGGTAAGTTTTCTGGTTAACCTGAAATGAACCCAGGCAATGAACATTGTAAAGCTGTGAGTTTGAGGAGTGGAAAGAAATTAAAGGATCCCACGGGTAAGGGGGAGAGTGAAAAAGATAAGGGAATCGAGGATAAAGAGACTAAGACACAATCCTTAGAAGAAGAGGAAACTACTAAGAAGGTGTCTAAGTATGTACCCCCTAAACCATACCAACCCCCAATTCTTTTCCCTCAAAGATTGGCCAAGGCCAAGTTAGATAGGCAGTTTAGGAAATTCCTAGAGGTCCTTAAGAAATTGTACATTAACGTATCCTTCACTAAGGCATTGAAACAAATGCCTACCTATGCTAAGTTTCTTAAGGACATTTTGTCTAATAAAAGAAAGCTCGAGGAATAGGAGACAGTAGCTTTAACTGAGGAGTATAATGCTTTAATTCAAAATAAATTGCCTCATAAGCTAAAAGATCTAGGTAGCTTTTCTATTCCTTGTTTGATTGGCAATACAAATTTTGATAAAGCTATGTGTGATTTGGGGGCTAGTGTTAGTCTTATGCCCCTTTCGGTGTGTCAGAAGTTAGAGGTGGGTGAGCTAAAACCCACAACTATTTCACTTCAATTGGCGGATCGGTCTGTCAAGTACCCCGTAGGCATCTTGGAGGATGTTCCTATCCGAGTTGGTAAGTTTTTCCTACCTACTGATTTTGTTGTGCTTGAAATGGAGGAGGATTCCCAAATCCCCATTATTCTTGGTAGGCCGTTCTTAGCTACTGCTGGTACTATAATTGATGTTAAAAATGGTAAATTATCTTTAACTGTTGGTGATAATTAGGTTGAGTTTGATCTTTTTAAATCTATTAAACAACCTTCTTTTGAGGACTCTTGTTACAGGATTGATTTATTGCACCAGGTGGTGGAGGAAGAATCCACCAAAATTCACTTGGAAGATCCATTGGAGAGATGCTTGGTTAGTGGCGGCTCCTTTGATTTTGGAGGTGAGGTAGCTGAGTATGCCCGCTTGTTGGAGGTAACCTCAAAAATTCCTCCTTACAAAGCCAAAGTGGAAAAGCTTGAGCCAAAGCCTAAGTCTGAAGATTGGGAAGAGGAAAAGGCTCCTAAGGTAGAACTTAAAACTCTTCCTTCCACTCTCAAGTATGAGTTTCTTGGTCCCAACTCTTCTTATCCTGTCATTGTTAGTGCTAGCTTGAATGAGTTAGAGACTGAGAAATTGCTTAGGGCTCTTAAGATGCATATAAATGTCATAGGATATACTCTTGATGATATTAAAGGTATAAATCCTTCCTTTTGCATACATAGAATTTTGATGGAACCTGACCATAAACCCTCTGTAGCATCAACGTAGGTTGAATCCTAATATGAAAGAGGTTGTTAAAAAAGAGGTTCTTAAGTTACTTGACACTGGGGTAATTTACCCAATTTCTGATAGTGAATAGGTTAGTCTTGTGCATGTGGTTCCTAAGAAAGGGGGGATGATTGTAATTGAAAATGAAAAAAATCAATTAATTCTCACTAGGACAGTCACAGGTTGAAGGATGTGCATTGATTATAGGAAGTTGAATAATGCAACTAGGAAAGATCATTTCCCCCTTCCCTTCATTGATCAAATGCTTGAGAGACTAGCTAGGCATACATACTTTTGTTACTTAGATGGCTATTCAAGATTCCACCCCTATCCATCCTAGTGACCAGCAGAAGACCACATTTACTTGCCCCTGTGGCACTTTTGCCTATAGGAGAATGCCATTTGGTTTATGTAATGCCCCTGCTACTTTCCAAAGATGCATGACTGCAATATTTTTTGAATTTATTGAAAACATTATAGAAGTTTTTATGGATGATTTTTCAGTATATGGAACTAACTTTGATGATTATTTGTTTAATTTGTCTAAGATTTTGTAGAGATGTGAAGAAGTAAATCTTGTCTTGAATTGGGAGAAGTGCCATTTTATGGTGCAAGAGGGCATAGTGCTTGGACATTTAGTTTCTAGAAAAGGAATTAAGATGGATAAGGCAAAAATTGAAGTGATTGAGAAATTGGCTCCACCGGTGAATGTGAAGGGAGTGCGAAGTTTCTTGGGATATGCCAATTTTTACTAGAGATTTATTAGAGATTTTTCAAAAATTGCTAAACATTTGTCTAATCTCTTAGTGAAAGATGTTCCATTTAATTTTGATAGTGACTATTTGAATGCCTTTTGTAGGTTGAAAGAAGCTTTGATCACCACTCCCATTTTGCAAACACCGGATTGGAATATGCCATTCGAGGTCATGTGTGATGCTAGTGACTATGTCATAGGAGCTGTGTTGGGGCAAAGAAAAGAAAGAAAGTGCATACAATTTACTATGCTAGCAAGACACTTGATGGATCTCAATCAAACTATGCCACTACGGAGAAAGAATTGCTAGCAGTAGTCTTTGCTTTTGAGAAGTTCAGGTCCTATCTAGTGGGTTCAAAGGTGACTGTGTACATTGACCATTCAGCACTTGGGTATCTCATGAGCAAGAAGGAATCAAAGCCTCAACTTATCCGTTAGATTTTTCTTCTACAAGAGTTTGATTTGGAGATTCTGGATAGAAAAGGGGCAGAGAATCAAGTGGCAGATCATTTATCCAGGCTTGAGCAACCGGTGATTAGGAAGAACGAATTACCTATTGATGATTCTTTTCCTGATGAGCAATTGTTTACAGTTTTTGTGGAGAATGCTCCTTGGTATGCTGACTATGCAAACTACTTGGTTAGCAAGGTTCTACCTCCTGAGCTTAACTATCAGCAGAAGAAGAAATTCTTCTCAGATCTGAAAAAATTGTGTGGGATGACCCATACATATACCGGAGGTGTGCTGATGGTATTTATAGGAGGTGTGTCTCCGAGGAAGAGGATTCGAGTATATTGAGTTGTTGTCATTCCGCATCTTATGGAGGACATGCTAGTGCCTCCAAGACGGCAGCCAAAGTTCTGCAGTCTGGTTTCTTTTAGCCTCATATTTTCAGAGATGCTCAGAATTTTGTGTTATCATGTGATCCATGTCAGAGAGTTGGAAGTATCTCCAAGAGGCATGAGATGCCAATGAATACTATTCTTGAGGTAGAGATCTTTGATGTTAGGGGAGTTGACTACATGGGCCCTTTTCCATCCTCCTACAATAACAAATTCATTCTTGTAGCTGTTGATTACGTATCTAAGTGGGTGGAGGCCATTCCATCCCCCAACAAGTGATGCAAAGACCGTGATCAAGCTATTCAAGAAGGTCATCTTTCCAAGGTTTGGAGTTCCTAGGGCTATGATAAGTGATGGAGGTTCACATTTCATAGAGAGACAATTTAAGAACCTCTTGAAGAAATATGGAGTCACTCATAAGGTTGCTACACCTTACCATCCTCAGACTTCTGGCCAAGTGGAGGTATCTAATCGAGAGATAAAGAGTATTCTGGAGAAAACTGTGTCTAGATCAAGAAAGGATTGGTCTTTGAAGCTTGATGATGCTCTTTGGGCTTACCGCACTATTTACAAGACTCCTATTGGGATGACACCTTTTTGACTGATTTATGGGAAGCCCATCTATCTACCCATTGAGCTTGAACATAAAACCTTTTGGGCTATTAATCTTCTAAATTTTGACTTAAAAGCGGCAGGAGAAAAGAGAAAGCTTCAACTTCATGAGCTTAGTGAGCTGAGATTGGACGCCTATGAAACTGCCAAGTCATACAAAGAAAGAACCAAGAGGTGGCATGACAAGGAGAACTGGTGTTTCTTTTTAATTCCAGATTGAAACCCTTTCCCAGAAAGCTTAAGTCAAGGTGGTCTGGGCCATTTCTAGTGAAGAAAATGTTTCCCTATGGTGCCATAGATGTCTGGAATGAAGAGCGAGGGAGTTTCAAGGTTAATGGTCAGAGATTGAATCATTATCTAGCGGAGGAGCAACTTGAGAAGAAGATGAACATTGCCCTCCATGACCCAACTGAAGAAGGATGAAAGTACAGGAGTTGAGCTTGACTTTAAACAAGCGCTTCTTGGGAGGCAACCCAAGTTTTCTTATTTTTCCTTTTTATTCCTTCTTCTTCTTTTGATTTTGTGTGTTAAATTGTTGGTTTGATATTTGTCTCATGGATTTTGTCTAGGTTTGACCCTTTTTGAAGCTAAATTTAGAAGAAGAGTGAAGTCAGAAGGTTCCACACCCAGCCCATGGAAAATTTTATGGCTATGGAATGAAAACCAGAGAAAAATATCAAAGTCAGAGAATTCCACGGCTTGGCCGTGGAATCCCACGTGGCCATGGATTTCAAGTTTTTAAAAAAAAAGTCAGAGAATTCCACGGCCTAGCCGTGTATCAAACCACTGTCGTGGAATTCAGTCTTTAAAAAAAAGGGGGAAGTCAGCAATGTCCACGGCCTGGCCGTGGATCAAACCACGGTCGTGGTTCGTTGCTGCCCAATTTTTAAAATCCATGGCTTCCCCTTCCTTTCTTCATTTCACTTCCCTTTTTGCTTCTTCTCCTTCTTCTCTCCTTCAACCTGCATATCCATCATCCCAAACCTCTATTACTCCTTATTTCCCTCACAACCACATATAAACCACCTTCATCCACACTTTCAAACCTTCTCCTTGACCTCCATTCTTCCTCTTTCTCCTTCTTCCCTCTCCATCGTCAACCTCTATACCCACTATACCCAAACCTTCAAAACCACTCCTTTACTCCACAAACCAGCATTTTCTTCCATTTTTATACCATTTCTCACCTTCCTAACCTCTACCCAACCACTCATTCCTTCAAATTTGGAAAACCCCAAATTTGGCAACTTAGCCCCAATTTCGTGAATTGCTCTAAAAAGAGGAGATTTTTGCTTTGTGCTTGCTGTGTAGTGTGGTTAGGCAAAATAAAGAACAAGCGCCAGAGAACAGAAGCTGTTTTTAGCTCACGAACACAAGGAAGAGGCACTGATGCTCTAAGAGGTAATTCCCCTAACCCTCATGGTTTTAACTTTAAGAATAATGAGTAGAGGAATCGGTACAATGTGCTTGTGAATAGAAGGATTGTTAGCACTAGGTATATGGATAACGCTGTTCTAGATACCTTAGGCTTGCAAGATGACTTTGATTGGATGCTTGACAGGGCAGGGTGGACTAATTTTTTGAATTTAAAATATCCCACTTACACTGAGCTTACACTGGAGTTTCTTAGTTCTATTGAGGCTCATATTCTTCAGGGGGAGGGCTGCACTGAAGGTTGGATCACTTTTCGACTGTTCAATAATGACCATTGCCTAAACTTAGAAGAATTTAATGAGATTTTTGGATTGCCTGCTGGGGGGGAAGAAAGCACCTACGTGGTTTTTCAGTAATTTTTTTTTGGGCTAATATCTCTCGTGGGTCAGGCACATATGATTCCTCAAATTGTAAGGTATCCTTTATGCCAAATCCTTGTCTTCGCTATCTCCACCGAATCATGGCTCATACTCTATTTAGGTGTGAGGATAGTGATGGCAATGTCCATGCTGACGAGCTTGCTTTTATGTGGACCATTCTTAATGATGTCAAAATGGACACAGGATCTTTTCTTGCTAGGCATCTACTTAGGGTGGGTAGAGCCCAATCGGGGACCATTATTGTCGGTGGGCTTATCACAGCGATAGCCTATTACTTTGAATATGACTTTGATGGTTTGGAGCAGCTAAAGGTAACTCTAGGATTGATCTAGAGTCTTGTTTAGCTATTAAGATGATTGTCAAAGAGGACAGAATTTACTGCCTCCACTTAAACAATAGAGCACACCCCCTATCCCTTCCTAACCCTCCTACTATCACTGTGCGCAACTGTGAAAATTGGTGCACACTTGGGAGTGCAGTAGATGAACCGATCGATGTTCAGCACCCCCTTCGCCCTCTATCAAGGGCAGGCACCTCTCGTCCTTCCTCTTCTTCTTCTTTTGCAGGTCCTTTAGAGGATGCTCTCACACAGATTTATACCTCTCTGGAGGGACTTCATGCTGAGCAGGTGCAGCAGCGCCATATGCTAGAGGAGCTTCGTCAGCAGGGTCAGGCTACTGATGGCCACCTGCAAGCCTTGGAGGGGACGGTTCAGAGTATGGCGAGCATGGTCCAGGCCATTCATAGTTGGCATCTGAGTCAGCACCCTTTTCCACTACTGTAGTGAGTTCTTTTCTTTTCTCCCTTCTCTAGTTATAGATTTTTACATTGGGGACAATGTAAGTTCTAAGCTTGGGGGAGTATTTTCATTTTCATTGTAGATCATTAGTATAGATCATTAGTTTCATGCATTTTCATGTCTCATTTTGCATTGCATCTTCACATTGCATTTTCACACCATCATATCTCTTAACTTTTTGGTTGAACTTGTGCCCCTCTCTTTTGAGGATTTTGAGATTGTATTGATTTGGAACCCAATTTGTTGATTCTTGTGGTGGGCAATAGGCATTGTTTTAATTGATAGTTGAGGTGATTTCTTGTTAGTTGATAATTAGCATATGTTCTCTGAATTTGTGCTTCTCATTGATTTTTGAACCTCTAAATGTGAGTTTTAAGCCTATATGGGATTTATGCACTATATGATTTTATTCCCATTCTTTTTGTTAAGTGATATTCCTCATTGATTTTGTGCTCTAAAACTTGATTTGAAACCATTTTGAGGTGAAATTTTTGTTTGCAAGCTTGAATGTGATTAAGGCATCTTAGGTATTTTTCTAGCCTTCTAAAATAATTGTCACACTTTCATCCGCTAGTTACCCATTTTGAGCCTATTGCATAATTATTTTTCTTGATGCCTATGATGATATATTGTTAGTAATCATTTAGAACATTAAATGGAGCAAATTGGGTTTGAAAGTTGTGTAAAGTTGTGTTGGGAATCATATGTTTTTGACCCTTCTCTTTCTCAAATGAAAAAAAAAGCAAATAAAAGAAAATCATAAGAGGAAAGCTTGAAAAAGAAGAAAAAGAGAAGAAGGAAAAGTAAGGAAGAAAATGCTTGGAAATGTGGAGTTATACTCTTGATTGAAAAATGCCTTTGCTTCATTTATATTCTATTAGATTTCTTGTGCTTATTGAAAATTTTGTTAGCTCTTTGTGCATTCCTTCCTTTCTTTACCCTACCTAACATCATTCCCATGGCCCCATTACGACCCTTGAAAGACCTTTTGATTCTTGCATGCATGCAAATTATTAGTGGAAATTTGGTTTCTTATCAAGCTTATAGAAGTGCTATTTCTTTGAGGAATCTTGAGTGCATTGTCTTCACCCTTAAACACTTTGAGTGTGGTTAGTAGAGTGAACCTAATTTAGTGAGGAGCATGATTTCTGAGAACTTTAGCCTCTAATTGGACTTGATTTTGATTACTTCTCTAATTCTTAGTTTGCCTTTGCCTATTGCTTGGTTGGTTGTTTTTTCGGGTTCCTCATTCATTATTGTCTCTTGATCCCACTTCTTAATTTGGCATTAGTCATTGCTTGGGGACAAGCAAAATATTAAGCTTGGGGGGATTTGATGTGTGTAAAACAATATCATATTCTATTCTTGTTTTGCATGCATTTTTAGGCATTTTAGGCATTTTAGTTTCTCTTTTTATTTGTTTTTCATTTAGTTCAGATAACTGCGTGTTTGTGGTGTTGTTGTACAGGATTGTGCTCAGTTGGCCTTGAAATGGATGGAAAGCTTGCATTATTGAAGTTGGAGCTTTACGGATAGCAAACAGGGGCAAAAAGCTCACTCTAGAGAGATCCACAACCTGCCTGTGGAATTTCCCACGGCCATGGATCGAGCAGTAACTTGAAGAAGCAAAAGAGAAATTTCAGAGAGTTCCACGGTCGTGGAATTCAAGCTGAAGCAAAATTATCCTATGGCAGAGAGATCCACGGCCAGCCTGTGGAATGATCCATGGCTGTGGATCGCAGTACGCATTAATTTTTAAGTTTTATTTTTTATTTCTTTTGGGGCATTTTAGCTAGTTAAAACCCTAGGGGTATAAATACATGTTCTGAATATAGTTTTGGGGTTCCAATTTGGTTTGAATGAGGCACACTTGGAGGCTCTTGATCTTGATTTTTCTCCCATTTTCTCTCTCTTTGATTACGGGTTTAGATATTCTTGAATATGTTTTCCTATTTCTTCTTCTCCATATCTAAGTAGTTCTCTTTGTTTCTAGGATTGGGCAATTCCCTTTGATACATTGATGACGATTAATTGACTTTGTTTACCCCTTTTATTAATCTTGAATGTTCTTTGATTCAATCCTTATTGCGCTTATTCATGTAAATTTGCTGGCCACATATTTGAATCTCATAGATATCTAGGGACTTACTCAAAGGTGAACCTAGGTGTTGGAACCATAAGAATTGAACTTAAGGTCTAAATCACGAGAGTAGGTTTAGCCTTTCGAGGATTTAATGAATTACCAATAAGTGTAATGAGTTTAATTTAAATTCATTTACCACGTGAGTAGGAATTGGTTTAATTAGGCACGGTTCTTGTCTCTTGAGAAAGAACATTAACTAATTTAGGGTAATTCACCTTCAATTGAATTTCAATTTTAATAAAAAGGTTGTCAATTAGGATTTGTCTTGTATCATTGTGGTTACCCCAATCTTGGAAGCTTTCTTGAATCTGAAAAACCTTTCTTAATAACTTGTTGATTTTGTTCTTAATTTTGCACTTTAATATTTATTTATTTAATTGCTTGGATATTAAGATTTCATTAATCAACAATTTTATCCCTCTTTGTTTAATCTAATTGAATTAATTAATTAATTGGTATTCATAGATACAGTCCCTGTGAATTCGATCTTTTATTACTTAACGATGAAACCGTACACTTGCAGATTTCACACACCATAAAAGCAGGAAGATCATGTAGAGAATGAGTACTCAACCTAAAAGCAGGCTATCACCAATTTTAAATGGTAGGTGGAGCAGAGGTCTCCTTACACGTTATGAGGATCCGAGATCTCACAAAAATTGGCTCAATGAGATATGATTTGGTAACAGGCACTGTAAGGCGGAGAAAAGTAAGTCATGGCATGACATTACATTAATCTAAGAAAATCATTCTACATTGCATTATTTATGTGGGCTTGTATTATCTGTTGTCAATTATGCTTGTTCTGGTTGTAAGAAATTAATATCTGTAAATCCCTGTGTTGGATGTTGTATTTGAGAATGAATTATGGGATTGATCTCTGCAAATTTGTTTATTGTTTATGAATTAGACTAATAAATTAAATGGATTGCCTTATTAAAAATGAACTTATGCCTCAGGGATAATTAACTGTTTTGGCCCTACAAACATATATATATATATATGTATATATATATATATACATATATATATATATATATATATATATATATATACATATATGAAAGTGTTATCGTATTGGTGTTGTTTAGCTATTTGAGTTAAGCTGCAGCATTAGTATTCGATTTCACGAATCTACCCACTAGAGTTCTATAAAGAGAACTCATGAGTAATAAAAAGGAAATTAATGATGATTGGTAACTTAAAGGTGGACTTGATAATTAGAAGGCAATCGGCCTTGCCTAGGCAAAATAGGCAAAACAATTTCACACAAGGCTTTTAAGCACTACTAAAAAATTCTGATTTAGAGACGAAAATTAGAGATGGAAAAAAATTCATCTCTAATAGAGACGGAAACAGAGACAGATTTAATGATTTAGAGAGAGAAAATAAAATTTCAAAAATTAGAGACGGAATTTACCCATCTTAGAATATTCCGTCTCTATTTGGTCAATATAACGTTTTAAAAGTCAAATATATTCAGAGACGAAATTTAGAGACGGAATTGGTCCATCTCTAATTATTCCGTCTCTATTCAGCTAAATAAGTAATTTAAAATATGAAATATAGTTAGAGACGGATGTTTTTTCGTCTCTAATTTATATATAATTAATTAATATTTTTTTAAAGGTAGAGACGGATGTGTTTCCGTCTCTAATTTTCCTACCTAGAAATTCCCCCAAATCAAAAACCAATTCTCCATCTATAATTTTTTTAAAGGTAGAGATGGATGTGTTTTGGTCTTTATTTTTCCCACATAAATCCCTAATTCCCCCAAATCAGAAACTAATTCTTCATCTCTCATGATATCTCTCAAATAGCTCCCCCAAATCATAAACTAATTCTTCATCTCTCACGATATCTGTCAGATAGCTCATTCTCTTATCTCCATCTCTGAGCTTCTCATCTCCGTCTCTCAGCTCGTTCTCTCAACCCTCCTTTTCTCAGCTCATTCTCACTCCATCTCAGGCGACGTTGTGGTTCGTTCGCGCTTCATCTTTGAGGTTGTTATCATTCGTTCTTGCTCCATCTCGAGCTCGTTCTTGTACGTTCTCCATTCTTCTCTGAGCTCGTTCTCGTTTTTATTCATTCTTGCTCCTTAATTTGTTTATGGTTAGTTTTAAGACTTAAATTTGGGTTTTACTGTAATGAATAGTATAAAATACATTATCTATTTGATTTTAGGTGATTATTATTCTCTTGGTGTGCTGCAAATGAGTGATTCAGCTAAACTGGTGTAGGATTACCCTAAGTATGTGTAGTTAGTTGAAAACTTGAAGTATTTTTGCCTTCCCACTGAAGTATTTTGCTTTCTCTATCTTCGCACACTTTTTGCTAGCTAGATTCACTGAGGAAGTCATTGCTGAGTATCAATAAATAAATAGTAGCATACCATGTGTTTGTAATTATGTGGATGTGATTTCGATTTGTCTTTCACTTGGAGTGTTATATGTTATACATTCTTTTCTGTATTTAGATTTGTTTAGCAACCTTCTTATTTAGTCTGTTATTTGCTTCATATTATTCTTGTTATTCTTATTATATTATTGTTATTATTGTTATTATTGTTATTCTTGTTATTATTATTATTGTTATTATTATTATTGTTATTATTATTATTATTATTATTATTATTATTATTATTATTATTATTATTATTATTATTATTATTATTATTATTATTATTATTATTATATAAAATTTAATATCCTTCCAAGCCTACAAAATAATTAAACCAATTAGAGCTTCTATTTTAGTGAATAACCGATTAGGGCCATATCCTAATTAGTTAGGCCTTGTTTTCAAATGAGTACAAATGCCTCTATTAACACAAATAACCGATTAGACTACGTCTCTAATTGGTTAGGTCTTAAGTAAATTGGTTTCTGTGAAAGTGAATAACCGATTAGGGTCATATCCTAATCGATTAGGACTTAAGCAAATTAGCTTCTGTGAAGGCAGCTAATCAGTTAGGGCCATATTCTAACCGGTTGGGAATTAAATGAATTGGCTTCTGTTTAAGCAAATAACCGATTAGGGCTATATCCTAATCGGTTAGGCCATGTTTTGAAACAAAAAGGAAATGCTTCTGTTTAATCAAGTAATCGATTAAACAAAGCATTTAATCGGTTAGGCATTAAAATGATAAAGAAGCAATGCTCTGACTTGTCAATCTAATTGATTAGAAGCTGCTTCTAACTGGTTAGAGGCTTTAGAAATTGGCCCCTGACAGGACAAATAACAGGTTACATTCTTTGCCTAATTGGATAGTTCTTTTAAAACACAAAATGACGCGTTTCTATTTTAGCTCTTAATCTGTTAGGTGAGCAGTGATAAATTGTTATTGACTTGAAAAGGCGACAAGATTTCCAAGAAGTTTTCACAAAAGCTTTTCAACCTTACTAAAAACCATTTGTTCAAACTATGATTTTCATCAATGAAAAGTATGATTTTGTAAAGCCATTTTAAGAAAGCTAAATGATGAGCTTAGAGTGAATCCTAAAATACATTTACACAAGATCGAAGACCTATATGTCAATCTTTGAGTTCCTTGGAACTTGATCATTGTGTTTCCATTTCTTTCTTATTTGTTGTCATCAAAACCATTTGCATTTAGTCAGTGTCAATCACAAGTATGAGGATCCTCAAACTTGACCACAACAGGTTTGCACACAGCGTACCTTCTGGGATTCTCAAATGTCAGTCTCTAGTTTCAATTGATCTTTCATCAAATCAGTTGAATGGAACACTTTCAGATGGCTTTGGTGCTGCGTTTCCTAAGCTCAGGACCTTGAACTTTGTTGGGAATAATATTTATAGTTATGTTTCACATATTTCTGGGTTGAAGTCCATTGTGAATCTCAACATATCACAATCTTTTCTTGGAGACCCATCTTGTTATCCCTATTCCTCTAGTATGTTGCTCTGTTTGTTTGTTACAAGAAGCAGGTATAGTGCTTCCATTGGCTGGTAAACATAGCATACATTCTCAGTCTCAACATATGTGTATTGCTATCCATTTGTGTAATGTATATCACTACATGTATTTATTAAAATATCTGAGTTTAGAGTACCCAAAAAAAATAGTGGGCTGGTGTATTTTGATTGACATGCCTCTTGTGTATTTTTAAATTAGAAATAAAATGGAAGCTCCTGAGCATCGGAAGTGGATGGATAAAAGGGTGGGTCCTGATAGGAGAAGAGTTACAGATGAGATCATGGGGGGGTTAACGAGTTTGTTGAGTTTGTTTGTGCACAAGATCAATTTAAAATAATAGGAAAGTTGAGGTGTCTATGTAAAAAATGCAAATGTAAGGTGTATCACTTTGTTGATGAAGTCAAGGCACACTTGTATATGAAGGGGTTTATGAGTGATTACTATTACTGGACTAACCATGATGAACCAAGGCCTCTCATTCCCCTAGTGGTTGCAGACAAGTCATACTATGGAAGTAATAGGGTAAGGGAAGACTTCAATAGGTATGAGCAGATGGTAATGGATGCTACTGGACCTTCTATTGGCAGTTACATTAATCAACAAGGATTTGGTTATGTAGAACAAATAAGGGAAGATCCTAACCCAGAAGCCAAAAGATTTTTTGAAATGTTGTTAGCTGCACAAGCTCCTTTGTATGATGGTTATAACAATTACTCTGAATTGTTAGCTGCATGTGAAGCTCTAAGTATCAAATCTGATTTCAATATCTCCAAGACATGTTTTAATCAATAGATGGACTTTATGGTAAATGCATTGTCGAAGGATAATCGAATGCCCAAAAACTTCTATCGTGCAAAGAAAGTAGTGGAACGACTAGGGCTGGGTTACAAAATTTCTTGCTGTCCAAATGGATGCATGCTTTATTGTCCTCCTTGTGAGAATCTTCGTAGTTGTAGATTTTGTGGTGAGGATTGTTATAGAAGCATCACTAGAAACGGTAAGGTCAAAGAATCTCCTCAGAAAAAAAAAATTATATTTCCCACTTATCCCAAGGCTACAACGACTTTATTCCTCAATGCAAACAGCATCTCAAATGAGATGGCATCGTGAGAATGAGAGGGATACGAGGTCTTTGTCTCACCCATTTGATGGAGAAGCTTGGAAATATTTTAACAAAACATATCCTGAATTTGTAGAAGACCCCCGAAATGTGAGGCTAAGGTTATGTGCTGATGGATTCGCTCCATTTGACAAGACAGGTAGGACTTATTCATGTTGGCCAGTAATCATTACTCCTTGCATTCTATCTCCATGGATGTGCATGAGAAGAGAGTTTATGTTATTAATTATCATAATTCCAGGCCCTTCCAATCTAAAAAGTAAAATTGATGTGTACTTGCAGCCACTTATAGATGACCTGAAACTTCTATGGAGTACTGGTGTCATAACCTATGATGTCTCACGACAACAAAACTTTGTCATGAAGGCTTGTTTGATGTGGACGATTAATGATTTCCCTGCATATGGGATGTTATTAGTTTGGATGACAGTGGGAAAACTTGCTTGCCAATTTGTATGGAGCACTCAAAAGCACTCACACTTAAACATAGCCAAAAGACATCATTTTTTGATTGTCACCGTCAATTCTTGCCACATGATCATTGCTATAGAAGGAACAAAAATGCTTTTAGAAAGAGACTTGTTGAAACTTTATTACCCCCATGCAGGTTGACTGGTGAAGAAGTATGGGATAGGGTAAAACATATATCTAACATAACTGAATCAGTAAGAGAAAATCCACTTGGGTATGGTATTTATCATAACTGGACAAAATAAAGCATCTTTTGGGAACTGCCTTATTGGAAAACAAATCTTCTCCCTCATAATCTAGATGTCATGCATATTGAGATAAATGTGTTTCTTAATATCTTATACACAGTTATGGATACTAAGGGCAAGACGAAAGACAATTTTAATGCTAGACTGGACTTGGCAGAATATTGTAAACGAAAGGATCTAGAGCTACAAGATGGTGGAGGTGGAAAGCTAAAAAACCCAAAGCGCAATACACATTGACTAAGCAACAAAGATTAGCCACGTGTGAATAGGTTAAACAATTGAAGCTACCAGATGAGTATGCCTCCAATTTGACTAGATGTGTTGACATGAGGGAAGCAAAGTTGTTTGGCATGAAGAGTCATGATTGCCATGTGTTCATGCAACGTTGGCTCCCAATTGCATTCAAGGCATTACTGAAACCCATTTAGAATGCACTTACTGAGTTCAGTCAATTCTTCAGGGAATTAACTTCACAATTGCTGAGAAAGGATAAATTACATGAGATGGAGCAAAACATTCCAATCATTTTATGTAAACTCGAACAAATATTTCCTCCAAGTTTCTTTGATTCGATGGAGCACATTCCAATTCATTTGCCCTACGAAGCAAGGGTCGGTGGTCCTGTGCAATATCAATGGATGTATCCCTTCGAAAGGTTGAGTCACCTATCTATCTTTATTCTTTTTATTTAAATCCTCATAAGGTATTTGTTACACTGATGTTCTCAAATTATAAGTTTATATGTACCTTAAAAGATAAGGTCACGAACTCAACTAAAGTTGAAGGCTCCATTTGTGAAGCTTATTTAGTAGAGGAGACCTCTACTTTTGCATCTTACTACTATCCACCCACTGTTCCATCCAGAAGGACAATAGTTTCATGGAATGACGATGGAGGTGAAGGTTGTTCTATTAATCCGTCATTCTCTATTTTTAATTTTCCCGATCGTCCTATTGGGGAAAGCAAATCTTGAATCTTACAAGAAAGGAAAATGAATGCTGCCCACTTGTATGTTCTTCTAAATTGTCCTGAAGTGGAGCCTTTTTTGAAGTAAGCTTCTAAGTTCTCTTAATTTCACATTTCGTGATTAAATGTATGAAGTGATTTAATCTGTGTTTTTAATTCAGCATATATACAGATTTGCTACGAGAACTTGGTCTAAATGACTTGCAAGTAGACAAACAAATCTCCACAACATTTCCTACATGGTTTAAAGAACATGTAAGCTAAATACCAACTACCTAATTTCCCTGTTAATTCCCTCATTACTTGTTTAGGTAAAACCAATTAACTTACCCATTTGTGATATAGATGTTTAATAACAACATTGAAGATGAACTTGTGAGTTTGGCATGGGGCCCTCAAACAAAGTAAACATGTGGTAGACATATTCAATAAACGGTTACAAATTCAATACAAAAGATCATGGTCAAGGGATGGGTACAACAAATTGTGGTGTTTTTGCTCGAGGTGGCGAGAATTAGACAATAGAGAATGATTACTACGGGGTTTTAACTAATATTATTGAAATACAGTATATTGGGTGGCCCTTAAAGATGTTAATTCTATTCAAATGTGATTGGTTTGATCCTACCCCAAATCAAGGGACAAGGATAGATAATTATGGAATTGTTGAAGTTAGAGCATCTAAAAGATATAAGAATTATGATCCATTTATTCTTGCACAACAAGCAGAGCAAGTGTACTATACACAATATCCTGAAGGGCGGCAAGGGTGGTTGGTTGTGATTAAAACTAAGGCACAGAGCACAATTCAAACTTCAGAAACAAAAAAGATTACAATAGATAATCCATACCAAGATGAATCATTCCTACAAATGCCTATGATAGTTGCAAACGATGATCTTGAACAAAGTCTTGTTGATATAGCTGGTCCAGTAGAGGAAGTAAACGGTTCAACCTTGAACCAATTTGATTTGGAAGAAGTAGATGAAGATGTTGAACTAGAAGAAGAAGACGAGCAAGGGGGAGAGGAGGAGGAGGAGGATGAAGAAGAAGAAGAAACATATTCTAACTAGATTTTCTCCTGTTTTTTAATGAAATTATTAATGAAATCATGTGTTATGTCTTCATGATTAATTGAATTAAATTATGCTTACGTGATTTTGGATTTCTTTAGTGTGTTTACTTTAATAGTTTTGTACTAATTTTCTATGTTAATTTAATTGTACCTAATTGAATTTTATCATTACTCTTTGCATAAAGATGGTAGGGAGAGGGAGAGGGAGAGGGAGAGGGAAAGTGAGTGATACCTCTCAGACCAGACCTACCTCTATCCCATCTCCCCATTCTCATATTAGACCTACCTCTATCCCATCTCCCCAATCCCAGATCGGGCTTGCACCTATCCCATCTTCACATACCTCATCTCCCCATTCTCAGTCTGGACCTACATCTATCCCATCTCCCTATTCTTAGATGGACCTACCTCTATCTCATCTCCCCATTCTCATACTGGACCTATCTCTATCCCATCTCCCCAATCCCAGATCGGGCTTGCAGCTATCCCATCTTCATATACCCCATCTCCCCATTCTCAGACTGGACCTACACCCTCCTTAGCTATAACTTTACATCTATCAGGTGACCCTTCATCTAGTTCATTTACACATCCACACCCTGAGATAGCATCGTCTACAGCACAAAACATCAGGTGGGTGAGAAAGGATGTAGATGGACGTATTTGGATCAAGCCAGCCAGTAAAGATCAGTAAGTTATTCTAATTATGAAATTTAATTCAAAAAGAATAGTTATGTATATGTATATATATATATATATATATATATATATATATATATATATTTGATATATAAATACATATTTTGACTTATAGGTTTTATCCCGATTTTGGAATGACGCGTGATATATTAACCATCTTCAAAAGAAAGTATGAAGAGCCTTGGATAAGTTGGAGAGATGTGACCAACACTGTGCGTGATATATGGTTTATAGATTTTGGGGTAATATCCTTTTAAGTCTTTGTTATTAATCTATTATTAATTTAAAAATAACATATTTGATTAATTAATATTTTTATTAATGTAGGCAAAATACAAGTGATTACATGAAGATAATGATATGATCAGAAAGATCTTCGAAACTAAGGGATCTAGTGCACTATCAAATAATCTATGTAAGGTATGTGATAAAAAGGATGAGGGTACATGGATTCATCCAGATACTAGGGAGCAGCTATGGGTTAAATGGAGTGATCCTTCCTAGCAAGCAGTGTCTATGAGAAACAGCAAAAATAGACAATCTAAAGAGGGTCTTAAAGTGCAGACCAGAGGATCCATATCTACAACAGAGCATTGGAGGAGAATGGTAAGTAATGTTACATCCTTATAATTATACCATATACTAATTGTGTAAGCTTGCCTACATAGATGGATCATGGAGAGACTAGTCAAATATAGCTGTAACTTCCATTACAAAAGGTTGAATTATAGAATTATAGATACCAAGATTTTCCCAATTAAGAGAATATGAATCCCAATTAAGATTTTCTCATAGGTTGAATTGGTTCCCAACTACTATTTAGACTTACGATATTTTAATGACCTTTTAACCTCCACCTTGGACTTGTTTAAAAGTGTTAAGTGCTGATTTTGAGTGCTTGATTGAAAGAATTTCAGTTGCTTTTCCATGTCACTTTGTATGTGGAAAGACTATTCATGCATTGAAAGTACAGGACAAGTTTTTAATTGACATTAATTTCATTCCTGTTATAAGACAAATAATTTCTGGAGTATACATGGATTAAAGGGTGAAGCAAGAAGCAACAGTCACTAGTATGGTCAAACATTGAACTTCTGAGATAGGAATTTCTTCTATTCTTGGACAGCATCATTGAAAGCATACATTCACCATCACTTATAAAATTATGTTTGTTTTTTATGAATGTTAAATTATTTTGGACCTTCTAGTAGCAATCAATTATATTATTATGATGACATTATGATCTTTTTAAGTTCGAATATGTGTTTTGGGCATGCCTCTCTTGTTATCCCTAACAATATAAATTTGTCAAGCTAAATAGGTTGGCCTTGCTTTCCAGTAATATAAATTTTTTAGATAACTAATACTTGTTTTTTGTCTTTTCAAGCGAATGAGATGTCCAGGGAGCCAACTTTTTTTGACATCTACAAGCGGCTTCACAGAGCTAAGGAGAATCCAAAAAAGTATAATACTTTGGAAGCAGCAAGGATTGCAGTAAGCATAAGCTAGGATTTAAGTTACATTCATTTTCAAGTAAAAATGTCTTATAACTACTTTTTAGGAAGAGTATAAAAGGCGGATGGCTGAGTAGCAATCCCAACATGGTGAAGGTAGCAGCAGTCAAGACTCTACTAACAGTATCTACTTAGAAGTTGTTGGAGGCCCCAACAAGAAAGGGCGCATATACGGATTGGGTTCACAAGTAACTAATGTCATTGGATCTTCTTCCACTCCTCCCTCCTCTTCCATTGATGGAGTATCAGCAGTAGAGATTACTGCAATGCAGACCAAAATTCAGGCTTTAACAGATGAGCTTCATCAAAAGAATATCGAACAAGACATGATGAAGCAAAAGATGGAACAATAGGAGGAGAAGTTTAGGATTTATCTTTTAGGTAGTCAATTTGGAACATCATCACTTGTAGCTTCACAGCCTGAACCTTCCTATCCTGCACCTAGAGAAGAGGATGATCATCATGATGAGAAGAACCCAAATCTGTGATTAGTTTTATTTTTATATTTTCATTGACAATTTAAATAGTTGTAATGATAATTAATTATTACTTTACATTTTGGTACAAATATTTGTGATGACATTAAGAAATTGTGATTTCTTAATATATGACTTTTTGTGATGATTAAATGTATCAGGGTTAGTTATAAAATTAAAAGTATATTAAAAAATAATTCTGAATTTTAGAGACGAAATTAGAGACGGAAAAGGTTTGTCTCTATTTTTTTAAAAAAAATTGGAATTAGAGAAGGAAATAGTGTTGTCTCTAATTTTAGAGACGAAATTAGAGATGGAATACGGTCATAATATTTTTTTAAAAATTTTTGAATTAGAGACGAAAATAGTGTTGTCTCTAATTTTAGAGATAAAATTAGAGATGAAATATGGTCATAATATTTTTTTGAAATTTTTTAAATTAGAGACAGAATAGTGTCGTCTCTAAATTTAGAGACGGAATTAGAGATGGAATAGTGTCGTCTCTAATTTAATTATTATTAGAATTTTTGAAATTAGAGACGGCAACATTTCATCTTTAATTTAGAGATAGAATTAGTTTTTTCATCTCCAACAATCAGAGACGCCACTTTTAGAGACAGATCATTTTCCATCTCTGATTCCGTCTTTAAATATTTAGAGATGAAATTTTGAACATTTAGAGACAGAATTTTTCCGTCTCTAAATCAGAATTTTCTAGTAGTGAAGATAGTATGTTCTCACCACATAAGTGGAACTAACCAAATACACACACACACACACACACACACACATATATATATATATTCACTTTTAGCTTAAGTGTAATAATATGTGATGTGCTTGGGTTAGTTGCTTCTACTTAGGTCCCAAGAAGTAGTGAAGTAATTATACCTAGGGCATTATAATTATCAATTATTTAAAAAAATTTTGAGATTATTTTAATTAACCTTACGAGATAACTTACTCGCTAAGCTATCTATTCATAAACATGTACAACAGAGATATGCATGTAAAATCATGCAATTACACCAAATAGCAGCTTACACCTTACTAGTTCTTTAAGTAGGCTGGAAGGGATGATATTACAATTTATCTTATCACTAATTGAGAATCATCTAAGACTTCGGCATTCCTGCAACCCATTTGTATCAAAATTTCATGGCCAACAATTAAGGCTTCATATTCAACCTCATTGTTTGAGCATTTAGGACTGATCTTGAATATGAACTTAATCATCATGTGGTTTTGTGGAGCCTTGATATGTTGGCCAATTATACATGTATATGAATGAATACACATGTACTAAATGGTTTTATAATTTGTTGCTTATTGTGTTTAATTTTGTGATTGAATGGTTGTCTCATTGAAAATATAAAACTACGTTTAAGGTATCTATGTGAAATCTTGTTCATGTATTGAGAAGGCCATACGACAAAATTGTGTTATAAAGAAGCACATATACAGGTTGTATGAATATAATGCCATGATTTTTTTTTACGGATGCTAATACGAGCTCTTGAATCATGACATGTGTATAGTGGTCTATGATGACTATTGAATATTTTTGGACTATTTTATGTAGACATTTGAAATACTTTGAAGAACTATGTATCTTGGTTTATGCTATGGTAGATACCCCATTGTATGTGAAGGGTATTCTAACACTACTAGAAAATTTAGATTTCCATCTCTAAAACATTAAAATTTTGTCTCTAAATAATTAAAGATAAGGGGGAAATTACAATAATCTAAAAATAAATAAATAAAATCCAACAATCAGTAAAACATTAAGTAGGAGCAAACAAATGTTAACAATGAAACGAAATAAAACCATAGAAGGGGTGGATGGGTATACCTAGAGTGTAGAACTAAAATGGGAAGGGAAAAGGGATAGTGGGTGAGTGCATGATGGTGTTGTGGTGGTGGGGTGCTGCTAGGTCACAACAGGGGGTCGATGATGCTAGCTTCGATCCAGTGAGAGGAGTGTGGTTGCCAGTGAGGGAGACGAATTTGATAGAGGTGGTGGTAATGTTAGTAGCAGGGATGTCAAGATGCAACATTGGTGAAGGGATAATGGTGAGAGAAGACGCGGTGTGTACATTGTTATGGACGGTGGTGGCACACCGCGGAGTGGTGGTGCACCGCAGATTGGTCTGGTCATGTGGGTAAGGTAAAGTGAGTGTTGGAGAGGGCAAGAACACGAAGAAGAGAAAATTTTAGGGCAGGAACAACTAGTTCACTTAGTCGCATTGTGTTTTGAGTGTACAGGGTGGGGAAATGTGATCTTGTTCTGAAGTAAGTTGACAATGTCATTTTGCAAAAATTAAAAAAATTATGACTAATTTTTCAGTCACAAAATAATAATAAAAATTTATAATAATAAAATAATTTTATAATAATACAATTAGAAATTGTGACTAATAATTTTGGTTAGAAATTTCGGTCACTATTTTAGCATTTTCTTGTAGTATTTTTTCAAAAGCCTAAAGTTTAAAAGGTTGATCCTTCAAGCCCAAAAGCTTTTCATCTTAAATTTATTCTTCATTTTTATCATTCTTTTCCATGTAAATAATTATTATACTTGTGTTTTTATTTAAAAATATATGAATTTATTAAGAAATATGTTTTTATTTGTTTAATAATTTAATAAAAGAATACTAAGAAAGGAATCACAAGTTTGATACTAAATGACAAAAGAAAAAACAAAAGTTTAATCACAAACTCAAAAATGAAAAATTAGTATAAAAATATAAATTACACAATAGTTTACATTATGCTAAATATGAAACATATTACCAATGTATGTTGATCCAAATGAAAGGAGCTTGGGTCTCTTAAGCATGTGGTCCAGGTTTCGATCTTGAGATTCATGTGCAATGAAAAAAATACCATTGGGAGGGGTTCTTTCTTAAGCGTTTGATCGTATTTAAATTAATCTCTCACTTATTAGGTGGGGATACTCTAGGAAACCATATATATAAAACATAATTTTGCAAATATTATGCTAAATTAATTTATAATCTGTAAATTACTTCAATAAATTCATATAAAGATGTATATTTTCAATAACTTGAAAGGTATATGCTTCTTCAATACCTTCACAAAAAGATATATTTTTTAATATGTAAATCAATTTTTGTAATAATATTAATTATTTAGAGGGAAACATAACTTCATCTCTAATTATTTTTTAATATGTAAATCACTTTTTCCATATTAGTTTTTTATTTTTCTCAAGTAATATTTATTATTTAAACAATAATTTAAGTGATAAGCAGTCTAGAATTCAGTCAAAAATGCACTTGTGAGGAAAGAAAGTTTCTGTACCCTAAGCAAGTATAGTCTAAAAGCAAAAATATGTGACGAAATCTTATAAAACAAAAAAAAAATTATCTATAATTATTTTTTAAAATATTTTTTTCATATTAGTTTTTTAATTTCATCAAATAATATTTATTATTTAGAGAACGGAATATTTTTGTCTCTAACTTTATTTCAAATTAAAATAATAATACTTATTATTTAGAGACAGAATATTTCCGTCTCTAACTTTATTTCAAATTAAACAACAATATTTATCTTTTAGAAACGAAAATTAGAGACAGATTGTATAGGTGATGGATGAATTTCGTCTCTAATTCCTTTTCTAAATGATATTGACTTTTAAAACTAATTTGTTGACCAAACAGAGATGAAATTAGAGACGAATTGTGTTAGAGACAGATGAATTCTGTCTCTAATAAGCAAAATTAACATTTCATCGCTAATTTATTTTTTCCGTCTCAATTTATCTGTCTCTGAAATTTGTTTCTAAATCGAATTTTTCTATTAGTGTAATGCTAATTGGATCTCTAATTCAGATGAGACTAAATTTATAAGTGAGTTTATTTTTATCTTCAATGGATATGTCATTGTTAGGGTCCACAAATGTACGGGTCGAATAAATAATAAAGAGTGAAAAAAGTATCATGTCTTAATTAGTCGATATGATGTTAGCCTAAAATTGTATTGAACAACTTTGAATAAGAAGTCAATGTAAATAATGAGATCTCTAATTTACAAATAAAATGAGGTTTATAGAAATTCTAATTTCACTAATATTCTTGTGTATCATAACTCATTTACTTTATATGTTTGGTTATAGTTT
The DNA here is from genome assembly GCA_029884595.1 of Ormosia semicastrata. Classification (NCBI taxonomy): domain Eukaryota; kingdom Viridiplantae; phylum Streptophyta; class Magnoliopsida; order Fabales; family Fabaceae; genus Ormosia; species Ormosia semicastrata. Next base: position 331,580 of record JAQQTO010000035.1, on the reverse strand, counting down.
AAAATACACCGGTGGTTATTCATTAAGTTCTTAAACTGACAGGCACTTGGATTGTTATAAATTTTTTATATATTATTTTAGATATTTCAAAGTCAAAGTTTGATTTTTACCTTATCTTTTTTCTCTACCAGTTATTGCACATTGGATATTTTTCAATTTCACCTCTTTGACCGTTTTCCCATCTCTAATTTGCACGTTGGAGAAGCACCTATTCCTTAATCGGTGCTGGTTAATTTCTTATCCTACTTCAAGCTTTTATCCGTTTAGCATACCTATTTTCCTATAATTTTGTTGCATGTTGGTGGTCTATCTCATCCAATAACCAGAAAAGTAACGTTGTGTGCCTCTTTGTTACGGAACAAGAGAATGGTTATTTATTTCTCTCTTCTATAAATAGCACAAGTTGGTGCTCCAAGTATATAGAGAATATATCACTTCTCTCATATAATTTTACTATAGTTCCCGTAACTAATCTTACGAATTCTTCCTGTGCTCTTATTATTTCAAAGTGTAAAATTAATAAGAAATAATTGTTATATCTTAGAGTATTAATTATGAGACTGTCTATACTGAGTAATCAACTCGCAGTGACAATACTCTTCAGCCTAATGCTCGCTTACACGTCTCATCAACCAATATATCTAAAATAAATTATTTTATTTATATTATTTTAATTTTAACTATTCATTTATTTTATTTATTATTTTTCCTACAATTCACACTAGAGTTATCGCCTCCTTGATTGCTATTATTCAAATTAGCGCCTTCATATACTTATTTGAACTAAACTGCTCTGTAAAGGGCTAACCACAGATTAATTGCTTTCTCTTTAAAGCAAAATTCGTTCCTCCCTTTCCAGATAGACCAAACAAGTAAAGTCAGGAGTGAGATTATTTGTTGTTAAACCCCCCCCCCCCCCCCCCCCATATGGTCTTTAAAGCCTATATTTTCTCCCATAACCAGTTATCAAACCTGGTTATGCTTTCCTCTAAGTGAATTAACTGTAATTGCGAAGCAAACAATATTGGTCTAGTCCAAGAGCACAATAAAAAAGTGTGTTCAAGCGTCTCTGCCTCTTTATCACATGTTGGACAGTTTGGGCTATGAGTTAGGTGTTTCCTAAACAATAGCTTTGACAGGGAGGGCATTATGACAACATTTCCACAAAAAAAGTTTAATTTTCTCAGGAATAGGGCAGCTCCATAATTCATTCCAAAATTCTGGGGATATGGAATGAGAATAATTACCTCTGTCTTGTTGATTAGGTTTGTCATAGTCCTTAGCAACATGATACCCCGTCTTGACTGTGTATTCCCCTAACCTAGAGTAATGCTAAACCAACCTATCTTCACCTTCAGTGATTCTCATAGGCAGTTTCGGTTTTATTATCAGATCTGGGGGTGTAGCAAAGATCTGAGTTTTTTGGATATCCCATTTTTTCTGATTCTCCTCAAAGATTGAGTCAAAGCTTCTCATTGGATTGGATACATTGGGAAGGAATAGGTTTACCATTGAAAAGCCAGTTATCTTTCCATAACAGAATTGTTTGCCCGTTTCCGACGATCCATCTTCCCGCTTTTTGAGAAACTTCTTCCTCTGAAAAATATTGGCTCAACCCCAAGAAGGAAAAATTGTTATATACACTAAGAATTGTGTAATATCCTCAATATTAGTACTAGGATTAAGAATTTATTAATAAGGCCACTTAAATGATTAGATAATTAAATAGAGATAATATAATTATAAATATCCATGTGTATATATACATGTGTGTGTGCGCGTGTGCATGTGATTAAGAATTTATTAATAGGTCACTTAAATGATTAGATAATTAAATGGAGATAATTATAAATATACATATGTATATAAAATTAATGGTGTGTATTTTGATTATTTTAATATGATGCTAAAATAGGTCTACTTAATTTAAAAAGAGATAAGTGCATGAGAATTTAATTAGTGATAAACTGGACGTTGTTTATTATATTATATTATATTATATATATATATATATAGCAATAGTACCATAGATAAAATTTCTTTCTTAATAATACCATATTTTTGTTAAGCTGGCCTTGTTGCTTTGTTGTTAATACCTTACCACTTGTTCTAGTGAGGATTCGAGAAGGATCTTCTTAAGTATTCTCTCATATTCTAAATTAGATGTATCTATTTGATGTGTGTGAAATAACATCATATTTTGTTCTTATTTTACATGCATTTTTGAGCATTTTAGGAATTTTAGTTTCTCTTTTGGTTTATTTTTCCCCTAATTCGGATAACTGCAGTGTTTTTGGTGTTCTTGTTCAGGATTAATGTTGAATTGGTCTTGGATTGAATGGAATGCTTGCATGTTTAAAGTTGGAGCTTAATGGATAGCAATAAAGGTGCAAAAAGGTCATTCCAGAGAGATCCACGGCCTGCCCGTGGATCAAACCACGGCCATGGATCGAGGGACAACTTAAAGAAGGAAAAGAGAACTTCAGTGAGTTCCACGGCCTGGTCGTGGAATGATCCACAGTCTGGCCATGGAATGATCCATGGCCATGGAATTCTGACAGCAAGATCCACGGCCAGCTCGTGGAATGATCCACGGCCGTGGATCGCGATCTGTAAAGCAGTTTTAAGTTTTTATTTTTATTTTTTTGGGGGCTTTTTAGCTAATTAAAACCCTAGGTTATAAATAGATGTTCTGAATACAATTAGGGGTTCTAATTTGGTTTTGGAAGAGGCATGTTGGAGGCTTTGGTTCTTGATTTTTCTTCCCTCTTCTCTTTTGGATTACGGGTTTGGATGTCGATGAACATGTTTTCTAATTCTTTCTTCTCTATGTCTGAGTAGTTTCTTTTGTTTCTAGGATTGGGCAATGCCTTTTGATACATTGATAATGATTAATTGACGTTGTTTCCCCTTTTATTGATCTTGATTGTTCATTGATTCAATTCTTATTGCTCTTATTCATGTGAATTTACTGACCACTTATTTGCATCTCATAGGCATTTAGGGACGTACTGAGAGGTGAACCTAAGTGTTGGAACCATAAGAATTGAACTTAAGGTCTAAATCACGAGAGTAGTTTTAGTCTTTCGAAGATTCAATGAATTACCACAAAGCGTAATGGGTTCAATTTAAATTTAATTACCACGAGAGTAGGAATTGGTTGCACGGATCTTGTATCTTGAGAAAGAACATTAACTAATTTAGGGTAATTCACCTTCAATTGAATTTCAGATTTAATAAAAGGGTTGTCAATTAGGATTTGTTTTGTATCATTGTGGTACCCCAATCTTGGAAGCTTTCTTGAATCTGAATACCATTCTTGATTATTTACTATTTTTGTTCTAAATTCTATTTTCTTGATTTTTATTTAATTGTTTTGTTACTACGTTCTTCTTAATAAACAATCATACTCTCTTTTGTTTAATTTAATTGAATTAATTAATTAATTAGTATTCATAGACACAGTCCCTGTGGATTCGATCTTTTTATTACTTAACGACGAAATCGTATACTTGCGGATTTTACGCATCAAGTTTTTGGCGCCGTTGTCAGGGATTGTGTTTTTCTTGAATATCAGTTTAATTTTTAATTTAATTATTTTAAACCTTTTTATTTTTACCATATTATTACGTTCTTGTTTTCTCTTTGACTCTCTGCAGGTAATTTCTCTTGTTTATGCAAAGTACTAAACGTTTCGGGATTTTTGTTGAAGCAGATCCTGAAATTGAAAGAACTTTACGTAGAATGAGAAGACAACATAGGCAAAGAGTCAAAGAAATATCTGAACCAACACTTGTCATGGTAGCAGATGAGGATAATAAACCGTTGAAAGAGTATGCAGCCCCTAATGCTCGGGGTTTGCGATCTGGAATTGCTCGGCCAGATATTGAAGCCAGGCACTTCACCATACCTCCTGCCTTACTGTCTATGATAAGGCAGAACCAGTTTGGAGGATTGCCGTCAAAGGATCCTAATGATCATGTGGATATGTTCTTGGAGTTCTGTGAGATCCTCAAGATCGAAGGCGCCTCTGTTGATGCTATTCGTCTCCGCTTGTTTCCTCTATCATTGAGAGATCGAGCTAGAGCTTAGTTGAAGTCCGTTCCGGCTGAGACGATAACTACTTGGGACCAATTGGAGCAAGCTTTTTTGGACAAATTCTTTCCACCTTCCAAGACTGCTCACCTAAGGACCCAAATCACAAGCTTTGTTCAGAAAGACAGCTAGTCATTGTCAGAAGCTTAGGATAGATATAAGGCTTTACTAGAAGCCTGCCCACACCACGGGTTAGAGAAGTGGTTGATCGTCCACACCTTCTACAATAGTTTAGAATATTCTTCGAAGGCGTCTCTTGACTTCGCAGCTGGTGGAGCTCTGATGAATAGAAGGCTCACAGAGGCTTATGAAATAATTGAGAGTGTAGCTTCAAATCATCACCAATGGGCCAATGAAAGAGGGCATAACCCGAGAAAGCTCTCGGGAGGTAAGTTTGAGGTAGATGGTGTTGATTTAATTATGTCAAAGTTTGATTCTTTGAATAAACGTTTTGACATGCTTGAAAAAGCTCATGTTAATGTCATAGGTGCCTCTAACAATTTTTGTGAGATTCATGGAGCACAGGGATATATTGGTGCTGAATGCCAAGTTGGAATGGGTTCCTCACATGGTGCACCGGTGGAGCAAGTGGAATCATGCCACAATTTCCATGACTTCAACCAAAAGGGGAGGAATGATCCGTATTCCCAAACTTACAACCCCGGTTGGAGGTCACATCCTAACTTCTCTTACTGGAATAGTCAGTACCAAGCTGGGCAAGGTAATGTTAAACCCTCTTCTGGAGTCCCACAGGTACAAAAATCTAGACTTGAGTCTCTTCTTGAGAATTTTGTTGAGAGCCAGTCTAAGCAGAATAAGGAGTTTCGGCACCATGGGCAAGTTGTGACTGAGGCAATTAAAGAGTTGTTAGCTAAGGTTGACAATTTAGCCATTCATAATAAGATGTTGGAAACCCAGATTGCCCAACAAGCGAGCACTTCACATAGGCAACAAGGTAAGTTTCCTGGTCAACCAGAAATAAACCCAAGGAATGAACATTGTAAAGTTGTGAGTTTGAGGAGTGGAAAGAAATTAGAGGATTCCAAAGGTAAGGGGGAGAGTGACAAAGATGAGGGGACTGAGGAAAAAAAGACTAAGATACAGCCCTTAGGTGAGGAGGAAACTAATGAGAAAATATCTAAGTATGTACCCCCTGAGCCATACCAACCCCCAGTTCCCTTCCCTCAAAGACTTGCTAAGGCGAAGTTAGACAGGCAGTTTGGGAAGTTCTTAGAGGTTCTTAAGAAATTGTACATTAATGTACCCTTCACTGAGGCGTTAAAACAAATGCCTATCTATGCCAAATTTCTTAAGGACTTTTTGTCTAACAAGAGGAAGCTTGAGGAATATGAGACAGTAGCTTTAACTGAGGAGTGTAGTGTTTTAATTCAAAATAAATTGCCTCCTAAGTTAAAAGATCCAGGTAGCTTCTCTATTCCTTGTTTGATTGGTAACACTAGTTTTGATAAAGCTTTGTATGATTTGGGGGCTAGTGTCAGTCTTATGCCCCTTTCTGTGTGTAAGAAGTTGGAAGTGGGTGAGTTAAAACCCACAAGTATCTCCCTTCAATTGGCAGATCGGTCAGTCAAGTACCCCATAGGCATATTGGAGGATGTTCCTATTAAGGTTGGTAAGTTTTATATGCCGGTGGATTTTGTTGTGCTTGACATGGAAGCTGATGCTACAATGCCGATCATACTTGGGCGTCCATTCCTTGCCATTGGAAGGGCAATCATTGATGTCCATGAAGGAAAATTGACTTTGCGATTGAATGATGAGGAAGTAGTTTTTGATGTTTTTAAATCTGAAAATAATTCTAATTCCTTAAATTCATGTAATCGCATTGATGCTACTAAAGTTGTGGATAGTGTTGTGCTTTCAGGTATACAGGAATCAGTGACTGATGCTATGCCCTACAAGAAAGGATCTAAGAAGCAGAATGACAAGTGTGTCGAGAAGCGTGAATTTAAACTCAGTGATAAAGTTCTTGTTAATAACTCGCTTCTAAGTTTCTGTCCTAGTAAGTTATGGTCGAAATGGTCAGGACCATATAAGATTATTCGAGTTTTATCCTACGGTGTGCTTGAGGTGAAAAAAGAAGGCCATAAGTCTTTCATGATAAATAGCCAGAGAGTGAAACACTTTGAAGGAGTGGGGACTGAGCACTACTCCATTGACATCACCTGAGCACAAAAACCAGATCAAAGTCAAGCTAATGACTTTAAACAAGCGCTTCTTGGGAGGCAACCCAAGTTTCTTTGTTTTTGTTTTTCCTTTTAATTTTTTCTTTTTTTTTATTTTGTGTGTTGAATTATTCGTTTGATCTTTATCTAAATGATTTTGTCTAGGTTTGACCCCTCTTGAAGCTAAATTTAGAAAGAGAGTGAAGTGTGAAGTCAGAAAGTTCCACACCCAGCCCATGGATTGAACATTAGAAGTTTTTCCACCACCGCAGTAAGTTCTTTTCTTTTATCCCTTCTCTTGTTTTAAATTTTTACATTGGGGACAATGTAAGTTCTAAGCTTGGGGGAGTATTTTTATATTTTCATTTTCATTAGTTTCGTGCATTTTCATGTCTTATTTTGCATTGTATCTTCATGTTGCATTTTCACACCATCATATCTCTTGGATTTTTGGTTGAACTTGTGCCCCTCTCTTTTGAGGATTTTGAGATGGTATTGATTTGGAACCCAATTTGTTGATTCTTGTGATTGGCTACAGGCATTGTTTTTATTGATAGTAGAGGTGATCTTTTGATAGTTGATAATTAGCATATGTTCTCTGAATTTGTGCTTCTTATTGAATCTTTAAACCTCTAAATGTGAGTTTTGAGCTTATATGGGACTTATGCACTGTATGATTTTTGTTCCCATTCTTTGTGTTGAGTGATATTCCTCATTGATCTTGTGCTCTAGAACTTGATTTGAAACCATTTTGAGGCGAAATTTTTGGTTGCATGCTTGAATATGATTAAGGCATCTTAGGTATTTTTCTGGCCTTCTGAATTTGTTACACTTTCATCCACTAGTTGCCCATTTTGAGCTTATTGCATATTTAATTTTCTTGATGCCTATGATGATATATTGTTGGTAATCATTTAGAATATTAAATGGAGCAAAGTGAGTTTGAAAGTTATGAAAAGTGTGTTGAGAATCATATGTGAATGACATTTCCCCTTTAAAAAAAAAGGTGCAAATAAAAGAAGATCATAAGAAGCTTGAAAAAGAAGAAAAGAAAGGAAGAAAATACTTGGAAATGTGGAGTTATGCTTTTGATTAAAAAATTATCTTTGCTCCATTGATATTTTATTGGATTTCTTGTGCTTATTGAAAAAAAAAATTTGATGAGCCCTTTGTGTATACCTTCCTTTCTCTACCCTACCTAACATCATTCTCATGGCCCCATTACAACCATTGAAAGACCTTTTGATTCTTGCATGCATGCTGATTATTAGTGAAAATTTGGTTTCTTATCAAGCATATGGAAGTGCATTTTCTTTGATAGATTTTGAGCGTATGGTTTCCACCCTTAAACACTTTGAGTGTGGTTAGTAGAGTGAACTTGATTCAATCAGTGAGGATGCATGATTTCTGAGAACTTAGCCTCTAATTGGACTTGACTTTGATTACCTCTCAGATTCTTTGTTTGCCTTAGCCTATTGCTTGGATATTATTTTCTCGGGTTCCTTATTCTTAATTGTCTTTTGATCCTACTTCTTGTTTTGGCATTAATTATTGCTTGGGGACAAGCAAAGTCTTAAGCTTGGGGGGATTTGATGTGTGTGAAACAACATCATTTTAGTTTCTCTTTTGGTTTATTTTTCCCTTAGTTCGGATAACTGCGGTGTTTTTGGTGTTCTTGTTCAGGATTAATGTTGAATTGGTCTTGGATTGAATGGAATGCTTGCATGTTTAAAGTTGGAGCTTAATGGATAGCAATAAAGGTGCAAAAAGGCCATTCCAGAGAGATCCACGGCCTGCCCGTGGATCAAACCACGGCTATGGATCGAGGGACAACTTAAAGAAGGAAAAGAGAACTCTAGTGAGTTCCACGGCCTGGCCGTGGAATGATCCACGGCCTGGCCATGGAATGATCCATGGCCATGGAATTCTGACAGCAAGATCCACGGCCAGCCCGTGGAATGATCCACGGCCGTGGATCGCAGTGCGCAGCAGTTTTTAAGTTTTTATTTTTATTTCTTTTGGGGGCTTTTTAGCCAATTAAAACCCTAGGTTATAAATAGATGTTCTGAATACAATTAGGGGGTTCTAATTTGGTTTTGGAAGAGGCACGTTGGAGGCTTTGATTCTTGATCTTTCTTCCCTCTTCTCTCTTGGATTACGGGTTTGGATGTCGATGAACATGTTTTCTAATTCTTTCTTCTCTATGTCTAAGTAGTTTCTTTTGTTTCTATGATTGGACAATGCCTTTTGATACATTGATAATGATTAATTGACGTTGTTTCCCCTTTTATTGATCTTGATTGTTCATTGATTCAATTCTTATTGCTCTTATTCATGTGAATTTGCTAGCCACTTATTTGCATCTCATAGGCATTTAGGGACGTACTGAGAGGTGAACCTAAGTGTTAGAACCATAAGAATTGAACTTAAGGTCTAAATCACGAGAGTAGTTTTAGCCTTTCGAGGATTCAATGAATTACCACAAAGCGTAATGGGTTCAATTTAAATTCAATTACCACGAGAGTAGGAAATGATTTAATTGGGCACGGATCTTGTATCTTGAGAAAGAACATTAACTAATTTAGGGTAATTCACCTTCAATTAAATTTCAGATTTAATAAAAGGGTTGTCAATTAGGATTTGTCTTGTATCATTGTGGTACCCCAATCTTGGAAGCTTTCTTGAATCTGAATACCATTCTTGATTACTTATTATTTTTGTTCTAAATTCTGTTTTCTTGATTTTTATTTAATTATTTTGTTACTACGTTCTTCTTAATAAACAATCATACTCTCTTTTGTTTAATTTAATTGAATTAATTAATTAATTAGTATTCATAGACACAGTCCCTGTGGATTCGATCTTTTTATTACTTGACGACGAAACCGTATACTTGCGAATTTCACGCATCACTATTTCTACAACTAAGGAGGCTTTTGGATTAGGGAGCCATAAACAAAGAATATTTTTGACCACTTCCTTAACCTGTTTGAATGCATTAGTCGTAGTAGAATCCCATGTTGGGGATCCTTTCATAACCTTTTGAACATGGGTGAACAAATTATCCTAATATTAGGAAAAGAATTCGCTACATAGTTAACACATCCTAAAAATAATTGAAATTGCTTCTTATCTTTAATTCCATTTGGGAACTTATTAGCAAACTGTATTGACCTCTCTATAAGAACAATTGTCCCTTGATGGATTTTAAACCCTAAAAAACGAGTTTTGTTTTTTAACAGTTTCATTTTCTTAGATGAGATTACTAATCAATTTTCTTAATAATATTGAAAAATTGTTCTGAATGATTCAAATATTAATCAATTGAATTAGAGAATACTAGTACATCGTCCAGATATACTATTGTGAATTTTGTATAAGGATTCAAAGATGCTATTCATTATGTTTTGAAACTCACTTGGCTCATTTCTAATCCATGGGGCATTATATATGTTCCATTCATAATGATCAAAGGGAACAACAAATTTTGTTTTATATATGTCTTCTTCAACTACTTCTATTTGATAGTAGCCAGATTTCATATCAAATTTTGAGAATATAGTAGCATTATGAACTTTGTTGACTAAATCATTTTTATTGGGAATCAGATATATTATCCATCTTAAAACCTTGTTTAAAGGCTTATAGTTGATTACTAATTTTGGAGCGCCCTTTTCAATTTCTGATGCATTCATAACATAGAAACCTACACAACTCTAGGGAGATTTGTTGAGTCTTATTAATTTCTTATTGAGATATTCTTGGATTTCTTTTCTGCAAAATTCTAGGTATTGTTGATTCATTTGTATTGGTCTTGTTTTTGTTGGAATATTGATTTCTTGAAACTCTTCTTCATAAAATAAGATTAGTACATATCTTTTCCTATCTTTAAAGGCATTGGATATTTACTACAAACTTCATTCATGAATCTTTGTTGTAAAGTTTTTATCTTCTTTTGAACCTGAGGTTTTTTTATTTGTTTTTCTATTCTCTTATATTGAACTTTTTTACTTAATATATTGATATGTTTTGTTTTCTTTGTATTAAATCTATTTTTGAGACCATTGATTTTTGAGCAAGATTCAATTCTTTTATTTGAAGAGCTTTTAGAAATTCAAAACAAATCTCTTTATATATATATATATATATATATATATAGGACCAATGTGAAGCAATGATTTAAAAATCCTAATTAGAGTTAAGATAGATACCTAGGTGTGTAGGCAATCAAAGGAGGAGATGTAACATTCTTTCTTCTAGCCTGCTTACAAAAAATGCTTAGTTGTTGTTATTGTGATCTTATGTGCATATTTATGTTATATGTGTCTATAAATAGATAACTTAGTGAGCAAGTTATCTTATAGAATTAACTAAAAAAATTAATTAAAATGTGAGATAATTAAGAATAAATAGATATTAGCTAGGATAATTAGAAATAAAATTAATTATAATTATTATGATATAAATTAGCTTATTATTAATAGAGAATTAAATAAAAAAGATATTAAATTAATTAGAGATTAATTAGTAAATTAACTAATTTATTAAATTGAATAATTAGTATACATAATTAAAATATGCTATGATATTAATTAAAGTTTAGTGATATAATTATATTAATTAAGAGTTAATTAGATATAATATTGTTATTTTATAAGGTGATGATTATAAAGCAACAAATAGGATTGAATGCAATATAAAGGGGCACTAAGCTTCGTTCTTAGTACTTAGGAGATCTTATGATAATAATAAAGATTTTTAAAGTGATTTGACATTTAAATTATAAAATTTCATCCAAATTTTTAACAAAAACTTCTTGTGAGTTTTCTTTAAATCTTTTAAATATTTGAAAGTGCATGACCTGTATCGAAGTACAATTGAGTGAGTATGAGATCAATTTTATAGAGACTTAGAGTTAATTTTAAATATTGATTTTTTTTTTAATCTTGTAACAAGAATTACAAAATCAAAGATGTAAAGATAAAATAAAAAGAAATAATTAAAATGAATAACAAATTAAATAAAAATAAGTAAGCAAATTGAGTTTCAACCAGATATAAAATGATTAAGATTCAGAATCTATCAAGATTAATTTTAATATTAATTATGTTAAATTATTATACCCAAATATTTTATCTCATGAACATCTAACGATAAAATATGTACTCACGAAAAATCTATCAATGAAGTACTAAAAAATAATAAAATATATGCTAAAATTTTCTTAATTAATAATAAATTATCAAATCATCAAACATATCCCTAAAAGAAAATTATAATTGATATCCAACAAATACTATCAACACTCAAATAGTACAAATAAATTACAAAATATGAAAAAATATGACTAAATTTATCTAAAAATTTATTCATATAATCTTATAAAAAATAGAATCAACATGCATTAAATCTTAAAATTGGATAAAAATAATTCAACATAATAATACCAAAACAATCAAGGTTTCATCATCTCTTTAATACAAAAAATTTAATAAGACATAAAAAAATTAAAACATAATAAAATTATCTCATTAAAATTATCTATTAATACTGATCTTCTTTTTCTCTGCAATTTTCCGCTCCGTGCTACGTTCTTTGTCTCGTCTTCAATCTGTTTCGTGTCACGCTCTTCTCTACGCTTCAATCTCGTGTGGCGTCGTGAGTCCTTCTGCTGCGTTGCTCTTCTCTATTTATAGCTTGTTCATGTTTTGAATTAGGTTATTTTTCAATTGGTAACCGTTGGCCCAGCTTCTTCAATATCTTTGATTTGTTTTCTCTTTATTTAGAGACCACCTCTCATGGCATGGGCTTCAGGATTGGTTTGACAATGATCCACCTAGCTTCTTCAATCTTTCTATTCAACATAATTATCACGGGACCCACATAAATGTTCTTGCAAGTCAAAGTATGAAATGATGTATACCTTAAACTTTAATATTAACATTTGCAACGTCAGAACCAGTTGATAAATGTAATCCTTCATTTAATGTATAACAAAAAGATAATTCAATTAAATAATAATTTAAAACCAAAGAAAAGTAAAAAATATAAAATATAAAATAAATCAAAATTCTATTTAAAATAATATGCAAATTTAGTTAAAAATTAGGTCATTAAATATTTAGAGAAAGCTTTGCTAATGTTACAAAATCAATAAAATTAAATATATCGAGATATAATAATGTTTAATTTTTTATAAGAAAAATATAAAAATCAAGCTATTATCATAACTCTCAAGTTTTTTTTACTAAACTCACATATTAGTAAAACTATTTATTAAATTATTATTTTTTAACTATTTATTAAATTACTATATTTTTAACTATTTACTAAAATGTCACTCTTTTGAAATTATATATCAAAATGTCACCCTTTTGTCCTACGTGACATTTTTTAATGATTTATGCTTTAACCAAGATCGCGCACGTAAGATGCGATCCACGCAGGTTGCGCCAACACGCTATTTTGACGTGATCGCGCCATCCTACGCAGACATCCCTATGGTTGGCTTTACAAAAAAGCGTCACTGTTGGCGCAAGCAAGCAGAATAAGCTAACAATGGTGGCGTAACTCTAGTATATATCCCCCGTTCGTGACATTCAAACCATTTCCTAAATTCTCACTATCTCTCTACAAATTTCTTCTCTCTAAATACTCTAAATTCTCTCAACGAACTCAATTCTTACTAGAAGTGGTACTTGGATCATTATTTGTTTGTGATCAAATTTAGATTGTATTCCTTCACACTGTAAGTACCTCTTTCAATAGTTAAATAGTTTATTTATTATTTGTTGATTGGTTTTTTACTAAGTTAGTGTTAATTGTAATTTAATATTATTATACTTTAATATTTTTAGTGACTAATGAATAATGAAGTTGTATGATATGTAGTCTAAATTGTATAGATAATTATTTTGTAGGTAATTGAGTAGGATATATGTCTTTTGTTAAGTACTTAACATGATTTACATTAGTAAATGTAGCTTAATTCAAAATATTCGACTTTAGAAATTTTTTTTTACATAAATAACGATATTGAATATTATAATTGATTGTTAATATATTGAATAAATATATGTAATACATTATTATACATTGTTATAAATAGCTTGAACATTGTTATATGTCCAATTAATATTGTAATTGATGTTTAATATATTAAATAAATGTGTTGAATTGTTATTATTCAGAATTGGAGTTAACATGACAAAACCGCTAAATGTGCACATTTACTTCAATAGGACAATGTATGATAGTGAAGAGGGTGTATGTATCGAAGGCCTAATGTGATCACAGTCGATATGACTTTGGATGGGTTGAAAACTAAGATCCATTCAAAGTTGAGGCTTCAAGCAAACCAACATGTGTCAAAAGTTATCTATCGGTGTCCGCAATGCTTCAATCCATGGATGGAAAGCATTTATAGAGCCTATGAGTTTGACTTTGAACCGGTCCGGGCTAAACCATGGTGGCCTGCAGCTCCCGACACCACTTTGGTGCCACCACGTGCATTGCTTAGATCCAAAGGTCGACCAAAATCAACCTGACTCAAGAATGAGATGGATTGGCGCGAAGCAGGGCCAGGACAGACCTGTACAAGATGCCATCAACCTGGACATAATTCTCGCACTTGTCGGGTCGATGGATCGAGTTCCTTGGGGGATGATGGAGCGGGGCCATCAACTGCGCCCATCTAGTTGATCTAGGACCTATTTTCATTTTTCAAAATCTTGTATTAGCAATCATGTGTATTTATGAGTTGTATTATTTTGTATCACTAATCTATGCAGTTGTATTCGAATACTATTTTCTTATATTTGTTAGTTGATTCTCAGTGTTATCTTCATTTCTTCCATATTATATTTTTGTATGGTTATCATATGGTTATATCATATTTTATTATAGTAATAATAGAATTCTACTAATTGTTGTTATTGTTTGGCACACAGTTGACAGATGGCATTCTGTGTAAACCCCGGACCAGAGGACGACTCGATTTTGGAGTTGCAAGAGTATCATGTTTCCCAACATGTATGGCAGGGACATGAGGACCGACACCTGCGTGTTAGACGTGCTCAGAAAACGAAACATATGGACCCCCCTGCTCCGATTATTCCGTATCTTCAGCAGGCTGGTTTCTTGGGAGTTGCCCACATGGGCTATTGCAGCATTGATCATTCTCTGTTCTCTGCGTTGGTTGAGAGATGGCACCCAGAGACGCATACATTTCACATGCCTACTGGGGAGTGCACCATTACGTTGGAGGATATCGGAATGATATCGGGTCTTCCCATTGATGGCGCTGCAGTCACTGGCGTTACGCATAGGGATGATTGGCTCAGTTTGTGTGCTCAGTTGTTAGGGATTGATGAGACTCCCTCGCTCATAGCTGGGGCACGCATTGACATGACATACCTGTGGCAGCCGAGTGTTACTGCAGTCCTTGAGGACGATGATGATGAGTACGTGCAACAGCGTGCACGACATTACATACTTCGCTTGCTTGGGGGTTTCTTATGCCCCGATCATTCGGGTAAGCTCGTGCACTTGATATTCCTCCCATTGTTGGAGGACTTTGCTGTTGCCGGGACGTATAGCTGGGGGTCTGCAGTTTTGGCGTACCTGTATAGAGAGTTTTGTAAAGCTACGGACTATGAGGCACGCGAGATCGGCAGGGCATGCATCTTATTGCAGTACTGGGCATGGTACATATTCCCCCGGCTTGCCCCTTCACTAACTGACCATGATGAGCCTGATGTGTTTTACGATGCTGATCGTGGTCAATTACGTCCCTTAGGATGGGAGTAAGTTTCTATTTCATTTCGTATTTTTACATTGCGTTCATGATATACTTTGTTAATATTTTTACTTACGTTTGTAATACTTTCATTTACCAAATAGGTAGCGTAAACATAAAGTATTGAGTGATATTGTGATTGGCGTCCTTACATATTATCACCAGTTCTTCGATCAGTTGAAGAACGATGAGGTATGTCTTCGTTTACATTCCTTTAAGATATTTACTTATGCATATGCTGTCTTAATGTTTTGTGCATCTTTTTTTTTTCAGTTTATATGGCAACCATACACGGATGAGCAGGTGGCAACATTACCACCTTTTTGTGTGGCTGGTAGGGACATTGCACTGGCAGTGGTCCCTCTCATATGTTTCCACATTGTTGAGTGGCACCAGTTAGACCGCGTCATGCGCCAGTTTGGTCTTGAGCAGCCCATTCCACGGAGACCGCTCCAGCCAGACATATTGCACTCGGTTACATTGGCAGGTAGGCATGATGAGGATTGGCCAGCTACACATGCTGTTTATATAGCCACCTGGGATAGTCGTAGGGAGAAGCTTGTTAGGGGAGTCCCATTGGTCGCACCCCTTAGTTCGCGTTCTGAGTACATGCGTTGGTATAAAAGAATTACCAGACGCTGGATTGCTCCCACAGGCGCATCTATTGAGAATGCGGTAAGCTCTTTACCAATTCGTTAGTGACTTTATGTATTTTGTATTAAGTATAATGACATAAATTATATTTGTTTATTAGGCAGACATTACAGAGTATTTGCTCAGTTCAACTACCGACACTGTCACTCGAGAGGCTGCTACACAAATCCTACACTCATTGCGGGATCATGACCGCATTACGATGGAACAGTCGCGTCCAGCTCCAGCAGCAGACGACATTTCAGGGCCGCCCGAGGAGTCGAGCCAACAAGGAACGCGGCGTAGACGGAGGAGAGGATTAGCGAGCAGTCGGACACGACTTCGACATCCCGAGGACTCCAGCTCTACTAGCCAGCATACGACTCAGCCTCCTACCGCAGCTACCGCTGCTACATACCCCCCACTCAGCCTCCTACCACTGCTACGTACCCCCCTACTCAGCCACCACCTGCATATTACCCACCATACCCACCGTACCCTTACTCACCGTATCCATACCCACCACCGAGTTACCCCTCATATCCTTACCCACCACAGGGGTTACCCACCATACCCATCACAAATGGTCCCTCTTCCGAACCATCTCACAGCCACCGCATTCTGATGCGGGCCCATCTCATTGACATTAACATGCAATTATATTTAGTGATTTTGTGTAAAAGACTATTGAGAATATCTTCTTGTCAGTTTGGTACCCTTATTAGATTAGATTATATATGTTTTTCGCACTGTTTTAGATTTTATTAAAGATTCTGGTAACTGGTTGCATTAAATAGGATCATTGGCTTTTGGGGAGGTCCAATATTTAGGGAAAACTCTGTCGAAATTTTTACTAATTCGAATTACTAAAAATTTGGGAGGGGGATTATTGGGATCCGAATCCTACTCATTATCATCCGAATCCTACTCAAAAAATTTCATTTATTTATTTGAATTAATGCAAGAGTAATTTAATTGATATAACTAATAATAGGCTTTTTTAGGAAGCATTTAATGCCCATATCATCAATACTAACTTTTTTTTATGATTTGACTAATAATAAAAGGAAAGTCATCGAAGTTTATTTTAAAAATTATATTAACCAAGTAAATATAAGTATAACCTATAAGTGATACGCTCTTCTGTAGAGATATACCATTTAATTTTTATGATATGTTGTTTAAAATATTTGTGTAAAAATAAATAAATATATTCAATAACTTCAATAATAAGATATGTACGTACATTTGATTACATTATTTTTAAATTTTTTAAAAATCATAAATAGAGACAAAATTAAAAGAAAATAATTAATACCTCATTTGTTTTTAAAATGAAAAATAAATTGAAACAAATTTTTAAAAATAACAAAAAAGAAGCATATGTGTTATGTAATTAATAAATCCTAATAATAACTAAAACAATATTAAATATTACCAACATATTAAATTTGTCACTTTTTTAATTTTATATTTTATATTTTACCTCCGTAATTAATTAGTATGGACTCATTAATAAATGCTTACAAATTCTATTAAGTAATTTAAATAATTTATAAATAAATATTTCAATTTAGAAGCTTGCGCTAACAAGGGTGGCACTTTTAGTGTAAAGCCCAACAAGGATGCGGCAAGTAGGATGGCGCATCCACGTAGGTTGCGCCAAACGTGGATGCGTCATCCTACGTGGCGCATCCTGATTGGACAGAAATTATTTAAAAATGTCACGTAGGACAAAAGGGTGGCATTTTGGTATATAGTTTCAAAAAAGTGGTATTTTGGTAAATAGTTAAAAAAATTGTAATTTGGTAAATAGTTAAAAAATGACAATTTGATAAATAGTTTTACTATCGATGATTTAGTAAAAAGCCTAACTCTTAATCAGCTTATTGATAGCTCATAATAATAGAAGTAATACTAAACAAAGCTCATAGTGAAACTGAAAATCATCTTACTAAAAAATATCAGTCATATATCAAAACACCACAATTGTCACAAAAACTTTACCATCATCAAACTCAAAGTGTGTGAATAATATAACTACTATGACATATACTCATTATCTCCCGATATCACAACTAGAATCTCCATCAAAAAATATTTTTCAATCATATACAATCCTCACAAGAGTTGCATTCAACAATGAAAATTACTTAGAAGTATAGTGTCACTTATAGCAAGTATATATGAGTAGAATAGTAGGTAAAAATCAAAACAAATATCTCACATATAAAATGATAGAAAAAACATTGAGAAAATATAACAAATATCGTTTCATGAAAAGATGTCAAGAAAAAATTTTACATCATACATTAAGATTAGTCATGTACATTGGAAGAACCATGCAATCCCTTAAGAACAAATAGGACTTTATTAAGCTTGTAATGTAGGTAAAGGAAAAATATGAAGGTTAAGGAAAACAATGAAAATTAAAAGTGTTTCAAAAATATTTAGAAGCTTGATTTCTACATTTTCAACTCAGTTTTCTTTACCTAATTTAAATCACTTTTTTTCCAAACTCTCAAACCAAACTTTTTTTTTCACTTCTTTCTCAAACTTTTCCAACTTTATAGCTTTCCGATTTTTTTCCTTTTCTTTTTTTCTTTTTTTCTTTTTTTTTTGCTTGCACTTTCACTTTGTCTTTTTTTTCCTCTTTTTTACTTCCTATATACCTTCTCATATTGTAATAATATTACTTCTTTTCTGAAACACTTTAGGAAAAGATTAAGAAAGAAAGGCTCGATAAATAGACTCAATGGGGTGACTTGCGACAATATATGAAAGAACAAAAAATTATTCCAAGGCTCAAAATAAGAAACATGACCTTATATCATCTCTCAAGAAAACACACAATTCTACCAACTTTCATGACATCAATTAAGTGCAAGTGTGATATAAAACTTCTCTTTACCCAAAAATAACAATAATGAAACGATCTAGTGAGAAAAAAATTATGAGCACTAACAAGAAATATTATAGAAGGTCAAGAAAACACTCTCACGATAAAAATAAATGAGTCAAAACTCACTAGGCAAAAATATGGTATCCACATACTTCCATCAAGTTTTCTAATTATTTCAATTTTTTAACAAAGAGACATGCAGAAGCAGTTATGAATAATGTGATAAAAAAAAATTCCTCACAAAAGCGGAATAATGATAACATGACTGAAATTCAAGTAACTCCTACCCCAAACATTGTCCTCAATGTTTCAAATTAAATCCAAACGTAAGAAATAATCACCAATATGCATAAAAGAAATTATTGGGACAAAAATAAACAGAATAATAGGGAGGAGTCATATACTTGAAATGCTTAGCAATTAAAAAAAGAAGACAAGAAAAGGATAACTACACCCTAACAATAGTTAGCAATGACAAAAAAATAACGAAAACAAAATAAAGTAAAATGAAACAAACAAACATGCAAGCTAAAATATTTTTTTTGTTTTGGTTTTGAATTTTTTTTAATTTTTTTTTGTTAGCTGACACTATTTATATCCACATACAAAGATTCTAAAATCTGGGAGGCACTTAAGCTAATTCAATAAAAACAAAACTCAAACTAAAAACTTACCACAATTTTGGTAGATAGAATCATCTACCAAATCGTCTACATCTGGATCTTGAAACTCAAGGTACGGCTTCAACCACTGACCAACAACAATAACAACAAAGCTTTTTCCCATTAGGTGGGGTCGGTTGGTTTCAACCACTGACCATTTACCAAAAATGTTGCTTAAAGGCCTTGCTACATTGCTGAAATCCTTTATGAGCCTCCTGTAGAAACCCGGTGCCCTAGAAAAGATCTAATTTCTCTCACAGGTTTAGGGGGAGGAAGGTTAGAAATCAAGTCAACTTTAACCTTATCAACCTCAATGTCATTGTTAGATATGACGTGACCATCATCATCATTAACATGATTCAAGCATGCAAATAATGGATCTTCACAACTAAAATACATAAATGAGTCATGAGCCAAACTATCATTCAAATTTAATTCATGCACTTCATTATCATTATCATCAAGCATCCATTTACTGATATGAAAAATATTAAGGTCAACATTCATGTTCCCAAATGATAGTTTCATCACACAACTCCTACAATTAATCAATGCATTAGATGTAACAAGGAATGAGCGACCTAAAATAACATGAATTGGGGGATAGGAACCATAAATAGGTTCAGTATCAAGCATAACAAAATCGATAGGAAAATAGAAATTCTCAAGTTTTATCAATGCATCCTCAACAATACCCCTAGGATATTTAACAGATCTATTAACTAATTGGAGAGTCATCTTAGTTAGTTTCAACTCCCTTAAATCTAACTACAAATAAATAGAATAAGGCAATAAGTTAACACTTGCAGCTAGATCTAGTAAAGCTCTCTCAACATGATTATCCCCAATTTTACAAGCAATAGTAGGTGATTCAGGGTCTTTATACTCAACAAGATATTTATTGAGAATCACAGAACTTACATGCTCTGTCAAAAAGGCCTTCTTGGGAACATTAGACTTCTTTTTCATGGTGAGAATATCCTTCAAGAATTTAGCATATGCAGCACCTATCTAATCAAGAAAAGACAAGTTAATTTGTCCCTGTTTAAAAATCTCCAAAATATCACCTGATTGCACAGCACTCTTAGTTTTTACTAATCTGTGAGGAAAGGGGGCCCTAGACATATACTCCTTAACTTCAGGCTTTATAACTTTAGGAGTAGACACATTAAGTTTTGAGGGCATATTTTCCTTATCGGAGTTATTCTTATCTCTAGAACTACTGACTTCTAACTTCATATTATCTCTCACAAGATCTACAACATAATTATCTATTTGCTTCCCAAACTTAAGGGTGGTGATAGACTGAACCTGTTCATATTCCCTATTTGAGCTAGATGTTTCATGAATTGCATACTGTCCTTTAAGATTAGGGATAGGCTGATTAGGGAACTTTCCTATCTTTCTTTTTGCCATCTGACTGGCTAACTGACCCATCTGAACGTCCAACTTCGCTATAGCATTAGTGTACATTTGGGTAACATTCTTTATCTCTTGAATGACATTGGTAGTCACTTGACTGGTATTTCTCAACTCTTGCATAAATTGACCAAGAGTCTCCTCCAGCGATGACTGTTACCTATACTGACCTGCTCCTTGATTTGGAAAATATGATGGTTGTTGGTAACCTTGGTTAGGTTGCTAGAACTGAGTTTGACTCTCCATAGGTTGACCACCTAAGTAACTTAACAAGTTATTTTGCTTCTAAGAACAATTAGGGTGATTTCGCTAATTAGGATTATAAGTATTTGAAGAAGTATTAATAAAAGATCTTCCTATTGTATTTCCCTACTCAACAAAACAATCATTATTAGGTGCAAAATAAGAGCACATAGAAGAAGCATGCATATTACTCCCACAAAATGCACAATTTTCCTGTTAGACACTATTAACCTAACCAACACCTTTATTGAGTGAGAGAGACTTAATTTCACATGCAATAGCATCTAGTCTAGTCTTGATATATGTATCCTCACTAACCTTATATAAACTTCCCATCTTAGGTTGGGTTGATCTATCCCTACGATTAGCAAACTCCCACTATTGATAATTTTCAAACAAATCCTTAAAAAAAATTGATAACCCTCCTGTGCATTCAAATTAAAAAATGTGCCACCATTCATAGACTCAACTAAGACCCTATTAGATTGTGTCAGCCCATTATAAAAATACTGCACAAGGTGCCATTTTTCAAAACCATGGTGAAGGCACCTCAAAAGCAAATCTTTAAAGCTTGCCCAACTTTTAAAGAATTTTTCATGGTCTTCTTGACAAAAATATGAAATTTTCCTTCTCAAAGAGTTTGTTTTGGACATGGGGAAAAATTTAGATAAAAACTTTTGGCACAACATTTCCCATGACGTAATAAATGTAGAAGGTAAAGAATTCAGTCAAGTTTTTGCTTTAACTTTCAATGAAAAGGAAAGAGACGCAAATGCACAGATTCTGCAAAAAAAAAATTGAAATTTAAATGTTTCACAAATTTCTAAAAAATCATTGACATGCAAGTATAGGTCTTTCTTATCTAAGTCATAAAAAATTGTAAGCAGATTAATAACTTGATGTTTAATCTCAAAATTGGTAGCAATAATAGCAGGCAAAACAATGCATGACGGTGGACTCACAGATATTGGGCAAAATAATTCCCTAAGTGGTTTAAGATCATCTCCTTGCACAGCCATATCCATCACTGTTATGGGTTCTATATCAATTCTCACTAATTTATGTGTATGATCACGAACTCAAGCTGTCATACAATGCTCAAATGAAATAAATAAATAAAATTAAAGAAAATAGAGCAATTAAATTAACAATAAAATAAAAATAAGATAAGGCAAATAAAAAAACTAATAGAAGAGAAAAATTTAACAAATACTTAACTTTTAACTAAGTCCCCAGCAACGACGTCAAAAACTTGTTATGACTTTTTTTTAAAAAAAATCCTTTAAATACTCACAAGTGCACGAGCCGTACCAAAATACAGTTGAGCAAGTACAAGGTCGATCTCATAGAGACTTAGAGTTAATTTTAAGTATTGAAAAATTGTTTCTAATCTAGTAACAAGAATTACGAAATCAAAGATGTAAAGATAAAATAAAACAAATAATTAAAATGAATAGCAAATTAAATGAAAATAAGTAAACAAATTGGGTTTCAATCAAATGTAAAATGACTAAGGTTCAGAATCCATCAAGATTAATTTTAACATTAACTACGTAAAATTATTATACCCAAATATTTTATCTCATATACATCTAGCGGCAAAGCATGTGCTCACAGAAAATCTATCAATGAAGCAATAAGAATAATAATCAAGTATATGATAAAATTTTCCTAATTAATAATAAATTATCAAATCATTAAATGTATCCTAAAAAACATCACAATTGATATCCAACAAATAGCACTAATTAATGAGATTAGTTGTATCATATTATATCATATCATGTATATCCCTAAAGTTTAGCCTATTATGATCCTTGAGGATATACATAATCAATTTGTATAGTTGACAAATCTGATATAGGCATAATCATAGGAGTCTATTAGGCATATTCTTAGGAATCTGTTACTGTCACTAATGTATATATTTGTTAACCTACAAGGCATCAAACAGAGAACAAGATTGTTCTTTTCCAAAACAGAATCCTTTATGGTATCAGAAGCACGTAAGAAGGGCTGAATTAGAAAATGAAGGAAAGAAAACCACTTCACCTAAAGGAGAGCAACCGAACTAAGGGAGGAGAATCCCATCTCCTTACGATCTAAACACCAATGATAACTCAGGGAATGTGATCACCCAAGTGCAACTTCGAGGAGAGAACTACGAAGAATGGGCACGTGCCGTGAGAACGTCTCTACGTGCACAAAGAAAGTGAGGGTTCGTAGAAGGAACTATTGTAGCACCGAAGGAGGACTCACCTGAGATGGAAGACTAGTGGACGGTACAGTCCATGCTAGTCTCGTGTATACTGAACACTATCGAGCCTACCTTGCAATCCACTATATCATATATATAAAATGCAAAAGATTTGTGGGAGGACATAAAAGAAAAATTCTCAGTTATGAATGGACCCATAATACAATAGCTGAAATATGATTTGGTCGAGTGCAAGCAAGGCGGGATGATGGTGGTCGCATACTACGAAAAGCTGAAAACCTTGTGGGATGAGTTGGCCAACTATGAGCAAATTCCTGCTTGTAGTTGTGGGGGATGCAAATGTGATATTGCATCCAAATTGGAAAAGCGCAGAGAAGAAGAAAAAGTACACCAGTTTCTTATGGGATTGGATGACAAAGCTTATGGAACTGTGCATTTAAATCTCCTAGCAACAGATCCATTACCTTCTTTGAACCGGGCTTACTCGAATCTAATCTAAGAAGAAAGGATGAGAACGATTACCAGAGCAAAAGAAAAGAGAGGGGAAGTGATGGGACTAGCAGTTCAAATAGGTGGAGGAGGAGTCAGAGGACGAGAAGATTCCAAAGACAAATCGATGACTTGTATGCATTGCAATCGAACAGGGAATGAGGCAGGGAATTGCTTTCAACTAGTTGGATACCCTAAATGGTGGGGAGATAGACCAAAGGTCGAGGGAAAAGGTAGTGGACGAGGCAAACCACAACAATGTATAATGATGATCACATATTTGATACATTAATAAGCCTTCATTTTTAGTCATTTACACTCTCCATGTACTTAATTGATTGAGTTTGATTATGTTTTGTAAGTTTGGACTCAAATTGGACTTAATTGAATTTTTTAGCATAATTTACATCTTACATTATTTCTGTATTTGGGGTATATCTTGGGATGTAGGTAGCCAAATGAGGTGAATCTAGTGGCATTTTAAAGATAAGAGAGAGCTCTATAACTTTCATGAAGATCTCAAAGGCCCAATCACACGAGTAGATAACTCAAATTGGGGTTGAAGCAAGAACTAGAGTGCTATTCCTGACAGCTTGACCTATGTGTACTGTTCATGCCAAATTTTGGGTTAGAAGTTGTCAAATGAGCTGAAATTTTGATGTTGAATAGTTGAGACCTATATCTACAACTTTTATGTTGAACACTGTTCTAGAATCTAAGTCCTAATAGGTGATACTGGGCTTTAAAGTCAGAACAGAGGAGCTGTGACTGGACCTGATCAGTGTGCAGTAATTTGAACTTATCTGGAGTTATAGAAATGATATTGGACTCAAACTAAAGCAATTTGAAATCTAAGATTCAGGCCTACAACTTTCATGAAGATTATAATTGCTCATTCTGACGCATTCAATGACTTCAGAGCTAAATAATTTCAGAGACAAGGAATCTCCATAATTTTTCACTCACCAAAAGTCATTTGGCATTTTCCACTCATTTTTCACTCATCCACTCACTAATGACTCAACCCCCTTGTCATTTTGTATCTTTAATCCTCTATAAAAGGAGGCCTTGATAGATCATTGAAGGTGTTAGGTGTTAGGTACCAAAATGATACTAGTTTGTTACTAGGTTTTCTTGTTGCAATTTTTCTTTGTTCTAAATTGAAGTCATGTTCTTCTTCTTCTTCTTCTCTCTTTCTTTCTTCTTATCTATGAGTAACTAAGTTTCATTTTGCTTGGGTGAAAGAGTGAAGCTCTTGGTAATGAAATAAGGTTAGATTAATTTCTCTCTTGTGCTTAAATGATATATTTTCAAGTGGTCATTATACGCATTATATTTTGTTTCCAATTAATTTAAAAACCCACATTGTAAAGTGGAGTTCTTGATTTGTTGTAGACAAGAGATTGGCACAATGAATGCTTTAACCCATTTACAAGTGGTGGTGCTAGAAACTCTCCTTATAAAGTGGAGATCTTGATTTGTTATAGACAAGATTTTGGCACAATGAATTCTTGATCCCATTTATGAGTGGTGGTGTTAATAGATGATTAAAGGAATCATAATATAATTACGTATATAATTTTTAATGAACTTTGAACATTGTATTTTTCGATTAGAACCTCCGTTATGTGTGGATTCTAATTGAATTATAAAAGAATTAATCTTGTCCTTAATTTATTTATCAAGAGTAGATCTCCTAACCCAAGCAATTCCTTTTTACTTGTGAACAATTTTATTTATCATCTTTATTGTTGTAACAAAATATTTACTTTACTTTAATTAATTTTTCTTCATCAAGTCTCTGTGGTTCGACCTCGGACTCACCGAGAATTTATTACTTGAGATAACCTGCACTTGGGTTTGTAACTTTTAATCCCGCATCATATAGGAACTGGACTAGGAAAAGGTGGGACAGCATGTGCAAACGCTATTCAGAGTGGCGAAAAAGGCTTTGGGATGATTGACTCAGGAGGAGATA
This sequence comes from Ormosia semicastrata, assembly GCA_029884595.1. Taxonomy (NCBI): domain Eukaryota; kingdom Viridiplantae; phylum Streptophyta; class Magnoliopsida; order Fabales; family Fabaceae; genus Ormosia; species Ormosia semicastrata. The sequence continues at coordinate 305,961 of JAQQTO010000035.1, read as the reverse complement.
ATTCTGGGTTGGCCGGGCTAACTACTGAGCAGTGGTAAACGCTGATGGATTTGTTGAATGGTCAGAAAACAAATTACAATGAGAATATAACAGGTGAGTACAACACCACTGCATGGATTATTGATACTAGAGCTTCAAACCATATGACAAGGGACCTGAACAGTATACATGATCTACATGATATTCTAAGTTGTCCGGTAGGGCTCCCTGATGGACAACACACAACAACAACAAAAGAAGGAATTGTTGTGCTGGATGGAGGCCTAAGACTCACTAACGTTCTCTATGTCCCTAAATTGCACTACAATTTGATATCAAATTCTCAACTGATGGACGAGTTGGATTGTGTTGTTCAATTCAGTAATAAATTGTGTGTTACGTAGGATCACACTACAAGGATGCTAATTGATGAGGGTGAATGCAGGGATGGGCTTTATTTCTTCTGGGGGATTTGAAGAGTGAGAGCCTACAAGACTGATGGAATGAGTTCGATGGATCTATGGCATAGAAGGATGGGACACCCTTCCATGAAGATTACTTAGTTAATTCCTGGAGCTAGCAAACATAAAGATGGTAGTGTAGTGAATAAAACATGTGACATTTGTTTTAGAGCAAAGCAAACTAGAGAGAAATTTCCTTTGAGTGAACATAAAGCTAGTGGTGTATTTGAATTAATTCATTGTGATTTATGGGGAGCATACAGGACCTCTTCAACATGTGGTGCTTTCTATTTCTTAAAAATTGTAGATGATTATTCATGAGCTGTGTGGATATATCTGTTGGCTGATAAACGAGAGGTGCCTTAAACACTTAAATTTTTTTTGCTTTAGTTGAGAGGCAATTTCACAAACAAGTAAAAATATTCAGAAGTGATAATGGGACTGAGTTCACATGTATGAGAAAATATTTTCTGGATCATGGAATCATTTTTCAAACATCTTGTACTTCAACACCCCAACAAAATGGGAGAGTGGAGAGAAAACATAGGCATATTCTAAATGTGGCATGAGCACTATGATTCCAGGGAAATCTTCCCAATGAATTCTGGGGAGAGTATATTTTGACTGTAGGTTATTTGATAAATCGAACTCCTTCCACGGTGGTGACTGCTGAATGGAAAGACTCCTTATGAGATGTTGCATAAACAGAAACCCACATATAAACATTTGAAGGTGTTTGGATCATTATGTTATGCACATAATCAAGGAAGGAAATGAGATAAATTTGCAAGCCGAAGTAGAAAATATGTCTTCATTGGGTACCCAAATGGCAAGAAAGGGTGGAAGTTGTTTGATTTGGAAACGAAAGAGATCTTTATCTCTCGAGATGTTGAATTTGTTGAGTCAGTGTATCCGTTTGCTGCCAGTGATCATGCACCCAAAGAACAGGGTGATCAAAGTGTTGGAAATTTTGAGGAAGCTATAGAAGAGGTGACTCATGAGGAGCCTTAACAAAATTATGCAGAAAGTGTAGTACATCACGATGAGGCCACTGTAGACGATAGAGGCTGAACCAAATGAGGAACCAGTTGAGCAGCTAATTCCAAATGTGATAGATGCGTCACTCAACCTAATTGTGCTACCGAAAGAACCTCTATTGGGCAGAGGACATAGAGTAAAACAAACATCCATCCGTTTGTGTGACTTTGTGACTAACACCACTAAAAGAATGAGCTCATCCAACCATTCATCTTCATCAACAATATGCTCAAGTGATCCTTATCCCATATCACATTATGTGAATTGTGACAATTTTTCTCTAGCACATCGTGTTTTTCTTGCCTCTATTTCACAGGAAAAGGAGCCATTTACTTATGCCAAAGCAGTAAGAGATAGCAGGTGGAGGGAACCATGAAACATGAGATGCAGGCCCTTGAAAATAATAGAACTTGGACAATGACACACCTACCCCCTAGAAAGAAAGCACTTGGCTGTAAGTGGGTCTACAAAATTAAGCATAAATCTGATGGGAGCATAGAAAGGTTTAAAGCGCGACTGGTTATTCTTGGCAATCATCAAATGGAAGGAATTGATTACATCGAGGCATTTGCCCTAGTTGTCAAAATGGTGACTGTGCATACGGTGTTAGTAGTAGTAGCTGCAAAACACTAGGAATTGCATTAGATGGATGTCCACAATGCATTCTTGCATGGGGAACTTGAGGAAGTAGTGTACATGAAGCCACCACCTGGCTTCGCCATTCACCATCTTGGGATGGTGTGCCTACTCAAGAAGTCTCTTTGTGGGCTTAGGTAGGCTCCTAGGTGTTGGTTCACTAAGTTATCTACTGCACTAAAGCAATACGGGTTCAAACAATCACTTTCAGATTACTCTCTTTTTGTCTTACAGAAATAGGAGCTGCACCTCGTAGTTTTGGTATATGTAGACGACCTCATCATCTCTAGGAATGATCATGGAGCTATTAACCGCTTCAAGGATTATTTGCACACTTGTTTTCACATGAAAGACCTAGGCAAACTCAAATATTTCCTAGGTGTTGAAGTGGCTCGCTCCTCCAGTGGAATTTTTCTCTATCAATGACAGTATGCTCTGGATATCATAGGGGAAATCGGACTTTTAGGAGCAAAACCAACAAGGGTTCCTATGGAGCAGAACCATCATTTGGATCTTGCTGAGGGCTCGGAATTGTCTCATCCTGATCAGTATAGGCGGTTGGTAGGACGCCTCATATACCTTTGTTTCACTAGACTAGAACTATCCTACTGTGTTCACATATTGTCTCAATTTATGCAACAACCTAGACAAGAGCACCGGGAAGCTGCATTGCAAGTAGTTCACTACTTGAAAGGGAATCCGAGGCAGGGTGTGCTCTTGAGTAGAAATTGTGATCTACGGTTGATTGGGTGGTGTGATTCGGAGTCTTGCAAGTCTCTCACGGGATGGTTTATTCATTTGGGTGGCTCTCCCATTTCCTAGAAAATAAAGAAGCAGCACACGGTTTCACGTGCTTCTACGGAGGCCGAATATCATTCCATGGCAGCCACTGTCTGCGAGCTGAAATGGTTAAAAGGAATTCTTTCCAGCCTTGGTATCTCACATTCTCAACCTATGCGTCTTTATTGTGATAGTCAAGCAGTGCTCCATATTGCTAAGAACCCAGTTTTCCACGAGCATACAAAACATATCAAAGTTTATTGTCATTTTGTTCGGGATGAGATTCTAAAGGGCAACATTGGACCTGCTTATGTCTCTACCATTGCACAATTGGCTGATATATTTACTAAAGCACTCGGTCCCACTTAGTTTACTTCCTTATTGCGCAAGTTAGGCATCTGCAATTTGCATGCTCCAACTTGAGAGAGGGTAATGAGATTAGTTGTATCATACTATATCATATTGTGTATATCCCTAAAGTTTAGCCTATTATGATCCTTGAGGATATACATAATCAATTTGTATAGTTGACAAATCTGATATAGGCATAATCATAGGAGTCTGTTAGGCATATTCTTAGGAATCTATTACTGTCACTAATGTATATATTTGTTAACCTACAAGGCATCAAACAGAGAACAAGATTATTCTTTTCCAAAACAAAATCCTTTACAAACATTCAGATAACACAAATAAATTATAAATTATGAGAAAAATATGACTAAATTTATTTAAAAATTTATTCATATAATCTGATAGAAAAATAAAATCAATATGCATTAAATCTTAAAATTAAGTAAAAATAATTTAACATAGTAATATCAAAATAATTAGAGTTTCATCATCCTTTTAATATAGAGAATTTAGTAAAACATAAAAATATTAAAATACAATAAAATTATCTCACTAAAATTTTACATTAATACTAATATTCTTTTTCTCAATAATTTTCCTTTCCATGCTACGCTTTCTGTCTCGTCTTCAATCTGTTCCGTGCCACGCTCCACTGCGCTCCAATCTCGTGCGGCACCGTGAGTCCTTCTGCTGCGTTGCTCTTCAATCTTGTTCATGTTTTTAAATTAGGTTATTTTTCTATTGGTACTCGTGGGCCCATCTTGTTCAATATCTTTGATTTGTTTTCTCTTTATTTAGAGACCACCTCATAGCATGGGCTTCAGGATTGGTTTGACGATGTTCCAATTTGCTTCTTCAATATTTCTATTCAACTTAATTACCATGGGACCCATGTAAATGTTCTTGCAAATCAAATATGAAATGAAATATACCTTAAACTTGAATATTAAAATTTGCAATGCCAGAACGAGTTGATAAATGTAATCCTTCATTTAATGTATAAGAAAAAGATAATTCAATTAAATAATAATTTAAAACCAAAGAAAAGTAAAAATTATAAAATATAAAAAATAAATCATAATCCTATTTAAAATAATATGCAAATTTAGTTAAAAATAAGATCATTAAATATTATGAGAGAACTCTACTAATGTCACAAAATTAATAAAATTAAATATATTGAAATATAATAATGTTTAATTTTTTTATAAAAAATGTATAAAAATCAAGTTATTATCAATTAGGGTTACTACATGAGAGTTATCGGATTTGCATAGGACTTTTAGATAATCCTAATGTTATCTAAGGAAATAACGAGTCCTAAATAACTTACTCTAGTGTTGCTATACCCTACCTAAAATGCGAACTAAGACCCAGAATGCTCCCAAACAAACCCACGGCGATAGCTTAGCGTCTAAGTTACCTAGGTCATCTCCCATGGCTACCCAACACAGTGACACAACACACACAATCACCACTCAACACTCATTGCCTCTCTCACTCACCTCACTTAACACAAAAGTCACACTCCCTTCTTATACAACATTAAGGTTAAGAGAGAAAGAGAAGAAGCTAGAGAGGGAGAACTGAGCGACGGCCACCAAAGGGAGGAGGAGGAGTTGTATGCGATGGTTGGAGCTGGAATCAAGCTCAGGACAAGTCCACCACCCCTTTCCCCAAGCTACACCACAGTTCCTCACCCAAGCCACCATCACTACTATAACATTTCCTTTCTAATTTATTTAAATAAATAGCTATATTAATAAATAGTTACTTGTTTAGTTTATTTGCATGTCTTTGTGAATGATTACAATTTACATGCTGAATGAAAATAACTTACCGCATAAGTTAAGTTTAGAATATTAGTCGAAATCAATGTAGAAAATTTAAATAATTAGAAAATTATTAAAAATTTATAATTTAAATCCAAATAAATAAATATAATTATGTGAATTTTTGAGACTTAAATAAATTAAATTAGTAATTTTAGTGAATTATAGTGATTTTATTAACTTAAAAGTAGCATAGAAATTAAAATAAATAGGATAAAATTATGAAAATAACTTTATAAATTAAAAAATAAGTTTACATAATAATAGTGACCTTATAATTATGTTAGGATTTAATAAAATGCATGAGGATAAATTAGGATGTTTATATAGGATTAAAATCTTATTTAAGCCAAATTAAAGTAAAGTAATCATTACTTCTTTGGCCAATAAGAATTGATTCAAGATAGACTTCTAGGCTAAGTTTGAATTTCATTGGATGATGATAAAATTTAAAATGAGTGGGTTCATACTTGATTAGACTTAAATCAATAGGGTTGCATGCATGTAAGTTACTTGAGTCTCAAGTTAATTACATATTACTAATTAGTACCTAATTAATACTAATTGGCTTAAGTTAAGATCCTATGTGAATTTTATCCCTTCCATTTGCATCATTCTGTCCATTTCTCTTTTCTCTCTCACGCACACAACACTCCATGGTTGCCATGGCTTCCAAACTTCAAGTTCTTGCATGAGCCACCAAATAGCCTTGTCTTGACAAGCACCTGAAGACAAAAATGATTCTTATCACTTCCTATACACTGTGCACCAATTTGAAATCTTGTTTTGAGCACTTTCACCTTTCTCATCCCCTTCAAGGTCACGAGCTAGGCATCCAAGTAGGGGTTCTTTTCCTTCTTTGCTTCTTCCTTGCTATGTTCTCGGATGATTGGTGCAATTGCATGTTGGTTCTTGGTTGAATTTGAGGTTGAATCCCTTGGGGTTGGTCTTGAGTCTACGTGGGTGAGGGGTAAATTCTAGGTTGATTTTCCAATTGCTCCTGAGTGATGAATCCTTGCATGGTTGTGCACTTGAATTGAAGATTGCATGTGGAATTCTTGGCTTGCTTCTTCACCTTGGCTGAGTGCATGGTCTCGGGTCCAAGGGGGATTCTTGCATCAAGTTTATGTTTTAGATATGATCCTTGATAGAGTTGTGTTTAAACTTGATTAAAAGGATGGATTGGATGATAGATTTGCATGTATATGGATGTTCTTGAAGATTGAAGTCTCAGGTTCCTAAGGGTAAAGTGTACTATGTTTGGTTTGAACTAAAATTATGATAGTGGATTCTTAATCTCACTTAGATTAACTTGATTGGGTGGTTAATTACTAGTTGCATGCTAAAATTTTGGAAACCTAGGTTTGGTAGTGTCTCGGGTTTGGAATGTTTTGAATTAAGGAAATTGTTTTAAATTTTAACTAGGCTAGTTGGTACTTTTTCTAACTTAATTTTATTGATTAGGAGCTAATTATATCATTAGGTGATTAATGATGTAATTAGAAAATTTTTTAGCACCTCAGGTAAGGTAAGAATTTAGGGGAATTGACTAATTAAGCTTAGTTAATTAATGAGGTTAATTAGACTCTAAATAGGCTAAGCTAAGATTAATCAACTAGGTTGATTCATAATTAGAGCACTAATTGGAAACTTGATCGTGACCCAAGTATAGGTCTCTAGTTAATTTGGTTTGATGTTTTGAATCCTAAATGAGATACTTATTGAATAAGATGGTTGACTCATACTCTTTATTTCGTTAATATAAAATTTAGCATACCTATTGGTGAACGATTCAATAATAAAGCATGAGATAGGAAATTTCTTTACTTTGGTATATTGTGATAACTGTTGAGTTAGGAGTTTTTTGTGGATTGAATGTGTAGGTCACGGGCCATTCTTTGTGGATTGAGCTATTTTGAGATGTGTGTGTATATGTATACATACTTACACACACACACACACACACACACACACACACATATATATATTATATATATATATATATATTGCTCATGATTATTGAATATGGTGAAATTGTTGGAATTTGACATGACTGCATGAATGATGAATGAGCATGTATGGAGAAAATGAAATGCTCCTTTGAAATTACTAAAGTTGAGCCAGAAAGATAAAGATCAGCATAGTAATATAAAATCCTTAAGTGCTCAGACTTAAAAGATACTATACATGATCCTTGTGCATGGAGGTAATCTTATGTGTTATTCCCTTATGTTGAAAACTATGGGCGAGAGCTTAGTATTAGGGGATAAAGCTATGTGGCAAAATATATTCACGTATAGGATGAGCTTAGGCCTGATAAGCAGTCTATTACTAAGTGTAGGTTGGCATGAGACTCCATACTTATAATTATAAGGATATCTGGGATCCTTGGAATTAGCTTATGGATAGATGAATTAATTAGTTGAGCATTGTAAAGTATTAAAACAATCATAACATTGCATTGCATTAATTAAAGAGAGCATGAATTGCATTTGCATGACATTGTGTATTGGTAATAATATTCTGAATTGTGAATATCGGTTGGTATTCTAATTCTGATTGACAACATTATGAGTTTTCTATAATTATCACCGAGTATCTCTGGATATGAATGTTTCTTGGAATTATTTCTATCTATAAGTTAAATTACATGGACAATGATATTTAAAATGAACCTCTGCCTCGAGGATAATTAAATTGTTTTGGCTTTTGCTTATTTAATTATTATTTATAAATGTTTGCAAAAACCTCGTAGCAATTGGAATAATCATGATGACACTTGTTTGCTAGAATTATCGAGAATTCTTAAAATTCTCACTCCATTTATATTTTCATGGTATTCCAACCCCTGCCACTACCACAAGTTGACGATGCCGCTACTGTCGATTTTCTAGGAGCCCTCTAAGAGCTAGTGGGTGTATGACCCCATGACTAACTCATACATAGTCTATATGAACGTGAGACTATATATAAGCTACTCATCGGTGGTCATCATCCTCTTCCCACCCTTTTGAATTTGTTGCTGGATCATTGTATTACTTTTCATGATAGGCTTACATTTAGGATGTGGGTGTTTTGTTTATTATAGTATACCATATATGTATGCCTATTAGGAAACTTGTATAGTTGATGCTGGTACTGATGCTGATATAGACTGATGTAGATGTGATGTACATGGTATTGATGCCCTTAATATATTTTATTTTGATGATGTGTGAATGAGCTTGAGGCCTAAACAAATGTGACTATGTGTAGGTACTGATGCTTACACCCTAACCCTTTATATGCATATATAATGACTACATTTTTTGTATTATCTTGCTAATTGCATAGAACTGCATTTTTACAATCTGTTTTATGAAAAAACAAACCCGTGAAAGTTCTCCGAAGAGGACCCATGAACATTCTTAAATAGAATTAATAAATGGATTGGTAATTTAATAAATTGGCCTTTTAACTTGAAATGCAACCGGCCTTGCTTGTCCAAAATGAGCAAAACAATCCCTCACAAAGTTTATTAGTATTTGTAGTCATGCATTAAGAACAAGAATAAACAATTACAAAAAAAAAAAGGGTTCACATCTAGATTACTTTAGAACTAATATGTGACGTGCCTGAGTTGATTGCTTCAAAATAGGTCCCCAGAGTATTAAGGTAATTATACTTAGGGCATTCCAATTACCACTTCCACGAGTTGAGGTAGGGTTCCTTTACCTTCTTCCTCTATGATTTTGATTGCTTGAAGTTTGATTGATGTTGGTTGTTGTTGATTGATGGTCTTTGGGCCATGGCAAGCCCATGGATACCACTGCCAAGGCCATAGAGGCCGCAACCTTTGTCCCTACAAATAGCCACGTGGTGGCTTTTCTTGAAGGGGGAAGGGGCTTTGTGGAGGAAAATGGGTTGAGGTGGTGTTTTGTAGAGTGGCTGCCACCTATTAGTGGACAAGCATGGTGGTTATCGTGGAGGAAAGCCTCGGGTTGGCCACCCCTTGGTCATTGTTGATGAGGGTCTGTCAAGAACCTAGGTTTGGTTAGGTTTTAAAGTGGTGGCCACCACCTAGATGCGGCCAAACCACAGTTGCTTTGAGTGGTGGTGGCTGGTGATGGCCACCACATGTCAAGGATGATGAGGGGTTTTGATTGGTGGGGTTGTCTTAACTAGGGTTTGATGGTGATGGCAGGCACCAAGAGGTGGCCAGCCATGGTAATAAAGGAGGTGGTGGCCCTGGTGGCCATGGAAGGCCACCACATGACTTGGGTGGGTTGAAATTAAGTGGTGGAAGCCACAGTCAGGCTTAGTGGCCTTTGGCCTTAGACTGACCTTGTGCCTGGATGACCCTAGTTGCACCCAATTACTAGGGTTGGCCACAACCTTAAGACGAGGAATTTTGATACCCTTAAAGGTTAATGACATGATTAGTAAATTCAAATAATTAAGAATAAACTTAAGATTATTGAGAATTGGGTGTCGAGTTGATTCCTGAGGTTACGACCTCGTAGGGGTTATATGATAGTGATAACACATTTTATAAGTTAAGGGTTAGTATAGACAGATTACTAGGTTTCTAAGTTAACTAAGCAAGTTTTTGAGTACGTGCATGAGATTGCACACTTGTGACTGTAACTATTTTAAATATACCCTATATTGGCTATTGGTTTGTTATGATGAATTGAGAATTATTGATAATGTCATGTGATGCTCTGAGTAGTTGTTATGTTTATGAACTGTAAAATGTTGTGCATTATATAACTACTCATAAAAGTATACTTTCCCAATAAGAGAGTAGGGTTTTATCTTACCATAAAGAGTAAGGTTTACCTTATCATAGAGAGTAAGAAAAGGAATTCACCTTGCTATGGATAGGTTCTGTGTAGCACATATGGCTACTGAGAGTGGGCTAACTTATGTCTAACAAGTAAACTATCTTATGGAGGTGGATTATTCCCCTCAGAGGATAAAGGTTGCCTCACAAGAAAGTGAAAGAAAGGGGAAGAGTAGAAAAGTTGTTCGAACAACCAAACTCATATGCATTGCATATCATTCTACATAGGCACTCTTTTATAATATTGATTTATTGTGATTTTGATCATATGAAGAAAACTAGCTAAAATGGACCTCTACCTTGTGATAAATAACTTATATGATTTTAACTTATATTTGTGAATTGCTTTTCAATCTAAGACAACTGGATTTATTATAATAACATTTCATGTATTTTATTAAGAATTCTTATAATTCTCACTCCTATTATTTTCCATGATAATTTCAAAGATTGACAATGTCATTACTTAGCATTTTCTTTGAGTTTGTGGAGGGGGACTGAGTGTACTCCTTCAAGACCAACACCTATTCCTTCATGGGCTTGGTCCGTGTCCACATTATGTATACTTCGAGTACACCTGATGATGGATTTAGTGGGTTTGTGATGTAGAGTAGGAGAGTGGATAATAGGACTAACTGATAGACATCTATAGATCATATTTTTTTTGTATATAGTTGAGCTAATGTTGATGTATTTGATATAGATGTCTGTCTATTCTGGATATGTATGTTTTGTAGTATTAATGACTGGATGAATATATTCATAAGCATTGAGGCCTATGTTTATGTTTTAGCACTTTATAATGGTTAAATAATGTATAATGGAAGGCCATGAAGACTGGTATCTTTTATTCATGGTTGCATATATGTGTATTGATGCCAGAGATAGAGTTCTAACAGTAAGGACTCACTCTGAGATAATAGATACGTTCTTTAAAATTGATTTTCATTGCATGCTTATTGAGAGCTTTCGGCCTAGTTCACCTTGAGAGCTAAAGAACTTAAGTTTCAAGATAAAAATGAATTTAAAGAATTAGATACTCTGATGAACCATTTAAAAGAGGATTAAATAAAGCTTAAATAAAATATGGTTAAAATAAGTAAGGAACATAAGTAAATGTATAATTATCTTTGCCTTAATGATTTAATATGTTAAGTTTTAATGATGACAAATACAAGATAAAAAGAATGATGCTTATACTTGATAGATGTGCTTAATAGATGACAAATACATTACAAAAGAATATTAATTTTGTTACATAGATATGCTTAATGAGATATAATGTATCATGCATGATTATGTACTATATCTAGTTATATTCCACTTAATAATCATGCAATGAGATTATGTTAGACTAACTAGAGTTATACATTTATGAATCATGCATATGAAGATATTGACTTATGAATTTTGATTAACTATATTTGTTTTAAGTGAGTAATACTTTGTAGGATAGTCTAAGTACCAAGAGTGAGCATTGCAACAAGAAAACAAAAATCACAACTATGCTTAACTCAAGAAGAATGAGAATGAAAAGATGTTCCAAGCATTTGCGAGATTTGAAAAAACTTTTGGAAGCTTGGATTACATCAAGAAGCCTAAGGACTAGAATTGATGATGGCAAGATCAACTTCAAGTTCTTCAATAATAACTTATAGGACTTAGATCTTATATAAAGGTAAATGGGAATCACACTAAACTCAAATATGTTTTAACATCTTTAAAAGTGTTTCTTACATTCTAAAATGCCCAACAAACATGTTTTGAAAAGTTTGTCTTGATGGTAATTCAAACCTTTGAAAAATAGTCAAATTTGTATTTTGCAAAACTGACCTTTGGTTATTCTTTTAATCATAACTTTCAAAATACTTTGAGTTTTGTTCTGAAACTTATTTCATATGAAAATAGACTCAAAGATCTTTCCAATGAGTGGTCATTTGCTTTAAACGGATAAGAAATGAAAAAATTATGACCATTTAAAGTCAATTTTTAAAACCAGAGTGCAATAATCGATTATGGATTTTCCATAACCGATTATTCAACATGTCAGGAGCGTTTTTCATGCTCTAAAAGCTCCTAACTGATTAGCCAATTCACCTAATAGGTTATTGTGAATATTAGGAGCATTTTTCAAGTTTCTAAAGCTCCTAACTGATTAGGCAATTCACCTAATCAGTTAGTGTAAAAGAAAGGAGCTTTTTCATGTTTTTATAAAAACTCCTAACAGATTAGGAAGTTCTCCTGACTGGTTATTCTAAATGTCAGACACCAAATTTTGAAGCTCCTAACCAATTAGGACAACCTCCTAACCAATTAGGACAATCTCCTAACCGATTATTTTCGAACTAGAACAAATTTCTAACGACTTTATTTTGGCATTTAATGGCTCCTAACCACCACCAACGACTCTAAAATTCTTTGGGCTATAAATGAAAATGTTTGAGCATCAAAGAAAGGTTGGAGAACAATCTGAAAATGACTCTTGAGCATTAAATTCATGTTTCATCATCTTTTTCTCCAAATCTTTATTTTTGAGCTAAGTATGTGATTCTTTGATACCATAAGTTTCAATTTGTATTATCTACTCTTTGAGAAAGTTTCTATTCATATAAACTTTGTTTGATTCTCTATAAAGAGAGTGATGTATCCCTCTAGAGTAAAGGATGAGGTATCCTTAGAGAGTGAGGTATCTCTCAAAGATTGTAAAGGGTGAGGTATGCCTTAAAGAGTGAGGTATCTCTCAAAAGTTGTAAAGGGTGAGGTATCCCTTGGTTGTAAAGAGGGTGAGGTATTCCTCAAAGGTTGTAAAGGATGAGGTATCCCTATTTGAGGCTCAAGCACAAAGGGTGAGATATCCCAAGGTGTGGTGAGTGCTCTGTGTTGTAAAAGTTGTTAAGCATCTATTGAAACTTGAAGATAATGGAAAATCTCAGGAGGTTTACTTGAGGACTGGACGTAGGCCACAAATGGTTGGTGGCTGAACTAGAATAAATATTGTGTTTGCTTCTCTCAACTCTATCTCCTTTATATTTGTGCTTTAATTATATATGCTTGAGTTGAATTTGATATCTAGCTTATTTACTTGATTTATCCTATAACCCAAGTTATATTTGAGTAATCTATAATAGTTGTACATTTGTTGGACTTATTCCACTGCATGTGTTGATTGAAAATATCAAAATGCATAATTTGTCAAAGTTGTATTAAAACTTGTAATCACTCAATTCACCCTCTCTTGGGTAATGGTTGTCATGGCTAACAATAAACTAGTGAAAAGACTTAGAAAAGTACATGTGGTGAACTTTATCCTATTTGGTTTGCCTTGGTGAGCGTAAGGTAGACCATATAGGGTAAGGGGTGTCCTAGGAGATAGATATTCTAAAAAGAAAGAAGAAAGTTTGGTTGGTAACTTATACCTATATGCCCTACTAGCCCACTTCCTAGTAAAATAATACAAACCTTAGCATAGGAAGAGACCACATTGTGCTTCCTTTATCCCTTTAACTATTCAACCAAGGCACCATTCACCTCACATACTCACATTTCACCATCTGCACTCAAGTAACTTAAGAGAGAAGGAGAAAGTGAAATAGAGAAAGGAGGATAGGAAAAAGAGGAGTTCTTCATTGCATGTCCAGGTTTAAGGTGTTCTTGCTCTAGGTTGAGAAAAAAGAGATGTGCTAGGGAGTGAGAGCTCTCCATCAACCTAAGTTCCATCCAAAGCTCTACCATCTTCTTCCCCTTCTAGTTACCAAACCTAAAACCTTAAGTTAGGGAGAATCACTTCATCTTCTCCTCTTATCTTCTTATAATGGCTATCTAGTTATTTTCATGGATTGTACTTTATAAGGACCCAGACTATCTATTTTTTTATTGAGGTTTATTTTGGTTGATGAATGTTTATGGCTTAGACTTGCATGTAATTTTATCATGAAGGGTTGTGATCTTGTGATAGTATTATGAACTATGATTTATTAGAGATGTGATTGTAAGTGATCATTTCCTACTTTTGGCTTGAAGGGGCTGTAGTTTTGACATGCACAAGGAAGAAAGGTAAATTTCTTGATGGTGAGAAGGTATAATCTTTAAAAAATATAGACTTGATAAAGGTTTGTGGTTGAAAATGAATCTTTCTTGTTGATGGTGGGTTCAATTATAACATGCAAGGGGAAGTTGGTGGTGATGTTTTCTTGATTACTTTGTTGTCAAAAACTTGTGTTTGAAGTTTAAAAACTAATCCTATTAGTTTGTGTAGAATTTGTCCATGGAAGGTAATATGAGGCATATGTTGATATTTGTGATTTTAGTTCTTGATCTTGAAGAGGTATTATGCATGAGTAAATTTCAAGTTAGTACTCAAGAATTTGTTTTTCAAAAATGCATGTCTATGGTTTGGCCAAGTAGTCGTTTAGAGTTTTTGATTCTTTTCTCTTTGTGTATATGTTATGGAAGACTAAGAGAATTGAACTTAGACCCAAAGGAGTAATGGGTAATAAGAAAGGTTAAAGTAACCCTAGACATGGCCCAAAGGCCCAATAAGTAAAGGAATGTTAAAATAAGTTTATTAAGCCCAATAAAGGTAAAAGATGACTAGACTAGTAAATCTAGAATACTAATTTGCTTGGTGAGGTTAGTGATTTGTTGCGAAAAAATCTTATTCTGCGCAAGTATGGCATCAAAGGTGCCAAACTCCATAACTCCCTGTTTAACCGCTGATCTTCCACTAGACATTTGATATTCATTTGTAGCCATAGTTTCAAATAATTCTTAAGCCTCTTCAGGAATTTTGGTGTTGAGAGACCCACTTGCAGATGCATCAACCATGGCTCTAGTGGAGTGATTCAAACCATTATAAAAGATTTGGACTTGCTGCCAAATTTCAAATGCGTGATGAAGGCATCTTCTTAGCAACTCCTTGTATCTTTCCCAATCTTCATACAAAGATTCCCCCTGGTTTTGAGCAAAACATGTTATTTCACTCCTCATCTTCACAAACATTAACTGAGGAAAAATATCAAGTAATGAAATTGTTGACCAAATCATCCCAAGTAGTAATGCTTCCTTGAGGTTAAGCTTGTAACCAACTCTTAGCTTTATCCCTTAGAAAGAATGCGAAAAGCCTTAGCCATATAACATCATCACTCACTCCATTGAATTTGATGGTGTCATAGAGTTGTAAGAAGTGTTTGCAAATTAGGATCTTTTGACTGATCACTCCCAAACTGATCTTGTTGCACCAGTTGTAGAAGAACTGGTTTGATCTCAAAATTGTTGGCTTGTATGACAAGTCGCACTATACTGGTTGCTACCCTTTCAGCAGTAGAAGTTGCATAATCTCCCAAAGTGCCTCTTCTCTCTTCATTAGTTCTGTCATTGCTTCTTTTTCAATTCTTCTTCTCTCTCTTGCTATTTTTTTGTTTGCACTTACTATTTTCTCAATTTCCAGATCAAAAAGCAATGTTTTGAGATTTACAGTACCTTGCATAAACAAACAATCAAACAAGAGTGAATTAAAGAAAAACAAATTAAAAATAAAATTAAACAAAGAAAAATAAATGCCTAAATTAATGTCTTTTTAACTACTCTTTAATATTGACAAACAAATAATCTCTGGCAACGGCGTCAAAAACTTGTTGTGATATTGGCAAGTGTACCAAATTGTAAAAGTAATAAAATGATGAGAATGAGTATCATTCCCATGAAAATTACATTGTCAATAACTAATTTTGTTAAATTAACACTATTTAAGCTATCAGAAATTAGGATGTGGTAAGAATGTAAATAAATAAAAATTAACAAGAAAATATTCAAAGTTAATAAGATTAAAATTAATCAATTAATCAATATATAATCTCTTGGTATATTAATCCTCTTCACACTAGCTACTTTGAGTTAACTAATCCCTTAGTATAATCCTAAATAGAAACAACTGTCGCGACCGGGATCGCGGCGAAAAATAGCAACTCATAGGATTTTAAAATATGAAAATGGAGTCGCCACCAATTTTATTTAAATTAGAAAAAATTGAAAAACCTTTCTTTGAAAATGGTCTTTGAGAACTTGTAACACACCCGGCCCTATGACGACCTTAGTTAATTGTGCAAATTATTAACAATCCTTGGAATATTTATTTTACCCTTTTTGCAAAACATTGTAACTATTTATAAAAATAAAAATCACAAAATTATGAAAATTTAAATTTGGCTTGACTACGTATCCCAGGTGCAATGGGGAACTCAAAGTTACGTAGTTCTTTATAAAATAAGTGTGGGTTAATTGATTTTAATTAAAAAAATTATTTGAAAGCGAATTCATTTTTGCACAGGAAGTTAGCACTAGGCTACTCAATAAACTCCCAAAAGATAATGAAAATAACATTCACTATTCAATCATCATCATCGGTCATCATTTAAAAGATTTTTATTTTATTTTTTTTAGAAATGCATTAAGCAAATATAATTTTTCATGATCCAAATACATAATAATAAAGGCAAGATTAAATATGAACATCTCAAATCAAACCACTTTAAACAAATTTATTTTATTTTACTCTATTTCTATTTTTTTGATTTTTTTTATTTTTTTTTATTTTTTATTTTGATTTTTATTAGTCACACAACACAATATAAAACATATTAAATAAAATAAACATCAAATTAATCTAGATAAACTCAAAATACATTTTTTATTTGTTATTGGTATTTTTATTATTGTAATCCTATGCACATTTTTAATTTCAAAGTCTCTAAACTCAAATCAAGAATAAAAAGAATTAAAAAAAACTACCCACTAAATTAAAAATAAAGAAACCTAAACTAAAATTGAATTTAGCAAAGAAAAATAAATGCCTAAATTAATGTCTTTTAACTACTCTTTAATATTGACAAACAAATAATCTCTCGGTGTGGGGTGACCTTGCGACGGACACCGGGTTTGGTTCGAAAACTTGTTGTGATATTGACAAAACGTGTACCAAATTGTAAAAGGGGTAAGAAACGGTGATGAGAAAGATAGGCGTGGTTTTGGTTTTGGGTGTTGGGTGTTTATGGGTGTATCATTCTCAAGGTGAAAATTACATTGTCAATAACTAATTTTGTTAAATTAACACTTTGGTTTAAGCTATCGTGAAATTGGAGGATGTTTTAGGTAAGAATGTAAATAAATAAAAATTAACAAGAAAATATTCAAATCTTAATAAGATTAAAATTAATCAATTAATCAATATATAATCACCTTGGTATATTAATCCTTTTTGCTTCACACTAGCTACTTTGAGTTAACAAATCCAACTAGCTAGTAGCAAACGTAAAAAAAAAAAGACCACCCTTCCTCTTTTTTTTTTTTTTTTTTTAAAAGTATACCCTTCCAACCCAGCTTTAAAAAAAAGACCACCCTTTTTTTTTTTTTTTTTAAAAGCCTAAATAACAAAAAAGGACCTTTTATAAAAATTTTTTTATTTTTTTATTGGGAACCCGATCAAAATTGAGTAATCACAACAACTTTATAAAAAACGAGAGAATAAAAAGTAAGACCACACAACTTACAACGTCTATTCTTAGTGATTGCAAAAATTGAAGTGTTTATTACATGTTCTAGGTTCATACACAATTTTTTCAAATCATACATAAACCCTAAAATCATTCCAAAATTTGTCAAATCATGAAAAATATTAAGAGAAGAGATAAACACATAAATCATAAAATAGAAACATAGTTTAAACACAAAAACAAATTTACATCATCCAAGAACAAGATCTATCATCACCTTAACTAGATAAGTTTAGTTACACTTGGAGAAAGAAGAAAATAAAGAAGAAACTTCAACAAACTCCATGGAAGATAGGTGGAAAGGGTGAAGAAAATTCATAATCTTCAAGCCTGGATGCTCCCACGTCAAATTAGGGTTTGTGTCCCCGTTTCTCTCTCTAAATCCTCACCTAAAAACATCACTTCTTCTATTTATAGATAGCAAAACACGTCATTAAACATACTGAGTGCTTAAGCACTCAACTTTTGGGCACTTAAGTGAAGAACGTAGACGTCTCTGTGCTTGGGCGCTCAATCGGTCAGAAATGGGCGCTTAATCAGTGGAAAGTTAGGCGCTTACCAGAATCTTCATTTTAGCTTTTTCTTCCTTATTCAAGCATCCAATCTTCTTCCATGTGTAATCACCTAACAAAAACAAATAAAACAAGTAATGAGAACAAAGTTTAAAAAAATAAAAACATGATAAATTGAGAATAAAACTCAAGTAAAAGGGATTGGAAGAGGGTAAAAATCAAGATTTTGAACTGTAAAAACATGAGTTTTTACAAGTTCGTCAAATACCAATAGAATTGACAATCATTTAAAAGATTCATTGTGTCAACCGAAAGGAAAAGATAAAGGTTACGATAACGTTGCGCATGAAATCTGATTCCTAAATTTTCCCTAGTCACTTATTTGCATGATAAGTATAAGGTTTTACTCTTAAATAAATGAATAATTCCCTCTAATTACTATAAGGCTTGCGGCCATGTTGGGAGCATAATAAAATATTTATTATGGCACACGTGCTATAAACTTGCACATATTATTATGTGACATGTGACAATATTAAGCTATTAAGAAGGTGCCAAGTGAATGCTAAGTCTACTAGTAGATAGTGCTAAGACTATCGAGTAAAGGCAATAATGATGTTGTCTAAGCATTGAAGAGAAATTGCTTAAGTATTTTCATAATCTAAGAAGTAGAGAAGCAATTTCTAGTAATATTGAAGCTACTCATCAAAATAGTACTAATGCAATTTCATGATCTTTGATAGTAATGATGCTATCAAAAGAAAGAAAGATAGAAATACTGATGTTACCATAAGGTTGACACCATCTCAACTAGGTCGGCTAGGAGTCATTAGATTTTAGAGTTAAAGGATGCATAGCACTAATACTAACGTTTCTATAAATAACTTCAAAAGTATCTAAGTCTTTGGAACCTAATTACATAATAGTAATATTGATTTTTGTTCTAGCCTCATGAACACCAAAGACCCACTGTGCCCAAGGTCCTTTCCCTTTTGGGCCCAAAATTCACCCCCCAAATTCAACGCAACATCTAAACCCAACCCAATGTCCAAACCCATAACCCGATGTCCAAATCTAGCCCACTATGCAAAGCCAATGACTAAAAAAATTTGTTGAAGTCCATCACGTGGTAGCTGCTGCAAAAAAAATACATAAAACCTTTGGGGCGGTGCCATATGCAGAACAAGGAGTAGAGAGGCATAGGCATCTTCAATTTCTTCCTATAGAAAAGCCATATAAGACCAGCAGCTTCTCAAGAATAAAAAAACTCAAGATTCTCTGACTCAAACCTTCATCATCCAACCTCCATGGCCACCGGATCCACACCATTAGCCATAACCCAAACATGTCCAGCATAACCCAACTCCCTCTACATTTGAACCATTTCACCATCATCACCGACCTCAACACAAAGCATCCATAGCCACCCCTACAACATTCAGACCACCCTAGAAGCCTCCGCCACCCGGTCCCAACAACCACCCACCAAGAGTGAACCACCACACCACCCTTCGTGCCTGAACCGAGCACAGGACCTCCGTCATCGTCCCGCCTGGCCAACGTGCTCCACCTAGCCTCGTTCCCGGCCAAAACCACCACAGAACCACTACGTCTCACCGTCCTTCACCACCGCAACCACCAAACACCCATCTAGCCACCCAAACCCGTCATACACCAACCCAGAAGGCAAACAAACAGCCACCATCATGAATCACCACTCATCATGCTAACGCTGACCACCCTGATCCCGAACCGCCTAACCACGAAGCCACCGCCCCAAACTTAGCAGCCACCTTGTCAACTGTCACCTTGCACCATGGCCCAGAACCATTGTCATCGCTCCTCTTCACCACCATACAGCAATAGCAATGCCACCGCTAATTACCGCCGTCTGTCTCAGCTCTTCTGTCACCCAGTACTCACCTTCGCCATAGTTCTTTAGCTCTTGTGCACGTTCACCACTAAGACCAGATCTTCCTCTTTCATTTTTCTATTTATATAGTTTCTCTTATTTTTTGTTATTTCATGTTTATTTAAGGTTTTTAAATATTTTTTAAAAGTTTGGGCTTGGGCTTTAGCTAAGTTTGGGTCTAATGATTTACGTTAGAATGATTTGTTAACTAAAAATAATATAATTTTGAGTTTTTTATAACATTTTTTTTCACGTTACTTCTCATATTATTGATCACATCATTTTTTATTATTATTTTTACTTAATCATAATTATTAAAAAATAAAGTAAAAATAATAAAAAAATTATGTATGATCATTATTTTTCAAAATAATAATAATAATTATAAATATAAAAAATAAATAAAAATGAAGACACTAGATTTTTGTGCTTTGGATTTGTGTTGTTTATTTGGACTACTAACAATTACTTTGCCCAGCTTTAGAAGGGTTGTGGTGGAGAGCAATATGCCAAGATAAATTAGGTTTTAGTTCTGTTAGTATGATAGGCTTAGCATATTTAATTTTGAGGGTTAGGTCTTTTAAGATTAACTTATTTCATCTAGCAACTTTTTTTTGGTATACAGAAAATTTAAAAAAATAATAGCAAAGTAAAATAGTTGAGTAAGTTTTTCAAAAAAAAATCTTAAAAAAGAAAAAAAGAGTAAAATAAATATTTTTAAAAGTTATTAAGAATTTACACAATTAATTAAGGTAACCGCCATATGTCTTAGGATGGGTGTATTAAGAGTATAATGAGATTTAGTTTCTATCCTTGTACACAATTGACTCCTTAATTCAACTTAGTTTTGAAGGTCAATTTATTTTCAAAAAGATTTTTTAATTTTTTTAATTTAAATAAAATTAGGGGCAACTCTATTCTACTTTCTAAACATTTTCTTTCTTTGCTACTCCTTCTACAAGCACGGTCATGACAAAAACACCGAATCAGTTCCATGCTGGAGCAGTTAAACCATTATGCAATGAAAGAAGACCACCAAGTCTTAAACTCAGAAGTAGCCAAATGACATGGCTTGAAGTTTATCAAACTAAAATCCTTTATGAGATTGGCGTCAAAAGTTAAAATCATTGGCACCAATTTTATGTCATTCACAATAACTCTGGTGGTAGCATTGGGAAAAGCACCTTTATATTTCCTGGGTTACAATTTGGATTAAACCAAATTGCCTAGACATGAAGTGTGGATTGTGGGCAACAATAATTGTTTGTGTTTACCCTGGGTAGTCAAAAAGCAGGTGTTGAGGACAAAGAAAGTGGGCCCAATCACTTTCCAACTGGCTACTTGTTTTCTCACTAGAAGATGTAAGAGGTCCTCTAAACCATTGGCTACCATATTGATGTGAATTAAAAGTTGCAAATTCAAGTGCAGGTTGTTTCAAGTAATAAATTCTCGGGAGTCCGAGGTCGATCTACAAGGAATTGATGAAGAAAAAATTCATTGACGTAAGGAAAATATTTTGTCACAATAATAAAGGTGATAAAACTTGGTCACAAATAAAAAAAAGATTTACTTAGGTTAAGAGATCTACTCTTACTAAGTAAATTAAGGACAAAATTAATTCTTTTTATAACTCAATTAGAATCTACGCATAATGGAGGTTCCAATCAGAAAATACAACATTCAAAGTTCATTTAAAATTATATACGTAATTATATTATGGTTCTTTTAATTATTTATTAACACCACCACTTATAAATGGACTCAAGCATTCATTGTGCCAACCTCTTATCTACAATGAATCAAGATCTCCACTTTACAAGGAGGGTTTTATAAATTGATTGGAAACAAAATACAACGCATATAATAACTACTTGATAATATATCATTTAAACACAAGAAAGAAATTAATCTAACCTTAATTTATTACCAAAAGCTTCACCCTTTCACCTAAGTAAAATGAAAATTAGTTACTCATAGACAAGAAGAAAGAAAGAGAGAAAAAGAAGAAGAAGAACATAACTTCAATTTAGAACACAAGAAAATTACAACAAGAGAAATAAAAAATACAATAGCATGATCTTAATATCTAAAACTAAGATTCTTCAAATGATTAACCAAGGCTCATTTTTATAGAAGATGAGGGATACAAAATGACAATAGGTTGATCAATGAGTGAGTGGATGAGTGGGTAAATGAGTGGAAAATGTCAAATAGTATTTTAATGAGTGAAAAATTATAGAGATTCTTGTCTCTGAAATCATTCAATGCTGAACTCATGGCATGCATCAGATTCTGGAAAAGTGGTCTTCATAAAAGTTGTAGATATGGATCTTAACTTTCAGATGCCAAAATTTTAGCCTATTTCAGTTCCTACAGCCCGAGATATCCCTAATTACTGCATACTATTCAGGCCCAACTACAACTCCTCTGTTCTAACTTGCAAGCCCAATATGACCTCCAAACCATTCGATTTTTCACTTGTGTTCTTCATGAAAGTTGTAGATTTAGGTCATAACTTTCAAATGCCAAAGTTTCAACCCAAGGCAATTCCTACAGCTCGAGTTATAGTCTGATTACTGCACACTATTCAGGTTCCAATCACAAAACCTGTGTTCTGACTTCTAAGCCCAATTAGCTCCTCTAGATGTTTGATTTTTCACTGGAGCTTTCATGAAAGTTGTAGAGTCCTCTCTTATCTTTCCTACAAGGTAAGATACATAATTTTTAGACATATAGAACTCAAGATATGGCCAAAATATAGAACCAATGTAAGATCTCAATAATGCTAGAAAAAAATTAATTAAGCCCAATTTGAGTCAAAACTTACAAAACATAACCAAACTCAATCAATTAAGTACATGAAGAGTGTAAATGACTAAAAATGAAGGTTTATTAATGTATAAAATATGTGATTATCAAATTCCCCCATACTTAACTTTTTGCACTCCTGGGCAAAACACATAAGACCAAAACTAGGAAACAAGGAAAAACAACACAAACTCAAAAGCTAGAAATTCTAAAAGACTCAATTTCTAATAATATTTAAGAACGAAGAGCAACCAAAGATTCAAGGGATCAAAACATTTATGAGATAATGTTTCTTCACATCTCAAACTAACAAGTAAAGAAACTTCAATTGAAAAGCATGAGTCAAGAATGATAGATTTTCACAAGATTTACTCTCAATACCTCAAGTGTTTAAAAGGTAGGCATTTCACTCAATTCAACCTATGAAAATTGCACTACCATAAGCTTGCTTATCTTCTACTTCTCCAATACTCAAAACACATGCACACACAAATCATGAGGACTTTATTCAAGGTTGTAATGGGGTCAAGGTAAAGGAGAATGTAATATGGATATGACAAGTTAAATACCAAAGAGAATAAAGAGTGTGAGAGCTGAGTTCAATTAACAAGCATGAAAGTTCATCCCACTCCACCTGATACAAATTCCCTTTACATATTCTTTTCCTTTCCTTTATTGCCTTATTGGCCCTTCTTTACACATTTGTTTTTTTTTTATTTACAAGTTGAACATAATATATACATTTTTTTAAACATTTTTTTCAGCCATTCTGCAAACACACCCCACACTTGTTCAAGAACTCATCCAATGACAAAGCTAATGTTCTCTTATTCCTTAAGGCCGGGTAAGAACGCAATTTTTCATTTAAGGCACATAATGAGCTCAAAACAAAGAATGGTCAAATAAGCTCACAAGGGTTAAGTAAGGGGAAATAGGTCATTTCCAATGCCTTACGTTGGCAGAAATCAGAGAATTTCCAAGAATTCATAAGAGTGCTTGATATCATATTGAGACAATATGCTGCTGAGTAAGGTTGACTATTTGTGCGCCAATCATTCTTGGCTATTTGGTTTGGTTAAAGTAACTATTTCAAGAAAAATTTCTCAATCATATTTATGTATGCATGTGAAAATGTAGCCTCGAATAGAGTCAAAGCAAGTTCTAGAGTAACGATTCCATTAGTGAAAATCACATAAGAAAGAAGAGAATGGTACAAATGTTCAATTCATTCATCAATAGACTCAAAATCTCATAAGGCATAATTCTATCATTCTCAGTCCACCAATTCAACATCCATAACTAAGCATGTGATTTTTAAGAAAGAAGACAATTTACTCAATCATGCTATGTTCCCTGAATTTGAATTGCTACTTCCACACAATATAATTATCTACCTAATTACTCCTTACTCTACCACCAATTTTGATGCGTTTCAAGAGCAAATTTACCTTAAGGGCATAATTTACTCATTACTCTGTCATCCTTAATTAGATTTGTTGTTAATAAATTACTGACAATTGTATAAATAAATACACTTCCTAATTTTTTTATTTTTTATTTTGATTTTTTTTCAAACAACTATCCTTTTTCCCAACCAGATCACAACATTGTCCTCAATGTCAAAACATAGATAAGTAAAGGATAGAAGATAGTACCTATTTTTGTAATTACTGAAAAGAGAAACCTTACACAAATTTAAACATAAACAAAGTATGATGAATAAAACCAAAAGTAAAGGAAAGTTAAAGATGAAGTGTCAAATCACACCCATGTTCCTTACTACATCCCTGACTGCTTCCTTATGACCAATCTATCTGAGCTATAACTGGTTCAGGTTCATAAACAAAAGTTTGTAATTTATCAATTAATTCATCAATAGTTAAAGCAAATATAAGGAGTTGTCTTGCCGAAAGTGTGATAAAGTTTTGTTCCACAGCATGGTCAACAAAAGATAACAAATTATCAAAGAAATTATTAACATTCAACAAACCTATGAGTTTATGGTGGATTTTCAGTTAGGCCCAAGAGATAATTTGAAAAACTTCTTTCAAAGTGCCAAAACCACTTGGTAAGGCAATGAATGTATTAGAGTTTTCAAGCATTGTCCTTATTCGTCCATGCATAGATGATACTTGAAGTTCCAGCCCAATTGTCTTTCCAATGATGTTCTTTCGAGTTAAAGGTTTAGGAATGACACTTAAAACTTAACAATCTCTTAGATGTGCAAAAAGTTATACAACCCCCATTAACCCAATGCTACCTCCCCCATATACTACACGAATGTTCCTCGCAATAAGTGTTCTACCAATAGTGCTTACTGCGTTTACAAACTCTAAACTCTTCCCATAACTTGTCCCACAAAATACACAGATACTGGTAAATCTTCGAACTAAAGAAGAAGTTCCCTCCATTTCTATACTCACACTTTCTTTGAATGATTATGAGTTACAGGAAAGTGAAGAAAATAAAGTGTTTAAATAGGGAAGAGAATAGAAAAAGTAATAATAGATAAAATAATAGGTAGGTTGACTGTTGTCAGAAAAGTTTGAATTTAAGAAACTTTTTTTTATTTTTTTTATTTTTTTAGACTTCAAGAAAATCATCAGGGTAAAGAAATCTAGAAACCTCTGAAGGACCCTCTCAAAAGGATCGAATGTCCAAAACCAAAATACAACAAAATCATACAAAGATAAAATTATAATAACAAATGATGTCATACCTTTATGTATAGTTTTCATGACGTATCTTTATACTGTGCGTTATGAGTGCAGTAACCTTCACAATCTTATTGCCCCTTGAAAGAGACATCAATTTCTCTTAAGGAGTTTCAGACTTAAGGCACTCCTCCCACTCGTGGAATATCTCAGCCTATGCATCGTCCCTCTAGTTAAAGAGAGAAAATCTGAATATGACAACCAGTGACCACAGCCAGTGGAGCTACGCTTAGGAACCCAATAAATCATTATCAGGAATTGAGCTCAGAGGTATTGTCACGCTAGAATGCAAACACGGGACGCTTCTATCTGTCCATCAGCAAGTAGAGCCTACAGTTAAAACTTGGGAATGCTTGCGGGGCTCTCTACAAAGCATGGTACACGAACCTTATTTATGGACTGGCATGTGAAGGTCCACCCGAGTCAATGACGGGTCTGCCACTAGTAGGGGCTCCACACTTAATTAAGAGCATGGTACTCTTTCTATCTCCTCTTTTTTTATTATTTTTGTTATTTCTTGTTTTTTATTTTTTATTTTTATTTTTATTTTTTTCATCATTTTTTTCAGAGATGAACAAGATGATATGTACATGTTGTTGTGATTATGACTCATATCTTCCTCTAGTTTTATGTCCAGTAACGACTTAAACGCCTTCTATGAGTCGAGGATAAGTTTCTCATCTAATTTTCTTATAAATTGGTAAATAGAGTCCTTTTGAGTTAGATTTCCAAGACTGTAACACTTTTACTTGTTCCTGAAGAGATTTCACAAATTAATAAGTTCTCGATGCATAACTTCACAAGAATGCGTTCAAGAGTCAATAAGATATCATCTAATGACTCCTTACTCAGTCCATTCTTAATAAAGTATATTTTATCTTCTCGATTTATGGAAACCATTCCCAAAGAATGACATCGCGTGTTACAATTTCATTGCGCACATTTGTAACAAACTTGCATTCTTTTGGCTCTTCTCCTTTTAGAATACGAACTTTTACTGAGACTTAACATGTATGGGACAAATGAATTTCAAGATTCACTAGATAAACAAACCTTTGCTTCGATTATCCAGCGTATATCTTCTGGGATGCCCTTGTACATTAATAATTTTAGTCTTTCACACCTAACTTTGTAAATTTTTGTTAGAGCATTTTGAGGGAGAGAAGGAAAATGATTTCTTAAATTCAAGAGAATAACATCCATTTTAAAAGGAGAAGGAATCAGCTATTGTGGGAAACTGAAAAATAAACTGATTTGAGAGTTACGAAGTACCATTATCCGTCACTTAACTGGAAACACAAAGAATTACAAAAAGAAAGCAAAAAAAAAATTAAAATAAATTCTACTCATAACATGGATTAGAAAGGGAGATGAAATCTACCTCAACAACTTGGTTCTCCAAAAATGGTTTGAGTCTTTGTCCATTGACCTTAAATACATTACCATTTTTAGGGTTTTTAATGTCTATGGACCCATGAGGATACACATATTTGACAATAAAATGGCCATTTTACCTAGATCTTAATTTTTCAGGGAATAGGTGAATACGAGAATTATAAAGCAGAACTTTTTGACCAACTTAAAAAGATTTTCTCAAAATTGATTTGTCATGAAAAGCTTTTATTCTAGATTTATAAATTTTTTAGTTTTCATATACATCATTTCTCAATTCCTCAAGTTCATTCAATTACAATTTGCGTAATTTGCAAGCATCATCAAGATTTGAGTTGAAAGCTTTAATGGCCCAAAATGCTTTATGCTCCAGTTCTACAGGCAAGTGACAATGTTTTTCATAGACTAACCGATAGGGTGACATACCTAAAGATATTTTAAAAGTAGTACGGTAAGCCTAAAGTGCATCGTTTAGTCTTAAAGACTAATCTTTACGATTTGGGTTAACCATTTTTTTCAAAATTTGTTTAATCTTCCTATTTACTAATTCTACTTGTCCACTTGTCTGAGGATGATAAGGGTGACAATTTTGTGTGTAATGTCATATTTTTTCATTAAAAATTCAAATGGTTTATTACAAAAATGTGTTCTCCCATCACTGATGATAGCTCAAGGGATTCCAAATCGACTCAAAACATTTTCTTTTAAAAATTTAAGAACAATTTTGTGATCATTGTGTTAACATAGAATCGCCTCAATCCATTTTGAGACATAATCAACTGCAACCAAAATATACACAAATCTAAATAATGATGAAAATGGACCCATGAAATCAATTCCCCAACAATCAAAAATTTTAATGACAATGATAGGGTTCAAAGGCATCATGTCTCATTCTAAAATGGACCCTAATTTTTGATAATTTTCATAATTTTTACAAAAAGTATAGCTATCCTTAAATAAAGTGGGCCAATAAAATCCATACTGCAAGATTTTTGCAGCTATTTTCTTTGAAGAAAAATGACCTTCATATGCTTCTGAATGACAAAATTTAATGACACAACCTATCTCACTGTCGGGTACACATATCCAAAAGATTTGACCAGGACAATATTTGAACAAATATGGGTCATCCAATAAAAAATTTTCACCTCAATCAAAAACTTCTTTCTATCTTGGTGCATCCATTGAGGCGACATCTTTTCCGTTACAAGAAAATTGACAATGTTACAAGAAACTTCTTTCTACCTACTTGACAAGGTATAGAATTGACAGAAAATAAAAATTCATCAGGAAAAGAATCATTGATAGGTGTGTTATCAAAAGGTAAGCCTATTGTAAGTATGGACAAATGATCCGTAACAACATTTTCGGCTCCTTTCTTATCTTTTATTGTGATGTTTAATTCTTGAAGCAACAAGATCCACCGTATCAACCTAGGTTTGACATCCTACTTAGACATTACATATCTAACAGCAGCATGATCAGTGAAAATAACAGTCGAAGAACCAATTAAATAAGCTTAAAATTTGGCCAATGCAAAAATTACAGTAAGTAGTTCTTTTTCAATAGTGGTATAATTTATTTGTGCACTATTCAAAGTTCAACTTATGTAATAAATTACATGAGGCTTACCTTCCTTTCTCTATCCTAAAACAGCGCCAATAGCAAAATCACTAGCATCACACATTAACTCAAAAGGCAAAGAGCAGTTAGGAGTTGCATGATAGGAGCAAATGTCAGAAGACCGATTAATTTTTTAAAAGATTTCTGACAATCTTGAGTCCAATCAAATGGTGCATCTTTTGTTAGAAGATTACATAGTGGTCTAGATATGACACTAAAGTCCTTAACGAATTTTTTGTAAAATCCTGCATGTCCTTAAAAGGAACGAACTTCTCTAACTATTTTTGGAGAAGACAAATGAGCAATTAATTCAACTTTAGCATTATCAACTTCAATTCCTTTAGAAGATATCACATGACCTAACACTATTCTTGAGGTAACCATGTAATGACATTTTTCCTAATTTAACATAAATCATTTTTCTTCGCATCCTTTAAGAACTTTTTCCAAATTATCAAGACAATTTTTAAAAGAATTTTCAAAAACTGTCAGGTCATCCATGAAAACATCTAAATAATGCTCAATCATGTCACTAAAAATATTTAACATGCATCTTTAAAAAGTTATCGGAGCATTTTAAAGACCAAAAGATATTCTTCTATATGCAAAAGTGCCAAAAGGACAAGTAAAAGTGGTCTTTTCTTAATCCTCTAATGCAATTGGTATTTGATTATACCTTGAATAACCATTAAGAAAATAATAGTAGGAATGTCTTGCTACTCTTTCCAGAATCTGATTAAGAAATGGCAAGGGGAAATAATCTTTCCTAGTGGCTACATTTAATTTTCTAAAATCAATACACATATGCCAACTGGATGAGACTCGGGTAGGTATTAATTCACCTTTTTCATTTTCAACCACTGTTTTTCCAGATTTCTTAGGCATAACTTGTGTAGGGCTTACCCACTGGCTATCAGAGATAGGGTAGATAATTTCAACATCAAGTAATTTAAGAACTTCAGCTCTAACTACCTCTTTCATGTGTAGATTTGATCTTCTTTGAGGTTGTTGAGATGTTTTAACATTACTCTCTAAATGTATTCTATGTGTACAAATTAATGGATTAATGTCTTTTATGTCTTTTAATATCCATCCAATTGCACTTTTATGCTTTTTAAGTACTTCTATCAACATACATTCTTGTTCTTTGGTCAGGGATGAGGAAATTACCATTGGAAAGCTTTGTTCTTCTCTTAAAAATGTGTACTTCAACCCAGTAGGTAATGGCTTTAGTTCTAGTGTAGGTACTTCTTCATGGGTATCATCATTCATGGGTTTTAGCTCTTCGAATCTCGGCTTACATCCTTTGTATTCCATTACCTATGTACAGTCAAGTAAAGAGCATACTTCAGAAATATTATCATCTAATTGTGTAGCTGAATCAAATGAATTAAATAAACAATTTTCTAATAGGTCAGAAGAACTCTTGGTTTGAAGATGATCATCTATAATGGCCTCAATGTCTTCAATTTCTTCCTTTTCGTCATAAACTTCTTGTGGTTGCTTGCACATGTTGAAAACATTAAGTTCTAGTGTCATATTTTCAAATGTTATCTTCACCACTCCATTTTTGCAATTTATTAAAACATTAGATGTTACTAAAAATGGGAGACCTAAAATAACAGGAATTGACTTGCTACTATTTTCCATAGGTTCAGTTTCCAAGACAATAAAATTCACAGGATATATGAATTTATCAACTTATACCAACACATCTTTCATTATTCCTTTTGAAATTTTAATTGATCTATCTACAAGTAGAAGAGTTATAGAAGTTAATTTTAACTAACCCAGGTTGAGTTGCTGATAAACTGAATATGGAAGCAAATTAACACTAGCACCAAGATCAAGTAAAGCTCATTCAATTTTATGTTCTCCAATAATGTATGAAACTGTAGGACAACCAGGATCTTTATATTTCAACGCATTAATGTTCTAAAGAATGGAGCTTACCTGTTCAGTCAAAAAGGCATTTTTTTTCACATTATGTTTCTTTTTAACAGTGCATAGGTCCTTCAAAAATTTGGCATAACAAGGAATCTGTTTGATAGCATCTAACAGAGGAATATTGATCTTCACTTATTTAAGGATTTCAAAAATTTTACTATTATGGTTCACTTTACTCGAATTGTTTAATGCTTGAGGATATGGGGGTGAAGGCGAGGGTTTGGTCTCCTTTTGGCCAGGTGGCTTATCAACTCCTTCCTCATCTTTGGGACTTGATTCATCATCTTTCTCACAAGGTTTAGGAATTTATTTTTCAACAACCTTTCCATTCCTAAGAGTTATCACTGACTTGACTTGATCTATTTGTTGGCTTTCTGAACTACCCTCATTTAGGCTATACTGACCCTTGGGATTTGGTTGAGGTTGAGAGGAAAATTTTCCTTTCTCATGAATGGTGAGTGCAAAAGAAAGTTTAGCAAGAGTTTCTTTTATGTCAATTATGGCTTGAGTGTTTTGGTTATTAATGGCCTCTTGCTTTTCCATGAATGCATGTAATGTTGCTTCAAGGTTTTTCCTATATGGTGGGACATAAGGTGCATATCATTGAGAATTTTGAGAGTCCTGTTGTGCCTAAGGATGTGGTGGTTGTATAAATTATGCCTGATTATTAGTCCTCCAACTGAAATTCAGGTGATTTCTCCATCCTGGATTGTATGAATCTGAAAAAGAAGAATTGAATGGCTTTTTAAAATTGTTCATTGCATTTACTTACTCATGTACAACTTCTTTAAAAATAAGAATTTTTGGACATTCATTTGTTGAGTGTCCTAATTCATCACAAATACCACAAATTTCTTCATTTTGCATAAATTTGATTTCTTTTACTTTTCCTGATTCCATGACTTCAACCTTTCTGCCAAACTGGCAAACCTAGCATTTAGATCTTCTTCTTGACTAAGATGATATTTTCCTTTACTAGCATTTGCAAGGTTATATCTAATTGAATTTTTAGAAGGATTAGTATTATGCCAACATTGAGAATTTTCAGCCAAATGGTCTAAATAGTCTAAAGCTTCTTTAGGTTCTTTATCAAGAAACTCACCATTGCACATTGTTTCCACAAATTGTTTAGTTTCAGGTGTTAACCCTTCATAAAAGAAGCTTACAATGTGCTATTTTTCAAAATCATGATATGGGCAAGAATTTAACAAATCTTTAAAACGTTCCCAACTTTGAAAATATGCTTCATTTGAATTTTGGGAAAAAAATTAGATTTGTCTTTTCAAAGCAATGATTTTATGTGTTAGAAAAAATTTCTTTAAAAACTCA
Source organism: Ormosia semicastrata (assembly GCA_029884595.1). NCBI lineage: Eukaryota > Viridiplantae > Streptophyta > Magnoliopsida > Fabales > Fabaceae > Ormosia > Ormosia semicastrata. The sequence goes on along the minus strand of JAQQTO010000035.1, from coordinate 274,269 downwards.
CCTTGCATTTCTTGTCATGTGCCAATTGATCTTGATTTCAAAGTGTTAAGTCAAGTTTTTGCTTTATCTTTCAAAGAAAAAGGAAACAATTAAAGCTTAACAATCTCTTCAGTGCAAGTTTGGTCATTAAAAGTGGTACATACTTCCTCAAATTCTTTTAGATGTAAATATGGGCTTTCAGATTCTAAACCATAGAAATTACGAAGTAAAAAAATCATACCCGGTTTAAATCTAAAATTGTTAGCATTGAGTGGAAAGATAAAACATGATGAACTAGAATTTCGAGATGGTTGTAAATATTCACGCATGATTCGCAGCGGTTGATTTTTATGTTCATCATGTACACTTTCATTTTCAGCTATTGTGTTTAATGTGTGTGATTGTGATTCAGACAAATCAATATGTAAGGTACTAGGATTAATTTTAACCAAACGACTAGAATGTAAATCACGATACCAATTAAGCAAAAATAAGTAACTTAAAATAAAAAAGAAAATGTACAAGCTGGTGGTATAAACCGATCATTAAATATTAACAAGGGTGTGGTATAAACCGATATATATTAACATTAAATATTAATAAGGGTGTAGTATAAACCAACCACTAAATAAGTTAATAAGCTGATAAATTAAAAAGTTAGTAAGCAGATAAATTAAAATGTTAGAAGTAGGTAAATTAGAAAGTTAGAAAGTTAGATTTAAAGTGCAGAAAGTAAAATACAGAAAGTAAATTTAAAATATGAAAATTGGAGAATCGACAAGTCGATTTTTTTGCTCAGATGAGATAGAAGAGAAGAATAAAGATTATTTTATTAATGATTAAAGATTACAAATGGAGAAAGGAGAGTTAGTACGTTAGTAAGTACAAAAAAAAAAAAAAAAGAGTAGAAAAGAGAAAATATATATATATACAAAAATATATACAAAATATAGAAAAAACCTCAACAAATTTGTTCTTAAAATCAAATCCCCGGTAATGGCGCAAAAAATTTGATGCGAATTAAAAGTTACAAATCCAATTGCAGGTTGTTTCAAGTAATAAATTTTCGGAAGTCCGAGGTCGATCCACAGGGAATTGATGAAGAAAAAATTTATTGACGTAAGAAAAATATTTTGTCACAACAATAAAGGTGAAAAAACTTGGTCACAAATAAAAAAAAAGATTTACTTAGGTTAGGAGATCTACTCTTAGTAAGTAAATTAAAGACAAAATTAATTCTTTTTATAACTCAATTAGAATCCACGCAAAATAGAGGTTCCAATCGAAAAATACAATATTCAAAGTTTATTTCAAATTATATACGTAGTTATATTATGATTTCTTTAATTATTTATTAACATCACCACTTATAAATGAGCTCAAGCATTCATTGTGTCAACCTCTTGTATACAATGAATCAAGATCTCAACTTTACAAGGAAAGTTTCTAAATTGATTAGAAACAAAATACAACACATATAATGACCACTTGATAATATATCATTTAAGTACAAGAAAGAAATTAATCTAACCTTAATTTATTACCAAAAGTTTCACCCTTTCATCCAAGTAAAATGAAAATTAGTTACTCATAGACAAGCGGAAAAAAAGAGAGAAGAAGAAGAAGAAGAACATAACTTCAATTTAGAACACAAGAAAATTACAATAAAAGAAACAAATAACACAATAGCATGATCTTGATATCTAAAACTAGGATTTTTCAAATGATCAGTCAAGGCTCCCTTTTATAGAGGATGAGGGATACAAAATGACAAGGGGATGATTAATGAGTGAGTGGATGAGTGGGTGAATGAGTGAAAAATGCCAAATAGTAGTTTGATGAGTGGAAAATTATAGAGATTCTTGTCTCTGAAATCATTTAATGCTGAACTCATAGCATGCATCAGATTCTAGAAAAGTGGTCTTTATGAAAGTTGTAGATATGGATCTTAAATTTCAGATGCCAAAATTTCAGCCCATTTTAGTTCCTACAGCCTGAGATATGTCGTAATTTCTGCATACTATTCAGGCCTAATTACAACTCCTCTATTTTGACTTGTAAGCCCAATATGACCTCTAAGCCATCTGATTTTCCTCTTGTGCATGAAAGTTGTAGATTTAGGTCTTAAATTTCAAATGCCAAAGTTTCAAACTAAGGCAGTTCCTACAGCTCGAGTTATGACCTGATTACTGCAAACTATTCAGGTTCCAATCACAAAACCTGTGTTCTGACTTTGAAGCCCAATTAGCTCCACTAGATGCCCAAATTTTCCCTGGAGCTCTTTATGAAAGTTGTAGAGCTCTCTACTATCTTTCCTACAACGTAAGATACATTATTTTTAGACATATAGAACTCAAGATATGGCCGAAATACAGAAATAGTGTAAGATCTCAATAATGCTGAAAAAAATCAATTAAGCTCAATTTGAGTCCAAACTTATAGAACATAACTAAGCTCAATCAATTAAGTACATGAAGAGTGTAAATGACTAAAAATAAGGGTTTATTATGTGAATGCTTATGTCTCTAAGGCATGTCAAATAGTTTTTGATGATAACAAAGCCAAAGATGAAAATCAAGATCAAAAGATAAAGACCAAGATCAAAAGAGGTATATTAGATATAGGTCTTAGAATATCAATGTAAAATGCCCTTTAAGTATCTCAATGATTCTCAAATGGTTTTCCAAATATCTTTTCCAAAATAAGTGTGAAAATTCAAAGCTACACCCGAAACATTATTTTCAATCTTAGATCTAACACTTTTGAAAGGTTTTATGTTTAATCAAATGTCTTGAGGTGTTAGAAATGGCTTACGAGAGGAAATTGGACTTGAAAAATGTGTTCAAACCATTCAACCATGTTTTGTAATTGATTACAAGCTAAAGAGGTAATCGATTACATGGTTCATGTAATCGATTACATGCTAGTCGAAGGTCCGTGTAAATCTCGATTACATAGATTGTTGCCTCGATTACAATAACAAGTCAGAAGGTAATCGATTACACCAATAATGTATCCATTACAACACAACCAAAGCCAAGAACACGTTCAAACATCCATGTAATCGATTACATGGGGGGTACATTCACGAGCCACAAAGTCCCAACGACTATTTTTACCGCATTAAAAGCTTGGCTTTATCACCCCCAATGACTTTTTCTTCATACAACTTATAAATACTTGCCTTGGGTCTTCATTAAGGGTTGAACTTCATTTTAGAACATCAATCTAACAATCATTACGAGATTCAATCCAAAAAATGTTTTTCCTTCCCGAAAAACTTGAGATATTCAAAAGGGCATTATTAGAGCTTCAATTTGTATCTATCTACTCTTTAAGAGAGTTTCTATCTTCTATACTTTGTGTAATCTGAAAAAGAGAGGGTGAGGTATCCTAAGAGTGAAGGGGTTGAGGTCACCTTAGAGAGAGGTATCTCAAAGTTAGAAAAGGGTGAGGTATCCCTTGAGGGGTGAGGCATCCCTCAAAAGGTTGTAAAGGGTGAGGCATCCCTGTTTTTGAGGCTCAAAGCACAAGGATGAGGTATCCCAAGGTGTTGGTGAGTGCTCTATTGTGTAAAGGTTTTCAAGCACCCGTTGAAGCTTGAAGTTTAGTGAAAAATCTCGAGTGGTTCGCTTGAGGATACAGTAGAAATTGAATAATGCTGACGTAGGTCACAAGGGGTGGCTGAACCAGGATAAATCCTTATGTTTGATTCTCTCAACCCTATCTCTTTTCATTTGTGCATTTACTTTATATGCTTGCTTGAATATTATTCATCTTGATTTATTTAATTTGTGAGTGAAGTGTTCATTTTCATTTATCTATTCACTTCAATTATCCAATAGCTTTAACGAAAATTGTTTAACAAACGTTTTACGAAAGATTTGCGAAAATATTTTATAAACTCAATTCACCCCCCTCTTGAGTTTGAGGCCACTTGGCTAACAAGTGGTATCAGAGCTATGCTCTTGTGTAAAGGGCTTAGCAGCTTCAAGAGAAAGTGATGGCCTCCTCAAAGGAGTTTTCAGAAAGTTCTTCTATCTATAGACCTCCTTTTTTCAATGGGGATGGGTATGCTTATTGGAAAGAAAGAATGAAAATTTTTATTGAAGCTATTGATTTAGATGTATGGGATGCTATTGAAAATGGTCCTTTTATCCCCACAAAAGATGTTAATGGTGTAAGGGTTAATACACCAATAAGTGAATGGACCAATGGTGACAAGAAAAAGGTCTAATATAATTTAAGTGCCAAAAACATCATTACCACATCCTTGGGGTATGATGAATTCTTTAGAGTCTCAAATTATAAATCTGCCCAAGAAATGTGGGACACTTTAGAAGTGACCCATGAGGGTACTAGTGAAGTGAAAAGATCAAGGATCAATACTCTCACTCATGAGTATGAGCTTTTTAGAATGAATCAAAATGAAAGCATTTAAGAAATGAAAAAAAAGTTTTACACATATGTAAATCATCTTGCTTCATTGGGAAAGACTTTTCCTAATGAAGATCTTATTAACAAAATGTTGAGATGTTTGAGCATATTGGCAACCTAAAGTGACTTTATTGCGGAGTCAAGAAATCTCTCAACCATGACCTTAGCCACACTTTTTGGCAAGCTCCAAGAACATGAATTAGAGTTGAATAGACTCAAACAAAATGAAGAAGTTGACAACAAAAAGAAGGGAATTGCTCCCAAAGCCATTTCCTCCATGGTGAATGAAGATCATAAAGATGATGAGGATGACTTGGAAATAGATGAGGAGAATCTTGCTCTACTAGTCAAAAAATTTGAAAGATTCTTTAAGAAAAATAGAGCTCATGGAAGACCTTTCTTTCCCCAAAAGAATGTCTATCACAAAGGGGAAGGAACCTCATCCACTCCTAAATGCTATGAATGTGGAAGTTGGGTCACATGAAGATGGAGTGCTCGATTTATCAAAGTAAAGTGGAAAAATACCACCAAAAATCCTCAAGGGAGAAGAAAGAAAGAAGAGCCTACATAGCTTGGGATGATAATGACATGGACTCAACCGATAGCTCGGATAATGAAAAGTCAATCTATGTTTCATGGCTAGAGGAGAAGAGGAAGATGAAAATGACATGTTGATCTTCAAATTCTGAATCAAACTTTCCCTTCCTATGATGAATTGCAAAAGATGCTTTTGAAGAATTACATAATGAATTTATAAGACTTGCAAAACTTGTTTCATTTTCCAAGAAATCAATTTCCTCTTTTGAAAACAAGATATCTATGTTAAATAAAGAAATTAAGGAACTTAAATTAGAAAATGAAACTCTTTGATTGATGCAAACTCTTCATGCATGACATTTTATCTCTTGATAATGCATCTACACCCTCATCTTGCTCATCATGTAAAGTATTTGAAATTGAGATTGAGGACTTGAAAAACACTCTTTCAAAATTTACCTATGGAAGAGATAATTTGAACATTTTCCTTAGAAACCAAAGATGTGTTTTTCAAAATATTAGGTATAATCCTAATAAACAACAAAAAGTTTCTCAAAAACTTTTTGTTTCATCAAGTACATCAAGTAGTCCCTTTATTAAATACTTTCATTGTGGTAGGAAAGGGCATAGTGCATCAAATTGCAATATAAGGAAGAATATCAATAACAAGCTAGGAACTAAATTGGTTTGGGTTCCCAAAGGCACTTTACCAAAAACTAACACACAAGAACCCAAGAAAATTTGGGTACAAAAAGTCACAAATTGAAGTGTGTTGTAGGTGTGCTTGAAGGCCAAGAACTAACTTTGGATATATTGAAAAGTGATTCCAAGCACAAAACCAGGTACTTCAGCCTTTCCTCCCTCTCCAACTTGCATCCTTTGGTTAAGTGGAGTCTTGTTTTATGCTTTACTTGGTTAACATCTTGAAAAATATCTTTTATATGTCTTGTATATGCTAAATGAATATGCATCTTGTGTGAAATAACATGCATAATATCAATTTCTTTGAACTTGACATAATATGCTTATTTGCTGCATAAATTAGTCATCTTGTTGCATAACTTTTTGCTGCACAATGTCACAATCTTCTGCATAATATATTAAGTTGCTGCATAATATGATATCTCAATGCATAATATGTTGTTTTGCTGCACAATTATGAGTTCTTGATCATAATCTATTTGGACTATATACTTAAATGATGTTTGGGATTGTTTTGGAATGTTTGGAACTAATTGAAGCCTTTCATCATATGCATTTGCTATTAGTATCACATATTGTTGTGCTAAATGATTTATTCTCTTATATTGATCCTGCTGGGCTGAAATAATTATATCAAATCTGAATGCTTATGTCTTCTTTTTGATAATGCCAAAGGGGGAGAGATTAGTGAAATATATTGATGTGTAAAGGGAGCATGTGTACGAGTTTTGCACTTTCACATATTATATCTCATCATACATTACGGGAGTTGTTGCACTTAATTATCGATAATCAAATAAATGCATATATTTCTCATTCTTTGAATGCTCAGTTTGTCATCATCAAAATAGAGGAGAATGTGAATGCTTATGTCTATCTAAGGCATGTCAAATGATTTTTATGATAACAAAGCCAAAGATGAAAATCAAGATCAAAAGATAAAGACCAAGATCAAAAGAGGTATATTAGATATAGGTCTTAGAATATTAATGTAAAATGCCCTTTAAGTATCTCAATGATTCTCAAATGGTTTTCCAAATATCATTTCCAAAATAAGTGTGAAAATTCAAAGCTACACATGTTTTTCAAAGAAACATTATTTTCAATCATAGATCTAACACTCTTGAAAGGTTTTATGTTTAATCAAATGTCTTATGTTAGAAATGGCTTACAAGCTTAATTGGACTTGAAAAATGTGTTCAATCATTATCGATTACACATGTTTTGTAATCGATTACAAACTAAAAAGGTGCCAAGTGGATGCATGGTTCATGTAATCGATTACACTGCAAGTCAGAGCCGTGTAATCGATTACATAGATTGTAATCAATTACAAGCAAGTCAATAATGTAATTGATTACACCAATAATGTAATCAATTACAAGAGCCCAAATTGCTTAAGAACACATTCAAGCTCCATGTAATCGATTATATGTTCTTTACACGCGGTCTAAAATCTAAATATCCTATATTTTACATTAAAAGCTTGGCTTTATCACCCCAACACTTATACAACTTATAAATACTTGCCTTTCTTCATTAAGGGTTGAACTTCATTTTAGAACATCAATCTAACAATCATATATAATTCAATCCAAAAAGATTTTTTTCATTTTGTGAAAAACTTAGATATTCAAAAGGGCATTATTAGAGCTTCAATTTGTATCTATCTACTCTTTAAGAGAATTTCTATCTTCTATACTTTGTGTAATCGTAAAGAGATTTATATCCTTGTGAAGGGTTATCCCTTTGAGTGAGTATCTCTCAAAGTTAGAAAAGTGGTGAGGTATCCTTGAGGGTGAGGCAGTTCAAAGGTTATAAAGGGTGAGGCATCCCTATAGGCTCAAAGCACAAGGGTGAGGTATCCCATTGTTGGTGAGTTTCTTTTGTGTAAAGGTTTTCAAGCACCCGTTCAAGCTTTTTGTTTAGTGGAAAATCTCGAGTGGTTAGTTTGAGGATTGGACGTTTCAGAGTGGTGAGAACATATAAATCCTGTTTTGATTCTCTCAACCCTATCTCTTTTAATTTGTGCATTTACTTTATATGGATTGAATATTATTCATCTTGATTTATTTAATTTGAATGAAGTATTCAATCTCATTTATCTATTCACTTCAATTATCCATAGCTTCAAGTGAAAATTGTTTAACAAACGTTTTACGAAAGATTTGTGAAAATATTTCATAAACTCAATTCACCCCCCTCTTGAGTTTGAGGCCACTTGGCTAACATATTAATGTATAAAATATATGATTATCATATATTCTCTCTGAGCAAAAGGGTACAAAAGTCGTGGATTCTTATATTCATCCAAGGAATATAGGAATTTGAAGAACCTGCATAGCTGCTCTTCCTTGGAATCTTTCCCAACGTATCACATATAGGCTAACCTGATTCCATAGTAGCATTGTTCAGCCTCTACTAGAAGCTTGAGTTTGAGGAAATCAACAAATAAACCATATGATTTAGGTATTGGTTGTTAACCTTTTAGACTTTTAACCTAAGTTACCTATATGATTTTCCCCTAGTATCCATTTGAAGCCTAAATACATTTAGAATATTTTTCTTTCATTTAACCCATATATTCCTTACCCTTGTTAGCCTAAACACTAGACCTAACCTATATGAGAAGGAATTGTGTAGGAAAGTAAGAAACTAATCAGGAGACATATACATCAAAAGTGGAGAAAAATGAAAAGAATATTGGCATGGAAAGTGAAGAAATCTAACCAAGAGTATATAAATAAATAAGTATGAGGATGGAAATAAAATAAAAAGAAGGAAAAATATTGTCGAATAGCCTAGCATGGATGAGAGCTTGTTATGTGTGGGTTAGGCTCGCGATCACAAGTTTGAATCTAAGTGAAGCTGTTCTTTTTTAAAAAAAAATAGAACACTAGGAAAAAATAACAATGCCTATTATTTCGGCTTGACCATTTATAAGTGGAGAGAGAATAAAGTGTCTGTAATAAAGACACTTGCTATCTACTCTTGATTCAACACACTTCCAATGTAGTGTCCGAGTAGATACTTTTACTTTCTCTCGAACCATAGTAATATATTTTATATTTTATTTTGATCAAACCCTTGAATTGTTTATTTCTCTTGAAATCTCTTCAATGTTTATTTTTAGTTTTACACATGTCTTTTTTTAGGGGACCTACATCCATTATGTAGCATAAAGGTTACATCCCGTATAAAACTTAATAGTATACCATTTCTACTAATAGCTCTTAATGTTGCATCTCTTTCGAGGCTGGGACCTTTTATCATGACATCCACATGTTGCATGCCTTGATCCACTACTATTCAAATAGCATTTCTTGCTGCAGTTTGAGCAGCGAATGATATCCCTCTTTGTGTACCTTTGAATCCACAAGTACTGGCAGAGGACCAAGAAATCACTAGACCCCATACATCTGTAACAATCACAATGGTAATGTTGAAACTAGCTTGAACATGAATAACTCCCTTTGGTATTTTACGAGCATGCTTACGTGAACCAATACATCCATTTTTACGTGAACCAAATTTTTATATAGGTTTTGTCATATTTTATTATATTTTCATTATTTCATAAATATGAAAAGGTGTCTATAACTCCCCCCAAGACGTACCCCCCAACCTCGAGTAGCTAGATGAGGAAGTAAAATTAAGCCTTGCTCATACATGGGCTTCTCTGATACAAAATGTGTAACACCCAAAAATTTTCTATCTTTTAAATAGTAATTTTGACAGTTAACAGAATTTTACTGTTTAGTAATTTTTGGATGCTGTAAAATTATTTTGATTATCCCGTTAGCGTATTTGATCGTTTTGAGTGATTTACTCCGTGTCAGGAAAATAAAAATTTTCGGGCTGAGGAAAACTTTACGTAATTTAATTTTTATCATTAGGTTTTAATTATTTTACGTGATCTGATTTGATATTTGTGTGTTTTCTAATATTTGTGATTTTGTGGATGATTATGATTTTTTTACTGTATGTGGGCTCAGGTGATCCTATGTGGGCCCAGGTGGCCATACGTGGGCTCAGGTGGGTCCCTCAAAGTGAAAATTTTTTCTACAGATTGAAAATTTTGTACTATTTTGACAGAGACAGGGGATCTTACTAAACCTGAATCTGAAAACAATTTTTATAATTTTCTTTTACTGTGTTTTGTACTGTATTTATTTATCAGGTGATAAAAATACAGTAAAAATATTATTTGTAGGGTTATAGCAGATAAAAATAATAAAAATTATACTGTAGTAGTCAACAAAGAGGGCTTGACTTGATTTGTACCCTTGAATGAGAATACTTAGTTTGAAGATTAACCATTGATTTAATCAACGGTTAAGAAACAAACTTAATAAAGAAGCATTGGATAATCACCATTGATTTAATCAATGGTGTGAGAATAAACTTAGTTAGGAAGGCTTTAATATCAACTGTAGATTTAATCAACAGAGTAAAATTGGTTGTATAAAGTGGTTATGACCATTTACAACCATTGGATTTAGAATTGATCAAGGGTGGAGATTTAGTCTTAAAAAGTGACAAAGACCATTTATAACCATTAGATGAAGAATTAATCAAGGGTGGAGATTTGGTCTTCTAAAAAGGCTATGACTAATTATAACCTTTAGATTAAAAGTAAGAAGAAGTAATCTTGACCCTTTATTTTGGAGACACATCTAATGGCTAGGATTTAAAGGAGAAAGATTCAATGGCCTAGATTTAGTCTTCTAAAAATCAAAAGTCTACCTAAATCCTAACCATTGAATTAATCAATGGTTAGGAATGCTTCAAAAAATGGCTTGAAAAAGATGACAATATTATTGCATGCATAATGCAAGGAGGGGACGATTTTTGTAGTATTTTGGAGCTAAAGGTGATTTGATAACTATTATTACTTGTCATGGTCAATATTATATCATTCTTGACCATTATTGATTTGTTTGCATCCTTAGGAGAGTGTTTAGAGGGGAGACAACTTTGAATAGGCTTTTTAGACCAAAGAAAAAGATGAAGTCAACAATAGTAGCTTGAATTTGATTAGTAACTAATTAATCCTAATTTGGTTAATCTAATGGCCTAATTAACAAGTTAAGTGAACTAATCTAATTATTAATTAGTGATAATCTAATTACTAATTAAATATCCTAATTTTATTTAGAGACTATGATATATGCCATAATATGTTTAATTAATTAGTTATATAGTTAGAATGTTAATTAAGTGAAATTAGGAAACTAGACCTAATTAATTAACTAATTAATTAGCATACAATTAGGTTTTAATTGAAAATAATTAAGTCCCTAATCCTATGAAGAGCCACATGGTCATGCAGCTTGGAGATCTTCTCCAAGGTTCTTGAATGGACTTTTATGACTAATGGATGGCATTTAGTGACTTAGACCATGTGAAGACCATGTGCATGCATGTGATAGCCTTCAATTGTGCTAAATAAATTTCTATCTCTCCATTCTTTCACTCCTATGGCTGTCCACTTCAATTCAGCCCTCTATTTTTATTTTTTATCACACTTAGTAACACAAAGACCATTCTCTCTCTTCTCTCTCTTCCAATTGTTCAAGAACACCAAGAACAAATACAAAGAACACCATCTTCTCTCTTCTTTGAGCTACTCGGTCACCACCCATAGAACCACTTCCAATCTTTCATAATTTTATCTAGTTACATATCTTGAATCCTCTCATCAATCCAAAACACTTTCATGTTAGGAACTTCTTAAAATTCTATCATCTACAACCTTGTCCTTCAAGTTAAAGATCAAAAAGCTTATGTTTTTCTTCTTGTGAGGAATTCGGTCAACCATCCTAAGACCACCCTTCAAGTTTGTTTAATTTAATCCAACCATAGATCTTGAATCTACATGATATTCTAAGCAACTTTCATGTTGGAGACTTTCTCTAAACCATTCATCTTCATGGACTTTCTTCAAGAGCCAAGTTATAGGGTATTTGTGGTGAAGTGTAAGGAAACTTCATTTCTTCTCTCTTTCACATGTTCTAAATCATGTTTGATCCATGGTTCCTCTTAATCAAGTTTAGTATACTAATTTATATGTATTTTGTTTTGTATTTGAGAAGCCTTTGGTGGTGAAGGACTTGGAAAAAGAAGCAAATCAAGAAGTTTTTTAGGATCTTCAAGAGGTAAGAGGGAGATCCATCTCACCAACCAAGTATGGTGGTGAGAGATGGTCTTATATTTGATGGATGGTGAATCCATGTGAGGATTCCAATCCATGGTCATGTAATATTTTATGTATGTTTATGAGCTTTGATTTATTTGCTTATGCTTGATATGCTTTGTATGATTTTATGACTTTGATGATATGCTTATATTATGCATGATAAGTATATGGCATGCTTATAGTATTTATGATGAAATATATATATGTGTATGTCATGATGTGGTAATGAAAAGGAATTCAATTTTTGGCTCTAATAGCCAAAGGAGAGGGTTCGGTTTTTGATGCCTTTGATTAGGGTTTAGGTTGAAATTTTTTTAAGAACAAGGGAATTGATTTTTGGGTCCTTAGAACAATGAGAATTTTAGCCAAGACACCTCAAAATAGGTGTTCACAAATTAATATTTTCATGAAAAATGAAAATAGATGATTTAAAGAGTATGAAAAATAAACAAAGAGTTTGTTTTTCAAGAGAACAAGAATACGGTCATTGAGGAATTTTTATTTATTTATTTTGTGTAAAAAGATCCTAAGTGTTTTTCTAAATATGAGTTTTGAATGAAACAGACAAACATTGATTTTAAGGATTTGCAAAGAAAGTGAACAAGGATTTGCAAAGAAAGTGAAAAAGGATTTGTAAAGAAAGTGAAAAAGGATTTGAACAAATGGGTTTGGTTTTTTATAACCATCGGTACTTCGGTTTTGAAAATAAAATTTCAATAGTTTTGTTTGTGTAAAACCATATCAATTTAGAAAGAAAAATGTTTTGATAATTTTCAATAGTCATGTCCACATTTTTGAAGGCTTATAATGCCTAGATTTTGATGAAACAAAGTAATTTTCCAAGTGGAAATATAACTGATTTAATACAAGGAATTTGAAAAGGGAATCAGAGCATTTTAATCACTTGAGAAATTAAGTTTTTGTAAATGAAAATGTTTTCGAACTTCAATTTATTTTGAAGAAGGTTGTGTTTGGAAATGATTTGGGAAAAATGAAGAATATAGTGGTATTATGAAAATCTACTAACGTATAACTTATTTTGAGTTTTGAAGTACGTTAGAAAATGTTAAGTTTTGAAACGTTGATTTATATCAATGGAAAAATGATTTTGTGAATTATATTTTGGAAAAGGATTTCTTGAATTAAGAAATGTGGAAAAAGATTTTCTTGAATAAGGAAAATATGAAAAATAAAATACAAAGTTATATTATTTTGAGAAAAGTTAAAAAGGAATTTTCGAAGGCTAAGAAATATTTTCTATAATAAAATTGTGATGAAAAATGTTTTATGTATCTTAAAAACATGATTTTTAAGCTACGTAATTTGAAGAATATGTTGAAATTAATATTGATTTATTTAAGTCCAAAATAATGTTTGAAATATTGAGGAATATTTTACGTAATTGTAAAATGTTGAAAAATATTTTACGTATCTTAAAAATGATTTGAAATATATAGTAAAATATTTCTACTAGATTTGAAAAATGTTAACGTATTTCTACGTGATTTGAAAAATGTTAAAATATTTCTACGTGATTTGGAAAGCGTTTAAATATTTTACACTATTGAAAATATTATTGAAAAATCACTACGTGATTAAATAATGAGAGAATATTTTTACGTGATTTGAACTATTGTTAAAAAATCACTGTGATTTAAAAGTGATAGAATATTTTTATGTGATTGTGAAAATGACAGAAAATCGTTATGTGATTTGGAAAGTGTTTTAAATATTTTGAGAATGATGGAAAATGTTTTACGTGACTTAAAAGAATGATTTTTAAGTTACACGATTTTGAAAATAATAGAAAATCATTACGCGATTTGAGAAACGTATATTTTTATACGATTGAGAAAAATGTTAAAAAATTTAATACGTGATTTAAATGTGCAACAGAAGAGTTGCAGTATTTTGAAAACGTAATAAAAATATTTTGGAATTTTAAAAACGTAACAAGAGTGTTACGATATTATGAAAATGTAAAAGAAACGTTTTGGAATTGTGAAAACGTAACAGAAACATTTTGGAATTGTGAAAACGAAATAGAAATGTTGCGCAATTTTGTGAAAATACGACGAAAGTGTTTTATAACTATGAAAATATGATAATATGATTCTCCTATTGAAAATACAGTATAAATACTATAGAACCAATATATGGATGTTGTGTGAGAAAATGACATGTTTTGCCTATGATTGGCATTTGATGCATTATACATGCATTGAAAAGATATGTCTGTGATTGGATTTGGTGCATTATACGTGCATTGAAAAAATATGCGTTGAAGCATATGATTACATTGAACAAATGAAATTGAAAAGATTCGGCCCTTTGGGATTGGACTTGCACTGATATATTCGTGCATTGTATAAAATATAGCTAATAGCTATTATGGCCCTAGTGGTTGTAGAGGGAATGAGAATTGTTAGTGAGGTCTATGATGGATCTTGGGGGCGTCGAGGCGCGGCGGTCGACCAGTGGACAGTTGGCGAGTACCATGTGCCACTTGGCGATGCAGATCCGTTGCAACGCATTGACGATACCCGACAAGAACACGATTCTTTTCAACGACCGAGATTTGTCTTTGGGCTAAGGTGACAATTAACTAGAGCATTTTCTCGAAATTGTGAAAACCTCCATGGAGTTGTTTTTGATAAATCGAGTCTTTGTGCATATGCATAAATCTGAGCATTTATATCTGTATGATATATTAATTGAGGAATATTGGTTATGACAATTGTTTTGAGTACTTGGATGATGATTGAACTGATAAATGATTAAATGATGATAGTAGATTAATGCTGATAGCATGATTATGGTATGATCTATCTGTATGATATTGCTGTTTGTGTTGTCTCTGTGCTGCCATGTTGGTATTGGTGTAGGTGATCTCACCTCTTTGTTATATTGTTTTGCTTTGTCTGTATTGTTAAAATTATATAGTAGAAGGAATGAGTTATCTTAGACATAACGAGTGGTAGATACTCAGAGATTGATGGAAACATTGAAAAGTGGCTATCTCAAGTTCGAAGATGTGCCGGGTAGACAAGGAGTAAAGTTCTGATGCATCAAGTTGATACAAGAGAAGGAACGAGTATGTTAAGATTTAATGTTAGTGTTGTACCGTGCTATTAAGTAGGGCCCATCATGGGATTTGCTACTGTTAAAAAAAATAAGTTTGTTAATTTTATATTTCTCTTTAAATTGTGATATTAATTGGTGTCAATATTGCATAATGAATAGTTGAAATATGATTTTCAATATTACCTAATATTTTCAGTAAATTTATGTTTCAGTAAAGAAGAAATTTTAAAACCCATCTTTTATAACTCAAACTTTGTGGAACTTCTTTTCAGATTATAAGTCGGGAGTCAGAAATGTGATACCCTAAGGAGGGTGTTATAAAATGAGCCACTCCAAATATGTTCATTGCTTTGGCCTAGAACACTATTAATCCAACATGGGCTACATAAGCCCTCAATAGTTTATTAGATAAATTGATTAGTCGGGTATTCTTGGCCCACCAAGCGAAACCGATAGTTTCTTGGTCACGACCAATTGAAGCTAAAGTTCTATTAAAGAAGGTTTCCACGTGGTAAAACCTCATCAGGGAATATAAGGTTTTCATTAGGCTGATCTTGAACTGTCATCCATGCACGAATACCTTTGTTTAAAAGAATATTTAAGGTATAGAAAGTCTCAAATTCAGTATCTTCCACTGCGTGGATTTCTTGAGAAACGAAGTCATAGGCACGTAGGTTCAGGGCCAGACCGACTACTCCAAGAGCACTCATCCATAAACCAGTTACTGGTACAAATAACATAAAGAAATGTAACCAACGTTTATTGGAAAAAGCAACCCCAAAGATTTGGGACCAAAAGCGGTTAGCGGTGACCATTGAATAAGTTTCTTCAGCTTGGGTTGGGTTAAAAGCACGGAATGTATTTGCGCCATCACCATCTTCAAATAAAAGTATTTTCCGCTGTAGCACCATGAATAGTGCATAGTAGGCAGCACCCAATACACCACAACTCCCATCTTATGAAATGGATTCAATGTCTAATTATGAAACCCTTAGAAAAGGAGGATGAATCGAAATATAGCTGCTACACTAAAACTAGGCGCAGAGAACCAACCAGACTGACCTAGTGGATAAATTAAGAATACAGAAACAAAAACAATAATTGGATCAGAGAATGTGATTGCATTACAAGAGGAAATATCCTAGTTTGTGCAAAAGAATAAAAACTCCTCTATTATTATCGTTGCTCATTCTTAATATGTTTTGATCTTTTTTGTTATGATTTTTCTCAATTTTGTAAATTCTTATCCCTTATTTGTTATTTCCCGTAAGCCTTTGTCACGTTACAACCTTAAGAAATACCTTTTGATCTCATAAATGCTTGCATTACATTAGTGGAGATAGGGATAGTGTTTTGCCTATGTTATCTAGGAGTTAATGAATTCATAGAGATATTAAGGGTAGCTTAATGTGTATAAACTCATCCAAGATGTATAGATTCATGATATTGGTTTGTGATGGCATGCTTGCTATAAGTTCTTTGTGACTTGTTAACCTTGAATGCATGATTAGATGATCGTCTCTTAGCACTTGAATGAGTTATCATTGCATTGATCTTCTTGAGGTATTCTTTTCAAATTTGAATTTGCAAGTTCTTGTTACCTCATAAAATATACCCTTTGATTTCATTTTTATATTGGTTTTTCATTGTTTAAGGACAAATAATAGTTCAAGTGTAGGGGTATTTGATGTGTGAGTAAAATACACTCATCTTATACTTGTTTTGAGACAAACTTAGATGGGTTTTATGATGATTTATGCAATTCTTTATATTTTGAATGAATTTATGTTTGATCTTTCTCTATGTTTTAGGTTCAAAATGAATGTTTTGGAATGAATTTAAAAAGACTTGGTAAAGTTCATTCCAATAAAGTTGAGCTTGGAATTAAGATAGCAAGGATTCGTAAAATTCTTGACCTTTGTGTAGTAAAATGGGCATAACTTGAGTTATAAAAGTGCAAATGAGGTGATTCTAGTGGCATTGGAAAACTAAGAATGAGAGTTACAATACTTATGAAAAGTACAAAGGCCAAATCTGCTCTAGAGAGTTATATGCCCCCACCCCCCGTGTGAGTTGGAAATTCACACCCCTAATGTGTGGGCGTTAGGAATTGCAAAACAATGTGCGACATACCCCCTAGTGTCAACCCCGTTTCCATATGGGAGGGGGTTTGTATGGGGCAAATTGATGATTTAAGGGCCTAAATCAACTTGGATACTTTAATTAAGGGTAAAATTGGAATGCTAAGTCCAAATACAACTCAATTAGGGTTGATTTCCTATAAAAGGAGGGCCAATAACAAATCTAAAGGGAGTAGATAAGAGGAAACAAGGATTGAAGAATAAGGGTTGGAGGCAAGATCAAGAGAGAATAGACATTCATTGAAGATATCCAAAGTTCTTTATTCTTCAACTTATTTTCTATTTTTTTTAGGATTGATTCATGGATGTATCTCTATCTTCTAATCTTGTTGGTGTTTTAATTATCATGTGGCTAAATCCCCTTTTTCTAAGGTTAGGATGAAGCTTTTTATTCTACTATGTTGAATATTTGATTTCTCTATTTGCTAATGAATTAATTATTATTTTTGATTTATTCCTAGTGTTCTTAATGCTTGGGGTATTTTGTGAACCATACTTGTATAATCATAGGTATTAGGTGAAGAGTCAAGAGATGAAGTCTAATGTTTGACAATCTAGGAATTGAAATTAGGAATTAAGAACTAGAGATAAGCTTAACCTTTTGAGGGTTAACAGAATATAATAAAACTTAATGAATTTTAACTAATTTAATTGTCATAAGAATATAGTTGATTTAGTTTTAACACATTTTTAGTGCCAAGAGATTGGACTTTAAATAATTAAAATAGTCTGCTTTTAAAAATATAATTAATAATTAATAAAGGATAATTAATGTTCATCATAATGGATAATTGTAATGGATTCCTATTTCTAAGTCTTTGATCTTGGTTGAACTCTATTCTCCTTAGACTTGGTCATTTAGTTAGTTAATTATTTGTTTTTATTTAATTATATTTTATTCCCATTTTTTTTATCACCTAAATAAAATTTTCATAGTTTAGTAATCACATGATCCTTGTGGAAACAATATTCAACTCATCGTTTTATTACTTGTTGATGACACGTGTACTAGTGAATTTTACACAATAAAACAAAAGAATCCATATGTTGGGCAGGTCTTTTCTTTAAGTCCAAAACCCTGTGGGAAGGGTTTTGGTAATTTTAATATCCACCATGAATCTAACCCTCATTAAGCTTCTTAACAAGTGCCTTTTTGCCATTGGATTCTCTACTTCTAACACCTCTCCCACTCCATCCTTTGAATCCAATATTAAGGCACCAATATTGAAAACATAGGAAGTATAACTTATGACATTCCATGGAGCATCTTTCATTATTTTTATGGGAGTTTCCTTATCAGTAAAATTAAACACGAACATGTTAACTCTAGTATGTTATAGTTAAACTTGGAGGTTCTCCCCTGCCTTTGAAAATCAGGGCTTTAGTGACATTTTTGTTGAGAGGCTTGTCTACAATGACTTTTTCCACTAAAGTCTGCTTAGCTACTTGAATTAGATTTTCTTCCTAAGACTCTAAGATGATCACATCACCTTCAGGACCTAGATCAATGCCTTTGCCCCCATTACATTGGAACTCACCCAACTGTTAAGTTGTAGAAACAGATACACTCACAAAAGGAAAGAGGAGTGCAAATAGAGGCCTAAGACTTAGCTTAGAAAGCACCCACCCTAAGGCGAGATATCCCTACATAGAGAAAAACAAGCTCCTACTAAGTGGAGTGCAAATCAATGACCAATTTTATTTATGTGTTGTGAAGTTTAGAGCTATGTCCTTTTGAAGTGGGTTTTTGTTACGATTGAACAATTATATGCAAATTAAATTTATAACCTCCATGGAGAAAAAGACCCAATTTTTCTCCTTATTTTTTTATTTTAAATAAAGCCTCAAAACTCTGGTTTTGTGGTTTAATAACTCATCTAAGACTAAGAGCATAAGATCTAAGATTTAATTTATTTAATCTATGCGCCTATACAATTATATAATGGGATTGCCCCATTTGGCCTCCAATTTTTTTAAACATATGACATACAATTATATAATGGGGATTGTCCCATTTGATCTCCAACTTTTTTTTTTGTCCAAAATGCCTTTAAAATAATGAAAAAATCATTTCAACTCAAGTGCATAACTAACAGGTTTTTGGAGATTAACCAAGTTTGTTTTACTCACTCCCCTTAAAAAAAATGCTTAGCAACCTACACATGTAGTTTTTTTTTTTTTTAAAAGAGTTGCTGGACGTTCCACCTTATAAAACTGTTTCTTCAACAACCCCTTCATCAAAACTGAACTAGCATCCTCTACCTCAATGTTGTGCATCGCGCCATCACTTGCCCTTATCAATTTTTGCTTTTGTTTATTAAGTTAGTTTTTTTTATTTCTTTGTTTCTTTCATTGTGTAATATTTATAGCTCTTTTATGTGTAAATATGTATTTCTCTATAATATTTATACTTAGATTATCTGTATTTATTGTAACAACTATTAATTTAATATGAATTGGATTATTTTACATAAATGTAAAAAATAAAATAAAAAATATAAATTTACAATCTATTTGGAATATAAAACAATGAGAAATGATTTAATTTGTAAAATAAATTTAATTAAATTATGTGTTTGAAATGTTAAAAAATAGTAAATGATTTGATTTTTAAAATTTCATGGATTACATTCATTTTGTTTTAGAAATTTCATCAATTTTGATATGATTTATTAGGATTTGATTTGATTTAAAATAAATAAATAATTTTAATTTTAATAATTATTTCTAACTACCTTTCATAATGATAAAAATATAAAATAATAAATTCAAATTAAATTAATTCTCATTTTAATGAGTTCTAAACATAAAATTTAATTTTAAAATCTATTCAAATCCTATATTTTTAATTAAATTTAAATAAATTAAATTAAATTAAATTAAATTAAATTTTAATTTTAATTTTAATTAATTTCAAATACTACCTTAATTAATAATAAAAGAATTACGACGAAAATAGACGATGACGTTTTAGTCAATTCAGAACGTTTATTTGTCCTCTCTTGGTCAGGAATAACAATTACAAAACCTAGAATCATCAAAATAGGTCAAGTCCGATGGACTGATCCAAATAACCTAACAAAATAAATGAATTGGACTAACAAATATCAATTTAAAATTAAAAATAATCCGAGTCAACCTATAATAGGATAAGCTAATTTGACTCATTTACATTAAAATAAATGAATTGAACTAACAAAACACAACTTAAAACTTACATAACTCAAATTGATCTGAGTTAAAAATGGCCCGGCCTAAATTGGATTGGTCGGTTTGGCAGCTCAAACAAAACCCAAACGCCAACAACGCCATTCACCATTTCTCTGCAGGGTGTTTCCGTCATTTCAATCTCATATCTTTCGCTAATTAAAAGCACCTATTTAAAACGAAGGAAAACGAAAAAGACATAAAACACAAACAAGAGATTTGCGGCTTCCACCTGCAAATTTTCCTCCCCCTTAATCTATATTCCTCAGGAGGTGTTCCTGTTCCACCAAGCACCCCCTGAGATTCAATCCTTCAGTTACAAAAACCCAAAAAAATAAAAAAATCCAATTCCAATTCCAATTTCCATTTCCATTTCCATTTCCATTTCCTTTACCTTTTCCGTTTTGATCTTCATTCTCGCCCTCCAATGGCGTCTGAAGGCTTCACCGACAAGAACATTGTGTTCAGGAAACTCAAGGCCAAGTCCGAAAATAAGGTTCGTCCTTTTTAATTTTTCATTTGAATTTGAATTTGAATTCAAGCGCATCTCTGATTTCAAGTTTTTTTTTTTTAATATATCTTGAAATTTTCATTTGTGTTCTCTGATTTACGAGATCGGGTTTCAGATCTGCGATACGCATGCGAGTGCGTTTGATTTTGAATTTTGTCTGGGTTTTTATTTCAGATGTGTTTCGATTGCAACGCGAAGAACCCTACCTGGGCGTCCGTCACGTATGGGATCTTCCTCTGCATTGATTGCTCCGCTGTTCATCGCAGTCTCGGCGTGCACATCAGCTTCGTGAGGCAAGTTGTTCTTTTTTCTGTTAGCTGATTTTGCTTAAAATGGTGAATTTGGTTGTTGATTTTCTATGAGGAAAGCGCCTATATCAGTTTGCACTTTGATTGTGTAGCTGATTGTGCAATGGTGTGGACTGAATATGCATGTGGATGAATTTAGAGTAGTGCGTTATATTGCTGTGTCATGTTTTAGAAAATTTCCCAAATCAAATGATTAAAGCTTGTTTAATAGTCAATGAAATTGGACTCAGAAGTATGGCCTCTAATCTGTAGTTTCATAATGGGAAAATGCTTCGGTGGTCTATGAAGCTGTATAGAATAATTAAATGCGGGTGGATATTTCTGTGCCACGTAAATTTTCGAGGTGGGGTAAATATGGGTTTCTGCAGCAAGTTGGCTTGCCTTGTTACGGACTTTAGTGGAAATCAGGATGACATGGTGTTTCACATTTGATTTGGAAATATCTTTTTTTTTTTTTGGCTTCAATTTATATTCATTCATAGCATGTGGCTTTCCTTTGAAGATAGCTTTCTGGATAGCGTAATGATACTTGTGCAGACTTTATCCTCACAAAGCCCTCACGTACTCCAAAGTGGACTCATTTGGACCATTAAAAAAAAAATTACTGTGGGAACAAGTTGTTATCAAATGGAGAGTCTGGGAAGGATTTGTGAGGATAAAGTCTATGCAAGTATCATTATTGTTTTTGATAACCTCTTATTATTTCCTTGTTTTATATTATTAATTCAAGAGAAGAGTCTGTGGCTCAATAGGATTGGAAGGATGATTGATGATGTAAAGTCATTATATTGTTATGCTCCTTGAGTTGCCATATGGGATAAGGATTTAGAGTGGAGGAACTGAATAGATACTTAATTGAAAATAAATGAAGCCAACATGGAACTACCAAAAACCAAATTTGCTTTTGTTATGAGTGAAGAGGTTTTTTAAGAGAAAACTTCACTTATCACCCCTGCAAACCGACATTTTAGTTGGTTTTTCAGGGTTATATGTGTCTGGAAAAATTTGAGCAGGAGGCATTTGTCTGGTAAAATTTATTCCATGGGAGGTGAGCGAAATTTCTTAATCTAAAGAGGCTGTTTGTGTAGATTTGATAAGCGTCAGGGAGGTCAGCATAATTTACTCTTTTTTTAAAAAAAATATTATTGTGCATTCCAGGAGTAGTTTGAAATGCTTAGCAGGTTTATCACTAAATTAAAATTTCATACCCTGTGCTTCTGTATCTTTGTTTTTAACTTAGTTATTCTGTGAAGTACATTACAATCAAAAGGGTGGAAAGTAGTAGAATAGATGGAAGAAGGCAGAAAAGATTAATCCCTTATTAATTATGTTATTTTTAATGTAGATCTACGAATTTGGACTCATGGAGTCCTGAGCAACTAAGAATGATGAGCTTTGGAGGAAACAATCGTGCACAGGTTTTCTTTAAACAACATGGTTGGACTGATGGTGGTAAAATAGAGGCAAAGTATACATCCAGAGCTGCAGAATTGTATAGGCAAATTCTTTCAAAGGAAGTAGCTAAAAGTATGGCTGAGGAGGCAAGTTTGCCATTGTCACCTGTCGCTTCTCAGTCTGCCCTAGGGGCTAATGGACTTCCTGAAGTCAGGACCAATGAAGTACCAAAAGAGAACACTCTGGAGAAGCCAGAAAAGCCTGAGAGCACTTCTTCACCTAGAGCTTCACATACAGTAGTTTCAAGTACTGTCAAGAAGCCTATTGGTGCTAAGAAACCTGGGAAGAGTGCAGGGCTTGGTGCCCGTAAGCTCACTAGAAAGGTATGCAAATAGTTATCTTTGTTTGTAGATTGTATACTGGAAGCGATATATTTGAAGTGCCTGTTGGTTTATCATTATCTCATTCTCTCGTTTAATTTGATGGTATGATTTGTTGACATATTATCCTTATGAAATGTAGCCAAGTGAATCTCTCTATGAGCAGAAGCCTGAAGAACCACCTGCTCCAGTTTCATCCTCAACAAACAACAATTTGCCTGCTGGGCCATCTCTGACATCTCGGTTTGAGTATGTAGAAAATGTCCAATCATCTGAGTTGAATTCTGGAGGTTCACATGTAATCAGTCATGTGTCTCCACCAAAGTCATCAAGCTTCTTTGCAGATTTTGGAATGGATAGTGGCTTTCCAAAGAAATCTGGGTCAAGCTCCTCAAAAGTGCAAGTAAGCCATATGCCTGCAACTTTTGCCCCTGCATAGTGTAACTTCTAGGCTAGCATACAGAATTAAGTTATATATGATTCTATTCAAATTTTGGTATCTATTCTCTATTCAGTATTCAGTTCAAAGTTTTTAACAAGATACAGATCCATGGAGTTAAACATATTGGTTGCAACTTTGGGAGAAAATGCTTGCATGCAAGTGTTTTATAAAAAGAAGAAGAAATGCTAGCATACACATGTAGAATCATATATTAAAAATTCATTCCATGTTAATTACACAAACAAATAAGCATGCCAAGTGTGTTTTAAAAAATTCATGAACCTCCCTAAATTTTAATGTAACATAAGCCTCCCTTAAATTGTTTTACAAGGGATGTCAGTATAATTTATAAAACTAGGAGATTTGTATTATTTCATTTAAAACTCATGGGTGGTATACAGAAGTTACTCTGATAAAATATAACCTTTTTCTTTTTTTTTTCTTTGTAAAATGATAAAATATAACTTTAACCTTTTCTTTTGAGCTTATTCTTACATGTTTTAGAGGCACCTAAAATGAGTCTTGCTGCTTCTGCCAATGATAGGGAAAAGTTTTCTTTATGGAGGAATCGCTGATCTTCCAACTCCTTGAATTTTATTTCTCTTCTTCTTAATGAATTTATTGTTTTATAAAAAAAGTGATAGGACCCTGAAGGTGGCCCAAGTATATGTTAGAAGAAAGTTTCGGGCTGCAAAGGAAGGAGAATCATCAAGTCTGTAATTAATTTCCTATGCTGGCACTGAGTAAGTGGGAATAATTGTGGGGAATGTGGGATTAATTGCTGTAGTAACAGAAAGTGGGATTAATTGTAGGGAACATGGGATTAGTTGCTGTAGTAACAAAAAATGGGATTAATTGCTGTGTGGGGGTATAACTGTGGAGAGGGAACGTGAGCAGAGGAGGCAGATAATTGGGTTAGGCTTTTGGGAGGGACTGAGCACTCTTCCATTGTCAGACTATTTGTTAATTCTGTTTTTCCTAGATAATTTCCTATAATTCTGGGCTGATATCACTCTGATATCAACCAAAGTGCATCAATAAATCAAGTTCTTCGCTTCATTTTCTGTCCAAGTTTTACTAGTACCTATCAAAAAGTAAATTTTATTTATATATTTTTGGGGTTGAGCTTTTATTAAATTTTTCTGGAGATGGTACTCGATCAAGTATAAACAATATTAGATGGGGCATAATAATGTCAAATCTCATTTAGATGCCTATTACCAGGAACCAAATGGTGTTATTTTTTATCAGCTGGTAATAGAAGGTAGAAAAATGAAATGTATTAGGAATTACAGTTTCTCCCTTTGTTACAATTTCCTCTCACCTCATGTATATTAACGGTATTTTTTTTTCCTCTGTACTTGAACCAATGGACGTTCTTTAAGTTTCTACTATCTAAGCATTGATGATCTTTGCCAAACAAGTGAGAGAAACAATAAACGACAGCACATTGAGATGATGATACTAAAAAGAAAAAGGCTACAAAGGGCCTTTTTTTGGTTAATTGCATTCATATTTATAGTAGTTGGGAATAATCAATGGTCAGGGTGGCTGAAAATAAATTGATTGCAAGTGGGGAGGTTGTGTACAATAATATGACATGATATCATCATTTTCATGGTCTTGCATGGTATTAATGGCTGGTTTAGCTGGAGGACCTTCAATATTCTTTAAAAGTAAAATAATTAACCATGAGATCATCGAGAAGTGCTACAAATAGAAACAAACTTAAACGTGACTCAGCTTGATAACTCTAGAAAAAAATGAGCCACTGTTACTTGACAATTCCTGCTGCATTACCCCAGAAAAAAAATATGGAACAAGAAATAACAAGTATATATCTGAGCAAAGATAAACCAGATTGGACCTTTTGGACTTGCCTGCTTTAGCAGTAAATAAGCATTATTGCAGTCATAGGCTGAAAGATATTGATAATCTTTGGACAAATTAGTCTTGTTGCTACCAAATTTTAATAACTATTTTATTTTTATTTTGAAAATTATATCAACATGGTGCATACTCCTGTAACATGTGAACATGCATTTATCTCATATGACTTGAGTGACTTCAATTGATGTGGCGAATCATCTGTAAAACATGTACTTAGTGTTTCTTTTTTCAATAAATATTTTAACCTGCACCTTATTTTGTTTTTTTCTTTTTTCTTTTTTGGCCATGCACCTTATTTTGTTTTGCTACGTGTCTGTTATCAGATTCAGGAATCTGATGAAGCAAGAAAGAAGTTCTCAAATGCTAAATCTATTTCTTCATCCCAATTTTTTGGAGATCAGAACAAAGCTGCAGATGTGGATGCTAAAGTTACTTTGTCAAAGTTTTCAGTATGTGTCCTTTCTTTTAGAATACACATTTCTTAGATCTTGGATGCTCATTCCCCTATTATGGGACTAGATTGGATGGCTTCTTTCATATCTCATCTATTTTTTTGATTGGCGGAACTCATATTGACTGATATGAACAGTAAGGCCAGAGACAGAAGTTGCTTTCAATTTTTTTTTTCTTGCTTTTCAAATCAAGTATGAAGATTAAATAGGAATGATTTTGTGCTCTCAAACTAGTCCTTTGTTTTAAACATAAGCAATTCTAGACAAATATTTGTGTTATATGGGTCACAGTTTTCTTTTCTTCTTTCTGGCCATATAGATCAGACTTTTCCTAATCTCCATGATTGTGACCATGGAAAACCATTATCTTCATGATAAATTAAAGGTAGGCCTGAAGTTATTTCTGAACACTTCCTACTGGGAAAAATTTCCCACTAATCTTAATGTTAGAATTACCTACATACAGTGATGTCTATAAGTGGAAACGCACATGCTGATGCTTCTTTAATATGGTTTGATAAATCAGCTAAGCTAATTTTCTGTTATCAATATGGATAGTAATGCATCAATTTAATACTTGGAATTTAACACAATATAGTGCTAGAACTTGCTTGCTTTCCGCTCTTGAAAAACGAATTCTCTTAACTTTATTGAGATTCACCGTAGGCCAGTGTTGGTTGAGTGGGATGAGTGAGAGATAGAAATTCCAATTTTCATAACCTGATTTGGGCTGCAAAAGGAAATTTGAATCTATGTAAAGTATTGTCTTCTTCTGGTTGTTATAAGCAACCAGAAAAAATCTGAGACAAAAGAAATAGTATATCTCTTGTTATCTGTTTCAACTAGGACATGACAAGTTTTAAAATAATAATAGAAACATGACAAGCTTGTTCTATCCATTAAAAGGTGAGATGGTGAAAATCACAAGAAATAACCATTTTGCACACTTTGTGTGATTCTTTCTGTTACTGAACTGTTGCTATATAATTCTGAGTGGTGAAAACCCCCGATCATGTGGTAGGGTACCGATCATGTGGTAGGGTACTAATTCCCATTTTAATATACCAAGAAGGATGAACTGCTTTCGTGCTTTATGGAACAGCATTCTTTTGTATATTCTAGATATGACTTGTTGCCAAGCTTGAGCAAATTCTAAAGTTATTGTAACCTGGGGGGGACTTTAATGTTGTGCTTGATGCTGTTTATCCTCTTGTTATTTCCAGGGTTCAACTGCCATCTCCAGTGCTGATCTTTTTGGTGACTCAAGAGATAACTCTTCCATTGATCTTACTGCTAGCGACCTTCTCAATCGATTATCTTTCCAGGTATTCCTTACATTTTACTGGATTTAGATACTTCATTTTTCATGTCCTTCATCATGTCGAATGATGAAATGATTATTAAATTCTTGTTATTAGTGTTCCTGTATTAATGTTGGATGGGATGCTGCACCCCCTTCCTTCCCTGTTTTACAGGCACAACAGGATATCTCTTCCCTTAAAAACATTGCAGGAGAGACTGGGAAGAAGCTCAGCTCATTGGCCTCCAGTTTGATGACAGATCTTCAGGACCGAATCCTCTAAAATTGTATGTTCTGTTCTGTATCCAAGAAAATCTTTGGAGTTCGCTACAGATACCAGCCAATTATGTTTCGAATGTAATGAGTTCAATATACAATTCTTTGAGAAAACAAAAAATAAGATACTATATTTTCAGGCTTGTCATAGGCTGGTGTTTTTATTATGTATCACAGGTATTGTTTTGAGGTTGCTATTTTGTTTTAGGTGCTTTCTTTTTGTAGACTTTTTTCCCCGCTAGTCCAGTTTGTTGCCAACTCAACAGTGTCATCTTGTATGAATTAGAAAAATGACTTTGTCGTTCACATTTGTAAACCAGTTTCCCTTTATTTTCGGTATCAAACCGTTTCCTAATGGTTCAGTGCATAGTTTTGATTGAACACGCGAATAAATGTGATAAAACTAAGCTAGATATATGTAACCAAAAAAAAAAAAAAACTAAGCTAGATATTTATAAATTTATGACTTAAAGATGCCATAAGGAACTTGGAAGAATATTTATGGCGCTATAACTGGTTGTCGCAAACAGTTGACCTGAAAAATATACTTTTATATGAAGTCGTCTTGTGACATGTATCTCTGAGTAATTCACTGTTTTATGTACTGTAATTATCCCTATTGCTCTTGTTTTGCTCGATGTAATTAAAAATGATTAGTCAAACTAAATTCAATGTAGTTAATTATCTGAAATTGGAGTGACTGGTCAAGCTTGGTCCAAACCCTAGGCTAATTTTTGGTTTTCCAAAATATTTTTCTACTTAATAGGTAAGAGAATAATTTTTTAGAGTATGATCAGATGCTTAAGTTGGTGCTCTTTTTAATAATGTTATTTGCATATATATAAATCTCGAGATCGATCTAAAGACCATATGTTTAAGGGGTCTGAGTTCTTTCTACTCGGACAAATACATGTTGGTAAACTTTAGGATAACTAAATTGCTATTGTAATTATTTGATTAATTAATTTACTTTATTATTTTGGTGTGAAGATACTACTAATGTGTATTAGTTCGAGTGGAAGGGAGTCAAGTCCATTAAGCATGTGATTTCGAGTTTGATTCTAAAATTTATGTGTACAGAAATAATCATGTTAAGAGGAATTTCCGCTTAGACGCCTAATCGTACTCCGAGAGTTTAGTCTTTTACCTATCGAGTGATTTTGGAAAACAAAAAAAAAATATAAAATACCTATAATTAGAGATATTTTGATACTGCTATTACGTTGAATAAAATATTTGGCATGGACTTCATTAATTATAGATGTTGAATAAAATATTTGCATCGACTCAAATAATTATAGATTGTCTGGTCAAGTCTAATTGAGATTGAACTTACAGAAAAATATATGTGAAGCCAAGTCCATACCATTGTATATGTATTATGGAATAGTTAATTCTATTTTTTTATAAATTAAATTAATTTATCCTACACTGGTTGCATTAAGTAATTTATACAAGAATTTTTCTTGAATTTGGATAGCAAAATTTAGATTTGCCATACTTATTTAAGTAGTTGACTTTAACGGCTCCATGTTAATTGGAGAAAATGTAAGCGATGTCCCTCTCCTGAAATTTTTGGTTCCATCCAAGTGTGGAAACTGGCAAGGCCGAAACGTAGCCCATGAAATTCCCTCTTGTTTCAAAAGCCCTTCTCTCGTAGACCCCCCAAAAAAAACCTCCTCTCTCTCTCTCTCTCTCTCTCTCTCTCTCTCTCTCTCTCTCTCTCTCTCTCTCTCTCTCTCTCTCTCTCTCTCTCTCTCAGTGTTTCCCTCCATTTTCCGTTTGAACAGTTTACATCTTCGTCTCTCTCAAAACCCAAACCAACCACAAAGTAACTCAGCAACCTTTTATTCATAACAAGAATATTGGAGAGCCAATCCAACAGTGATTTCTTTAACTGCAGAAAGCCCAAGATGTGTATTCCTTCGACAAGCTTTCGCAAGAGAAAAAACACCTCAGAAGAACCAGAACAAGAAACTCCTCCTACCAGTCCTCCACCACCAACCACTTCAAATGCAGATGCATCTCCACCACCACCCCCACCACCACCACCCCCACTTCCTCCTCCTCCTCTAGCCCCTGCCGAGGATGACATAGCTCAACAATTACCCGATGAAGATTTGTTTGATACTCTGTCTCCATTGGACTTCAATCCTGATCCAATATCACCACAGCCCTTGAACATAATTTTGCCTTCGTCTCCATTTCCACATTCACCTTCCAAAGATTGGTCTTCTTCGACCTGGATTTCCAAATACGCCACACCCACACCCCTAGGAACCTGCTTCCTTCCAACTTCCGAAGATGAGCTCATAATTCAGAGAAATATTGACATGTTCTTCCATTCGATAGATGATGATCCGGAACTCATACCTCGGGTAACTGTTGATACTTTCTTTCCTGATGAGACTTCTCAACATGCTACGAAACCCACGTCACCTTCCGCAAAAATGGTGGTACGTATATGCTATGCTTGTCTTACCCTTTTGGCAATCTTTCTTGGCCCCTGCATGGGAGTTTGTTCAGGGTTTGGCAATCTTCTTGTTTCGCAGGGAGCAGGGATTGCAAATCTTGGTAACACATGCTTCATGAGTGCTATCCTGCAGTGCTTTACCCACACGGTGCCATTAGTGCAGGGTCTTCGTTCTTGCACCCATGCTACCCCTTGTGAGCATATTATATCTTGTCTTTGCTTTTTTTTCTTTTCTTTTTGAAAATTTTGATTTCTGGAATTGGAAATTAATTTCAGGTGGTGCGGATGGTTTCTGTGTTGTTTGTGCTCTCCGTGAACACATTGATGCTTCCTTAGCATCTTCAGGAGGACATGTTGTTCCTAGAAGGCTTGTTGACAATTTGAGCAGTATCCTTTTTCCATCACTGCATGTCATGATTGTTGTGAAACTACACTGCATATCTACTATGGTTAACCACTTAATTGGGAGAATTAATGAAGGCTTGTCATTACTCATTAGTTGTGTGATTCTTAATTTGTTACATCATTGGGTAATTAAAAAATAGAACCTTTAACCTTCTGTATGTTGTAATCCATGACCTCCTAACAGATTTTTCATCTAATTTTAGAAGATACCAGCAGGAGGATGCCCATGAATTTATGCAGTGTGCCTTAAATAAACTGCGAAGATGTTTCCCAGATGGAGAAGATAATCTAGTCGAGAAAGTATTTGGAGGTCGTCTCATTAGCAAAGTATGATGGAGAAGTGCATTTTCTCTTTTATACTCAATGATCAAATAATACTGTTAAATAATTAGCTTTGACTCCTTTATGGTTCAGAATTTTATTTTTGGGGCTAATTCTTATATGATCTTATCTTTTTCTAATGTTTGTGTTTCAGCTTCGATGTTGTAACTGTGGCCACTCTTCTGATACTTACGAGCCACTGATTGACCTGAGTTTAGAGATGGAAAATGTGAACACCCTTCAGCATGCACTGGAATCTTTCACCAAGGTGGAAAAGATTGATGAGAAGTTTACATGTGCTTGCTGCATGGAAGATGTATCCATGGAGAAGCAGCTTATGTTGTATCAAACACCTCCAGTTGCAGCATTTCATTTGAAGAGATTTAAGAAAGATGGGACCACTGTTAAAAAGATTAATAATCATGTCCATTTCACACTGGAGTTGGACTTGCAGCTTTATACCTCCGGTAATCGCAATGATGATGTAAGCTGTGACTTTATATTCCCCTTTCTTACATTTTTCTTGTTCTTGGCCTGTGGATATTCTTATTTTTAGAGTATTCTTGTTTCTCTGTATGAATTCCATGTTCTGACTCATTTTTGAGGTAATAGGTACTTTTGAATTATGATCTATATGCAGTTGTTGTGCATGTTGGATCTTCACCTAATTCCGGGCATTACTTTTGCTTTGTTCGCTCTGCTCCAGACAAGTGGCATAAATTGAATGACTCAGAGGTAGCATCACTAGAAAATTCTCCCTAATTAAGCTTAATCGTTTTGCATATGATTTGTTAGATAATAAAAAGGTGATTGCACCTTCCTAGGATTCAATCATGATATGAGATGATTCATTGGCTATTATATTGTTTAGTTTCTCTTTATCAGATCTATTTAAGGTTTGTTGGAGTGCTACATAATTGATGTTTTACATGTTGAATATTGAGCTCAATTATTTGATGGGGATTTTGCTAGATTTTTTACGTGGCATTCAATCATATATAGTCTGAAAACTGCCAATTTACTAGTTAAATTCAAGTGTTTCTTCAGAAGTTCCTTTGCAAATGGATTGTGCTTATTTAATGATTGTGTTGATTAGATTTTGTTCTTGTTAGTTTAAACGTGAATTAATGTCTGGTAATTCTTCTTCAGGTTACTAGTGTTCTTGGAGATTTAGTGCTGTGTCAACAGGCATACATACTGTTTTATGCACGACAGGGTACGCCGTGGTTTTCGAGTATTATGGAAGGTGAAAAGCCAGATCCAAAGTCAGTTTCAGACAATGTTGAAAAGGATGAGCAGAAGCTTGATTGTTCTGGTGGAGAAATTGATGATGATCCTATGGAAGGTGAAAAGCCAGATCCAAAGTTAGTTTCAGACAATGTTGAAAAGGATCAGCAGAAGCCTGATTGTTCTGGTGGAGAAAGTGATGATGATCCTATGGAAGGTGAAAAGCCTGATCCAAAGTCAGTTTCAGACAATGTTGAAAAGGATGAGCAGAAGCCTGATTGTTCTGGTGGAGAAAGTGATGATGATCCTATGGAAGGTGAAAAACCAGATCCAAAGTCAGTTTCAGTCAATGTTAAAAAGGATGAGCAGAAGCCTGATTGTTCTGGTGGAGAAAGTGATGATGATCCTATGGATGCATATAATGACAGTGCTGATGTCTCTGGAGAAGAAAGTGATACCGCCCATACCCAAGTGCCACCTTGAATAGTAGTAGTATGATGTTCAATAGAAATTCACATAATGAGAGTGGTGGTATTGAATAAAACAATTGCCATCAGGAAGTTGTTGATTTTGGAGAGAATGATGGTTTCCCTCCTTTAACAATTGTTGATATATTCTTTTCTTGGATATATAACACGTTGATATTGATAAAAACAATTTTTTATAATAGAATAATGACTCTCCAAGCCAGTAGGAGTGAGATAGTAGTGAGGGGTTTGGCTGGTTTCTACGAGGTTATAGGCTCAAACTTCATTGTAACCATTGCAAAAAAAAAAAAAGAATAATGACTCTCCTAGTCTTAATAATGCTCCACGGACATGTAATCGAGTGTACTCTTATTAAGGGTGGTTTGGATTTTTTTTAGGGTTTTACTAACAAGTACTCTAATGAATATAAAATAAGAAGTTTTAGATGAAAATAATGCATTTAATGCATTGAAAATTGAAAAAGCCTTACTTCTTCATTTAAAACTTTCTATTTTGATGTCCTTAATGAGTGTCTTAAATCCTTTTTTAATAGAAAAAACACTTTTTTAAAACATTTTTATTAAGTTTGAAGAACTTCTTAATCTATAAATAGCAAAAGTTCATAAGTTTGAAGATGATGAAAAAGACAAAATACTATTACATTGAACTACTCATCTACACTCACTCATCTGCTTGTCTGACCTATTTCTTGCACACCTGTACTCATCTAAAGTATCTTCTAATTGTGTATTTTAATTTTCTCTGTACTCTATTTAACTACTATTACCCTGAATGTCTGAGAGAAATCTATATACATCATCTTTGGACTTCAATCATTCATATATGTTCTTTGAGTGTTGAGAGAACTATAAAATCTCTTAATCTTTTATCCTTGATCCTATAGCGATCAAAGTGAAGTTCTAGCTTGGAAAGGCTAGTGTAGAAGAAACACTACTTGAAATTTAGCCTGAAGAGGATAGGGTAGAAGAAAGAATACTTGGTGCAAAAAAAAATCTTGGTTTCTGACTAGGGACTAGTCGTAGGCACGTGGTTTTGGGCGAACCAGTATAAACTTTTTATGTTGAACTCTTCTAAACCCTACTCTTTCGATTTCTGAAGTTCCTATTGCTTTACATTACTCTCTCTTAAACTTGAAAATAATCTCTTGTTTGCAAAAGAATAATCTTATTATCTTTACTATTGTGTAAAGAACTTAGTATGTCATTTGACCTAAAGCAATTTACTAGTCTTAACTCTTCTGACATATACTCTTCTGATATCAAAGTGAAAGAACTAGAGATTTGTATAGGTTTCAGAAAGGTTAAGATGAGTTGGAAGTACGATTCAACCCCCTTCTGGTGCTGGTGCCACCTTCAATTGTTATCAGAGCTCAACCTCTGGGTTGAGTGCCAAACAAGAGGAGAAGATCTTGCTGAAAAAATGGCCAACACCAACTTGTATATTGCTGAAGGTCAATTCATAAACAAGCCACCTGCTTCTAATGGAAAATTTTCCATTACTGGAAAGAAAGAATGAAGCTATTCATTGAGTCAACTAATCTTGACCTATTATTGAAACTGGTCCATTTGTTCCATCGACTCAATTTGATGATGGAAGAACTATTGAAAAGCCCAAAGAAGAATGGACTATTGAAGAAAAGAAAAAGGTCTAATTGAACTCCAAAGCAAAATTATATCTTACTTGTGATTTAAGCAAAGGTGAATAGAACAAGATCATATCTTGTAACTATGCCAAAGTGGTATAGGACAAACTTGAAATCCTACATGAAGGAACCGGTAAAGTTAAAGAAACAAAGATAAGCATGCTAGTTCACCAGTATGAACTCTTCAAAATGATGGATCATGAAACTATTGATGATATGTTTGTGAGATTCACAAATATCATTAATCAAATGAAAGCTCTAGGTAAAGTATACCAACCAAGAGATGGTTAGAAAAATGTTAAGATGCTTACCTAAAGTTTGGCGACCCAAGGTCACCGCCATACAAGAGGCCAAAGATCTAAATACCCTTAGTTTTGATGAGCTTTTAGGCTCTCTCAAAACTCATGAGAAATAATTGTTTGATATGAATGAAAATATTCCTAGAAGAGAAAAATCTATTGTTCTGAAATCCAATTAGAAGAGTGGAAAATACTCTTCTCAAAACTTATCTTTCAAAGCTTCAGAAGACTCTGAAGATGATGATAAAGATGATGATAAAGATGAAGACGATGAATTAGATGATAAAGAAATTTCTATGTTATCAAGAAAGATTGCTCAAATGTGGAAGAAAAGAGGAAATAACATAAAAGGGTTCTTTCTAAAGAAAGATGTTTAGAAAGGAGAAGCCAGTATCCCCATAGAAAATTAGATAATTTTATATGAATGTAAGAAGCCTGGACACTTCAGAATATAGTGTCCTCAATTGAAGAAGTCATGCAAGAAATTCAAAAAGAGGAAAAGTCTTATGTCAACATGGAAAGACTTGGATGATGACTCTTCTGAAAGATGATGCTACTGAAGAGGCAAACTTCTGCATAATGGCAAATATAGAAAATGAGAATGATAAGGTATTTGATATTGAATCTCTTATGCCTTATGATGAATTACAAGATGCCTTTGATGATTTGTTGTGTGACTCAAAATTGCTTTAACCCAAATACTAATCTCTCAAGAAAAGTTTTTTAAAATTGCCTAAAGATTTTGATTCTTTAAAACTTGAGAAAAACATATTAATACATGAGAACGATGAACTTAAAGAAGGGAAAGGTTATCTTAAGACCTTTTTAAAAATCAAATGAGTAAACTTTTTTGAAGGCTATTCTCATGTATCATCTGATGAAGTTCGCTTTCTGAAAAAGAAAGTTGAACAACTTTCTGATGACCTTGCAAGATTCGTAAATGGAAAGAAGAATCTTGACTTGTTGCTTGGAAGTCATAAATGTGCTTTTCAAAAAGCAAGATTGGATTATAACATATTTAATTCTCAAAAGCTCTATAAAAATATGTTTGTGAAGTCTTCTGATCACCCAATTTCTAGATGCTCTTCCTATAACAATCCTGATAATTCATTTGATATATGCTTTCATAAAAAGAAAGTAAAAGTGATGTGTGAGAAAAATACACAGCTCTTATGCTTGGTTTGATATGGATTTAGATTCATTTTATGGGGATTTATGTCACTAATGATTAGATTATCTGTGTGATGCACACTTTTTAATTGTCGCATTTGCAAACTCAAGTGCAGGTTGTCTCAAGTAATAAATTTCTCAGTAAGTCCGAGGTCGATCCACAGAAAATTGTTGAAGATTAAGGTGAAGTAAATATTTTGTTACTACAATTAAAATTATTTACTTGGGTAAAAAGATTCACTCTTAGTAAATAAAGTAAAGGTAAGATTAATTCCTTTTATAACTCAATTAGAATCCTCGCAACATGGAAGTTCCAATCGAAAAATACAACATTAAAAGTCCATTTAAAATAATATACGTAATTATATTATGTTTCCTAAAAATATTACCACCACTTATAAATAGGTTAAAGCATTCGTTGTGCCAATATTTTGTCTATAACAAATCAAGAGCTCCTCTTTACAAAGATGGTTTCTAAATTATAAGAAACAAATTATAATACGTATAATGGTTACTAGAAAATATAAATCATTTAAGTATAAGAGAAGAATAAATCTAACATTATTTTATTACCAAGAGCTTCGCCCTTTCACCCAAGTAAAATGAAACTTAGTTAATCATAGATAAGAAGAAAGAAAGAGAGAAGAAGAAGAAGAAGAAGAACATGACTTTAATTTTGAATAAAGAAAAATTACTACAAGAAAATCTAGTAACAAAATGACATTATTTTGGTAACTAACACCTAACACCCTCAATGATCTGCCAAGGCCCCCTTTTATAGAGGATTAGAGATACAAAATGATAAAGGGGCTGAGTCATTAGTGAGTGGATGAGTGGAAAATGAGTGAAAAATGTCAAATGACTTTTGGTTAGTAGAAAATTATGGAGATTCCTTGTTTTCGAAATTATTTAGCTCTGAAGTTATTGAATGCGTTAGAATGAGCAAATATGATTTTCATCAAAGTTGTAGGCCTAGATCTTAGCTTTCAAATGGCTTTAGTTTGAGTCCAATATCATTTCTATAACTCCAGATACGTTCAAATTACTGCACACTACTCAGGCCCAGTCACAACTCCTCTATTCTGACTTGCAAGTCCAATATCACCCATTAGTCCTCTGATTCTGGAAAAGTATTTAACATAAAAGTTGTAGATATAGGTCTCAAATATTCAGTAACAAATTTTTAGCCTATTTGACAACCTCTAGCCTAAAACATGGCATGAACAATACAAATAGGTCAAGCTATTAGGAACAACACTCTAGTTCTTGCTTCAACCCCAATTTGAGTTATCTACTTGTGTGATTGGGCCTTTGAGGTCTTCATAAAAGTTATAGAGCTCTTTCTTTTCTTTAAAATGCCATCAGATTCACCTAATTTGACCACCTACATCCCAAGATATAACCCAAATACAGAAACAACGTAAGACGTAAATTATGCTGAAAAATTCAATTAAGTCCAATTTGAGTCCAAACTTACAAAACATAATCAAAATTAATCAATTAAGTACATGGAGAGTGTAAATGATTAAAAATGAAGGCTTATTAATGTATCAAAGATGTGATCATCATTGTGTTAATTTGAGTTTGTCTTTTCTCTATGTTTTTAGGTCCAAAAGATATGTTTTGATATGGTTTTATGAAAATTTGATTTAGTCAATTGCAAAGTAGCTGAGCTCAAAATCAAGACCGCCAAGAGTCATGGAATTCTTGACCTTTGTACTGTAAGACAAATGTAATTTGATCTACAAAGATCGAAACAAGGTGATTCCAATGGTGTTGGAAAGCTAAGAAAGGGATCTACAACTTTCATGCATACCACAAAGGCCAAATTGCACTCTAGAGAGCCACACAAGGCCCACTATGTCAATATTTTGTTGAACAACCAAAATAGTACCTCACACAGTCCCTGTGAAATTGCAAAAATTAAGTTTCCTAATTATTTTCAGCATCTTCTCATTACTTGGAGACCAATTAATCAAGTTTCCCAAATCTAATTAGTATTGTTTCATTACATGGGGACCAATTAAAGAGGTTGAATGAAGAATACACCTCTATAAGGGTAAATCTTTGATAAAAAAACTAAGGATTGAAGGATTGAGGGAGCATTGGGAGAGATTAGATAGGCAACAAAAATTGAAGAACAAGGTTGAAGGTAAGATCAAGGGAGAAGAGCCATCCATTGAAGACATTCTTTTTTCTTCCTTTCTTTCTTTCTTATTCTTCTACTTTTATTTTCTCTTATCCTAGGATTGATTCATGGTTGTATCTCTATCTTTTAATCTTGTTTGTGAATTGACATGTTTGGCTAAATCCTCTTTTTCTAAGGTTAGGATAAAACTCTTTTTTCTATTATGTTGAATATTTGATTTCTCTCTTTATTAATGAGACAATTATTATTATTTTATTCTTTCCTAGTGTTCTTAATGCTTAGGGTATGTTGCTAGCCATACTCGCATGATCTTAGGTATTAGTTAAGGAATGAACAATGAATTCTAATGCTTGATAATCAAGGAATTGAACTTGAAAATTAAGACCTAGAGATAGGCTTGGTCCTTCAAGGGTAACGGGATATCAAAGAACTTAATGAGTTTTAACTAATTTAATTACCATGAGAATGAGATTGATTTAGTTTTAACATGTTTTTAGTGCCAAGAGATTGCGTTTTAAATAATTAAGGATAGACTACCTTCAAAAACATATTTAATCATTAATGAAGGAGAATTAATATTTATGGTAATGGGTAATTGTAGTGGATTCTTAATCCTAGATCTTTGATGCTTGGATGAACTCTATTATCCCTTTGTTAGTTATTTTACTATTTTTATATTTAATTGAATTCTGTTTTTATTTTTATCACCTAAATAATTAAAAGTGCCATTGTTTGGTAATCACATGATCCTCATGAGAATGATACTCAACTCCTCTCTTTATCTTGTTGACGACCCGTGCACTTACAAATTTAGCATAACAAAAAGAGAAGGTTACATGAAAGAAAACTAATCATAAAGGACCCAAGATTATATAGGTACCAAAACTTCAAACATCTATTTCTACAAAAGTTCCTAAAAACCAATCAAAAGAAACAGAAATGGTATTTGGATAATTGATGTTCAAGGCAGATGATAGGAAGTTGATTGTCACTTAAAGAAAAACCAATGAACCTGTAACGGAAGGTGAAACCACTGGTAGTGAGATTCTATAAAGTTATGGTCACTCTTATCATAGTAAATTCCCTATAAAATTTGAATTGTAAATTCCCTTCGTACCTGGAAATCTAAATAATGTTGTAAATTCTCTTCGTCTTCTATTTTGTATCTTTAACAACTTGAATCTTCTCAAGCCAATCGGTGTATTAATTAAAAACTTGTTGAAACAAAGAGTTCTAATGACCCTTTTTTCTCTATCTAAAGGTACATTGAAATTTGGGGTTTAGTGAAAAAAAAACTGTTATTCTTCATTAAAAGGATAATCACTCTTTTTGAGATAGTCGGCTAGAGAACTAGGAGGAAAATGGATATAAAAAGCAGAGGTAAGTTCATAAGGAACTAGTACTTGTGATTGAAGAAATTCAGCTTAACTTGC
Source organism: Ormosia semicastrata (assembly GCA_029884595.1). Classification (NCBI taxonomy): domain Eukaryota; kingdom Viridiplantae; phylum Streptophyta; class Magnoliopsida; order Fabales; family Fabaceae; genus Ormosia; species Ormosia semicastrata. The sequence continues at coordinate 235,422 of JAQQTO010000035.1, read as the reverse complement.
ATTAGGAGTTGGCCTTTGAAGAATTCTTTCCATTTCTACCTACTTTGATCTAGTAACTTAAGTGTCAGGAGTTAGACGAACTTGACTCCTGGGAACACTTGAAGAAGGTGAAGAAGATGGTCCATAAGAGGAAGGTGTGCGACGATAGAGAGCCATGAAGAATTTGAGAGTTTCAAAAATTAGGGATTTTTGAAAAGTTAGAATCCTAAGAGACCACAAATCAATAGAGAGAGAAAAGGAAACAGGAGTGAGGTATATTGCTATAAATACCTTTCACATGGTAAGTGGTCAATTCGAATTTTTAAATTATTTTAGTTTCTTTATCAGAGGAATAGGATAAGTTTGTTAGCACAAAATTTAAATTGGCGATACCAGTTTAAGAGAATTTCTTAGGGTGTGACACTTGCCATTTTAGGATGCCAATTTAGACGAGGTTGTTTCTCCAGTCTTAGGTGAATTTATTAATTTATTTTTTTCTTGAGTACTGAGTCGACTGCTAACAAATCAACCACTTCAAGGAAGTTGGTCGACCATTGGCTAATCAATAAATCTTGGTTGATTCTTGGCAAAAGAATAATTGATATGTTGTGATTCCTTATTCAAGCCATTAATACACTTTGTGGCTAAGTTTTATGGTCATCTCATTGATTGTCGAACTAGCCATTTGTTGAACTTGCAAATTGGCTAAAGACCTTAAAAATTGATGCTTGAGTATTTTGGCCTAAATCATTTCCATTAATTTGGCCATTACAAAATAATTAAGTAAAAGCAATTAGTACTCCATAAGTGAATCGATTGTAGTCTAATTTATTCGACACAAAAGATACAAAAGAAGGAACTTCATTGATATGTCGACAAATTACAAAGGGATACAGGAATAAAAAAAGTTGATACAAAAGTTAGATTTCTATTCCTAAAGCTATAATCTGAAGTTCTTGGATGAAATACTTCTAAAGGCTAAATTCTATAACCCACTAGATTGATCTAGCCAGTGAAGCAAAAACACTAGTAGGGCTAAGAAAATTTCTTTCCGAAGACTCTAACCTTTTCACACCACCCCAACTAATTTGAAGGAACCAAGGAAGTAGAAGTGGGCAAAGCCGCCGATTAGAGTGGAGGTGATTTTATTGTAAGGGCCCAGCCCTTTCTCCACTCCCTCTATTAATGTTGGGTGCATTGATCCTTAAGTTGACTAAAGGAGTTGGATAGGAGTGTACAAATCTTACCGAATAGAGGAATCTATTTGATATAGGCCGGCGAGTTGCTAAACCGACCAAGGCATGGCTAAACCCTTGTAAACATAGCCAAAGGAGTACCTTGGGATGAGATGTTGGCCTTAGATAATGAATAAGCATAGATAGAGGAGTACTGTGTCAACAAGATTGAAAGTATCAAACCATGCTCAAAGGGAATTTTGAGGAAGAAGAAAGTTTGGAAGGAAAAGAATGGTGAACTCAGCACCATCTTTGATGAAGAATGAGGAGCCAGTTTTGAGTTCCTTATACAAAAAGAAAGTTGAACCCCTATTGGACTAACCAAAGGATGAAAAGAATAAATACAAAGTGGAAACGTGCACTTGAAATGAATGCATTCAGAATGCGTACACTTTGAACTTGCTGAGGAGTAAAGGGACGCAACGATTTTCTAAAAAAATATTCATAAGTATGGTCATTTTGTTCAACCACTCTATGACCATACTTAGGGGTGCATTTATTGGGAGCATAATAAAAAATTTATTATGACACAAGTGCTATGAACCTACACATATCATAATGTGACATGTGGCAGTACTGAGACTGCTAAAGAAGTGTCAAGTGCACACTAGTGCTTGTTTGGCAAAGATTATATTTTTCCAAAAAAAAGTATTTTCATAGGTTAAAGTGATATTTGGGTAACATTAATTAAAGTGATAAAAACTTTTTCATGGGTTAAAAAGCTTTTCTTCATAATCAATAACCTTGAGTATTTTCTAAAATAGCTTTTTCTTCAAAACCTGATTATGTTATGTTTTTACCAAAGTAACCTTAAAACATAAAATATAATATAATATAAATAAATCATTTCATATTCTTTTTAGTAATTTATTATAGAAAAGTAATTTTTTAGACAATCTAAACGAAATAGATTATCTTAAAATCGATTTTCAACTAACATATCTAAATATATGATTGATTCTATTATAAATGATTATATATATAATTTATTATTGAAATAAATTTTTTTTCATAGATAATACAAATACACCCTAAGTTTACTAGTCGACAATACTGAGGTTGTTGAGTAAAGGCAATGCTGATGTTGCGTAAACATTAAAAGGAAAATGCTTAAGTGTTGTCATGATCTACGAAGTGGGGAAGCAATTTCTGATGACACTAAAGCTACCCATCGAGATAGTACTGATGCTATTTCATGATTGTTGATGATACTAATGCTATCAAAAGTAAAAGAGATGATAATAATGATATTACCATTAGGTCGACACCATCTCAGCAAAGTCGACCTACAGTTATTGGACTTTGGAGTTAAAGGGTGCATAGCAGTAATATTGACGTTGTTGAAAATAACTCCAAAATTAGCTAAGTCCTTGGAACCTAATTTGTAATGTTGTATAGCAACAATACTGATGTTATTGATGAAGTTAACAACAAGGCATAGTTTTGATGAAGCATGTGGCATGCATATGACCTTTAAGAAGATCTTTGGTTAAATAATACTAATCATGGAGTTTAACAATTATGGAGAAGTTATCTCCATTACATCAATTCAAATGCATGAAGTGGTACACAAACACATTTTTTGGAGTAGTGCGTTGATGCAAAAGAAGGAGTAACTGCCAAGCACACATGATGTAATCTTAAGAGGCTTTAGATTTTTGCAAGATCATCATATGTTGAGACCAGTTACCATATTTATCTATAAATAGGAAGGTCGGGTAATATTCGAAAATGTCCTAAACACTCTACTTTTCTCGCCCACAATAAGAAGATGAGTTACCAGTGACCAACCTTTTCATTTTTCCTTTTCTAGATAAGAATTTATCTTTGCTTTCTAGGAGTAAAAGTAGCTTTTAACTTATCAATCAACTTGTACTTGGAATGACGATGTAAGTGTTCTCTCAAGAACAATTCAATTTTTTTCAACACATGTTATTGAATGGCACGCCCAACATTCTTTCTTTGATATTCAATGCATGCATGACCTGATCACACACTATCTTATTGAATATCGTTTCTTAATTTTACAAATGAATAATCTAGATTCATATTAGATGCACGAATAAAGCAACAACGCAAGTTAGATCCCTCTTTCTTCTCAAACGTAAAAGGGTCGATGTTCAAAGTCTAGGCCACAATTTCATTGTGTAGCCTATACTAAACTGAGAATAGTTTCCTAGGAAATATAATATTAACACAAAATTAGCAACAATCCCCAACAACAACACCAAAGACTTGTTGTTAACACAAGTGCGCGATTCATAAAAGTAATAAAAATGATGATTAAGATTATTATCCCACAAAGACCGTGCTAATTAAGTGCTAAATACTAACCAATCACTCCTTAATCTTTATCCAAGCAACAAAATAATTAAGAACAAAATATACAAAGAAAACAAAACAAATAAATCAAATAAAACAATCTAACACTAGATAAAAGATCAAGAAGCAATGAGTCTAAAGCCTAGTGTCCATTATCCCTCATTACTTCATTTGAACCTATCCGTTCCTTCATTACAAATTATCATTGAATTGGTTTTTCTAGTCAAGGTACTTAATTATTTATAAGCATATGTTTAGCTCATATAAACATGCATCACTTGCCCAAACCTTATATTTCTATGTGAATTAGCCCAAGATGCACTCATTAAAACCAAGTCTCAAACAATGACTATGCATGATAAAGAGGTATATTTCTATCCTAGTAGCGAATCCCTTTACTCACACATTGAGATGAAAATGAACATGCGTTGTCCAGATCCATGGTCAAACACCAAATTCCCTATTTCTAGTTCCTTAGGGTTCCCACATCAAACACTAGGTGGCCAATCAAACACAAGCACTAACAAAAGAGATGGATAAACAAAACCATATATTGATAAAAAGCTAGAAAAATTATAATCAATCCAAATAACATAGCATGTCAAAATGGAATCCTAGAAAGAGGGTTATAAACTTATCATATTCAAAACCACAAAAATTAGAGAAACAAACAACATCACCGGGAAGAAAATAAGTGAAAAGGGAAGAATGAACTAGATTGATAATTGTTGAGCCTTGATCTTCAACCTTCTTCCTTAATCTTCTTGAATCCCTTACTTCTTTCTCTAGAAACCCTCAGAAGAAACTCAAAGCCTGTCTCTCTGAAAATTGGTAAAACGAAAACTCCCCCTCTCTTTCCCTCAAAAAATATGAATAAAAGCTAATATTTATGTTGGATCACGTTGTCATGCTGCAATATTCAATTTTTCAACTAGGGCATGACTAAGCATTGGTTAGGCTGCGGCATAGAGGTCTCGACGTTGAGGTAATGGTGTTCCTATGAGAAGATTAAGGCCAATGCACTGGTTTGAGTGCTGAGCTCAACCAAATAACAAAATTCTAGTTTGATCGATAATTTGTAGCACAAGGCAATGAACTGAGTCGTCTCTTGAGGATCAAGGTACCAATCAAACCAAATCAAGGTCAAACAGGGGGGGTTGTGTATGCAAAATATAAACGTAATAATTAAATATAGAAAAATTCAAATTGTAAAGCAATCAATCCAAGAAATCGTCAAAAACATAGTTGGCTTGTCATCAATTACTAAACATGCATCTGAATTGAATTAATTGGTTAATCTATGATTGACCAAAATCTCTACATCAAACACATAGAATTCCACACTAGATAATCACCTAGAATTTAACTAACAAACGATTCATAAACCTGCGATCGCTAGAATCATGCAACCTGTAATACCCTAAATGGCATGTTAGACTTGTTTATGAGTTCAAAAGGTAGCATATGACTTGCTTAGCATGTATATTTAATTTTGTAATAATCTGAGTTAACATAGGTACTTAGTTGCAACTCGGACTATGAAAAGTAATTTAAAATGACTCAGATAATAGCATAAATTACTTAGGAGAGAGAAATAAATATGGGTAATTTATTTTTAGGTCATAAATATATAGAACAAGTTACAGTTAAAGTTTTAAGGTAAACTGAGCTAGTTTGACATTTTTAGGCATACTGGTTGTCTAATTATAGTTAGTTTAACTAGCAGCAGATATGAAAGTATCAGATAATGGTGAAACGACTTTTTATATGAATCTTAGTATTTATCTTAAAGTTGTTGAAAGTTAAAAATCTAGATTTAGCTAAACTTGAGTGCTTTTAGCAGATTGAGATTTTATCAAATTTGGCCTAAAAATCATATGAGTCTTTAGTTCCATCTTTTTAAGCCTTTGTTCACGGTTGTTTTTGCTTCAAAAATGGAAACATAAAATGTGAGAGAAGGGAGAAAGGAAGAGGAAGAAAAGATTAAGGAGGAAGAAGAGAGAAAGAGGAAATCCAAAGGAAAAGCCAAGGCTTGAGATCAAGCCAAGTTTAAATCCCTACTCAGCTATTCAAAGGTAGGGGTTTATGTGATCAAACTCACTTCTTATTACTCTTTTATCTATTTATGCAATTAGGTTGCTTAATAGGCCAAATTGAGTTCTAGAGGTGTTTAATGTGTTTCAATTGCATGATTGAGTTTCTTTGGTTATTTGTGACTTGTTCAAAGAATAATTATGAAATAGAAGCTTAGAATTTGTCATTTAGGTCTTTGAATCCCAATTTAAGGGTTAGGTCACCCTATAGGTGATTTTGGTGCATTAATCCAAATTAAGAGGTTTTGATTAGTGATTGAGTATTCCTATGTGTTTAAGAACTGATTAGGAACTTAAAATCACTTAGAAATTAAGTTAGAATGGCCAAAATCTAAGAAAATGACCAATGAAACAGTATCACGTTCTGCAGAATTATACAGAACCTGGATTTTGCTGTTAACGCCATGGCGTGAGAGACGCCGTGCCGCGACGTGATGATGAATAGCTTGAATGTCACGACGTGAGGAAAGTTATGCCACAGCGTAAGGCTAGTTTTCGCAGCACAAACCATGGTGTGAGGAACGCCGTGTCACGGTGTGAAAAAGATACTGCATCAATACTAAAACCTGTGGCTTGGGCACCGCAGCGTGCCCAAGTTAGAGTCGCGGCGTGAGTACTAGGAATCTTAAAAATGTCATTTGTGATGTTTTGAAGTTCTAGACTATATGGAATCATTATTATATGTTTCCTAAGGTATGTTAAGGCACAAATAGGGATAGTTTTCAAGAAAAGAATTATACTTATTATGTATGGGAAAAATTAGTAAATGTTGATTTTTTTTACTATCCTTTGATATTATTCATGAAGGCCAAGGGAGATTGAAAGGTTTCTGATAGACTCAACTGAGAAAGGACATAACCCTGATATTTCGATAGTGCCAAGGCCGATGGAGATAAATAGGGGTCCATAAGGTTCTTCAGAATCAGGATTTAGACCGAACTTCTCAGTGTGCCAGAATATGTGTAAAGTGAGGAGATACCTCTAATTACCACAAAATAACATATGAAACCAGTAATTCCTAAGATTTTCATTTTTGATTCTGAGTTGAACTAGATGTATGTATGATATGTAAGTTAATTTGGTTTATCTAAATGTTATGGTTAGACCTTGCAGATGTTTTAAACATATTTCATAATTAGTTATTGAGATTATGTTTATCTATGTTATGTATAACTAGTTTTGATTACTCATACTGAGAATATAGTTTTCTCACCCCGCTGTGTATCATATAATTCCAGGTGAAACCTCTTCCAATTATAAGAAGAAAAAAGAAGCTAAAGATTAGATTAGATTATGTATTATGTTTCAGTTGTTGTACTTATTAGTATTACTTTTGAAATGTATAGAGTTATTGAATACTTTAGGCCTTTGTTAAGGCTAGTGATGTATATGTACTTTGATGCATTATGATATAATTATTATATTTTCGCATTTCATATGGCTCTCTATAGTGTTTCCAACGAATATTATGGATATAAGTATATGATTAGTATGTATGTAGTGACATTATAATGTTAAGTATCTCTTGTATGATGTATATACTAAGGTATTGGTGTTAGGATATTACATTGTGACATCAGAGCAGTTCATTCTGTTAAGTTAGGGCATGGACTGACTATGCTTAGGCATATAGAAGTTCCTTATTAGAAATTATGCTTTTCTTGCTTCATGTGTTAAATGTGATGATAGAATTGCATGATTTTTCTTAGATTGGTTGTTATTAGATTTTGTTACACGGTTACATGGTGTTGAGACTGTAACTCAATATATGTTGTTTTTGTGTGTACAAGAAACTATGGAACTAAACAGGCGATCTAGAGAAGTAGAGAGCTCGGCTCCGCCGGGTCCAGATATGGCTAAAGCCGTTATGGTTATGGTCAATGTTATGACTAGAATGCTTGAGAGAATGGAATCAAATCCATCTCAACAGTCTACACCACCTGATCGCTACTCGCAAAAGGTAACTCAAGTTGGAAGGAATTAGAATTTCTTAGACTTAACAACCTTCCGTAAGATGAACCCTCCACTGTACAGAGGCGAGTACAATCCTGCAAAGGCTGAGGAGTGGCTCAATGAGATAGAGAAGATTTTCAATGCTATGGTTTGCTCAGAAGAGCGAAAGATGATCTTCGCCTCATATATGCTAAAGGTGAAGCGGAGCATTGGTGGAAAAGTACCAAAAGGGTACTTGAAGCAGCTGACACCCCAATATCATAGGAAGTCTTCAAGGTAACTTTCCTAGAGAAGTTTTTCCTATAGACTCTACACGATGACAAGGAAGTAGAGTTTATGGAGTTAAAACAAGGAAATATGTCTATAGGCCAGTATGTGGTCAAGTATGATGAATTGGAAAAATTCTCTTCTCATTTCCATTATCACCCGGATGAGAAATGTAGATGTTTAAAATTTGAATCTAGTTTGAGGAAGGACATTAAAGGTGTGGTGAGAACGATGGAGATTAGAGACTTTCCTACTTTGGTTAACAAATGTAGGATTATGGAGTCAGAAGTCAATTGCTCTTTCTCAGAAGAAAAGGCATTGGACATCCCAAAAAGAAAGAGAGAGGACAACAGGAATAAACAAGGTGCTTTTAAGGCAAGTAACCCTAAAGGAAAAAGTAAGAAATTGTCTAAGGTATCACAATGCGCTGAATGTGGGAAGGCACATGGAGGTAAGTGCTTAGCGGGCCAATCTGTGTGTTATACATGTGGGCAGCCAGGGTATTTCTCCAGAGTTTGTCCTCAGAATAAGGAAAATGCGCCTACCTCAAAGCCATTAGCCAAGGGACAAGTTTATACTCTAGGCAGAACAGAGGTGGCCCAGTCTTCCGAACTAATCCAAGATAAAGGCATAATTCGTAATCTTCTTTTAAATGTCATGTATGATTTAGGAGTATCCCACTCCTTTGTTTCTTATGATTGTGTAAGGATGTTGTATTTGCCTATGCCAGAGTTACCATATGACTTATCTGTTTCCACACCCACTGATAAGCCAGTCATAACTTCGAAAGTGTGTCTTGACTATTGTATAAGAATCGAGGATAAAGTTTTCCTTGTAAACCTTATTTGTTTACCCCTTGTGGACATAAATGTCATTCTTGGTATGGATTAATTGTCATCCAATCATGTAGTTTTTAATTATTCAGATAAAACCCTAGTTTTTTTGTCTGATGTTCCTACCAGAGTTGTTTCTTCTGAGTTTGCCTTTATCAATGCTAATCAAGTCAATCACTGTTTTGTAGAAGGAGCTCTAGGATATGTTCTTCTTTCCTCATTAGATGTAGAGGTTGAGCAGAGCCTAGACAATTTACCTGTGGTGAGGGAATACCCTGAGGTGTTTCCAAGTGACATAACTGAGTTGTCACCAGAGAGAGAAATAGAGTTTACTATAAATTTAGTGCCAGGTACAGGACCTATATCTATAGCACCTTATAGGATGGCACCCTTAGAGTTGTCAGAACTCAAGAAACAGTTAGAGGAGTTATTGGATAAGCAATTCATTAGGCTAAGTGTTTCTCCGTGGGGAGCACCAGTGTTGCTAGTAAAGAAGAAAGATGGTACCATGCAGTTGTGTGTTGACTACAGGCAGTTGAACAAGGTGACCATCAAGAACAAGTATCATTTGCCTAGAATAGATGATCTGATGGATCAGTTAAGAAGAGCTTCATTGTTTTCCAAGATTGATCTAAGATCTGAGTATTATCAAATTAAAGTTAGGGGAGAGGATATCCCTAAGACCGCTTTTAGAACTAGGTTTGGGCATTATGAGTATCTTGTGATGTCCTTTGGGTTGACGAATGTTCCAACAATGTTTATGGATTACATGAACAGAGTTTTTAGACCTTACCTTGACCAGTTTTGTGGTAGTGTTTATTAATGACATCCTTATCTATTTAAGAATAAGGGAAGATCATAAGCAGCATGTGAGGATTGTTTTAGATATCCTAAAGGAGAAGAAACTGTTTGCCAAATTGTCCAAGTATGAGTTTTGGCTAACAAAAGTTCAGTTTTTGGGTCATGTTATCTCTAATGGAGGAATTGTAGTGGACCCTAACAAGGTAGAAGCAGTGTTGCAGTGGGAGAGACCCACCACTGTGACCGAGATCAGGAACTTTATAGGCCTAGCTGGGTATTATAGAAGGTTCATCAATGATTTTTCTCAGTTAGCACTGCCTTTGATTAGGTTGACTAGGAAGGGTAGTACTTTTGAGTGGACTCAGGATTGGGAGAATAGCTTCTAGGAGTTAAAGAAGAGGTTGACTACTACGCCAGTGTTGGTAATTCTAGATCTCCATGAGGACTGTGAGGTCTTTTGTGACGCTTTAAAGATGGGACTAGGGTGTATTCTGATGCTGAATAGGAGATTAGTAGTTGCCTATGCATCAAGGCAGTTAAGGCCACATGAAGAAAACTACCCTAAACATGATTTGGAGTTAGCAGCTGTAGTGTTTGCCTTAAAGATTTAGGACATTATCTCCATGGAGTCCATTTTGAGGTGTTCAGTGATCATAAAAGTTTAAAGTACTTGTTTGATCAGAAGGAGTTGAACATGAGACAGAGAAGATGGATAGAGTTCTTAAAGGATTATGACTTTGAGTTAAAGTATCATCCGGGTAAGGCCAATGTAGTGGTTGATGTACTAAGTAGGAAATCCCTACATATGTCTCGAATGATTATCCAAGAGAGTGAACTTCTCGAAAGTTTCAGAGATTTGAGTTCGGTGACTGTGATGCCACATAGTCTCTTTGTGAGTAGAGTGGACATAATAAATGACCTAAGGGCTCAAATTTTAGAAGCTCAAAGGGAGGATGAAGCTCTAATGGATATTTGTGAGCAGATCTTTTTAGGAACCTTGAAGGATTTTGATATAGCAAATGATGGGTTGATAAAGTTTAGAAACAAACTTTGTATTCTAAGAGAGTCAGAGGTCAAAAATAGGATTCTAGAAGAAGCTCACAGTAGTAAGTATACCATCCATCCTAAGACCACTAGGATGTACCAAGATCTGAAGAAAATGTTTTGGTGTACTGGAATGAAAAGAGACATAAAAGAGTATGTCGCAAAGTGTTTAGTTTGTCAAAAGATGAAGATTGAACACCAGAAGCCAGTAGGACCTTTACAATCTTTAGGAATCCCAGAGTGGAAATGGGAGAAGATTTCTATGGATTTTGTAATAGGTTTACCCAGAACTCAACAAGGTTTTGGTGCTGTTTGGGTTGTAGTGGATAGATTAACCAAATCTACCCACTTTCTGCCAATAAAAGCTAGCGATCCACCAGAGAAATTAACTCAGCTTTATCTAAAGGAAATAATCAAGTTGCACAGAGTCCCTGTAAGTATAGTTTCAGATAGAGATCCTAGATTTACATCTAGATTCTGGGGAGCCTTGGAAGAGGCGTTTGGGAGTAAGTTAAGCCTTAGTACAGCTTATCACCCATAAATAGATAGGTAAATAGAGAGAACTATCCAAACCCTTGAAGATATGCTTAGAGCATGTATTTTAGAACAACAGGGTAGTTGGGACCAGTTCTTACCGTTAATGGAGTTTGCCTATAACAATAGTTACCATTCCAGCATAGGTATGGTACCTTATGAGGCTTTGTATGGAAAGAAATGCAGATCACCTCTATGTTAGTATGAAGTAGGAGAGAGAACCATCCTAGGTCCAGAGTTAGTCCAGCAAACCATAGAGCAAATCAAGATGATTAAGGATAGGTTGGTTACTGCTCAAAGTCGGCAAAAGAGTTATACTGACAAGAGAAGGAGACCTCTTGAGTTTAGTGAGGGAAATTATGTATTCTTAAGAGTTGCTTCTACAACAGGGATTGGTAGAGCATTGAAAGCCCGAAAGTTAAATCATTGTTTTCTTGGTCCCTACTAAATTCTAAAGAAAGTTGGACCCGTAGCTTATTAAATAGCCCTTCCTCCCAGTTTGTATAACCTTCATAATGTTTTTCATGTATCTCAGTTAAGAAAGTATAATCCAGATCTATTGCATATCAGAGAACATGAATCTGTACAGTTAAGAGATGATTTGTCTTATGGTATACATCTGGTAAGGATCGTGGACAGAGGGCTCAAAGAGCTTAGAGGTAAGCAGATTCCTCTGGTGAAGGTTACATGGGGTGGCAATGACACCGCAGAGGCTACTTGGGAGTTAGAGTCCCACATGCAACAAGACTACCCGAATTTGTTCCTTTCGGGTGAACAATTTTGGGATCAAAATTTTAAAAAGGAGGGGAGAAATATAATACCCTAAATGACATATTAGAATTTTTTATGTGTTCAAAAGGTAGCATATGACTTGCTTATCATGTATATTTAATTTTGTGACAATCTGAGTTAACATAGGTACTTAGTTGTAACTCAGGCTGTGAAAAGTAGCTTAAAATAACTCAGATAATAGTATAAATTGTTTAGGAGAGAGAAATAAATATGAATAATTTATTACTAGGTCTCAAATATATAGAATAAGTTACAGTTAAAGTTTCAAGGTAAACTGAGCTAGTTTGACATTTTTAGGCATACTAATTGTCTAATTATAGTTAGTTTAACTAGTAGCAGATATGAAAGTATTAGATAATGGTGAAACGACTTTTTATATGAATCTTAGTATTTATTTTAAAGTTGTTGAAAGTTAAAAATCTGGATTTAGCTAAACTTGAGTGCTTTTAGCATATTGAGATTTTATCAGTTTTGGCTTAAAAACCATATGAGTCTTTAGTTCCCTCTTTTTAAACCTTTGTTCATGGTTGTTTTTGTTTCAAAAATAGAAACAGAAAACGTGAGAGAAGGGAGAAAGGAAGAGGAACCAAAGATCAAGGAGGAGGAAGAGAGAAAGAGGAAATCCAAAGGAAAAGCCAAGGCTTGAGATCAAGCCAAGTTTAAATCCCTACTCAGCTATTCAAAGGTAGGGGTTTATGTGATCAAACTCACTTCTTATTACTCTTTTATCTATTTATGCAATTAGGTTGCTTAATAGGCCAAATTGAGTTCTAGAGGTGTTGAATGTGTTTCAATTGCATGATTGAGTTTCTTTGATCATTTATGACTTGTTCAAAGAATAATTATGAAATAGAAGCTTAGAATTTGTCATTTAGGCCTTTGAATCCCAATTTAAGGGTTAGGTCACCCTATAGGTGATTTTGGTACATTAATCCAAATTAAGAGGTTTTAATTGGTAATTGAGTATTCCTATGTGTTTAAGAACTGATTAGGAACTTTGAATCACTTAGAAACTAAGTTGGAATGGCCAAAATTTAAGAAAATGACCAATGGAACAGTATCACGTTCTGCAGAATTATACAGAACCTGGATTTTGCTATTAACGCCATGGCATGAGAGACGCTGTGCCACGACGTGATGATGAACAACTTGAATGTCGTGGCGTGAGGAAGGCTACGTCACAACGTGAAGCCAGTTTCGCAGCACGCGCCGCGGCATGAGGAACGCCATGTCGTACCGTGAAAAAGATGTTGCATCAGTACTAAAAGTCATGGCTTAGACGCCGCGGCATGCCCAAGTTAGTGTCGCGACGTGAGTACCAAGAACCTTAAAAATGTTATTTGTGATGTTTTGAAGTTCTAGACTATATGGAATCATTAGTATATGTTTCCTAAGGTGTGTTAAGGCACAAATAAGGATAGTTTTCAAGAGGAGAATTATACCTATTATGTATGGGGGAAATTAGTAAATGTTGATTTTTGTGAGTATCCTTTGATATTATTCATAAAGGCCAAGGGAGATTGAAGGGTGTCTGATAGACTCAATTGAGGAAGGACATAACCCTGATATTTCAATAGTGCCAAGGCTGAAGGAGATAAGTAAGGATCCATAAGAGTCTTCGGAATCAGGATTTAGACTAAACTTCTCAGCGTACCAGGATATGTGTAAAGTGAGGAGATACCTCTAATTACCACAAAATAACATATTAAACCAGTAATTCCTAAGATTTACATTTTTGATTCTGAGTTAAACTAGATATATGTATAAGATGTTAGTTAACTTGGTTTATCTAATTTTATGGTTAGACCTTATAGATGTTTTAAACATATTTCATTAGTAGTTATTAAGATTATGTTTATCTATGTTATGTATGACTGGTTTTGATTACTCATATTGAGAATATAGTTTTCTCACCCCGCTGTGTATCATGTAATTCCAGGTGAAACCTCTTCCAAGGGTAAGAAGAAAAAAGAAGCTAAAGATTAGATTAGATTATGTATTATGTTTCAGTTGTTGTACTTATTAGTATTACTTTTAAAATGTATAGAGTTATTGAATACTTCAAGCCTTTGTTAAGGCTAGTGATGTATATGTACTTTTATGCATTATGATATAATTATTGTATTTTCACATTTCATATGGCTCTCTATGGTGTTTCCAATGAAAATTTTGGATATAAGTATATGATTAGTATGTATGTAGTGACATTGTAATGCTAAGTATCTCTTGCATGATGTATATACTGAGGTATTGGTATTAGGATGTTACACAACCTATGCTAGTTTAACAACCAGAATTCAATTAACCTAGATTAACAAATCTGGCAAACCTAACGTTCTTCAATTTGTATGACTAAATCATAATTAATCAATTATAATTTAATCAAAAATCTCAATTAAGACTAAGGATCCAATCGGATCACATCACATAACAGAAATTTATAATCATGCAATTCGAAATCCAAATTAAGAGTAGAAGAAGATAATTAATTCAATTCAAAATTGAAATTAGGTACAAAATCTCAAAGTCAAACCAGAATTTCCTCAAGATCATTGGATTGATCTCAAATGTTTAGCTCTCCATGGCTGCAGCATACGATTTGCAAAAGAAAGGAGAAAACTCTAGGTAGAAGAATCAATTAGAACGACTTAGGGCTACTATCTATCTTGGGTTCCCTATTTATACAAAATAACTGACTTAAAAATTAAGAATTCTAATTTTTCCCTAGGTTAAATTTAATCCTCTTCCTCTTGGCTTTCCTTGGCCACTGAAATCACTTGATTTGGGCTTACGATGAGATAGTTATGCCCAAATCACGTTCAATGGGTCTCTGGTCTCGTCAGTCTGTTACCAAGTGGCTTCCAGTACTCAAGAGGGAGTGAATTGAGTATTTAAAAAACTTTTCACAAACACTTATAAAACAAATTTCGTTGAAGCTATTTCTTAAAAGAGGTGAACAAAGAATAGAAGATAAAAAAAAAACTTTAAGAACAGAAAATGAGCAAATAATAATAATAAATAAATAGTAGGAAAATAAAAGCAATAAAGATAAGAAGAGCAGGCACAATATTTATTCTGATTCGATCACCAACCACTTGTGGCCTACTTCCAGTCCCCAAAAAATTATCCGAGATTTTCACTATCAATGCAAGCTTGAACAAATGCTTACTACCGTTACAAACAAGAGCATTTTTCACATGCTGAGAAATTTTACCCATGTGTTAAAGTCTTAACTTTCACGGATACCTCACCCTTACAAAACCTTTGAGGGATACCTCAACCTCTTTATAATAAATCAAAATAAAGAAGAAGAGAAACTCTCAAAAGAGTAAATATCACAACTTGAAGCACTATGAAGCTTTTTAAGGATATCTCAGAATTTTGGCAAAAAGGAGCGCATAAAATATGTAAAAATATAAAATACATGTTAAAGTAAGCAAAGATTGATTCAGATAGTTAGAGTTGTTTTCAAAGACGACCCAAGGTCACTATTTATAGAGTTCTGAAGAAAATAGTCATTGGGTGCAATTAAATCACATATTAAATGCAAATATGGTCTTTTTTTTTTTCTAAAATAGGATCCCGTGTTTATTCGAATAACCATTGTATTATTCGAATAACATATTTTGAAAAACCATGTGAAACCAAATTTGATATATGTTATTCAAATAGCTTGAGGGTTATTTGAATAACTCTGTAAAAAAGAGTTTTCTATGAAACAGCTCTATTCGAATAACAAATGAGTTATTCGAATAGCTCATTTAGAAGAGGGCATTCTGAAAAACCTTTATTCGAATAGTCAAGGGTCTATTTGAATAACTACTTTTAAAACAAAGGCGCACAGGGGATTTTGAAAAACATTATTCGAATAACTTTATGGTTATTCAAATAACTCTTGATAAAAATAGATTCTGATTGACTTGGTTTATTCGAATAAGAGGGTTTTATTTGAATAATCCTGTTGAAAAGCATTTTTAAATTCTTTTAAAATCTTCCTAGATTGTTTTTCAAAACACCAAACCTTTTAATTAATTTTCAAATAGCATTTTTATCTTTTCTTCTAAATAATGAGATATCCAAAAGACTCCATACAAAAAGACTTTAAGTCCTAAAGTTGTTCTTGAAATCCTTGGACTTGGTCTTCCCATCATCTTCATATTTGTTATTATCAAAAGCCATTATTCAAAGTCGCATAATCAGTTACATTCTCCCCCTTTTTGATGTTGACAAACTAACACAGAGAAAAGAGTTAGTGCAGATAAATTAGAATTCACAAAATTATTTTGAGAGAACTTACTCTCCTTCTTTTTTGTAAGAGGTGATCTATATCAGAGATGTGTGAAGCTCTCCCTTATTTTTGGAAACCAATTTTAAGTTTTACCTGTCTTTTCTCAAATAAACTCAAATTTTTATCCCCCTTTTGTCATGAGCAAAAAGATGGGGGAAGGTAAAGCTGAAACATGTGATAACTATCCAAGTAAAAGCCATAAATGGATCAAAGTAGTGAATGCAGTAAAGAGATAATTATCCAATTTTAAACAACAGTAAAAGGAATAACTAATACATGACAAAACAGATTCAGAGTAAGCAGTACAATAGGTCAAAAGATAAGCAATCCATCTTATTAAGAAAAAATTGTCCAATTACAGGATAATAATGAAAAAAAGGAGACCAAAATAAGACTGAAACAAAGATCCTAAGAACTAAGGATTCTAAAAATAAGCAACTGGTGGTGGAGAAGGGGAGTCAGGTGCTCTGTCAGTCAACAAAGCTCGAAAGAGCTACCTATTCACGCTCAACACCTTCTATTCTATCAAATAGAATAAAGAAGGTGTTCTCCATGTAGGCTTTGTGGTCTAGCAGGGTTACCATGATTTGCTCATTTGTAACTAGACCAGCAGGAGTAGCAGTATGGTCTTCTTGCTCTTCATCTTCCACTTCATTCGGGTACACCTATCCTTCAGCAGACTTAATCATCTTCATTTTGTGAAGAGTGTAGGACCCAAAAATAATGTGTTGAGTTAACTTGGTGGCCCTCTCAATTTCCAAAACATGAGGATATTTCCCAAGAAAGGTAGTGATGATCAAGCCATAAGGTAAGTCAGACTTCTCCTTGCCCTTTGCCTTCATCATATGCTTGATGATGAAGATTGGCCAGTTAATTTGTTGACCTTTTTTTTTCAGATTCCATAGCATGAAGATGTCATCTTCACTAAGGTAGGCATAATTCCCACCTCGAGGAGCCAGGATATATGCATAAGCATACTGCAAAAGCCTATCTTGGCTCTTTAGTATGCCTCATTTAACACCTTTATCATGCAAGGGTAGACCAAGTTTCAACAGATCCTCAATGGATCGAATTTTGTTATACTCCTGAATGAATGGGCTACCATATTCTTCAACATGTGTGCCCACAAGCTGTAGTTCAAATAGCACAACCCAATCTTGAGGGGTGATGACAATGTGTTGATCATAAACTTCTGAGAGAAGGTCCTGCCTTTCAATTTTCAGGTTGTAGTAAAACATCTTTACCAAATCAGGGTAAAGGTCAGCTTTATGGGAGCAGAGATGAAGCATGCGCTGATTGTTCAGTAGATTAAGGAAGTCAAAGCCTCATTATCTCTGGAAGAAATTCAAATCCAAGTATTTTGGTTGCACAAGATTGCACTCCCGAAAGTGAGTGATGAAGCGACTCAGTTCCTTTCTGTTGGAGGATAGTCTTCGCAGGTCTAGAGGATTGTTGCAGGGAGCGGTCTTCTTGTGAGGATGTTTTGCTCTGGAAGAAGAGGAAGCCATGGATGTGTTGTTTGGCAGAAAAGTTGGTGAGTGCAGCAAGAGAAGGGTTTTAAAAGGGTGGAATGTGGATGGAGAAAAATAGAAAAAAATTAGAGGAATGGTGGTGCAAAATGATATAGGCGAGGTAGGCATGGGTGGAGACAGAGGAGATAGAGAGGTGTGTTTGGGAAGAGGGGATGCACAGAAGAAGAATGAAACAGAGGTGGAGAGAAGTGAGAATGTAGTGGGCATATATAGGCCCATGTTTATTCAAATAACATGTGAGTTATTCGAACAAATACATGGTAATCTAATCGGTCATGGCTTTTTCTGTCATATGTTATTCGAATAACAAACTGGTTATTCAAATAGAGAAGAGAATGTTGGCCTCTATTTAAAAAAGGTATTATTCGAATAAGAAACTTATTCGAATAAGACAGATGCAAGGAGATAGATTATGCAAATAATTTATTCGAATAAACTAGGCTTTATTCGAATAAGACAGACACCAAAAGCTGTGAGAAATTAATTTAGATATCAATCTATTCTAATAAGATTTATTTTATTCGAATAACACAGATATAAAACACTTAGACTGTGGTTACTGGGTTTGGGTTATTCGAATAAATTGACTTTTATTCGATTAACATAAATGCATAACACATTTCTTTGAGCAGCTGACTTTGTTTATTTGAATAGCCACAAGGTTATTCAAATAAAACTATAAGAAAATAATAATAGGCACATACAAAGATACAATTAGAGATAAAGAAACATACCCAAAGATGAGATACCTGCAAAGCAAGTTTTGGGATACCTCCAATACTCAAGTTAGTAATAATTCAGGAATAATAAACTAATAAACACAAGCATTCATTTATATGTATGATTAATCAATTATTCTTAATTCTCCTCTAATATAAAAGAATGCTTCTTTTACTAAGGGTTTAGTGAAAATATCTGTAAGTTGTTTAGATGTTTCAATAAATTCAAGTATACAGTTTCCTTTTTGTACATGATATTTAATAAAGTGATACCTTATTTCTATGTGCTTTGTTCTAGAGTACAAAATGGGATTTTTAGAAAGATTTATTGCACTAATATTGCCACATCTTATAAGGATGTGATCAAGTTGAAAATCATAGTCTAGAAGTTGTTGTTTCATCCGAAAGATTTGAGCACAACAACTCTTAGCTGCAACATATTCAGCCTCGGCAGTTGACAATGCCACACTATTTTGTTTATTGCTATGCCAAGAAACTAAAGAACTTCCAAGCAAGTGGCATGTCCCACTAGTACTTATCCTATCCATTTTACATCCCGCAAAATCAGAATTGGAATAGCCAATTAGGCTATATGAGGCACCCTTAGGGTACCACAAACCCATTTGTGAAGTGCCTACTAGATATTTCATGATTCTTTTAATAGCACATAGGTGTGATTCTTTAGGACTAGCTTGATATCTAGCACACATGCATACATTAAACATTATATCTAGCCTACTAGCAGTAAGATAAAGAAGGGATCCGATCATACCTCTATATTTACTAATTTCTACAAATTTACCTCATTCGTCTTTGTCCAAATAGCAAGAAGTGCCTATTGGAGTAGTCATATACTTGGTATTGTCCATTCTGAAATTTTTTAGCAGCTCCTTGCAGTATTTGGTCTGACTTATGAAAGTTCATTCTTTTGTTTGTTTGATTTGAAACCTAAGGAAGAAATTAAGCTCTCCCATCATTGATATTTCAAACTCATTGTGCATTGTCTTAGTAAATTCCTTACAAATGGATTCATTAGTAGCGCCAAAAATAATGTCATCCACATAAACTTGTACAAGCAGAATATCATGCTTTTTATTTTTAATAAAAAGGGTTATATCAACTTTTCCTCTCGAAAAATCATTTTCTAAAAGAAACTTACTCAACCTTTTATACCAAGCTCTAGGAGCTTGTTTTAAGCCATACAAGGCCTTTTTTCAGTTTTAAAACATGGTTGGGTAGTTTATAATTTTCAAAACCCGGAGGTTGTTTAACATATACATCTTCTTGAATAAAATAATTTAAAAATGTACTTTTAACATCCATTTGGTATAACTTAAAATCCATCATGCAGACATATGCAAGTAACATTCTAATAGCTTCTAATCTAGCTATAGGTGCATAAGTTTCTTCATAGCCTATTCCTTCTTCTTGGTTGTATCCTTTTGTAACTAACCTAACTTTATTTCTTATTATTAAGCTAGTTTCATCAAGTTTTATCCTAAAGATCCATTTGGTTCCTATAATTGGATGATCATTGGGCCTTAGAACCAATTCTCAAACTTGATTTCTTTCAAATTGGTTCAGCTCTTCTTGCATAGCCAAGGTCCAATGTTCATTGTTAAAAGCTTCATTTATGTCTTTAGGCTCAATTTGGGAAACGAAAACCATGTGATCACATACATTTCTAAGAGAGTTTTAAGTATTTACACCTTTAGATACATCACCTATTATTTGATCAAAAGGATGATATCTTGAAGTCTGCCATTCTTTGAAAAGGTTCATGACTTGTGAATCCTCTTATCTTGGGGTGTCTTCTTGACTTTCCTCTTACTTTTTGGCTTCTTTTTCCTTGTTATCCAAATGTGTTTCCGCTAATATTTCTATAACATCATCAACAAAATCATTTCTCGGTCTATTTGGATTAGTTACGTCAAAAGTAACATGAATAGACTTTTCAAAAGTCATAATTCTTTTATTATAAATTCTAAAAGCCTTGCTATGATTAGAATAGCCAAGAAAAATACCTTCATCAGACTTAACATCAAACTTCCCCAAGTTTTCCTTTCCATTATTTAAAACAAAATATTTACATCTAAAAATATGAAAGTGTGAAACATTTGACTTCCTTCCTTTATATAACTCATATGAGATTTTCTTTAAAATTGGCCTTATTAGGACCCTATTCATTATATAACACTCGGTATTTATCGCATCTACCCAGAAATACTTAGGAAGTGTAGTCTCATTGAGCATAGTTCTTGTTATATCTTCTGAAGATCAGTTTTTTCCTTCTACAACTCTATTTTATTGTGGAGTTCTAGGGACAGAAAAATTATGCTTAATGTCATGTTCATCACAAAAAGTTTTAAAATCATGATTTTCAAATTCACCTCCATGATCACTCCTTATAGAAGTAATAGAAAAACTTTTTTCGTTTTGGATAACTTTGGCAAGTCTTTTAAAAGCTAAAAATGCATCATTTTTTATGGGAAAGGAATAAAGTCCATGTGAATCTAGAAAAATCATCCACAATCACTAATGCATAGTAATTTTCACCAAAGCTCATAGTTCTAGATGGTCCAAAAAGTCTATATTTTTTGCTTTAAAAGAAACATTTACTTGTTTTCCCTTTTGATATGCATCACATAATTTATCTTTTATAAAATTGAACTTGGGTAGTCCAATTACTAGCTCTTTAGAGACTAACCTTTTTAAATGATCCATATGAATGTGTGCAATTCTCCTATGTCATAATCATGAATCACAATCCTTACTTAAAAGCATTTCGCATCATTTGTCATCAAGGCTAATCATATAAATATTGTTAACTCTATGACCAATGAACTTAACATGCTTATCATTTTTACCTTTAATTATGCAACAATTTGAATAAAAAATTACTCTATTTCCTTTATCACATAATTGACTAATACTAAGCAGATTGTGTTTAAGTCCTTCAACAAACAATACATTATCAATAGAAGAATTAAGACTTTTACTGACTTTACCGACTCCAAGAGTATTTCCTTTGTTATTATCTCCATATGTTATGTGTTCGTGAGTCTTGGGAACAAGGAATGAGAATTTAGAGTAATCTCCAGTCATGTGCTTGGAGCATCCACTATCGAGGTACCAATTTGAGCTCCTAGCCTTCAAGCACACCTTAGTGTCGCTTTCTTGTTCTTCTTCTCCTCTAGCCATAAGACGTAGATAAGCTTCCTCGCTATCTGAGCTATCAGTTAAGTCTATGTCATTGTCATCCCATGCTATGTAGGTTTTTTTCCTTTTCTTTCCTTGAAGGGTTTCTTCTCAAATTTCTCCATCTTCTTTTGTTAAGTTAGGCACTCTATCTTCATGTGTCCCGGTTTTCCACACTCGTAGCAAGTTGGAGTTGAAGATGTTCCTTCCCCTTTGTGATGAGTTTTCTTTGGAGAGAAAGACAATCTTTTTTGAGTTCCCTTTTTCCTGAGAAATTTCCCAAACCTTTTTACCAGAAGGCTAAGATTTTCTTCACTTAGCTCAAGATTCTCTGTGCCTTCTCCATCTTCTTCATCATCATCATCAATTACCGAAGATGTGGCTTTGAGTGCTATTCCTTTTTTCTTCTTATCATGCTCTTCACTTTGACTTAGCCTGTTTAGCTCCAATTCGTGTTCATGAAGTTTCGTAAAGAGGGTAGCTAGGGTCATTGTTGACAAATCTCTTAATTCTGATATAGTTGTTACCTTGGGTTGTCAAATCCTGCTCTGACATCTCAAACCTTTGTTAATAAGATCTTTGTTAGAAAAACTATTTCCTAGTGGTGCAAGATGATTTTCAATGTGGGTGAACCTCTTTTTCATTTCTTGAATGTTTTCTCCTTAGTTCATTCTAAATAACTCATATTCACGAGTAAGAGAATTGATTCTCGACCTCTTTACTTCACTAGTACCCTCATGGGTAACTTGTAAAGTATCCCACATTTCTTTGACAGTTTTGCAGTTTGAAATTCTAAAAAATTCATCATACCCCGAAGCAGTGGTAATGATGTTTTCGGCTCTTAAATTATGTTGAACTTTTTTCTTATCCTTATCAGACCATTTACTTCTTGGTGTTTCAATCTTTACACCATTGACCTCACACGTGGGAACAAAGGCACCATTTTCAATAACATCCCACACATCTTAATCAATAGTTTCGATAAAAAAAATTATTCTTTTCTTCCAATATGCATAACCATCCTTATTAAAAAAAGGTGGTTAGTTTATAGAAGATCCTTCTGAAAAACTATTTGAAAAAGTTATGTTCTCTTGAAGCTACTAAGCTCTTTATGTAAGAGTATAGCTCTAATACCACTTGTTACTAAGTGACTTCCATTACTCAAAAGGGGGGTAAATTGAGTATTTAAAAAAATTTTCGCAAACACTTATAAAACAAATTTCGTTGAAGCTATTTCTTAAAAGATGTGAACAAAGAATAGAAGATAAAAAAAACTTTAAGAACAGAAAATGAGCGAATAATAATAATAAATAAATTATAGGAAAATAAAAGAAATAAAGATGAAAAGAGCAGATACAATATTTATCCTGTTCAACCACCAACCACTTGTGGCCTACGTCCAGTCCTCGAAAAACTATCCGAGATTTTTCACTATCAATGCAAGCTTGAATAGGTGCTTGCTACTGTTACAAACAAGAACACTTTTCACATGCAGAAAAACTTTACCCTTTTGCTAAAGCCTTAACTTTCAGGGATACCTCACCCTTTTTATAATAAATCAGAATATAGAAGAAGAGAAACTCTCAAAAGAGTAAATATTACAACTTGAAGCACTATGAAGCACTTTAAGGATATCTTAAAATTTTGGTGAAAAAGAGCACAGAAAATATGCAAAAATATAAAATACGTATTAAAGCAAGCAAATATTGATTCAGATAGTTAGAGTTGTTTTCAAAGACGACCCAAAGTCACTATTTATAGAGTTCTGAAGAAAATAGCCGTTGAGTGCAATTAAATCATGTATTAAATGCAACTATGGTCATTTCTTTCTAAAACAGGTTCCCGTGTTTATTCGAATAACCATTGTGTTATTCAAATAACACATTTTAAAAATTCACGTGAAAACCAAATATGATATATGTTATTCGAATAGCATGAGGGTTATTAATAACTCTATAAAAAAGAGTTTTTCTGTGAAACAGCTCTATTCGAATAACAAATGAGTTATTCAAATAGCTCATTTAGAAGAAGGCATTCTGAAAAACCTTTATTCAAATAGCCAAGGGTCTATTTGAATAACTACTTTTAAAATAGAGGAGCACAGAGGATTTTGAAAAATATTATTCAAATAACTTTATGGTTATTCGAATAACTCCTGATAAAAATAGATTCTGATTGACTTGGTTTATTCGAATAAGAGGGTTTTACTTGAATAATCCTGTTAAAAAGCATTTTTAAATTCTTTTAAAATCTTCCCAGATTGTTTTTCAAAACACCAAACCTTTTAATTAATTTTCAAAGAGAATTTTTATTTTTTCTTCCAAATAATGATATATCCAAAAGACTCCGTACAAAAAGTCTCTAAGTCCTAAAGCTATTCTTGAAATCCTTGGACTTGGTCTTCCCATCATCTTCATGTTTGTTATCATCAAAAGTCATTCTTCAAAGTCGCATAATCAATCACTTAGTCGACTTCACAGGGGTATAACACCATCAAAATGCTGTAATTTCAATTAGTAGTCTTTATAAGAGTTTGAGCCTTGTGTGTAATCTTTCCAATGGCACCAGTTTCAGCTCCAAAAGACCCCTATAACCCAAGTTATGGACCAATTAGTGAACACTGCTCTGGTTCTAGTGACAACACCTGTGTTCTGACTTCCAAACCCAATTCGATCCACTAGATATCCGATTCAACTCTTGGGATCTTTATGAAAGTTGTAGATATCTCTCTTATTTTCATACAAGGCAAGATACATAATTTTTAGATATTAAAACTTAAGATATGATAGAAATACATAAATAATGTAAAATCTTAATAATGCTGGAAAGATAAATTAAGCCTAATTTGAGCCCAAACTTACAAAATATGGTCAAACTCAATCAATTAAGTACATGAAGAGTGTAAATGATTAAAAAATAGGGATTTATTAATGTATGAAATATGTTATTATCAAATTTTCCTACAACTTAGCTTTTGCACATCCCAAGCAAACTAATGATTCAAACTACGGGACAAGGAACACAAAAACTCAAAAATCAAAACTTAAAGAGATTCACTTTTCAATGACTTTCAAGAATGTAAAACTTTACAAGTAAGGATAGCAACTAAGAAGTTTAAGAGATCAAAACATTCGTAAAGTGACATTTCTTTACATCTCAAATCAATAAGCAAGGTAATTTCAATTGAAAAGCATAAACCAAGAATGATAGATTCTCACAAAATATACTCTCACTCCTTCAAGTGTTTAGTGTTAGAAATGTCTAGAAGGTAAATGTTTCACTCAACTCAACTCATGAAAATTTACACTATCATAAGCTTGCTTATCTTCTACTTCTCCACTATTCTACACACACGCATACACAAATCAAAAGGGTTTTATTCAAGGTTGTAATGAGGCCAAGGTAATGGATAAGAATGATAAAGATACGACAAGCTAAAAACTAAAGAGAATAAAAGAACATTGGAGATGAATTCTAAGAATAAGCATGAAAGTTTAATATGATTCCATATGATGCAAATTATTCTCTTCATATATATTCCCTCTTCCCTTTTTTTTAGAAGTATTGCAACTTTTTTTTTTGCATAACAATTTAGCACAACATTTTAACACCCCCCACACTTAAACCTTTGTTTGTCCTCAAGCAAGACCAAACAACAATAACAATTTAAGATTTCTCCACACTTATTCATGAGCTCATCCAAGGATAATGTCAATGCTCTTCTATTCCCTAAGGTAAAGGGACAACATGATTTTTCACTAAGGGTATATAATGAGCGAAGAACAACAAAGAATAAGAAAATAAGCTAAAGGGGGTTAATCAAGAAAAAACATGTAAGGTTGGCTATTTGGTTAAAGTAGCTAATGCAAGTAAAGAATGTCTCAATCATGTTCATGTATGCATGTGAAAATATAGCCTAAAAAAGAATCAAAACAAGTTCTAGAGTGATCAAAATTCATGAGTGAAAATCACACAAGAAGGAAGAGAATAGCACAATTACTTATTCCATTCATCAATAAGCTCAAATTCTCACAAGGTATAAGCCTATCAAACTTAATTTACTAATTCAATTTCCATTACCAAACAAGTCAAATTAAAGATGAAAGACAATTCATTCACTTATGTCATGAACCTCTAATCCTCACTTTGTCCAAACTCACAACTTCCACATATCTTAAGAGCCATTAAAAACCAATTAAAAACTAAAAACAACAAGCACACAACTTTTTTTTTTCAAAAACATCAAAACAAAATTTAAAAACAAAACAAAAACAGAATTGAAAAATAGAAAAGTAGAAAATAGAATTGACAGAAAAGTAAAAAACTAAATTAAAAACAGAAAAACTAAAACAAAAAATAAACAAGTAAGGAAAGGAAACTCTTTCTTTCATGTTGGATAAGTAGCATCAAGCAAGGCCACCTCCTCCATGGTATGCTCTAGGAAACCATCATAAAAGTGCTTGAGTCTATGCTCATTAGCCTTGAAGCTCAACTACACCATAAGGTAAAACATTAGTAACAACAAAAGGACCTTCCCATTTAGATCTCAATTTTTCAGGAACCAATTTAAGACGAGAATTATATAAAAGCACTTTTTGACCAATCTCAAATATTTTTCTCATAATCATCTTATCATAGAAGGCTTTGGTCTTCTCTTTATAAAGTTTTGAACTCTCATATGCCTCCAAGCAGATCATCTCCAATTCTTGCAACTGTAACTTCCTCTCTATGCCCGCTTGGTCTAGGTTCGGGTTACACCTCTTCATCGCCCAAAATGTGAGATGCTCGATTTCCACCGATAGGTGGCATGCCTTGCCAAAGACAATTTGATAAGGGTACATCCCAATCGATGTCTTATAGGTAGTTCAGTAAGCCCATAAAGCATCCTCAAGCCTCTTGCTCCAGTCCTTTTTGTTAGGTTCGAATGTCTTCTAAAGTATCTGCTTGATCTCTTTGTTAAAAACCTCGGCTTACCCATTAGTCTGGGGGTGGTAAGGTGCAAAAACTTTGTGCATGACTTCATACTTTTTCATCAAAGTCTCCATGCTCCGATTACAGAAATGTGAACCCTGATCACTGATGATATCCCTTGAGACTCCAAACCTGCAGAAAAGTTGTGATCTAACAAAATCTACAACAACTTTGGAATTATCTGTCCAAGTGACTTTTGCCTCCACCCACTTAGATACATAATCAACAGCCAGCAAAATGTAAATAAAACCAAAAGAAATAAGAAAATGGTCCCATAAAATCAATACCCTATACATAAAAATTCTCACAAAACATCAAAGGTTTCTAGGGTATCTCATTCCAGCAAGAAATGTTCCCTGCTCTTTAGCACTGTTTTCAAGACTTACAAAACAAGTATGCATCATGGAATAAGGAAGGCCAATATAAACCAGAGTCCAAGACTTTTCTAGCTGTACGTTTAGGTCCAAAATGTCTACCATATGCAAATACATGACAAAAGCTAAAAACAGAATCAAACTCATAATCAGGTATGCATCTCCTATTCACTTGGTCACTACAAAATCTCCATAGATAAGGATTATCCCATACATAATACTTAGACTTACTCTTGAACTTTTCAATCTAAGCCCTAGTGAAATATGCAGGAAGTGCACCTGCAACCAAGTAATTAACTAAGTCAGCAAACCAAGGAGAGGTAGTCTTACTTTGCAACTGTAAAAGTTGCTCATCTGGGAAGGAGTCGTGGATGGCTAAAGGCTCTGAAGCTCTCTCAATTTTGCTCAAATGATCAGCCACAAAGTTTTCTGCTCCACTCTTATCCTGGATTTCAATATCAAACTCCTAGAGAAGCAACATCCACCTAATTAGTCATGGTTTCGCTTTGGGTTTCTTCAGAAAAAACTTTAGTGCTACATGATTAGAAAACACAACTACTTTAGAACTAAGCAGATATGATCTAAATTTGTATAAAGCAAATATAATGGCTAAGATTTCTTTTTCTATAGTTGTGTAGTTAGCTTAAGTAGCATCCAAAGTTTTGGAGGCATAGTAGATCACATGAGGATCCTTCCTTACTCTTTGTGCCAGGATAGCTCCCACTGCATAATTGGAGACATCACACATAAGTTCAAATGGAAGTATCCAGTCAAGGGGCTGGATGATGGGAGTGCTAGTCAATGCCTTCTTAAAATGGTCAAAAGCTTCCTGACATTTCTGGTCAAAGACGAACTCCACATCCTTTTGCAGCAAATTAGATAATGGAAGGACGGTCTTGCTAAAATTCCGGATGAAGCACCTGTAAAAACCTATATATCCTAAAAAAGAATGCACCTCCCGCACGCATGTAGGATAAAATAAACAGGTAATGACATATATTTTAGCAGGATCTACTTCAATGTAAAAACCTATATACCCTATGCTACCATGAAATGTTTTTCAAAATTTAAAACAAGGTTAGTTTCAATGCATCTATGCAATACCTTAGCCATACTATCCAAACAAGAATCAAAAGAAGAGCCATAAATAGTAATATCATCCATGAATACCTCCATACACTATTCTAAAAAGTCTAAAAAGATGCTCACCATACATTGCTGGAAGGTGCCAGGGGCATTGCAGAGGCCAAAGGGCATCCATCTACAAGCGAAGGTGCCGAAGGGACAGGTAAATATGGTATTCTCTTAGTCTTCTGGTACAATGTAGATCTAGAAGTACCCAGTGTAACCATCCAAGAAGCAATAGTGTGACTTGCCAACCAATAGCTCCAACATATGGTCAACGAATAGAAGGGGGTAATGGTCCTTCCGAGTAGCCTGATTGAGCCTTCTATAATCAATGTAGATTCTCCAACTATTTTGTACTCTAGTAGGAATCAACTCATTCTTCTGATTAGCCATAATAGTCACTCCAAATTTCTTGGGGACAACCTGCACCAGGCTCACCCATTGATTGTTAGAAATAGGATAGATAATGCCAGCCTGCAGTAGCTTAGTCACCTCTTTCTTCACCACACCAAAAATTAGAGGATTTAATCTCCTTTGGGGCTACTTCAGTAGTTTAGCTCAATCCTTAAGTAAAATTCTATGCATGCATATGGAAGGGCTAATGCCAGGAATATCTGCCAGTGTCCATCTGATGGCCCTCTTATTCTCTCTGAAAACCTGTAGCAATCTCATCTCTTGTTCAGCAAGGAGGTTTCTGGCTACAATCATCGAAAGCTGGTCATTATTTGCCAAGTATGCATACTTTAGGTGCTTAGGGTAACTACTTCAGCTCCAATATCAGTGGCTGCACTACAGAAGGTAATAATCTAATGGGTTACTGCTGCTCTGCTTCTCCTGCCTAAACCTTTGCATATATATCACTAGTTGTACAATATGCTAATATAGGAATATATTCATCATATCTCAAAAATGCAAAAATTTCAGAATACACGGAACACAACTTATCACCATCACAACTAGCACATAAATCATCGCACATAGAGTCACCAAAATCAGTAATCTCAGGAAACTCCTCACATAAGTCAACATACGAATTATCAACCAAATAATCAATTAAGTCAATATAAAAGATAAAATGTTCTTCCATAGGATGTTTCATAGCATCAAGAATATTAAACCTTATGAAGCACAAACATGAACACGGGGACACACCAAATTCAAAAAACTATAGGACATGGACACGACATATATATATATATATATATATATATATATATATATATATATATATATATATATAATATATGGAATATCAAAGTAAATTAAAGAACTATATATATATAATTACAAAATTTAAGAAAAAATATTCATAATTCATTAATATCATTTCTATAAGTTTGAAGATTTACAATATCTTAATATATGTCATATGTGTCAATATTTTCTACCTAGTAAGCTTTTCTCAAAAAATAATAGAGTATAATTTCTATTGATATTTCCTAAAAATCTCCTAAACCAACTTTTCCTAATAGAACTAACCATGTACAAGTACATGTACATCCAAAAAAATTTACTAGAGGGATTAGTGATATGAGACAAGTTTCAATGAAGACGAAGTGAACAACTTGATACAAGCAGAGGTAGAAGGAGCAAATTAAAATAGTGATATGTGAAAAAATAAAAATTAAAAGCCTAATAGTGACATGTGAAAAGATAAAACTTAAAATATTGGTATGTAAAAATAGTGACTTGGGAGTTAGGACATCAGTCATGTGATTGGGATTGGGAGTTTATGTTGGTGTATGCCCTAGAGGCCGATACATTTTTTCTGTATTTACATATATTCTATTATGCTATTTTAATATATGAGGCATTTCATTTATTGTGTTCTTTTTAATAAACATAATAAAGTCCTTAGAATAGTAAGTTTGATACCATAGGACATTAAGTGGATGACTTGATCGTGAGATCCTATTGGATAAAACACTATTCTTAAATATTCCTAGTCAAGTATTATTATTAATTAGGACAATAATAATGCATTGAGACTAGTATGTGCGTAGACTGATGACCACATCTCACAGGTTATGGATATGAGATATCAAGTCTTCACATGAGTACATGTTAGAGTAATGATGTACTAGACTGACCCACCATGAGAACACTACATGGATCGTTGCATGAGTGTCATAAGCGATTCTCATAGTGACAATGGTATATGTGGTCCTTTGACCTGAAATCACTACGATTCCTATATGAGGAGTTATATGTTTTAATGCCATCAAACGTCATCTGTAACAAGGTGATTATAAAGTTAGTTATTGGACATACTACGAATTATGCAGAGGGATACGAGTGACCTAGATGGGATTTATTAGTCCTACATGACAGGAGCGATATCTTCGGAACCCCTGATTGAGTGAGACTGCGAAATACATGGTTATGCTTAAATGAGTCAATATGAGATATTGATCTCATTTGTTGTTACAAAGTCTACTCGAGTATCAGGAAACGAAGGATTGGACTATACAAGGGTGACGCATTCCATGCCTTGTGTTCAATCTAGATATCTTGACAAATGGACTAAACGACACGGAAACATTAGTCACGGAAAGGTTATGTCAAATCACTGACATTCTCATTACTTGGATAGCAGTGATGTATTACTAGATACCGCTCACTGCTTGTAATATTAAAATAAGATTTTAATATTAATGCCAACGTAATGAGAACTTGCAGGGTCACACACATAGAGTAGACTAAAATTGGAGCAATAGATCCAAGTTGGACTCGGATTCAAATATGGGCCAGACTCATAACAGATGAGTCTAGAGTTACACAGCTTACTTTGCTACTGCTCACACTCACTTAAGGTAGTCACTATTATAAATAGTACTACTAAGAGGGCTGCTAAGACATGCATTACAGAACCCTAGCCGCACCTATAGAAAAAAGTGAGTGAGTGAGTGATAGGTTTCTTCTCTTCTTTTCACAGCTAGCACTGTGTGAGAGACGTGAGGCTTCTTCTACGGATGTTGGACATTCGTGAGTCTATTTGTGTGGATACCGCAAAGACATCGTTGCTGTTACGATGTTGGTGATTCATGTCACTTCCTTTTGATCATGCTTCAAGAGGTAAACAATTTTAAAAACTCAGATTATGAATTTTTCGCATGAATCCTTGGTGGGAATTCTATTTTTCATTATGTGATGTCCACGATTCGTAACAGTTTACGGGTTTACTAATTAGACATTAGTCACAGAAACTAATTATTTTTTAAAAAATATTAATGGGTTGTGTCCAAGTCGTGTCCTAGACATGTCTAAGCGTATCTGAGCTGAAAAAAATAATATTTTTAATTAGACACATTCAAACACGTAAGACACGTGTGTCGTATGCGTATTCCCATGTGTTCAACATAGACATGTGTCCAACACGCAGACACGCCTAAAAAATAGCCTGTCTGTGCTTCATAGATTAAACCTCACAATGGAATCTCTAAACTCCATGGATAGAACTTCTACATGCACATCAATCTTTATCCGTGTTGTTTTGAGGAAAGGTCTCCCTAGAAAAGGGGAGTCTTGTTGGATGATGACTCTCCCTCCATCTCCCAAATGTAGAAGTCAACTAGGAATATCAGCTCATTCACCCAGACTAGCACACCCTCCACCAAACTAGCTAGGTAAGCATTACTCCTATTAGCTAACTAGATCACCACACTTATAGCTTGCAAAGGGCCAAGTTCAAGGGAATTAAAAGCAGACATAGGTATTACATTAATGGAAGCACCTAAGTCTAGCATGACATTTTCAAATATATAATTTCCTATTATGCAAGGAATTGTAAAAGTCCCCAGATCCTTGCACTTCCGTGGCATAGGTTGGATAAGGGCTGAAACATTCTGCCCTATGCTGATTCTCTCATTGCTCTTCATCCTCCTTTTGTGTGTGCACAGTTCCTTCAAGAACTTGACATACTTTGGTATCTGTTTGATTGCATCCAGTAGTGGGATGTTTACTTCCATTTTCCTAAAAGTCTTAAGCAACTCTTTGTCTTTCTCATCTTTTTCTATTTTTCTAGATTGTGTGGCTCTTTGTGAAAAAGGAAGAGCTATGGTAGGTTGAGGTTTCTATTTAGTTCCAACGATTACTTTCTCATCATCATTACCAGATTTTTGGGCTAGTGCACCAGAATCAGGTGTGGCTACTAATGATGGCTTGTGCAGTTTATTTGTTCACTGCGAGTTAGGAATCCACCTCTACTATTTTTCCAAACCTTAACATAATGGAACTCATATTCCTCTTTGGATTGGGAATTATTTGGGAAGGGAGTTAGCCAGATCTTTGATTCTGCAATTTACTCAAAGTATAAGCTAATTGTCTAATTTGAGTTTCCAAGTTTTGAATTAAAGCTTTTGTCCTCTGTTGAAACTGTATGTTGTTGGTGGCCATTTTCTTCATTAGATCCTCCAAAGTAGGCTAAGATTTTGTGGCTATAGGACTTTGTGGTTGTTGCTGGAAAGGTAGTCTGCTTGGTCCATCCTATTGATGAAATTTCTACTGTCTCATTGGCTGTTGCAAGGGCTGTTTGTACTACTGTTGTGGTGCTGTATTGTCATATCTCAGGTTAGGCTGATCTCTCTAGCCAAGATTATATGTGTTGAAGAATGGATCCTATCTTTGTTACTACTGCTGGAATTGTGGTTTACCAGGAAAGACACCTTCTGTAGTAACAGATTAGTCTTGGAATGCAACACTGTCATCCTAGAGTATAGGGCATGCATCTGTGAGGTGTAAAGGACAAGAACAGATACTGCATAGCCGAGCAGGTCCTTGCATAAATGGTTAGTGCCTCTCTACTATAAATTGTCTCATTAAAGAGGTCAACTCATCAAGTCTATGTTCTAGTCTTTGTTGATCAACATTAGAAAGTTGGACTTCATTGACTCCTTTGGTTGGAGTTATCATTCTGGTACCAAATTGTTGTGAGTTGGCAGCCATGTTTGTAATCAAGTCTCTGGCAGAAACTAGGGTTTTGTCAACTAAGGGACCTCAACTCGTAGCATCCACCATGCTTCTGTCCACTAACAGTAAGCCTTCATAAAAGTACTGGATCAACATCTGATCACTAATCTAGTGGTGTGGGCAACTTGCGCATAATTTCTTGAATCTCTCCCAATATTTATACAAGGTTTTACCACTCATCTATCTGATCCCACATATGTCCTTAATGATTTCAGCAACTCTTAAGGCAAGGAAAAACTTATCCAGAAACAGTCTCTTCATGTCATTCCAAGAAGTGATAGCTCTTAGTTGTAAGTAGTATAACCAGTCCTTGGTTACACCATCTAAGGCTCTCAACTTGATGTGTTCCTTTGCAATTCATTGCGGTTTCATGGTGGAATAAATGACATGGAATTCTTTTAAGTGCTTGTGAGGGTCCTTTCCTACAAGACCATGAAACTTAGGCAACAAGTGAGTTAAGCTAGATTTAAGTTCAAAATCAATATCCAAATCAGGATATTGAATGTACAATGGTTGATAGTTCACGTCAGGTGCAACTAGTTCCTTTAAGGTACTATTTTGCAAGTTATCAGTCATAGATGTAGTGTTATCAGCTATAGGTGTAGTGTTATTAGTCATAGGTGTAGTGTTATCAGCCATAAGTGTAGTGTTATCTATATGCTCACCTTCAGTTTCAAATTCAATGTCAATCTCAACCTCAGATGTTATTCTTTCATTAATCCTATGAGTCCTATTCATTACATGCAAGGTTCTTTTAATTTCAGGATCAATGTTAAGTATATGACTATCAAAAGACTTAGTTATGCATTATATAGCACTATAGGGACTCAAAACCGACTCAATACACAAAAACACAAAGCAATGGTAAAAATCACACAAAAACTCAACAAAACTATATCTATAATTTTTTTAAAATTATAGGACCACCGGAGCATTGAAAATACACAAAAATGAAACTAAAAAATGCAATAACAAATCTCACTACAAGAAAATAGCAAATTTGTGGTGGATTTTTTGCAGCGGATTCGCATCCTTCGCAATTGCGAAAGAGGTTGCGGCGGATTTTGATCCATCTCAATTAGAGGCAGATTTTGTGATGGATAAATTTGTGGCAGATTTTTGCGACGGATTGGCCGCTGCAAAAATTTTTCGGCATAAAATTCCATCGTGAAATGTTGTAGCAGGCGGTAAAAAAAGTTTTGCGACGAAAATATCCACCGCAAACTGAACAAAATTTTGTAAAAAAATTTAAAATATTGCGGCAGATAAATCCGCCGCAAATATCCACCGTAAATTATAATATAATAAATTGCGACGGATGAATTCCGCCGCAAAATTGATAAACTAATAAAAAAATCATAAAATTTTTTAAATTTTTTGTGGCAGAATAATCCACTGCAAAAAAGTTACGTTTAACAAATTTTGCAGCAAAAAAATCTGTTACAAAAGATATAACGTAAAAAAATTAATAAAAAAATTATAAAAATTATTTGCAGCGAAAAAAACCGCTGCAAAAAATAAACTGCAATTTAAAATAAATTTTGCGGTGAATTTTTCTGTCGCAAAATAGACAACTAATAAAAAATATGAAAAATAATTTGCGGCAGATTTATCTGCTGCAATTTAAAATCAAGTTTGGGGCGAAAAAATCCGCCGCAAAAAATCTGCCGCAAAAAACAGATCTACCTACACAGCTCTTCTTCCATTTTCATTTCTCCAAATCTTTTTCTTCTTCCTTCATCTCTTCCTCTCCCTCAACCGTTCTCCGAATCTATTTCTTCTTCCTTCATCTCTTCTTCTCCCTCAACCGTCCGGTGACCTCCATTACTCGCCGTGACCCACGCCTCACCGCCGACCAGCACCCACGCCGCGATCGGACCCATGACCACGCTGCCGCCGGGACCGTGACCGCGAGCCCGGCACCGGCGACCGCGACCCCGCTGCTCCTGCGACCCTCGCACCCACACCCGCACCCGCGACCCGCGCACTGCGCACCGAAACCTGCACCCCGTTGCACCTGCGCACCGGCACCGGCGACCCACCATCCGTGCCGCACCGCCGTCTGCAACCCCCCCGACCCCGCTGCACCTGCGACCTGGCCGGCCACCACTGCTCCACACCTCCACCAGTCCGCCCACCTACCAAGTAAGAACCTAACTGTTAATTGCTTGCTCTGTTCATTGGTTTAGTGTTTGAACCAATGATTTGTTTGCTGAAAATATGAATGATTTGTAGATTATGACTTGAAGATTTAGAATTTGATCACATGGTTAGGACTGGATTTCAAAAATATATCTCTATAATCAATTTGAATTTCATTATTGCAATGTACTGTAACTCTGCCTGATATTGTTATCTTTGTAATATATTTGATGCATGTGATAAATCATAATACTGTGCGAAGCCTTAGTTTCCCGTTTGAGATTCAATATTAGTGAGCACACGTACTCTTTGAAGGAAGTGTTCATTGTATTGAATCTTGAATTGTCCAATTTGGACAGTTTAGGAATAAACTTTTACTTCACTTGATTATAGTTACTCATTAAATTTCATACCATATACTTGATGAAATTTTATTGTGCAACATTTCCTTTTGTTCTCTGGGTGCACACTTGATCGTGGTAGATGTCACCACTTTCTAGTCGTGTACTTGGAGACCAATGGGAAATGCTGTAGAAATTTCGTCAAGTATATGATGTATAATTTTTAAGAGTACTATCAATCAAGTGTTGTAAAGGTTTCTTCTTGAATGGGATAAGGTCATACCATGTCAAGAGATTTTAAGATTTTAGAGATAATAGTTGTTTGGATTGAAATATTTATACAAATATAATCTTAAAATGTATTAATTATGCAACATGTGTTATACATTTTACATTTTTGTATTTTGATTTAAGTGTAAAATTATAATTGCAGAAAATGATAGTTCCAGAAAATCGTAGATGGATGTATAATAGGACTCATTCGGGTCATAGAGGACTTACACAAGATTTTGTACGTGGAGTTGAAGAGTTTGTGAATTATACATGTTGATCTTCTCATTACTTAAGTGAAGGAACAATTCGGTGTCCATGTTTGATGTGTTTTAGTGGGAAATTATTGAAACCTGAGATTGTGAAAGTTCATTTGTATAAAAAAGGATTCAAACCTAGGTATTGGTATTGGACAGATCATGGAGACGAAGAGCTAGATCCAATTAGTGTAGATATAAACTTTGATGTAAACACTGCTAGTAGTCCTATATTAGAGGAGGAAGACGTGGTTGATAGATATCAAAATATGGTTTGTGATGCGGTTGGAACAGAATTTGGGAATTTTAGGAGTTGTTTTCAACAGAGTGTTGAGGAGCCTCCACATTCAGAGGCCAAAGAGTTTTATGATCTATTAAATGCTTCAAGTCAACCATAATGGCCTGGCTGCGAAACTCATTTTGAGTTATCCTTGGCAGTTCGAATGTTAAGTCTCAAGTCTGATTATAATGTAACGCATGCGTGCTTTGATTCAATTATGGAGATATTAAGAGAGGTTGCTCCTCCAAGATCACGAATTGCTCTGAATTACTATAGAACAAAAAAATTGGTTTCTAAACTCGGGCTTGCTTCAAGAAAAATAGATTATTGTGTAAATGGTTGTATATTATACTATGACAATGCCAGACAATGTAGGTTTTATGGTGCTGAAAGATACAAACTTCGTAAAACCAGTAATGGAAATAACAATGACATTCCGGTGAAAAGAATGCATTATTTACCTCTTATTCCTAGGCTCAAGAGATTGTATTCCTCTATGAGCTCATCTCGCACACATGGGATGGCATCTTTGAAAATAATAGGAAGTTGGGGAGATGTCTCACCCATCCGATGGTGAAGCATGGAAGCATTTTAATAGGACATATCCCGAATTTGCAATTGATCCTAGAAATGTTAGGCTTGGTTTGTGTGTCTTGATGGTTTCACTCCATACAATCAATCTGCTTCTCCTTATTCTTGTTGGCCCGTGATAGTCACTCCATATAATCTCGCCTCCAAAAATATGTATGTATGCTGCCCCATACATGTTCCTAACATGCATTATTCCCGGCCCTAACAATCCCAAGAGCAAGATTGATGTTTATTTACAACCATTAATCGATGAACTGAAAATTTTATGGGCGGGTGTTTTAACTTATGACGTGTCAAGCAAACAAAATTTTATGATGAGGCGGCATTGATGTGGACAATAAATGACTTTCCAGCATATGGAATGTTGTCTGGATGGATGACTGCTGGTAAATTAGCATGTCCATATTGCATGGATCAAACAAAGGCATTCACTTTGAAACATGGGGGAAAAATTCATGGTTTGACTGTCATCGTCAATTCTTGCATGTTGATCACATGTTTAGAAGAAACAAAAATACATTTAAGAAGAAAACTGTGGTGACTGACTTGCCTCCACCAAGATTATCTGGACATGAATTAAGTGAGATTGTTAGTATCTTTAGTAAAATAACTGAAATGCAGTCGCGCAAACACCATGGGTATGGTGTTTATCATAATTGGACTAAGCAAAGCATATTTTGGGAGTTACCATATTAGAAGGATAATTTAATTAGGCATAATTTAGATGTCATACATATTGAGAAAAATGTCTTTGATAATATATTCAACACTGTTATGGATGTTAAGGGCAAAACAAAGGATAATACCAAGGCAAGAATGGACTTAAAAGAATATTGTCAACGATCAGAATTGGAGCTTATTGATTTTCCAAATGATAAGATCATGAAACCAAAGGCTAATTATACTTTTACAAAAGAGCAAAAGAAAATTGTTTGTGAATGGGTGCAACATTTAAAAATGCCAGATGGTTATGCTTCAAACTTAGCCAGATGTGTGGACATGAATCAATTACGATTATGTAGGATGAAGAATCATGATTGTCACGTGTTTATGGAGAGTTTGCTTCCAATTGCCTTTTCTTTGTTGCCAGATCAAATTTGGAAGCCCTTGACTGAATTGAGTCAATTTTTTAGAGACTTGTGCTCAACGACTTTGACGAAAAAAGACATGCTTCAAATGGAACAGAACATTCCGGTGATTTTGTGTAAATTGGAAAGGATATTTCCACCGGGTTTCTTTGATTCCATGGAACATTTACCAGTCCATTTACCTTATGAAGCAAGAGTAGGTGGCCCAGTTCAATACAGATGGATGTATCCGTTTGAGAGGTACTTAAACAAGATAAAGAAAATAGTTAAGAACAAAGCTCGGGTTGAAGGTTCTATTTGTGAAGCTTATTTGATTCAAGAGATATCTCATTTCTGTTCATTTTACTTTGAGCCTCATGTTAAGTCAAGGAGAACTAGAGTTGGACAAAATGATGATACAGATGAAAATATGTCAATGGAATCGACTTTGTCAATTTTTAATCAACCTGGCCGAGGTTATGGAATATCAAAAATACAATGGCTAAATGATGTTGAGATGAAATCTGCGACATTGCACATCTTGCTAAATTGTGAAGAAGTTGAATCATACCTCAAGTAAGTGGTACTAATAAGTCAAGTTTAAATTTCAAATGTATTGCTAACTAACAATCAAATCATAAACTTTTACATTTTCAGTGTTTTTTTACAACATTTCAACATTCCTGAAGAACATTCAAATGAAAGAATAAATGCAGATTTTATAGAGTGGTTCAAAAGTTATGTAAGTATTTAAACATTACTAAATTGTTGATCCCAATCATTATATATGATTTAGATCATTAACATTAACTATATTTTTTTCTAGGTTCACAATCCACAAAATATGGTGAATAATTTTTACTTGCATGATTTGGCATGGGGGCCTAGTAGATGTGTGACATCTTGGCCAATATATTTTGTCAATAGATATAAATTTCACACAAATACTTGGTCAGATGGGAAGAAAAAAATCAATAGTGGCGTGTGTGTTAAAGGCTTAACTAATGGTGAAAATGAAAATGATTATTATGGAATACTAAAAGATGTGGTTGAGTTAGAATATCCTGGGGAACCAAAAAAAAAGTTGTTCTTTTTAAATGTGAATGATTTGATCCTATGATTAATAGAGGTACAATAGTTCACAAAGATTATAAGATTGTCGAGGTTCGACACACTAGACGATACGAGAGGTTTGATCTTTTTATCCTTGCTTCCTCTGCGAGACAAGTATATTACGTTCCTTTCCCTGGAAAGAAAAAGGATAAGGTCCAATGGTGGGTGGTAATAAAGACTAAGGCAAGAGGTCGAGTTGAAATTGAAAGTGCTTAAGAAATTACATTTCAAGATGATACTATGACTCCTGTGGATCCAATTGTTGATGTGGATCTCATTGACCATTTACAAGACACTAATGTGGTTTTTAATATAGTTCAAGATGTTGGTTCTAGTAGACAGGATGAAAATGATGAAGATGAGCAAAGTTTTAGTGACGACGATGATGAAACATCTTCCAATCATGAATATGAAACAAATAGTGATGAGGACAATGTTTCCTTATAATTGTGAGTATAGACTTATATTAATATGTTGTAGTTACTAGTTATACATTAATTATTGTGTTGTGTTTGAAATTTATTTACATTATATTTTTATTATTTGTGTAGATGTCATCATCACGAGGTGATAAGGGAAAAGGGAAGGAGAAGGAGAAGGAGCAACCTCGACGTCTTAGGATCAATATAGGGAGGCCACCTAGGGGGCAAACATTAGGATCATCTCCACCCCCAGATCCAATATTGCCCACTACAGGTTTGCTTCAGCCACCATCTTCTGAGTACATTATGATACCCACACCTGGATCACAGCGCCTGTCACATACTTCACATTCACTACATGGTACATCGTATGATTCTGGGTCACCTACTATTGGTCCGTCACCGGGTACCCGTGAGTCACCGGGTACACATCAGTCGCCGGCTACCCGTGATTCTAATATTCCCATTTCTGCAACAAATCAAAGCAACAAGACATTTGTTGAGCCCGATGGTGATTTTGGGTATGTGTACAAGTACTTGTTATTTATTTATAGTTATGCGCATTTAAATTTTTTTTATTGAGAATATTTACATTTCCTTTTTTAAATTGTATCGTAAGGTTTCTGCCATCTAAACCTGCTGCTGATGCCATAACAAAGATTATACGATCTAGGTATAATCAACCTTGGACATCTTGGGGAGAAATACCCAAGGATACTAGAGAAATGTGATTTCGAGAGTTTTAAGTATGTATCATTTTATATCTATTTAATTATGTTTGTTTGTCTTATAATAGAGCAAAATTTTTTAACTGTCCTGATATTTACGACATATTTTTGAAGGGTTACGTTTGGTGGATGCCTCAGCATCATAACCATATGCGAAAGGCATATAATAGTCGTAGTTCGAAGAGACTATCAGGTTTACTAGGGCAGGCACGCAACTTAAATGAAAAACCTTTTTGGATTGGAGAAGGCATATGGGAAGACTTATGCAGACACTAGGCTAGTAGCGTGTATAAGGAGAAATGTCAGCAAGCAAAGATGAATCGTGCTTCTGACACCGGTGGAGGCTTGCACACAGGTGGTTGCATTTCTACCGGCCCCCATGCACAAAAATTGGTAACTATTATCGTTAGTTGTTTAGTAATATTTTTTATTATTTTGTTATTAACTTACTTTCTCATTATTACAGGCTAAGGCTTGGGGTAGAGAGCCTACAGTTGATGAGACCTTTCGTCACGTACATTTGAGAAAAGAAGACCGTACTACATGGGTTTCTACAAAAGCTCATGATATATATGTTAGTATTTCTTAACTTAGAATTTTTTATTTTAATATTAACTCATCTTATAATAATAGTCATAACAATTTTTTTATTTCCATCTTTAAGAGGAATTCAAAGCAAAGGAATCTGAACAATCTTCTCAGTGCTCCAATGAAGAAGGGGCATCTGGTACACAACCCACAGTCATGAGCTTTGGATTCGATTTGTTGGGGGAAAAAAAAGGGCGTGTTTATGGTCTTGGTTCTCAAGCATCTATCTATGACCATGAAGAATCATCATCTTCAAGGCCTAGATCGAGTCAAGTTCCCGAACACGTTATTAATCAAGTTAAGTAATAGTTGCAATATTTTTTATTAATTGGTTTTAGAATATTGATGGATGTACTCAATCATTTCATTTTTCATATTTTAGGTTAAATAATTTATTTGTGGAATGATTAATGAATTTGTATTTATATATGTTAATCGAGTGAAGGAGCGATTCGGCGGAGATGTTGGATCGGGTTCGGAGATTCAACAACAAATGGAGCAACAGAGCCAACAACGTGATCAACAACGTGAGGCGGAGTGGAGAATGCGATTTGAACAATACCAACTTCAACAACAACAAATGCTTGGTAATATGATGAAATCATATTTGCAAGCACCGACACTTCAAGCCAAGCCAACAACAACCACCAATAGAAGAAGACAATGATGATACTGAAGATGATCATGAAGATGACAATGATAATGATCATATGGATTGAAATTGATGTTTGAGGATTATGATAGTTCTTGCTAAACTTTGTATTTGACAAAACTTTGTATGAATTATGTTTGTTTTATGGATTGCTTAAATGCTTTAACAAGTTAAAATTGATGTTTCAGTGTTGTTTTGAATGCATTGGCAGGTTGAAATTAAAATCTGAGTGCTGTATGTATTAATAATATAATTATGAATTTTGAACAATTCTTTTTTAATATTAAAATATTCAAAAATTTGTGGCAAAAAAATTCACCGCAAAATTCGCCGCAAATGACGCATGACGAATGTAATTCTGCCTCAAAATCCACCGCAAATTAGCGGCGGATAAATTACCGGCATCATAGTAACGTTTCCGGCACTTTGCCAGAGAAATTTTGCGGTGGATTTGAG
This sequence comes from Ormosia semicastrata, assembly GCA_029884595.1. Classification (NCBI taxonomy): domain Eukaryota; kingdom Viridiplantae; phylum Streptophyta; class Magnoliopsida; order Fabales; family Fabaceae; genus Ormosia; species Ormosia semicastrata. The sequence continues at coordinate 193,484 of JAQQTO010000035.1, read as the reverse complement.
GCGGCATAATCCGTCTCAAATTGGCGGCAGAAACTAAAATCCGCCGCAAATAAAATTGCAACGACAGTTTTTGCGATGGGCACGAATCCGCCGCAAATCCGCCGCAAAAAGATCATTTGCGGCGGATTTTATGTGATTTGCAACGGATTTATCTTTTACAAATCACGATTTTTCTTGTAGTGTCTTAAAAAATTAAAAATTTGTCTAAACGATGGAATTTGAAAAAACTAAGGGGAATATTAGTGCTTAGCACTTATTCTTGTTTATTGGGCCCTTTTTCCTTTAACTGATCAAGTTTTAGCTCATTCTGAGCATGTTGGTTCGTACAATTTTTTGAAAAATGACATGAAATCACTCATTTTCACCTAAAAATCACAAAAACACAGCAACAAAGGGGTTAGTGGGTTAGTGAAAGTCTTGATATGATTAATTAGCACCTGATGATCCCCGACAATGATGCCAAATTTGGTTCGAGTGCCGAGATCAACCAAATAACAAAATTCCAGTTCTACCGATAACGTGTAGCACAAGGTAGTGAACTGAGTCGTATCTTTAGGATCAATGTACCAATCAAGCCAAATCAAGGTCAAACAGGGGGGATTGTGTATGCAGAATGTAAATGTAATAATTAAATGTAGGAAAAATCAAATTGCAAAGCAACTAATTTAAGAAATCATCAGAAACCTAGTTGGCTTGTCATCGATCACTAAACATGCATCTGGATTGAATTAATTAGTTAATCTATGATTGACCGAAATCTCTGCATCAAACACATAGAATTCAACACTAGATAATCACCTAGAATTTAACTAACAAACGATTCATAAACCTGTGATCACTAGAATCATGCAACCTATGCTAGTTTAATAACCAGAATTCAATTAACCTAGATTAACAAATCTGCCAACCTAACCGTCTTCAATTCATATGACTAAATCACAATTTAATCATAAATCTCAATTAAGATTAAGGATCCAATCGAATCACATCGCACAATAGAATTATCTAATCATGCAATTTGAAATCCAAATCAAGAGTAGAAGAAGATAATTAATTCAATTCAAAATCGAAATTAGGTACCGAATCTCAAAGCCAAACTAGAATTTCCTCAAGATCCTTGAATTGATCTCAAATGTTTAGCTCTCCATGGTTACATCACACAGTTTGCAAAATAAATTAGAAAATTCTAGGTAGAAGAATTAATTAGAACAACTTAGGGCTATTATCTATCTTGGGTTTCCTATTTATACAAAAATAACTAACTTAAAAATTAAGAATCCTAATTTTTCCATAGTTTAAAGTTAATCCTCTGCCTCTTAGCTTTCTGTGGCCACCTAAATCACTTGATTTGGGTTTAAGATAATAGAGTTATGCCTAAATCACTTTTAATGGGTCTCTAGTCTCATCAGCTGACTTCACAGGGGTAGAACACCATCAAAACATTGTAGTTTCAATTAGTGGTCTTCATAAGAGTTTGATCCTTGCATTTAAGATTTCCAATGGCATTGATTTCAGCTCCAAAAGACCCCTACAGCCAAAGTAATAGACCAATTAGTGCACGTTGATCAGGTTCTAGTGACAACATCCGTGTTCTGACTTCCATGCCCAATTCAGTCTACTAGATATCCGATTCAACTCTGGGGCTTTTCATAAAAGTTGTAGAGATCTCTCTTATCTTTCCTACAAGGTAAGATACATAATTTTTAGATATCTAAAACTAGATATAGCCAAAATACAGAAATAGTATAAAATCCTAATAATGCTAAAATGATTAATTAAGCCCAATTTGAGCCCAAACTTACAAAACATGGCCAAGTTCAATCAATTAAGTACATGGAGAGTGTCAAAGACTAAAAAAATAATGGTTTATTAATGTATGAAATCTATGATTATCAAGCACACCTACTGAAGCTTTCCATTTTGATTAAGGGTGTTCATATGTCAAGTTGGTTCAGGTTTAGGAGAAAAAAATGTTTAAACCAATTAAGCTTGATTGGGTTAGCTTGGATTGGTTTTGAAAACTTTTTTTGAGAAATAAAACTAAACCAACCTGATATCAATCGGGTTAGTTCAGTTTGATTTGTCAGTTTCATACAATTTTTTAAGCTTAAATTAAAAAAATAATAATAAAGGCATAAAAGCTAATGCAGGGCACCCTCCTTTGTATTCATCCTGTAACGCTCCCTAGACTAATTACCATACCAATACATGTTTACCACAAAGTAATTTAATCTAAAGGTCATCACATGTTCTTCTACTTATTTCCTTCACTCACTCCAAGAAATTTATTTTTTTGTACCATCATGCTTTAATTAAGGTTAGCCTATTTCTTACCTTAACAATGTCCAAAGTTGAGTTAATCGATCAGACCTAATTCATTTTTAGTCATTTCTTTAACTAGCCTCCTTAGAGATGTAGTTAGGGTTAAGTTCATTTTAAATATGGTTTATGCTCCTACGGGTGAATTAATAGAAATCTATTCCATAGAACTAGTAGTATATGCATATATCACCCTGAGCTTCAACTTAGTCAAGTAAATGATAATTTCACAAAATGTAGTTATTTGTGCCCTATAACTGTATTATATTGATTGCTTAGTCTTTGTTTTTATGCATGAATGGAAAACTTTAGCATCATATTCATCTGATTTAATCTTGATGTCTTCCATTATGATTCTTGAGAAAATATTTCCAAATCTTTGATAAATTAAGTACATTTGCATTTGTTATTAAAGTAGTGATCTCTCTATTATAGGAAGGGCTCCAATCAAGCATAAATATGAAGAATTTGGACTAGCATTGGACCAAGAAGCCCATGAGAAAGCCAAGTGTAAAGATCAGCATTCAACGTCGCGGCGCAGGCATGTCAATGCCGCGGCGTGGTGCATCCCCTGCTTCAGTACAGAGACCCGAGGTTAGAGCACCGTAGCGCAAAGTATAGACGTCGAGGCATTGGTGGCCTAATTTATATGCATGCCGCGGTGTGATGTGGTTAATGTCGCGACGTGAAGGATAGAGTTGAGCCTATAAATACTGTTTTATCAGTTTTCACAACAACTTTTGATTATTTTCGAAAACAGCTGCTAGGTTTTGGTGTTTGAGACCTAGAGAAAGCTAGGGAAGTCAAGGTTGGAAGCCATCTTCTACATGGAGGATGACTCAAGCATAGAAGATCACATCTAATGAGCTTTCTTCCTTTCCTTTCATCTTTCTCTCTTTATTATATCATGAATATGATGAATATGCTTGTATTTTCGTGTTTCATGGCTAGCTAAGCTATGTGTAGGGATTTCTTTGGATATTCTATGGATATTGATGATTGTGTATTCTTTTGAGTTTATATACATGATTTGGTTTTGTTCAATTATATGGATCTTAATGCTCTTAATTGTTTGATCATCTTTTAAGTTATTTGTTAAAATCTAATGAACCTAGACATAAGGATTTGGATTTGAGATCATATGTATGGTTGATGCATGTTCGATTTTATTCAATTAGCTTAGATGGGATAGAAATATACCTCTTAGTCATGCATAGCATGTGATTGAGAATAGATCTGAGTGGATTTTGCACTGGTTCTCATGGAAACATAGTGAATTAGTTAAATGAAATATGGTTGATTGGCCTAGACATAGGCTTTTAACTAAGTTAGATTCTCAAGCTAACCTAATCATTTCGTTTATATTACTCATAAAGATTGCATGTTATCAATTGAAGTAGGAGGTGAAGAAGGATTCCCTATTTTCTAATTATCAACTTTAATTCTTAAGTTATTGCATTTAAGTCTTTTGTTTAAGTTAAACACTCTTTTCTCAATGTTAATGTTCTTTGATAGTATTAATTAAACTATTGATTAATAATTTGCATAAGAAGTAGCGTACTCTTCGTGGGAACAATATCTGACTCTTTACTATATTACAAGTGTGACCCATGCACTTGCAGTAAGTAAAAGAGTGAAGAGTAAACACTTATAAATCTATAATATGCTTATTTATTACACAACCTTAAATAATAATAATTAAATTACAGCTCTAATTCAAGTAATAGTTTAAGTCCTATACAAACATATTCTAGTAAGACCCTTCACCTAAGAGAATTCCTTCCACATCAATGAGTAGTTCAGTCAACCTTCAATTTTTGGGATGCAATCTAGAACTAATATTCACTAAGGCACTGTGATTATTCTGGTATATGCTCAGTTCCTAAAATTATCATGGAAATAATAAACAGGGTGAGAATTCTAAGAATTCCCAATAATACGAAACAAACAATAGTGTCATCATGATAACTTTAGCTGCATCATGATAACTCCAGCTGCTTCAAGGTTTTTGCAAACATTTACAGATAACAAACTAAATGTCATATGCCAAAATAGTTAATTATCCTCGAGGCAGAGGTTCATTTTAATATTACAGTCCATTTAGATTATTATTTGGCTTTATTAATAAATAAACAAACCATCACAAATCAACTACAGGGATAGTCCCAAAGCATAATATCATTCACAGGAATTCTCAGGAGACAATTACTCACAACCAGAATAATATATAAATCCATAGCAGTAAACAGAATCATATCTCCGATGCGTAATGCAATGCAATGCCATGTATGTTTCTCTTGAATTAATGTGATACCATGTCATGAATGCTTTCATTTGTCTTACAATGCTTATTCCATCAATTCATCGTCTCTTTAGCTCATTCCCGTGGGATCCCAGATCCTCATAACAAGTAGGGAGTCCTCCGCTCCACCTACCATTTACAATTGGTGATAGTATGCTTTCCAGGTTGAGTACTCATCATTTACATGATCACATTCGATCATACAGCCCTATCCTCTATAAATAGGGCCTAGCTTCGTAGTTGGGAATAGCTCATAGGATCACCTCCTGTGCACGGGAGGATCATGTCCACATCATAGTGCCATTTTCTTTTCATTTAAGCACTGAAGGATTTTCATAATACCATACCATTCTTTATTTTTTTGACTCAATTCAACAGTTCCAAAAAGCATATCAATGTCATTCCATGCATGATTCTTATTTATGCTATAGTGCCAGAATGCCAATAAATACAAGTCATGCAGTCATTGTGAGCAATATATTTATCACCACAGATATCAAAATCTCACAATAACAAAATTTGTCATATCACATGACATAACTCATTGTTGAATCTTTCATCAACAAGTATATAAGCAATTCCTTTATCTCTTTCTTATCCAGGACATAAGATAGCTTATCACACACATAAGCTAGCTCATCCCAGTTTCTAGCCAACTTAGCTAAACTTCAAGATTCATTAACTTAGCCTTCTAGGCTTAATAAACCTAGTCAAACAACCTGGCCTTAACTTGTTTATAACCTAATTAGTCATTTATATTAGTAAATAAATTTAATTAACCAAATTCACTTAATTTAGCTCATCCAAAGCATCACACCAACCTTCTAATTTCACCATTTACCAACTAATGACCCAATTGAATTCCAAATATGGTCTCTAAGCTAAATTAAGACTAATTGTCATTAAGCAAGTTGAAATAACATTTCCAAGTGCTCTAATTCCCTAAGGGTCGAGACCTACAATAGCCAAGACTCACCAAATCAAGCTTGCACTCATCCCTAATCACTCAATTAAGCTAACTAAGGTTGATTAAGGTTCATTCTAGCCAAATTAAGAATCAAAACAACTTGGTGTAAGTTCTCTTAGAGGACCCAAAATGGCTAAGTTCCAACTTATCAAAATTTGAGTTGAATTACTTACTCAACAACTCATTCAATCCAATATAAGCACAACGATTAGTTGACAACTTAATCAACCCCTTTCTTGGTGCAAAAGCACCTTAAGGCCACCACCCATGGTTCAGCCATCTCAAAGAAAATCCAATAAACCTTCATGCAACCACATAATCAAGTCCATTCAACCTCAACAGATGAAGATTACAAGAGAAACATGAAGAACAAACAAGAACAACCCCCTATCCCCTCAAATCTGTGTAACAACCACATAGGAACCACCATGAATCCAACCCAAAATTTAACACGCAAGAGCATACATCTAGCATAGAAGGGATGGGGAAGAAGAAAAGAAAAGCAACCATCCCTACCTAGGCTCCTTTTGCTCATGGATAGAAAGGGAGAAAGATGATGAAAAGTCCACTTGATGGTTGATTTCTTGGTACCATTGGAAAGAGGTTAAAGAGTTAATGATTTTTCCTAACTGGGGCGAGCTTGTTTGCCGCCTCTAAGCCCACTTGACTAGACCTAGAAGTCACGGTGGAGGTTTTTCTCCCCCTTCCTTCTCGTCTTCATCTCTCCCTCTCTTTTCTTTCTCTATTTCTGTCTTTCCTCTCCTTGTTGCATCGTCTTCCTCTTTCTCTCTTTCTTTATTCTTTCTTTTGGTCCCACTTAACTTAATAATTAAGTATTGATATGTGCACATGAGTGAGAGGGAAAATATGAGGCTCTTACGTAGATTTTAGGTAGAGTTTAGCTACTTTAGGTTGTATAATTAAAACCTATACACATCCTAGATCACATTATGATTTATTAAAAAAAATACCATACAACTTTTAAAATCCTTATGCACTAATTCTAATTATTAAAATTACATTAGAGAGCTTTGAGCTCATCATATTATGTAAATTATTCGAATACTGAATCATTTTTAGAATATTCAATATTATTCTAAATTTCTTAAATCAATAAGATTAAAGCTAAATGCTTCTTTACCTTGCAGGCAATTTTATTTGTCTAAGTCTAATTATTATTTAATTGTATCTAAATAATCCTTATATTAATTTAGTTATGCCTCGAAACACTAATTAATATCATTAGATATTCTAATTAGTGAAGCTAATTATTTACTTGATCAATTGATCAACTTACCAATTGATCCTTAATTGGCTTATTTTTATTAAATCCTCCATTACTCACAAAAAGCAATTTATTTCTTAATAATTATAAATAATCTTATTTATAATTATTTTAACTCATTCTCTATTTATTCTTAATTATCTCATTTTTTATTAATTATTTTAATTAACCTATAAGATAACTTGCATGCTAAGTTATCTGTCTACAAGTGCATATCATATATATATGTGTAAAATCACAATAATAGCTTCTAGGCAGATCTATAAGCAAACTAGAAGGGAGGATGTTACACATCTATAAACACAACAATCCTAGTGCACCTAGAAACGAAAAAATAGAAATAAAACAACTGAAAACAAATTAAAATTTATAAATCAAATACAAAACCCAGAAAATTAATTTCCATAAATCAGAAACAAATTAAAACCAAAACTCAAATATTTAAAATCATCAAATACAAATAAGCTAAGAAGGACGATACAAGAACATACACATGAAGCACAAAGGCACAAGGCTCGTAGAAGGTCACCAGTGCAGATCTGATAGCTTGCAAGTCCAAGTCGAGGTTGCAGATCTAATAGCTCGTAGGTCCAAGTCAAGGTTGTAGATCTCATAGCTCGTAGAAGGTCACTAGTGCTTTCTCTAGTTCAAATAGGAGATCGAGCTTGAAATCTAGAGGTTGGTAGAAGAGATATGGAATCTAAACTCGCCACTTGTTCAAAATCATCACGTCCCTAAACTCGCCACTGGTTTCATCTCACAGCTAGGATTGTGGCTTGGTGTTGGTGGATGTGTGAATCATCGATCGTCATCATGAGTCACGAGATGCCATCGCAGGTGGTAGCTCGTAGCAAGGGCTTGATGTTGGTGGAAGGAGTAGAATGGCGGTTTCAAATGAATGAAAAATGAGAAAGAGATCAGAGAAAGGAATAGACACCCTTAACCTAACTAAAATATTGAAGTTCATAGTACTTACATCGGGTCTATGGGTCGGGTATGGAGTGGTCGTGTTCAGAATTTATCAACCCATGAATTGAATTAATATTGATTGGGTTTGGTTGGATTTGACCTAATCTTATCCGATTGCCTGAACTAAACCAAACCAATTAAATTAGTTTGGATTGGTTTTTTGAGTTCACCAAGTTAATCCAATCCAATGAACACCCCTACTTTTGATTCTTCTTTCTTTGCTAGGCCATTTTCTTCCCTCTTGGTCTCCATTTAGGACACTCTTGAGCTCCAAAACTACAACAATATTACAAGTCCCAAATAAGATTCATGGTAATAACAAATTGAAATTTGACTTAATAAAAATCAAGCAATATAACTAAGAGTTTCAAAGAAAGAGTCGAGACTAGATTCATCAATTTTAACTCAAATTCAAAGAGTTTTACATATACTTCAAGGACTTAGCCAGCAGTTTGGTCTAAATAAAAGTTAGATAACTTTATTTCATGGAGTTATCACTCAACCACATTAAACCTTAGAATAAAGACAAAATTATAATTTTATAAATTTTTCCAACCCATTCCATCCCTTACCCCCAATATGGGAGGGAAGAAAAATAGGGGAATTGAGGGGTATGGAATGGATTGGAGTCCCCATCACTCTTCCATTCCTTTTCATCTTTCTTTTAAATATCTAGAAAATGGCACACTATGTCATTCCATTCCATTTCACCTTATTCCGTCCCTTACTATCAATCCAAACAAAGCCAAAAACCTAACTTACAAGCATTATCTCCTTTATTCATGTCTTTTAGCATTTCAAACTTGAATAAAATCACACAAATTTTTGCATCAATAACTATTCTTATACTGTTTCTATTTTATATAATAAAGCAAGAAAAAAAACATTCAACACACTCTCTGAATCTTCCTTTTTTTAAACAAGAGAAGTGTAAAGATAATGTAACAATTGGTTTTGCATTGAGCTTTTTTAGTTATTTTCTTCCAGTTGTGTTATTTGCACACCACATTGTTATATCATTTTTTACACTTTTCTTCTGGAAAAAAAAAAGATATAAAAAAGTGTGTTAAAATGTGTATTTTTATTATTTTATTATTTATAAAAGAAATGGTATAAGAATAATATAATATAAATGCCAAATAAAAAAAGAATAATATAATAAAAATGGTGAGCAACTATTATCATTTATATTCATCTTGACAAACATTAATTGTATATATTCTCAATGACATACATGTAGTTTTGACTTTATATTCAAGGGGCTTATCATTTTTAACATTTATCAAATAAGTTAAAAAACGTTGATATTTTGCGAACCATTCTTGTGGTTTTTATTGAAAATTATGCAACAAGATTTTATAAAAATTTATCACTTTCTTAACATATGTCATAAATGATATCTTATCCATAAAGTGATTCTCCAATACATTCATTTAGAAAGGTTTATATTCAATCTGCTTTCTATTTAAAGATTTCAATACTATATATTTATTCACGGCTCTATCAGCAAATAAGGAAATATCTTCTTTTTTTTATTATCTTGGATCAGGTATCCCCACAAATATGAATAAAACTTAGTTCCAATTCTCTCCTTCCAACCTTTTATCTCCAATCTCTTTAATCACTCTCCATTTAGTACTTTTAATCTCACTTAATTAAGTTAATAGATAAAGAGAACGTAATTAAAAGAATTAGAGAGAAAGAATTGAAATTAAATTTTATTCCAAAAATATTATTATGAGGCACTATCACAATTAAAAGATCCTACTAACAATTGTCTTTTTCAAAGCTTAAATTTTAATTTTTTCTTTCAAAGTGCAGCTCGGTTATCATTTCATCTAACTCTTATTGATAACAAGGTAAATATATGTAAGCAACAATTTGTAGTTGGGAATTTCACCTGTGGTTTTGAGTTGTGCATAGTATTTTTTTTGTTGGAAAATAAATTACTTTATAAATACTTTTGTTAGAATATAATAAAAAATATTAATTAAAACTAAATTACACGCAATATTTAAAGTATTTCGGCTAATATGAGGATAGAGATCAAATCCAATATTATATAAGAACTTTTTTAATCTCTTACATTTTACACTTATCTTATTCTTATTCTTACATCGCTACTAAGGGTTTGTTTGGAAAACTAAAAATTATAGATTATGTTGATAATCGATTATTGTTATAATCGATTATAATCGATTATTATTATAATCGATTATAATCGATTCATTTTTATGTTTGGATGCATTAGTTGTAAAGCGATTTTAAATTAATATGATTCGTTTGGATGATATAAAAAGAATCGCTTTTATACATTAAATTACTAAAATGAGTATAAAATGATTTAAAAAAGTATTTGATTGAGGACAAAATAGTATTTACATATCAAAGTGTAAGAAATAATCTATAAGATAAAATCGTAAGCTTCAATCTTTTAACTTATGATTATGTAAAAAGCTTTATTTTTTACATTAAATTTCGTGTAAAAACTTTTTTAAAAAATAATCTTTTTACCCAAACATAATAATTATTTTACAAAACAACTTAATCCTCCAAAAATAACTGTTTGAGAAAGAATTAATCTTTCTCAAACATGCTCTAAATCGTATCGGATTTTATCCGTCTTGAGAAGCATGTGATTATGCATCTTTTGTCACCCTCATTTTTAACTAACTTTTACTTGATTTTTATAAGATACTCTTCATTAAATGTTGTTCCATATTCCTAGTGAAACTAGCTATTTATTGCCCCTGGTATATCTGTCTAAACTTCTGATTATTAATTATGATGATCTGTCAATTTTAAAATTAAAAAATCTATATTTATATTTATAGACTTTTAATTACTCTAATTACATTGCAATTCTAATATTTTTGATACATTGTAATTGTTCATACAAATTTAGACCAAGAATAATAGTATTGGGTAAATTTTTTCTCAAAATGGCAACGAAGATTTGAACTATTGACATTAGATTCAAATACTGACTCTACAATTTGTTTTTACGCTTCTACTAACCATTGCTTCTGTAAATTTTTTTATAAAATTGAAATCAAAAAAATATTAGTTAAGATTAACCAGCGAAGAAACTTGGCATAAATTTTTGGAGGAGAAAAAATGTAAATCAAGTTCTAACTCTCTTTTCTGTTTTCTTCTTGAAAAGTTAATTATTAATATTTTATGCTTAACTATGATTTTTTTTTTCAAAATAAATCCATCACTAGTCTTCTATAATAACTAGAAAATAATAATCATACATTAAATATATTAAATCATGGAATCACCTCTTTGGGTATTTTATTACTACCATGTCAAATGCATCAGATTATCAAAATTAGTCCCAGGATTACCCCAACAGTGATTCTTCGGCTTCAAGCGTAAGACTGCTGCTGAAGCGGCAATGAAGAATGCTGCTACTATCACAGTTACTGTTGGCGGTCCATCTACTGCAGCAACCCGAAGTCAGTTTATAGAAGAAATGTACCTGTTCCCAGCTTTTAACCAACCTCCCACTTGCCAAGCCAGTCCATTCAACCACCTTCTCGGTAGAGCAACGATCCTTACATCAATAAGTTCTTGAAACCATCTTACCTTCAACTTCTTCTGGGGAAGAAAAATTTCAATGCTGCTACATGGTAAGCTGATTTGCAACCCTGGCCTCTTTGAAGGAAAATCAAGTACAAGCTCTGGTACAAGCGAATGAATGATGCCAAGGAAACTCTCTGGCGTGAAATGGGTATATCCTACACCATTTGCCTTCTTACCAAGCCCCTTCGAGTCGATATGACTCTGCTTCAAGCCATTTCTCTATTTTGGTCACCCTTAACAAAGACCTTCTACTTGCACTTTGACATGATGACCCCCACTCTCCTAGATGTAGCGGCAATCACAGGATTGATGCTGATAGGTGAGGAGCTGCTGGTGTATTTCGAATTGGAGGTCTAAGCTAGCTTTGAGGTTGAGTTTGATCAAGAAATGACACCCTACAACAAATTCATCCTAGCTATTCCCAAGTCTAGACTAGTTACGGATCCAGAGCACACCGCTTTTCTAGCTTATTGGCTTTACAAGTATGTAATTTGCACTAGTTGCCTATAAGTCTTGAAGGAAATCCTGCCTCCGGTAGCCGCCATAGTTAAGGGAAAGCCAATAGCCCTTAAGCAACTTTTTGCTCAACGGCCTGTACAAGGCCATTTTAATTTGGTTTCTGCTGTTAAAGCCCATGGCTCTCTCGACTCAATCTTTGGCCCCGTTTGATTTCTCTAAATGTGGGTTCATGCCTACATCCTAAAACTTCTGATGCTTAAACCATTCCCAGAAACATCTGTTGATGATTGGCAAGACTATCGAATTTATGGTGACTTGCTTTACAAGCTCCGCATTACTGGAGCTATAAGCCTCTTTGAATTTTTTTACAGCTAGAAATAAAGGCCTTCTACCCTTATGTCTTTGGCCCCATGAAGCTGAAGACCATTGTTGATGATACTGTCAACCTCTCTGCTGCTCCAGAGACTTCAGGTTTTTAGGTAGCTGTTGTGGTGAGCCGTGAGATATTGGTGAAACCCACGTGGCCGCTACAACCCTCTCAGAACTGAGGTTTATTTGCCAAACTGCGTGGAAAATCAATTTGGTCTAGGGCAACAAGTTCCTATTTCCTATGGCCATTCAGTCAATGAAGGAACAACGAGGACTAGTTTTGATAGCTCCACCAAGACTTGTCATACCTTCCAGAGATGATACTCCGAAGAAATTCCAGTTCGAGGCCTTTGTTAGCCATAGTAACTATTACCAAAGAGGGGATAAATTAGGTGATTATAAATTTTTAAAATAACTTTGAGAAATTATGTATTTTAATATTTTCAATCAATACATGTAGCGAAATAAGTTTAACAAAAATACAACTATTGTAGATTACTTAAATACAACTTAGTTTATGGAATAAATCATGAAAATAAATTAGATATCAAATTCAACTCAAGCATATATAATTAAAGCACAAATGCAAAGGAGATAGAGTTAAGAGAAGCAAACACAGTATTTATCCTGATTCAGCCAACAATCACTTGTGGCCTACGTCCAGTTCTTAAGCAAATTACCTTGAGATTTTTCACTAAACCTTCAAGATTGAACAGGTGCTTGAAACCTTTACAAACTAGAGCACTTTTCACATCTTGGGATATCTTACCCTTGTGCTTGAGTCTCGACAGTTAAGGATACCTCACCTTTACAATTTCTTTAAGGAATACCTCACCCTCTTTACAATGAATCAAAGTATAGAAGAAAAGAAACCCTCACAAAAAGTAATTAATACAAATTGAAGCATTATGAAACTCTTTCAGGATATCTCAGATTTTAGCAAAAAAGAACATAGGAGATAATAAAATATGAATCACGAATCAAAGCATAAGAGATTGGTTTTCAGGTTGTTGATTCTATGTAAAAGATCACCCAAAATCTTGTATTTATAGAGTTTTAGAAAAAAGAGTCATTGGGTATCATTTATTTCAGCATTAAAGCCTCTAAAAATAGACGATGCAAGTTTCTGCTCGTGTTTATTCGAATAAGCAAAGTCTTATTCGAATAAATCCACTTATAACATATCAGGAAGTATTTTTTAGAACTTGTTATTCAAATAACTCTTTGGTTATTCAAATAAATCTTTAAAAAAACACGTTCTAGAATATTTTTAAATGTTATTATTCGAATAACAAATCTTTTATTCGAATAAACCACTTTAATTTCAAAAATTGACTTTAAATGGTCATAACTTCTTCATTTCTTATCCATCTAAAGCAAATGATCACTCATTAGAAAGATCTTGGCATCTATTTTCAAATGAAATATTTCAGAACAAAACGTAAATTATTTTGAAAATTATGATTAAAATAGTAACCAAAGGTCAGTTTCTCAAAACTCAAACTTGACTACTTTTTATAGTTTTGAACTACCACCATGATTAGCTTTTCAAAACATGTTTGTTAGACATTTTAGCATGTGAAAAACTATTTATAAAAATTTAAAAATATATTTAAGATATCTAAAAGGCTTCTCACATAAAGACCCTAAGTCCTATAAACTATACCATTTAAGCTTCCTTTAGACTTGGTCTTTAACATGGCTTTGTTGTTATCAAAACCTTCATGAAATAAGCGTTCACATTCTCCTTGAATTGAGCATAATTGGGATCTTTCGCTTTCTTGTTGCAATGCTCACTCTTGGTACTCGAACTATCTTTCAAAGTATTGTTTACTTAAAACATAGTTAGTCCAAACTCATAATTCAATATCTTCATATAATCTATTAAGTACATGTATGTAGCATAAACATCATTCCTTTTGACTTGTATTTGTATTCATCAAAACTTAACATATTAAATCATTGGTGAAAACTTATTTTCACAATCTCTCTTTTTTTTATAATGACAAATCACCAAAGAAAAATATGTTGAGCAATATAAGCATATCAAACAATAAGTACAAGAACATATTTTTCTTTTCAATTCTTATTCTCCTTATTTGACATCAACCAAAAGGCTTAGGAAGGAAATATAATATTTTCTCTCCTCCTATAAATAAAACTCATGTTGACAAAAAAAGTAGAATCATCAAAATCAAAAACTTATTCAATTTATTCAAGAACATATCTATCTCCCCCTATTTGATTCTACATGTGATTCAAGAATAGAAAGATGAAACTAGTATGCTTTTAAGATATAAAAGATTATTCATGTAATACTTGTCATATTTTGGTACATCAACATTTAGCATATGATAGTATTAAAACAATTTATGTAATCAAATGAAGATGTAAGCCAAGAGATATAAACAACTTAAGAGTTAGGCTCCCCCTTATTAAAGCACAAGATGGATAAAGTGAAATATGTATGCCAAGACCATGTAAGCACATTACAATAAAGTAAAGCAAGGCAAAAGATATTTATTATTAATCTATCAATCAAAAACTATTTTAAAACTTCTCCCCCTTTCAAAAAGAATTTTATAAGAGCACATTACATTTTCAAAAGCATTTTAAGGTATGATTCAAGTTTATCAAGAAGCACGTGATCATCATTAAAACTTATATAGGCATTTTGGGCAAACAATGATCATGTTAGGCATGTTAAGGCATAACACAGCTCTCTAATTCTCCAAATATCACATAATATTCAATTTAAAGCATAAATAAGGATAAAAGATTGATATCACCAAAAGTATACTCTTTGAGTTTTTATAGGTGACTCCAACTTCTATGTCTTAAAGCTCCTTGAGAATGTTGTATTTCTTTTATGTCATTCTTTTTATGTTTTCACCATTCTAGGAGAACTTTGACCACTTCAAATATTTTTTTTAAATCTCAAGTAACATAGTTGTATTTCACTTCAATGCACGCTTGAACTAATAGTTACCCTACAACACAATTCAAAGTATTTTCCTTAGTATCTACTAATTTTAGATCCATAGAGGTTAGTCATTGATTATTAATCCATTATTCTCTCAAAAAGATCAATTTTTTCATAGTATGTAAATTGAGTACAACAAATTTAAATAATCAATTATCCTTAAGCACATAGTTAATAGCATGCTTACTTTCATGATATATAGACAATTTAAAGTATAGAAAATATACATAGTCATAGAATACCTTATAATCAAGAAATATGCAAAATAGTGAACAAATGGTGTAATAAGAAAGAACATAATCATGTATTGTATATAATATTTAACTTTTACTAAGTACACATGATTCTATCCTTTACGTAAGGCCTACAAGGAATATACCTCATATTCATTGTCTTTTTAAGTGAATGTGTATAAGAGGTAAAAACTTTTCATACCTTGGCCTTGGTAATCAAGGAAATACTTTTTCTTTCTCATTACTTCTCTTTTAGAGTCTTAAACATTACAAGCTCTACATTTTGTACTTGAGAAGCTTTGGTTGAAGTCATCTTCCTTCTTTGACCAAAACTTCTACCATTGGGTTTTGGAAGCATTCTTCTTTATGATTTCTCTTTCTTTTGACCAATAATAGTCCATCATTTTGAGAAAAATTTCTGCATAATTGAAACACTAGGAGGACATTTTGGTAGTCACTTCATCTTGAGTTCTTGAATGTTAGTACTAAGGCCTTTAAGAACTTTAGGAACCCATATCATACTATTTCTTATATAAGGATTTCTTGTATAATTGCATAAATGAGAAATATATCCTAGATAACCACCAACATTGTAAACAATTGAATTTAATGATGGTTTAATCCTTTGAAGATCACCTTTGAAAAAACTTAAGACTTTTGTTATTATTACATTCTATACTATTTTTGTCATAAGCCTTGTTTGAATTTTTATGTAGAATAACATTAATTTTATTCTCATTAACAAGCATGAATTATAAGTAATTAGAATTATTAGCTTTAGAAAATTTTGAATATAAGTTCTCAACTTGATTTTCTAAATCAATGCATATTTTACAAGAAGTTGAGGTTTCATATTTCAAAGATATATCCTCATTAAGAAAAGCATATTCATTTTTCAAAGTTTCAATTTCATTTTCAATAAAAGAAATGTTTTTCTAACAAGATAAGTTTTTCTTTTCTAAATTCAACAAGCCATCATACAATTCATCATATACACATTGTAGCTCATCATAGGAAGGACTATAATCTAGTTCAACATTATTTACCTCAAAGTCCTTTTTAACCATATAGGAAGTAGTCTTAATTTCTAACATACTTGACACTTTAAGGAAATCATAATCTTCCTCATTGTTGTCCATCAAGGATTCAAGAACATCTTCCTTCTCAATTTTGTTTTGCTTTGCCTCTTTTTCAAGCTAAACATCATTTTGAGGATATTTTTCAAAACAAGGTTCCTTCAATGACTTTTGCTCTTCTTACTTTCTATATATAACTTTATACACTAAATTATTGTTAGCGATATAAAGAGCACCAAGGGTGTTCAAAATTTCTTTGGCACTAGAACAATTTTTAAGTTTAGCATAAGCATCATCATTCAAATTACTTCTCAACATTTGCATTACTCTCATGTTTAAGGAAAAACATTTCTTGTCATAAGTATTCCAAGTTTATTTTTATTTACAAGTAAATCCATCAAACACAATATTCCACAAATCAAGATCAATAGATTGCATATAAAATTTCATTCTAACTTTCTAATAAACAAAATGCACACCATCAAAGAATGATGGTTTATCAATTTCAAAACTTCCATTTTGAAAAGCTTTCAATGGTTGCCAACAAACAAGGATCTTTAACTCTAAGCAGTTAAACTTTCAACAGAGTACAAAACACTGATACCACTTGTTAGCCATGGCAACCATCACCTAAGAAGAAGGTGAATTGGGTGATTACAAATTTTTAAAACAACTTTGAGAAATTATGCATTTTGATATTTTCAATCAACACATGTAGCGAAATAAGTTTAACAAATATACAACTATTATAAATTATTCAAACACAACTTGGGTTATGAGATAAATTAAGAAAATAAATTAGATATCAAATTCAACTCAAGCATATATAATTAAAGAACAAATGTAAAGTAGATAGAGTTAAGAGAAGCAAACACAGTATTTATCTTGATTCAGCCAACAACCACTTGTGGCCTACGTGCAGTCCTTAAGCAAACTACCTGAGATTTTTTACTAAACTTTCAAGCTTAAACAGGTACTTGAAATCTTTACAAACCAGAGCATTCTTCACACTTTGAGATATTTTACCCTCGTGCTTGAGCCTCGACAGTTAGGGATACCTCACCCTTACAATTTCTTTGAAGGATATCTCACCCTCTTTACAATGAATCAAAGTATAGAAGAAAAGAAACTCTCATAAAGAGTAATTGATACAAATTGAAGTATTATGAAGCTCTTTTAGGATATCTTAAATTTTTGGCAAAAAAGAGCACAGAAGATAATAAAATATGAATCACGAATCAAAGCATAAGAGATTGGTTTTCAGGTTGTTGGTTCTATATAAAAGATAACCTAAAATCATGTATTTATAGAGTTCTAGGAAAAAGAGCCATTGGGAATCATTTATTTCAGCATTAAAGCCTCTAAAAATAGTTGTTGCATGTTTCTGCTTGTGTTTATTTGAATAAGCAAAGTCTTATTCGAATAAATCCACTTATAACACACCATGAAGTATTTTCTAGAACTTGCTATTTGAATAACCTTTTAGTTATTCGAATAAATCTTTAAAAAACATGTTCTGGAACGTTTTTAAACGTTGTTATTCGAATAACAAATCCTTTAATCGAATAAATCATTCTAGTTTTGAAAACTGACTTTAAATGGTCCTATCTTCTTCATTTCTCATCTATTTAAAGAAAACGACCACTCATTTGAAAGATATTGGAGTATATTTTCAAATGAAATAAGTTTCAGAAAAAAAACTCAAAGTATTTTAAAAGTTATGATCAAAATATTAACCAAAGGCCAATTTCTCAAAACTCATACCTGACTATTTGTTTTTATAGTTTTGAGCTACCACCATGACTAACTTTTTAAATCATGTTTGTTAGACATTTTAGCACGTGAAAAACTATTTGTAAAAATTTAAAAATATATTTGAGATATCTAGAAAGCTTCTCATATAAAGATCCTAAATCCTATAAACTATACCATTTAAGCTTCCTTTAGACTTGGTCTTTGACATGACTTTGTTGTTATCAAAACTTTCGTGAAATAAACATTCGCATTCTTCTTGAGTTGAGCATAATTGAGATCTTTTGCTTTCTTGTTACAACGCTCACTCTTGGTATTCGAACTATCTTTCAAAGTATTGCTTACTTAAAACATAATTAGTCCAAACTCATAATTCAATATATTCATATAATCTATTAAGTACATCTATGTAGTATATGCATCATTCTTTTTCACTTGTATTTGTCATCATCAAAACTTAACATATTAAATCATTAGGACAAACTTATTTCCACAGCCTTCATACCTGCTCCATCTCAATCCATTGAGTTCTATTGCTGGAGGGAATTCTCATCAGTATCATGGTTTTAATACCCATATAGTTGATCAACTCACAAAAGCATGACCAAAGAAAAAGAAAAAAAAATCCAAAGCTTAGCTGATTAACTTCCTTTTAATTCTTGCTTATGATTTTATTTGCTTTTGGTAGATATTGACCTAGTAATTGTGAATTATGATGACTCCTCGCCTGATCAACCTCTAGCAAAGAAATCTCACCTCTATTCATCTACTCGAATGCAATATAAGGTTCTTTGCTCATAAGGTGGCTTTTCATTCCTCTAATTCTTTTTTTTTTAGCTTTCTATGACTAGCTTTAGAGCCATAGTATATCACTTTCAATTTGTCTTGGTAGACTATTTAATCAAGCCGAGACCCCAAGAGCACAACCAATAAAGATCCCAAGACTGCCACTAAGAGGAAGTTAGTGATTCCACTTTATGATTCAAAAACATCTCACCCCCAAAGTGCAACAAAGCAACCAAATTGCCATCGAACTTCTCTTGTAACAAGATATCTAATAGTTGTTTCCCTAATCCACTCTACTCCCAACGCCACTGAGGAAGAGATACGACAGTATTTTGCCAAAAGGAGATCCCAACATTTATGAAGCTCTCCCAACCTTCTGCTTCCACTAATGTACAAAGGAATCTGAAGCTAGTATAGAAATTTCTCAGCTCCCCTTTTCCACCCAAGTCTCTAGAGCAAGACTCCTTCCTCTCGGCCCTTAAGTCTTTAATCAACTTGTGTAACATCTTCTTTATCTTGTTAGCCTTGTTAATTAATAAAGAAGTTTATTAGCACTTGTATAATTTATCTATTAATTTTTATAATTTATTGAGTTAGTTTAAGTGTAACGATAAAGCATGAACATAAGGAATAACATATAACAACCCATAAATTACTTAAAAGATATAAATAAATATAAAATATTTATTTTAAATCATAAATAATTAGAATGAATTATGATAATTTTTAGGGAATTAAATAAATTAGTTTGGTATTTTTTAATAAATAAAATAAGTGTTTAAAGATCAAATTAAATAGGAGAGCAACTCGAAAAATTATGAAAAATTGTGGAGTTGTTAAATAGAAGATGAAGATTATTTTAGAAATGATTACGTGGCAGATGCTTGTAAACAAGTTAGTTACATTCTTAAGTTTATATTAAGTTAAGAAAAAGTAACATAGCCTAATGGCTACCTAATGGAGTGCATAGAGATCAAGGAAAATTTAATAGACAAACAATATTATCAATTAAAAAGAAAGGCCACACTTTATAATTTGAATTTTTAGGTCACCAATCATTTTAAACTGCCTCGCTATACAAGTCTTAAACTTTAAGCTCTAAACCTTAAAATTTATAAATCATAAATTTGAAGTCCGAAAAATATTTAGTAATTTCATATGTAGTTTCTAGCAATGCTTTGAGTTAGTGATGATGAGGGTTTTAGAGAAAACTTGATTTTTTTAATAACTTGATCAAATCTTGTGATTTTTTTTTAAAATAAAGGTGATAAATTTATAAATCATTTTTATCAAAAAAAAAATATGAAATCATTACCATTTATTGTTTCGAGGAAGTGATATGGAAATGTTGGCACCCAAATTTTTGTGGCCTAGGCCGAAAACCCAAAAGCTAATAGATTAACTTGATGGAATGATGTGGTTTGATTAGGAGTGGCCTAATTCGTTTGAAACGCAAAATGATGAATTTTGGATTGAGAGAATTGACTTGAATTAGGTTTGACCAAGTCCAAGACTTCGGTTGTTCAGAGGATAAAAGAAACCCTGAAAAATAGGAGTGGAAGTTGCTGGTAGTTACCTTCTACGTTCAAACCTGAATGAAGTGGGAAAATGACCATTTTTGGACAATTTCTGGAAGTGAAGCATGCAGATAACCTATCTTGGAAGACCCATAATCCATTTATGGCCAAAAAATGATTAAAGACAAGAAGGATCATACTCCTATAAATATGGAAAGTGGGATTTGAGGCATGATGGTGTATTAAAGCAATAGTTTTTCCAACTCCAACTCTAATAATAGGCCTCGAAGGCACAAAAGAAAGGATCCCCGATCATCAACACCAAAAATCATCAATGTTTTAGTCATTTCATCTTTAGTTCTTCAACATTTTAAAACTTTTCCTTTACATTTCATCCAGTTTATTACTTTACTTTACATTTCCAATCACTTTACAACAACTCTTTAGGTTTTCAAGTTTATTTTATGCAATTTATTTTGCTTTGTATTTCAGGACTCAATTTACATTCCTTGTACTTTAGTTTCAAGTTCATGTACTTTGTTTCATTGAAATTATTTAATGCAATTCAGTTTCATTTACATTTGTAAGTATTAATTTAAATTGAATCCTGAGTTAAGGACTTTCTTTAGTTACTCAAGAACCCACACCAAAAGACAAATTTTTCTTTTTGGGATTTTCTTTAGGTGAAGCTCAAACTACATTAGGACAATAGAGAGTGTGTGGAGTTTGCTTTTGCTTCATCTGCAGAAGCTAAATGTTGCATTTTCTACACCAACAGTACCCTTATGGATTTGATACTTAAGGTGAATTGTCAAGCATTCTATTGAATAATGATTTTATAATAAATATTTAATATAAGTAGAGGGATACAATGTTTAGGTACTTTGGATCTATCAAACAAAATGATGAAAAAATAGAGGGACATGTAAGTCACAGAATTCTAGTTTGGTGGATGAAATGGAGGAGTACTTTGGGTGTTATATGTGAAAAGTGTCTCTCAAGCTTAGAGAAAGATTTTATCTTATAAGACCCATGATTCTTTAAGGTACTAAATGTTGAGTGGTAAAATGTCAACAAGTGCATAAGCTCAGTGTTGTTGAGATGATGATATTATATTGGATGAGTGAAAATACAAGACAAGATGAGATTAAGAATAAATGCATTAGAGAGAATGTAGAAGTAGCACTTGTTGTTGAAAAGATGATAGAATCTCTTCTTAAGTGATTTGGCCATGTGAGGAGATGACCATTAGAAGTCCCAGTAATAATGGCGTCGTTTGACTCATGTAATCAACTTCATCTAGTAAAAAAATGTTTTGTTGTTATTGTATTTAAATATAACATAATTGGCACGAAATTTTGTTTATGAATCTGCCACCAGTTCTACCACCTCTACCTCTATTAAAGAAATTAGATTGGCCTCTAAAATTCGAACTAGACCTGCCATCATTGTAGTTTTGGGGTCTCTGACCATTACCATTGAAAATTTGTCTCCTTGACTGTTGATTTGATTATCCAGACTGAACTACATTAGCCTGAACTAAACTAATCTTAGTTTTCCTGAATCTTTCAATTTTTTCTTCTTGAGCCATCAAAAGTGATTCAAGCTGCCCACCACTTATTGAATCTGATCTTGAAACACTTGTTATGACAAACGATTCATACTCTTCTGTTAAACCATCTAAGATGGCTTCAACATGTTTTAATTCATCAACAGGTGATCCAATAGAGGCTAATGTGTCTACTGTTTTCTTAATTTCAAGAAGATATAAGGCTATGGAAGATTCTTTTCTGGTATTTCTCAATTTAAGCTTGAGTTGTCTCACATTGACTCTGCTTTGGGAAGCAAAGAATTCTTCTAGCTTTTTACAAACTTCATACGAGTGTTCACAGCCCACCATTCTTGTAGTAAACGATTTGTTCATTGAAGAAAGCAACCAAGATAACAATAATTGATCTTGCTACTCCCAATTTAAAAATTCCTCACTCAGGTTCTCATTGACTTGATCTTCATCAGTGTCATATTTCCTTAGAATCAATGTACCAGTGATGAATTTGTGAAGCTTATGACCTTTGATAGTGGCCAAAGCTTGCTACTTCCAAGGAAGAAAATTATCTTCATCGATTTTGACTGATACTGGGTTAGAAAAAGCGTGCAATGTAAACTGAGTTGATGAAGAAGGTTGCACAAAGGAAGAATTAGAAACAGTCTCCATGGAAAACTACAGCTCTAATACCATGAAAGGTATTAGAGGACCAGAGTTGGAGAAAGAGAAGGAAAACTCAAGAAAGCTTAGGAAACCTTGAGAAAATGTAGAAAGGAAAGAGAGAAAAGTTTTTGTAAAGCATAGCATGATACTATTCATTCTTAAATAATGATACAGTAGATGATTTGTTTATATATTAGTTCACAGCTTTTAACCTCTCAACAGATCTCTCACTAATTCTTCATATATAACTAACATTCATCTTGAATAACTGAATTCTAACTGACTAACTGAATCTTAACTACAATAATTAACATTCATCTTTTATCCTTTACATAAATAGCAACCAATAAAATGCTTAACAACTTACTTTGACTATCAAACTCAAAAAAAATAAAAAAAAATGGATACGTATAAATCCCTTTATTTCGATATTAG
Organism: Ormosia semicastrata; assembly: GCA_029884595.1. Classification (NCBI taxonomy): domain Eukaryota; kingdom Viridiplantae; phylum Streptophyta; class Magnoliopsida; order Fabales; family Fabaceae; genus Ormosia; species Ormosia semicastrata. The sequence continues at coordinate 170,235 of JAQQTO010000035.1, read as the reverse complement.
CAAGTCTTGTGCTACAAATTTAGAAAATTGAGTTCTTTCCATACTACCATCCATTCTCTACAATTTTCTGTTGTGAAATTAAGAAGTCATTAATAGCTGTCATCAACAACCAATCCAAACGGATATCTCTGTTGACCTCCCACTCTGGCCTTTTTCCTTCATTTGATTGGTTGCTTAAGGAATTATTTTGATAGTAATTAAAGAAGCAACACTTTGTGATGTTGATGGCGCATATATTCAAATTATATACTCTGTTTCATACTGAAAAAGGTTTATTTAAAGTGAATTTATTTTTAAAATGAGTAATTAAAGATGTATTTATTTTTAATTTAATTTAAATATATTATATATTTACTCATTAAATAATTAAAAATAAATATATTTTTATTTATTTATCTTTATTTATTCACTTTAAAAATAAATTAAACTTGTTCGTTCCTTGTAGATATTGTCTCGTCCAAAGGGGACAGTTTTTTTTATCTGGCCAACCATTGTGGGAACATAAAAAGTTTCGATATTTAGTCATCTACCCTATGTGGATCCCATAATTAATGAAAAATTAGCTGTCTAACCCGTACGAAGCGCATTTACATGTTAATATCAATCTATATACGTATATGTAAAAGATTGTATGCTTAATGTTTTGATTTGGGTTATTTAATCTATATTAATGATATATCATCTATAATTGATAACTGTGCTTTTATGCTTTATTATAGAAGTTGTAGAAAATGTGAAAGATTAACTTATTTTTAGGGCGTCAAATCGTTGTTTGAAAGTATACAGCATCACATGCTTGCACAAGCCAACTTTAATTATATGTATATAAATATTTATCTACTATTGAAAGTAATATTCTTAACAATTTAGGCTATGTTTGGTACATCGTATAAAGAAGACATGATAGTATAAATTAATACTATCAGGTCTTATTCAATATTTGGTACATTCAACTAATAGTATAATAAAATCAGGTCAAGTCATTTTATCCTATTCTAAGGTGATAACTCTATCCCCTCCCATAGTACATGATAAGACATGATAGAATTTCTATTCCAATCTTATCCTCAATTTCATTTTTATCACTCCTCTCCTTGCGCCACCACCACCACCACCACCACCATCACCACCTCCACCACCACCTCCACCACCACCACCATCACCACCACTTCCACCATCACCACTACCACCACCATCGCCGCCGCCACCACCGCCACCATCAAGACCGGCGTCACCGCCACCACCACCACCACCACCACCACCACCGCGCCGCCACTACAAATCGCCACCATCACCACCGCCGCCGCCACCATCACCACCACCGCCGCCACCACCATCACCACCACCACCACCACTACCGCCGCCACCTCCACCACCTCCACCACCACCACCACCTCCACCACCACCACCACCGCCATCATCACCGCCATCACCACCACCGCCGCCGCCACCATCGCACTACCGCAGCCCACCACCACCGCCGCCACCACCACGCCACCACCACCGCCGCCGCCACTACCGCCACCGCCACCATCACCACCAACGCCGTCCGCCACCACCTCCACCACCACCACCGCCGCCGCCACCACCACCACCTTCACTATCGCCACCATCGCCGCCACCACCGCTGCCATCCACCAACACCACTATCGCCACCACCACCACCGCCGCCGCCGCCACCACCACCACCACCACCACCACCACCACCATCACCACCACCACCACTATCACTATCACCACCTCCACCGCCGCCATCACCACCACCACCGCCGCCACCGCCGCCACCACTACTACCACTACCACCACCACCACCATCACCACCACCATACATATTATTATTTTTTAATTATTTTAACTTTTATGTTAAATGATATTTTAGTCTTAAAAAAAATATTATACAATCAACTAATTTATCCTTTTGTTATCAAACAAAAGATAGGATTATGTCTTATCCTATTAATTATACTATCATACCTTATATTATCCTATCATCTTATCTTATACTATACTATCATGTGTACCAAATATAGCCTTAGATGCGATAAAAATTTTATTTTATGATATTATAAATTTAATTTATCTAAAAAATACAAAGAAGTAGAGAGATATAAATTATAGAATTGAAGCTGGGTAAAAGAAGTGTTTCAAATGTTATTTGTGAATAAAATGTGCCTCTTAAGCTTAACTAAAAATTTAACTGCATAACTATAAGACTTGTGATACTTTATGGTACTAAATGTTAGGTGGTAAAAAGTCAATAATTACATAAGTTCAATGTTACAAAGATGATGATGTTGCATCATATAAGGGAACATACATGACAAAATAGGTTCAAGAATGAATATATTAGAGAGAAAATAGAGATAACACCTATTGAAGAAAAGATGGTAGAATCTCATCTTAGATTATTTGATCATATAAGAAAAAAACATAGTTTATGACAAAATACATTAACATCATTTCATCCATGTAACCAATTCTACATAATAGAAACAGACTTTGATCATTATTATTGTAATATGTTAAATATAATCTAATAATACGTACATTATATTGTGCCATTTATTATTTTTTGGCTTAATTGTAGTTTTAGTCCCCTAATTTTAGTAAAATAAATTATTTGGTCCCCTTATTTTAAAATAAACTATTTAATCTTTCTACTTTCACAAAATAAGCAGTTTTAGTTATTTCATTAGTATTGCGTTAACAATTTAATGAAAGTTGTTGTAATAACATTTAAAAAATTAATAAATATTTATTCTAAATAAACAATTTTTTTTGGTATGATCTAAATCAGCAATTTAAGTGCATATAATATAAACATGACTCTCTAAATATATACCCAAAGTAACTTTAATTCAACTTAGAAATGTTAATTTATTATAAACTATGTCTACAAATCAAAGGGAATTTATTTATATCTAAAAATGTTAATTTATTTTTCACAAAAATTTATTTTGGCAAAAATATATTTTAAATTAGATTAGTACAGAGCTAGACCTTCCCAGAACAAAAGTAGCAACAAAATTTTAGGGAAAAATAGTAGCAATAAATTTTTTAGTGAAAAATAGTAGCAAAAAATTACAAGAAAGTACATCATATGATAATAACAAATATTACCTAGATCATAAAATTGGTGAATAACTGTCGACAAAAAGTGTTTTTATTTTTTTATGATTTAGTGTGTATTAGGTACTCTTTAAAATTTTGTTTAAAATTATTTTGAAGTGGATCTAGTCAAAGCTTATGCAAGTTTAATAAAATCTAAAAACAATAATATATGGATGTATAAATAAAAATATCATATATATGCATGTGTTTAAATAATGAGAGATTTAAGTTGAGTAATATTATTGTTTGATTTTGTTTATAAGGTTAATTTAAGTATTTTAAAAGTTATATGTATGTCACGTACATTTAAATTGTTTATTTGGAATAAATAATTAATTTTTTAAATGTCATATCATCAATTTCTATTAAATTTTAATTTTAACAGTGTTCTGGACCGTGATCCGGGATCCCGCTCCATGGATCAACCCGGCATGCATATTATCGGACTCTCCTAGTTGGCGTAGAGGAAGACTCACGACGTATTCCGGACAACGGATTACGGCCTTCGAGCAGTATCAGTATTCAACATCGTGACTGATAGATTCGCGCAGTGGATGAATCCCTAAATATCCGTAACTGCCAATCATCAACTTACGATATTATAGGATTCATAGATATCCTTAATGGTTGGATACTTTCCATATCTTAATCCCAGATTTGCAGGGATATATCTGATGATAGCAGGAAGGCAATTCTCTTCAGGATACTAATCCTAAATTACCTGCATTCAGTATTCGATAAGAATCCCATTAGGATTCTGCTTACGCTCTATAAATACAAGGCTAAGTCATCTCAGTAAGGTAACTCTAAACCCCATCCCAAAAATCTTATTGTGCACTGCCTGACTTGAGCGTTGGAGTCCCTTTGCAGGTACCCAACCCCCCTGTGTTACAAGTTCAGCTGCTGCGCAAAGGAGAACTCATCGCAACGTGCCTATCTCAGGTACCCTTTGAATCTAGTTCAGAACATTAGCGCCGTCTGTGAGAACCATAAATTTCTAAACCCATCCAATCATGGTTAATACGAGGCAAAACTCTAGGAGAGACGCTGCTCAAGCCTCTGTCAATCAGAGGCAAAATCTCGACATGCAACGTCCACCACCACCACTGCCTCCACTCGTGGCTCAAACCTCCGCTTTGAGAAATCAGGCACCTGGAACAGGAAGCCGACGTGATGGGCACTCTACCTCCTTTTTTGAGGAGTCTCCCAACCCATCACGTAGGATTTCTGTCAGGGAAAGACTTGAATTCCCAGCTCGAATCTAGATCGAGCCTTCAAGAGCACAGATTCCAAGCACCAACGTTTGGGAATCCCGAACAACGAGTTCGATGATTGTGCATCCCACTCGAACGCACACATCAAACTCGGGGTTCCCAATGCCGCTTTCAAGATATGTTGCAAAGAACATATGGACTTACTCAATGATCAATTCAGATGGAGGACATGCGACGCGCTATGCATGACAACCAACCGAAGCCGCGCCGCCGTGACCGGAGACAGGTCCGGTGGGAAAATAACGATGGAAGAGGCCCACGATGATGATGACGGAATCCCGATACTGGAGACAATAACCGGAATCGAGGAACTATGGAACAACCTTTCTCCGACCAACTCATGGAGTTCCGTGTTCCGAGAAATTTCAAGTTTCCTCCAAATCTTGAAATTTACGACGGAACCACGAATCCCCAGGAACACATAAATGCTTACGAGCAGTCCCTATGTTTCTATGGCGACTCCATGGAGTTGTTGTGCCGAGCCTTCCCCCTCTCCCTCAAAAAGGGGGCCCTCAAATGGTTCACCAGCCAACCACGGGGGACCATTGTGGATTGGTCCGACCTCAAGCAGCGCTTTCTGCTGCAGTACACCACGAGCAAGGAACAGCCTAAGTCCATCGAATCCTTGGCTAAGATTCGCCAGGGAAAGGACGAGACCCTCCGAGACTACGTTAGGCGTTTTATGGCCACCTGCACCAACGTGGAAAATTTTGAAGACAAAATAGCCTTGCATTACGCCAGGAGCGGTCTCCGAATAGGCTCCGATTTCTTCAAGTCCTTGGCAAAAAAGAAGCCGGACAATCTGACCAATTTCCAGAAGCGATCTGAGAAGTATGTCTACTTGGAGGAGGCAACGGAAGACCATAGGAGGTGGGACAAAGGTGAACCTTCTCACCAAAAGCCCAACCAAAATTCCTCAAGGTCGCGGCCCCCAAAGGGTAGCCCACCACGGAAAAGCTACGCTGACTACACTCCTTTGAACACCCCCCAGGAAACAATCTTGAGGGAGGTAATGAACACGGAGTTTCAGAACATCCGGAGGCCGCCTCCTATCAAGAAGCACAAGCAGAAGGATCATTCCAAACATTGCACATGGCATAAAGCCTATGGCCACGATACAGAGGATTGCTATCAGTTGCGCGATGCCATTGAATTTCTAATCAAGGCCGGACGCCTACAACAGTATATCCTCCATGTACAAAACAACGAAGGGGATAATAGGCGCAGAGACAGCAGGCGTCGGAGTCCATCCCCTGCACGCAGGAGAAGAACAAGAAACCCTAGGAGAAGATCCCGGACTCCGCCTCGACGAGACAACAGCAATCGACAGGGTCGAACCAGGAACACTCCTCCTGTCGATAATGAAGACCACCGCGCCGAGCCCAACAGGACGATCCATACCATCGCCAGTGGCTTTGCCGGAGGGGGATCCTCCAACGGAGCTCGAACGAAAGCCCTTAGAATGGCGCTTTTTGACCAAGAACACAAGCAGAGAATAGAAAAGCACCACTCATTACCTTCTCAGACGAGGACTACGGCGGAATAATCCCGGATCATGACGAGCCACTCGTAGTATCCGGGGTAATTTCCAATGCCGAAGTTCACCGAATCTTCGTCAATCAAGGGAGTTCTGCGGACATTATGTTCCTAGATCTCTATCAGAAGTTGGAGCTCCCGCAATCCGACTTGACTCCCCATATAGGAGAACTGACGGGTTTCACCGGTGAGAAGATCACCCCGGTCGGATACTATGAAACCCACTTGACTCTCGGATCATCTACATTATTTAGGACCGTCAAGGTGAAGTTCCTAGTCGTGGAGAAACGCCCTGGAGCGGTGGTGTCCATCACCCACCTCATGATGAAGTTCCCCAATAAGAACAATGATGTCGTCACTGTAAAAGGCGACCAAATTGTAGCCAGGAAGTGCTATAATGAGAGTTTGAAGATCTGTAGAGCACCCCGGTCGAGCCCCTTAGCATCCACCCCGGCTATCGACCAGGTTAACATTTTAATGACAGAGCTGGACGTTAGAGAAGAAATCTGGGATACTCGACCCCAGCCCGAAGGCGAACTGGAGTCTCTTCAACTCGGGGCCAACCCTGAACAGGTCACCAAGATCGGAGCTCGTCTGGGTGAAAAAGAAAAATAGCAACTCTCAAAACTCTTGTTGAAAAACAAAGACCTTTTCGCTTGGACTTCCTCCGACATGCCCGGACTCGACCCCAGTTTCATTTGCCACCGATTGTCGATTAAAGAAGGCAACTTCATCAGAGAAATCTCATATACCACATGGCTCTCCAACGTGGTCCTAGTAAAAAAGTCCAACGAAAAATGGAGGATGTGCGTAGATTATACTGACCTGAATAAAACTTGTCCCAAGGACCCATATCCACTCCCCAACGTGGATAAATTAGTGGATGACTCCTCGGGGTTCAGCTGGCTCTCATTCATGGATGCATATTCTGGGTACAACCAGATTCCCATGTACACTGGGGATGAGGATAAAACCGCTTTCATTACCGACAGGGCGAGCTACTGCTACAAGGTCATACCTTTCGGCCTAAAGAATGCAGGAGCCACCTACTAGAGGATGATGAACAAGGTTTTTGAAAATCAAGTGGGAAAGATGCTAGAAGTCTACACAGACGACATGATAGTAAAGACCCCACACTGCTGATCGCACACAGTGGACCTCGAGGAAGTATTTGCACAAATCTGGAAGTACAACATGAGGTTAAACCCGAAAAAGTGCGCTTTCGGGGTCCAGGCCGGCAAATTTTTGGGGTTCATGCTAACTCATAGAGGAATTGAAGCCAATCCGGATAAATGTCAGGCCATCCTCAACATAAGAAGTCCCCGGAACGTCAAAGAAGTACAACGTATGGGCGCATGTGCGGCCCTCACAAGATTCTTAGCTAAAGTCGCGCATAAGTCCCTCCCCTTGTTCAAATTGCTCAAGAAGGGAAAAAACTTCAAATGGACTCAGGAGTGTGAAGATGCCTTCACATCATTAAAAAACCTTTTGTCCTCCCCTCCTATCTTGACAAGGCCGGACACTGGAGAGACGCTCTACTTATACCTATCCATCCACGATGAGGCCGTGAGTTCAGTCTTGATTAGAGAAACCAACGAAGGACAGAAGCTTGTCTACTTCGTCAGTAAGGTCCTCCAGGGCCCTGAGCTTCGATACCAAAAGGTAGAGAAAGTTGCCTTCGCGCTCATCATCACCGCAAGAATACTTCGACAATACTTCCAATGCCACCCAGTGGTGGTAAGAATCGACCAACCCATCAAACAGGTGCTACACAAACCAGACCTGGCCAGGCGAATGATTGCGTGGTCGATTGAACTCTCAGAGTTTGGAATCACATACGAATCACGACTAGCAATAAAAGCCCAGGCCTTGTCCGACTTCTTAGCAGAGCTCACAACAGACAACGGTAACCCAAGGAAAGCCTTCTGGACCATTTTTTTCGACGGATCTTCGAACCCCAAAGGAAGCAGGGTCGGGGTGATTGTCGAGAATTCGGAGGGTCTGACCTTAGAGCACTCCCTGAAGTTTGAATTCCCAACCTCAAACAACCAGGCCGAGTATGAGGCCTACATCGCCGGGTTGCTAATGGCAAAGGACCTGGAGGCAACGCGGATCACGCTTTGCAGTTATTCCCAGCTAGTAACCTCCCAAATCCGAGGCGAATATCAAGCCAAAGAACCCCTCCTGCAGAAATACTTGAACAAGGTCTAGGAACTTTTGAAAAGCTTCGAAGAGGTCAAGATAGAGCACATCCCAAGGGAACAGAACTCCAGAGCAGACCTTTTATCTAAACTGGCCAGCACGAAGAGCCCCGGCAACAATCGGTCTGTAATCCAAGAAACCCTCTCCCAATCCTCCATTACGGATCACAGCATATCCCAAGTGGAGGACCATCAGCCATCTTGGATCACTCCTATACTGGACTATCTGCAACATGGAAAGTTACCGTCGGACCCGAAGGAGGCTTCCAGATTGGTAAAGTCGTCGGTTAGATACACTGTTTACAACGGTCGCTTATACCGACGTGGTTTCTCCTCCCCTCTTCTAAAGTGTTTAACCCCCAAAGAAGCAGAGTACGCCCTAGCTAAAGTTCATGAAGGAAGCTGTGGTCACCACATGGGAGCCAAAGCCCTAGCCCAAAAAGTATTAAAGGCAGGATTCTATTGGCTCACAATGGAAGCTGACTCTCATGCACATGTTCAAATTTGTGACAAGTGCCAGCGTCATGCAGATCATTTTCAAGCCCCTTCTGAAGAATTGTTCACGACGTCAGTTCCCTGGCCCTTTTATAGGTGGGGTATGGACATTTTGGGACCGTTCCCTCAGGCCCCAGGGCAGTTTAAATACTTGGTGGTAGCAGTAGACTACTTCACTAAGTGGATCGAGGCCGAACCCCGATCACCATCACTTCGGCGCGACCGTCGGAGTTTACTTGGCGCCATATTATCACCAGGTTCAGCATACCGGAATCGGTAGTCACAGATAACGGTACCTAGTTCAAAGACAAAACTTTCGAAGAGCTACTAGCTGGATTGAAAATAAAACACCACTGTAGCTCAGTCGAGAACCCCAGAACAAACGGACAAGCCGAGGCCGCCAACAGAATCATCGTACGAGGCTTAAAAAGGAGGCTCGACGAAGCCAAAGGAAATTGGGTCGAGCAACTCGACCACGTTCTCTGGGCATATCGGACCACTCCTCATTCCACGACGGGAGAATCCCCTTTAAAGTTGACCTATGGCTGTGAAGCCATGATCCCAGTAGAAATAGGGGAACCCAGCTGGCGTTACCAACAGTTCTCATCCGACAGCAACCCTGGTCTAATCAGAGAGGACTTGGACTTGCTCGAAGAAAGAAGAAACGTGGCCCATATACGGGATGCCGCGCTCAAGCAGAAGACAGCTGCCAGATATAATAAGAAAGTGGTCCCAAGAAAATTCCATTCCGATGATCTAGTGCTCAGGAGAGTCGACATAGGAGGAATAAATGCCTCCCAAGGGAAATTAGCCCCTAACTGGGAAGGCCCTTATCGTGTCGTCACTAGTACGGGTAAGGGTGCCTACACCCTGGAAACGTTATCTGGGACCCCGGTCAAGAATTACTGGAATGCGGATAAATTAAGAAAATACTATAGCTAAATGCCCATAACAGCTTTGCCCTCCAGTGGAATTACCTTTGATCCACTCCCGTTTTAAATAAGTATGCTATGTACGGACTCCTGTCCTCCTAATTTCATCAATAAAATTGTTATTCAGGAAACCAGGTTTATCCAACGCGTTGCTTTAAATTGACAAGTCGATAGGAGGTAGTACAAATCATATGTACATGCTCCTTTATACCCAAGCCTAGAAAGGGTCCCAAAATCTATATGATTGTTGGGGTACCTACCCCGGGCAAGGTTAAATAACGATGATGCCTCAAACAAAAGGGTCCTCGCGTAAACTGCCCTAAGCCAGGCATTACTTACCTATGTCTGCAATTCCAAACGCTTCCCATACCAAGCACTGGAATATGGATTAAGGTTTTACTTTGCCTAAGTCTCAAATTTCTTGACGTTTGATTATTACAAGCGTTAGATTACAGACTAAGGCGTTATTTTTACCTAAGTCAAAGTGGAATGCCATTCACTCAGCGGTATGAGTGAAGGATCCCGGACCATGGTATTCTATGACAATAAGTTTTCTAAGTCCATTATTATGACTACGAAAATGGGTGTTGGACCTAAGTCGGACCATGAAAAATAAATGGTTAAACAGTATCATTAATTATAAAACCCCAAACACGAGGCAATTGTTCGTACAAGTAACAAAACCCCATGCAGGGGGCAGAAAATAGCAAAATGAAAAAAGCAAGCAAAAGATTAGACGTCGGCCTCTTCCGGGATCTGGATAACCTCCGGGTTGCCACCAGGAGCTTTAGCGGCTAACTCTTCAACAGCTACAAGCTGGCCATTATGAAACATTTTATCCGGGTAACACCTCCAAGATAAGGTCGACCCCGGGTTGAAGTCTTGGATTTGCTCACAAAGATTTTGGAACTGCTTTTCCCCGACATTCCCAGCTACTCCGTCCAGTTCCTCCACCTCCTTTTCGAGTTGTGTTACCTCGGCCCTCAAAGCGCCAATGCTTCGGTCGGCCTCAAGCTTTTCGACCTTCCTGGCAGCTTCAGAATCCGCCAACGCTTTCTCCAGCTCAATGACCTTCTTTTCCAGCTCAAGGACTTTCTTTTCCAGCTCGATGGCTCTCGTCCTATTATCCTCATTGGCCTTTAAGGACGCGGTCAACTTCTAGCTGATTTCCTCCTTTTCTTTCTTCAAGGCGCTCAACTCTTCCGATGCCTGGCGATCAGCGTTCTCGATAGTGACTTCGATGACACGGATCTCGGCCACTGCCCGGAAAGCTTGCCTCTGAAGTGCGGCTAAGGTTTGGGCCAAACCTTGCTCAGTAATATGCTGCCTCACCTCGCCACTCAAGAGTCGCCCATCTATGAAGGGGCCGGGATCAGAGTGCCCCGCGATGATTGGTAAAAAGTCCGCCCCTCCCCTTTCACCGCCCTCCGACGACCCTCCACCGTGCTCGGGAGGCTCTTCAACAGCCTACCTTTTCTTCCCTTTTAAGATTAAGGCGGGGGGATCCCGGTGATCTTGCTCGCAATGACAACATCACGGTCGGATGAGTCCGAATAGGCGAGGAGGAAGAAGCGGCCGTCTTCTTCCCCTTCCTCCGGTTTCTTGAAGTTCGCAGGGTAACCATGGAAGATCCTGAGGTTATGTTGCTGACTGGAAAGAAACAGAAACAGATACAGTCAGTATATCATCATGAAACATTGATATATAAAGACGATGCAAACACCTAAGGATACTAGAGGTATAAACGCCCTAATTCCTACCTAACAAAGTGTAAAGAAGATCATCACCAGGGATACTAAGAACATCTCTAATGTTGATGTTCCCGTGCTTCTCAGCATGTCGGGTTATGAATCTCGCGGTCCTAAGTTCCTCAGGGTCGAGATCTTCCTCCTCTTTCTCAATCAAGTTGATGGGCACGTCCCAGCACCTCTGCGTCCAGTAAAAAGGAAATTTTGGCTCCCCGTCCGGCTTAAGGAAGAAAGGCTGACATCCCTCTTTGGCTTTTACCTTAAAAAATGCAGTCTTGAACCCTTTGAAGCTTTCTTCAAAAACATCAAAGGACTTACGACCAAGCCGGGAGCGGATGACGAGCCAGCTCATTTGCCGCACCATCCCCTGGGTGTTTATTCTTGTATAAAAATAAAAAAAAGTGCTCGCCGAGCACTTGAGGCTCATCAGCCGACAAAACCTCTCAAACGATATGATGTAGCCCCAACCATTAGGGTGGATCTACGAAGGGGCCACTTGGAGAGTACGGAGAACGTCCATTTGGAAGTCAGAAAAAGGCATCCTTAGCCCTAACTTGAAGAAAAGTGGCTCATACAGAAACATGAAATGTGAACCCTCCTCTCGACAGGAGCACACCCTCTTGTTCCAGTTCGGACAGACGACTTCGAACTCGTCATCTCGAGCCTTGTTCACAGTCAACTCCAAGGCGAATAGAGATTCTCGGAGCACGGCTTTGCTTAAAAACTGGGACTGACGATCCCATACGTCGTCCACTACCCATGGGCATACCAACCCTGGACCCCGCCGAACTCGAACCAGCTCGTCTTCTGCCGGTTCACGGACGCCGTGAGATGGGGGCTGGACCCTAGCTTTCTTTCCTTTGGCCATGGAAACCTTGAGAACATCTGAAGAAGTCGGTAAAAAACTATCAGAATCAATAGCTTCACAGATTCAGACACAAGGAGAGCAAGGTAATCCTAACCTCCCTTACCGACCTCCTGTCCCACCAGAAACAAGGCATTCGGCGGGAACCCCTCCACCGCACGTGGCGCGGCGAAGTTGGTGTTTCAGGGAGGCAACCATATCTACCTAAATCACTAAGCCCTATTTGAAGGCAAGAAAAACCTGGAAGGTGAAGCTACCCTACTTTCTGAAAAGCTATTGACATACTGAAAGTGCAAATGACAAAATGGCCGAAAGAAAGCAACTTACTGTGTAAAGACAGAGTACTTGAAAGCTGAGAAGTCGAGTCAGAACAATGGAGGAACAGCGATTGGAGAGCACCCAAAAAGAAGCCAAGACTTTCAACGCACGGTGTTTTCAGTGAAGGAGGGCAAAACCAATAGAGCAAGGAAGACAAACCTTTTATAAAGGGTTGAACGGTTAAGGGGCATTTCTGTCCCCTCCAGCGCAAGTTCAAAAAAAAAAAGAGGTGCTCATCATGGCTCGCGGGGCTCTAAGCACGTCCCTTCGATGAAATCGCAACACGTGGCCCACCAGCTGTAATAGCAGTTGAAAGGACGGTTACGCAGTAATCCAAAGCGTCGTACAAACGTTGGATGAGAACTTGGGTTTTTACCACGGATTCCAAGTCCAATCAACTATTGACACTACGGACAACGTTCCTACTCCGAGGTGTGCTTATGGCTATTATGCCGGGTTGGCATTGGGCCTACCCCGGCAATCTCTTTACTTGATTATTCCGGGATAAGCGTTGGACTCATCCCGGCATAGTTACCTCGGTGGAAAAGCATATGTGTAATGAAAGTACAGGACAAATATAGAGAAGGTAAAGTCTATTGAATCATCTTCATTCCATACATCGTCATACAATTAAAAAAGAGGAAAAAGAAAATATTGAGACATGGAATGTATAACGAAATTCCGGGAACGAGGGTAAACATCTCCGGCTGCCCGGATCGTACCCCATCCACATCTCCAATCCACGGTCTTTTGAAAAGGTGGATAGACTTTGCAGAACATTGGCAAACCAGGATCATAGCCCTAGGGAAAATGCCAAAGTCCTTTGCACTGCTTCTCCGCGATGCAACTAAAGACCGGGATCCTTTTTTCTGGTTGGAAGGGGTACGACCTCTCTAGCTGAAGAATCCTCCGCCGGTCTCGACCATTCCAAGTTGCCTCAAGTTACGGAGCAGCTACAGCGGCCTTTCTACACCAAAACAGAGTGAAGCCACTCCGGAGTAGAAATCCTCTATTTGCTCGTTCTTCTCCCACCTTCTCGACGGATAATGTTAGAAGGGGATACGCGCTGCTTCCTTGAAAGCAAGTCAAAGAAAGTAGACCACCCCAGGTTACTCCAAGGGGGTCCTCACTCCTTTGACCAAGCATCCTTTCATTTCCAGCCGTTACTTCGAAAAAGACCTGCCAAGTGCTTTCAAGCAGCCCGCCAAGAAGAAGAAGAGAGGAACAGTGTGCTCCATCGGGTCCCCATGCAATGGACGATGGAAGCATTATTCCATCCTAACAACACGTTGGGTCAGACACCCCCGTGTACACCAGGATAGAAAGGCTTCCGCCTCCCTAAATGCATAGCAACCCGGTTTTACACCAAGATAGAAAGGCCCCTATCCAATAAGGATGAACGCTTGGAGAAAATCAAATCTCTTCACGAACTTTGGAAAAAATAAAAATATGGTTTCTGCAGATAGTGAAGCTCTCTTCACAAAAGAAGGGAACGAAGGAAGAATTACACTCATTCCTTTGGGAAAAATCATCTTTGTCGACAATGAAAAAGAAGAAGGGAATGCTAACTCACGAAGAAGTGTTCTCTACTTATAGCATGTATGAAGATTTCTGATTGGTCCCGTAAAAGGTGACCTGATCCCATGAAGTCAGCCAAAATAAATGCTTTGATCTGTGGTTGGTCACAAAGATAGGGAGCAGTTGAAAAAATCCGTATGAAACTGATGTTTTCTTTAAAGAATCACTACTTCCCAATAAAGTCCAAGCATTAGTTTCCCAGAAAATCACAGACTGTTACGTCAGGGATCATGTTTGGGATCTGCGTCAAATATGTCTCCAAGAATCCTTAGTACTAATGCTTAGGGGCAGCGATGTTTGTTCGTAACTGAATAAGGACAAGGATATCGATAATATCCCGAGGTCTGACACCTACCCGTCGAATTACCACAGAATGGTTGATCCGTTCTAAACTTGACTCTGGTCTGTCTCATCCAAGAGCCAAGCTGGGGGCAACTGTTCTAGACCGTGATCCGGGATCCCGCTCCATGGATCAACCCGGCATGCACATTACCGGACTCTCCTAGCTGGCGTAGAGGAAGACTCACGACGTATTCCGGACAACGGATTACGGCCTTCGAGCAGTATCAGTATTCGACATCGTGACTGATAGATTCGCGCAGTGGATGAATCCCTAAATATCCGTAACTGTCAATCATCAACTTACGATATTATAGGATTTATAGATATCCTTAATGGTTAGATACTTTCCATATCTTAATCCCAGATTTGCAGGGATATATCTGATGATAGCAGGAAGGCAATCCTCTTCAGGATACTAATCCTAAATTACCTGCATTCAGTATTCGATAAGAATCCCATTAGGATTCTGCTTACGCTCTATAAATACAAGGCTAAGTCATCTCAATAAGTTAACTCTAAACCCCATCCCAAAAACCTTATTGTGCACTGCCTGACTTGAGCGTTGGAGTCCCTTTGTAGGTACCCAACCCCCCTGTGTTACAAGTTCAGCTGCTACGCGAAGGAGAACTCATCGCAATGTGCCTATCTCAGGTACCCTTTGAATCTAGTTCAGAACAAACAGCATATTAAAGGAAGGATAAAAACTGCGCATTTTATAAAAATATAAAGATTAAATAGTTTATTTTAAAAATAGATGGAACAAATCGTTTGTTTTGTTAAAATAAAAGGAACAAAATTACAACTAAGCCTTATTCTTTTAGTGTACTGGCATAATACTATTAAGATTCATAAAAATCTCTCCATAATAAGGAAGCAAACGGGCTTATAAGTAAGGCGTAAGAGCTGGTAAAGAAATAATCTAAACGTGTGCAGGAATATTTTCTTTTAGACAAGATTTTGGTAGATAAAATTAAGCATAGAAATATATTACAATAATGATAAGGAAAGTACTAGATAGTATGAAAATTTTTGGTACTTAGAAATTTTATTCGAATGAGCTGATATTATTATACTTACATTAATAAATTATCTTTACTATTTTGACTTATTTAATAGCTACTCTTAATCTTGACAAATTTTAGCTAAATATTGTTAAAATTTTCTTTCTGTACTGTGTAACATTACTCCATCGTAATCCCTCTTGCCATTTATTCAAAACATGCTTTGTGTAATATCCTCCTTAATCAATTAATATTAGTTTATGATTATAGATTTATAGTAGTATTAGTATGAGTTAATTGACCATTTTTGACTAATACAGAGGACTAAAATGTATGAAGAGATATAAATTATCCTAAAGTCAAACAAATTTATCCCCTAAAATCGTTCTTTCCACCGTCTTTGACCTTAACGCATAAATATCCTACTTTTTCTTATTTCATACGGTTGTTAGAAACAGAAGAAGAGATAAGAAAGAAAAGAGACAGAAAAGAAAGAAATAGAGAACGTGAAACAGAGAAAGGAAGGAAGAAAGAGGAAGCATAAAAAAGAAAGAAAGAAGAGGAAGTAAGAATCAAAGGAAGAATCAGAAAAGAGAATCGAACACCATCATAGGAAGCTGAGGTAGGTATTGTGTTTGTTGCTATACTGTATCCTTTTCTGCTAGTTAAAAACTAGCAAGGAATGAACAACGTGGAGTTTTCATGATACTCAAAGAAAAACCATGATTTTGTATTGAGATATGTGTGTGTGTGCGTGTGTGTGTGTGTGTGTGTGTGTGTGTGTGTGTGTGTGTGTGTGTGCGTGTGTGTGTGTGTGTGTATATATATATATATATGATGAAGATTTGATTCTGTGTGATGATCTATTCAATTGATGAGATTTGAGCATACATGTGTTTGAACATGCACAATCATGAATATATCCACAAGAACTTAATGATTTTCCAAATTTTAACATGATTTATGGATATAAAAGTGATGTTCTTATGCATCAGAAGAGATTTCTGCAGTGTTTTGTTCAAATAAGACAAGAGGCTACTTGAATAGAACATTATAGAATGTTTAAGTTTTGGTGTCAACTATTCAAACTGCATGATTTTAATGTTAAACTAATTATATTAAGTGAGCAATTCGAATGACATGACTTTCGAGGATGATCGAATTGACTAGGTGATCTATTCGATCGGCATAATGCAAAAGGGCATTGTTAGAGCTAATCGAATCGACTAAGATAAGTGTGCTATTTGATTAGTAAGATTTCGATATTAATCAAAAGATTATAATAGTTATTTGAATGGATCTTTTCAATGATAATCGAATAAGCTAATAGAGCTATTTGAGAAGGCAATTCATGAATGGTATGTTTTTGAAGGCTACTCGAATAGACTATAAGAGCTATTCGAAGAGCATATTTTCAAAGTTAAACGAATATTGAGAGCATTCGAAAGGTGTGTTTTTTTATTACAGTCGAAAAGGTAATGAACTTTTTTTGAAAATATGAGGAATTTTCCTTCAATGTTAGTCGAAGGCAAAAGTCGTGTAAGGTATGGGGAACTCTTTCAATGTTGGTCGAAGGCTAAAATTGCGTGCAGGCTCTTTGTTAAATATCATGACATTCCATAAGCATGTCAAAGTAGCGAACGAGCACTTCAACAAAGGTCATGACATTTCATGAGCATTAACATAATACATTTCATAATCATCATCATAACACATTTCATAAACATCATGGATGTGGATATTGGCAAGTGCACCAAATCGAAAAAAGTAATAAAGAATTAGTAGAGTATCGTCTCACGAGAATTAATGTATTAATTACTAAATTCACTGAAAATAACACTATTTAAGCTAACAAAAAGGGAGTTGATAAAACAATAAAAAGAAAGAATAAACAAAAATAACAAAAACCAAATTTAATTTATTGGGTTGAGTTAAAAAATAATGATATGAAAAGGTTAGGGGTCAGACTTCACTTGAACTTTTTAAATGCATATTCAAATATTGGTTTAATTATGTTCTATTTCAATGATTTATGGCTTCGAACTCAGGGAGGCACTTAAGCTGACTAAACACTACCTTCAAAACAAAAACAGAAAGAAAAAAAAATATTAGTCAACAAAATAACAAATAACAAAACAAAAACAAAACCAAAAATAAAAGATAAAAAGAGAGAAAATTTAGGTTGCCTCCCAAAAAGCGCTTGTTTAACATCATTAGCTCGACGTTGCCTTTTCAACTAGTCAAGGTGGCTTGAAGTAAAAGAAGTAGGATGACATTTTTCTCTTATTAACTCTTTGCCTCCATACTCTGTCACTACCTCTAGAATCAATCTGTAATATATCAGTGGAAGCTGGGGGATCTTTTTCAATTGCAGCACTTTTAGAAAGAGGAGATCCTTTCTCCTTTTCGTCAACCATCTTGGGAGTAGGAAAATCAGTATTGATTGATGACGAAGAGCTCTTACTAGCAAAAGCCTATAGAGGCTTGTCTTGAATGCATTTAACAGGGGCATAGAGATTTGATGTTTATGCAGATTTATCAAAAATATTAATAGCCACTTGATCTCCATCCACCCTCAAAATAAGCTCTCCTCTAGGTACATCAATCAACGTTCCTGAAGTAGCCAAGAATGGTCTTCCAAGAATCAGAGGAATATCAGCATCCTCATCCATATCCAAAATCACAATATCAGCTGGGAAAATAAACTTGTCAACTTTCACTAGCAAATCTTCTACTATACCATATGGATGTTTAATTGACCGATCAGCTAGTTGAAAAGACCTTGTAGTTGGCTTCACTTTATCAATCCCAAGCTTGCGGAGAATTGATAATGGCATTAAATTAATACTAACTCTTAAATCACATAGAGTTTTCTCAATAGTCAGTTTGCCAATGGTGCAAGAAATAGTGAAACTACCTGGATCTTTCAATTTAGGTGGCAGTTTCCTCTGAATTATAGCACTGCACTCCTCAGAAAGTGCCACAGTCTCATCTTCTTTCAACTTCCTTTTCTTCAAGAGCAAATCTTTCATGAACCTTGCATAAGAGGGTATCTTCTCAAGTGCCTCAGCAAAAGGAATATTAATCTGTAGCTTTTTGAAAACTTCTAAGAACTTGGAAAACTACTTTTCTTGAATCTCCTTCCTGAATCTTTGAGGATAAGGAAGTTTAGCATAAAGTGAATGATCAACTATTTTCTTCTCACATTCCTTCTTCTTCCTCTGCCACTTTGGTTGCTCCTCTTTAGCTTCTTCATTACAGCACTTTTGAGATTGGACATCTGCAACAGGAACATCAATTTCCTTAACTGGTCCATCCAAAGTCTTACCGCTTCTCAGTGTAATTGCATGACATTGCTCCTTTGGATTGACAACAATATCACTTGGGAAGGTGCCTGGAGGTCTCTCTTGAA
Organism: Ormosia semicastrata; assembly: GCA_029884595.1. Classification (NCBI taxonomy): domain Eukaryota; kingdom Viridiplantae; phylum Streptophyta; class Magnoliopsida; order Fabales; family Fabaceae; genus Ormosia; species Ormosia semicastrata. The sequence goes on along the minus strand of JAQQTO010000035.1, from coordinate 151,422 downwards.
GCTGTTTTGCTATCTGCCCCACTTGATTCTCTAAATTTTTAATCGCAACTCCTTGATTCTGAAAATTTACCTTTGTTTCCTCCATAAAAGTAGAAGTCTGTTGCACAAAAGCAGAAGTCTATACAGAGAGTTTCTCAAGTGCAATCTCAAGAGGAGACTTCTTCTCTAGTTGAGGATTCAATGGCACTGTTTGACTGCTCCAAGAAAAATTGGGATGATTCCTCTACCCTGGATTATATGTATTTGAAAATGAAATACCTTGAGGTCTGGAAGGATTACCCATATAATTGACCTATTCTTGAGAACTGAAACCAGAATTACTTGCCTCACATCCACCATTTGCATGGTTACCTCCACAGAAGTCATAAATTAACCTTTGATGGTTCCCAGAATTTACCTGCATACTCTCAACTTACTTAGTCAGGTTGGCCAACTACTGAGAAATATTTTTGTTTTGGGCAAGTAAGGCATCGAGAGTACTAAGTTCCATCACTCCTTGTCTGACAACTGCTCTCCCACTAGGCAACTGATATTCATTAGTGGTCATAGTTTCAAATAATTCTTGAGCTTCTTCAGGAGTCTTAGTATTCAAAGATCCGCCTGCAGATGCATCTACCATAGCCCTAGTAGGATGATTCAAACCATTATAGAAAATATACACCTACTGCCAAACTTCAAATGCATGATGAGGACATCTCCTTAATAGCTTCTTGAATCTCTCCCATGCTTCATAAAGAGATTCTCCTTGATTTTGAGTGAAACAAGCAATCCCACCCCTCATCTTCACAAACACTGATGGAGGAAAATATCGAGTCAAAAATTTGCTAACCAAATCCTCTCGAGTAGAGATGCTCCCTTGTGGCTGGCCTTGTAGCCAGCTCTTTGCTTTATCTCTGAGAGAAAATGGGAATAGTCGTAATCTAATGGCATCATCAGTAACACCATTATACTTAAAAGTATCATAGAGCTGCAAGAAATTCGCAATATGCAAGTTTGAATCTTCTGCATGGCTTCCCCCAAACTGATTCTGTTACACCAGCTGTAGAAGTACTGGTTTAATCTCAAAATTTTTATTGGCCTAAATAGCAGGATGCACAATACTAGTAGAAATATTCTCAGCAGATGGGGTAGCATAGTCAGCCAATGTACGTCTTCGCTCTGCAGTTAAAATAATTTATGTCATCTTTTGCTCTACTTTTTCAAGTCTCTTCCTCTCTCTAACTGCTTTCCTGTTTGCTCTAGCAGTTCTCTCTATCTCTAGATCAAAAAGTAATTCTTCTGACTCTAGAGAACCTTGCATAAACAAACAAACAAACAAACTAGAGTGAAGTAAAGAAGGAAATTAAAAATAAAAATAAATAACTAATAAAAATAAATAAAGAAAACAAAAAAATAAAAGAAACAAATTAAAAAGAAAATTAAATGAAGAAAAATGAAGTTAAATAAGAAAAATAATTATCTAAAAATAAAATAAAATTTAAACAATTAAAAATAAAATTAAACAATTAAAAAATGCTCAAATTAGTGTCTTTTCAACTACTATTTAATATTAATAACAATAATCCCGAAGAACGACACCAAAAACTTGATGTGGATATTGGTAAGTGCACCAAATCGACAAAAGTAATAAAGAATGAGTAAAGTATCGTCCCACGAGGATTAATTTATTAATTACTAAATTCACTGAAAATAACACTATTTAATCTAACAAAAAGAAAGTTAGTAAAATAATAAAAAGAAAGAATAAACAAAAATAACAAAAGTCAAATTTAATTTATTGGGTTGAGTTGAAAAGCAATGATATGAAAAGGTTAGGGGTCAGAGTTCACTTGAACATTTTAAATGCATATTCAAATATTAGTTTAATTTGTTCTATTTCAATGATTTATGACCAATTCCTAAAATTAATTAATATCTAATCCATTGGTATATTAATCCTCTTACACTGATTGGAATAAACTAATCCCTTAGTCTAACCCCAATTAGAAATGCATTATCAAGAACGATGGAATTAAAAGAAAGACCACATAACCCACAACGTCTATTCCTAGCGATTGCAGAAGTTATGGTGTTTATCACAAGTTCTAGGTTCATGCAAATTTTTTCAAATCATACATAAACCCAAAAGATCATTCCCAAATTGGCCAGATTTAGAAAAGCATTAAGAATAGAGATAAACACGTAAATCATGAAATAGAAACATAAATTAAACCCATAAAAGAAAGTTACATCATCCAAGAACAAGATCCACCATCCCCCTAACAATGGAAAATTAGTTACACATGGAAAAAGAAGGACACAAAGGGAAGAATATGACAAACTCCATTGTAGAAAGGTGGAAAGGTTTAAGAAAATCCCTAATCTTCAATCCTAATTGCGCCCACACCACATTAGAGTTTCACTACAAGAAATTTATGAATTAGCGATGGAATTTAGCGAGGGAATTTTTCCCTCGCAATTCCCTCTCTAATTAGCTATCAAATTGCGAGGGATAAGCGAGGCCAACACTTTCCCTCGCTAAAATTCAGAACAAAATCCAAACGTGGATGCAACCAGTAAATAGCGAAGCAATAGCGAGTAAATTATTTCTCTCGTTAAATTTAGCGAGGTAAGTGAGAGGGAATATTTTCCTCGCAAAAATTAGCGAGGGAATTGAGATGGAAGATGATAGCCTCGCTAAATTTAGCGAGCGAAGTGAGACGAAATATTTCCCTCGCAAAAATTAGCGAGGGAATTGAGATGGAAGATGATAGCCTCGCTAAAATCGGTGAGGATTTGAGAGGAAATGGTTCCCTCGTTAAATTCGGAGGTATTGCGAGGGATTAGCGGCGAGATTAATTTCCCTCGCTAAATTTAGAAATCCCGCCCACTCAGAAAAGGGCCAAAATGGCTCGTTTAGGTTACTGAGATCTCATTTCTCCTCCCCAAATCAAATCTCTTCCCCCCCCCCAACAACCGTACGACCTTCGTCTCCACCACCCAAGCCCTTCCCCGGAGCTGAGCACGGCAGCCACGCGATGCGAGTGAGTTCCCCTCCTTCTGCAGGTAAGCCTTTCCATCATTCTGCCTCCTTCTTCGTCTGTTTCTTTCTTCCGTTATTTAGCTACTGGAGTTTGATAGCTATTGGGATTTTAGCATTTGATTGACTTGTTTTGGAGTCATTGATGTTTATGAGTACGTCCATCTTCCGCTTCTTGTCCAACACGGTGAAGTTGCATTGCCTCTTTTCTATAACATTATTTAATTTTCTTCTTCCTTCTTCTTCATCTTCTTCATCTTCTTGTTTTATTATTTATTGTCCAACTCATCGTCAAAGCTCATGTCCTGACCAAGCGAAATGGAGGTGAGAATTCCCACTCTTTTAATGGCAGGTCAATTCCAATTCATTATGCCATACTCTGTTTCCCCTATTTTCATTTCTTTTTTCCTTTAATGAGTTTTTGGCTATTTCCCTCTGAATTTCGGATATATTTTTAATTTTCATCCAATGAAAAATATTACCAGTTTAATTCTACTCTACTATCTGTTATTTCATTCCTTTATCTTGGTTTTTTTTTTCAGTCTCTGTGATGAATTTCTGTCTCTCTGGCCCCATTTTCGTATTCGTACCTGTTTCATATTATCTAATTAAACTATGATTGGGTAAGTAGTCTTGGTTGTGTTTCTTTCATATAAGTCAAACAAATCATACTTGGTCATTCCTTTTTTTCGGTTTGGGTAAGGTTCTTCGAGAAGTAGCTTTAACTAGTGAAATCCAACTAGTTAAAGCCCGGATGCGATGATCTCTTGTACCACTTTTTTATAGTCCATTACTTCAATGAATGAAATGCATTAAGCTTGACTTTCCTCACCGCATCCCCCCCCCCTCAATAAGAAAAGAGAAAAGGATACTCGTGAGTCATTCACTAGAATAACACCAAATTCTTCTTTGGGAGTTCTTTAATAGGCCCGCTTTTATTATTTTGGAAACTGATGCTTGTTCACTGATCAAAGGTTAGAGAAGGATTTTACTAAGCTAAGTTTTGAGATGCAGGATAATTAAAAAGCAGCAGACATAGGTCATCCTTTCAACTTGTATAAGCAAAATTAAATTTGAATAGGATTATAGGATTTTAGTAGGCCTATAACTAATTATGCTATTTAGATAACTAGTTTAAGCATTTGAATCTTATAACACCCTGTTTATGATACTCCTAATATACTTGTAACTCAACTTGTACTCATGCCTAGTTCTTCATTTCTAATACTTCCCAATTTTTATTTTATGCAATTCCATGTTAATTGAGATTCTAGATACTCAATCAATGCCTAGTCTTCATCCGTTGTTTTCGGGAACCCTTTTTCTTTTGCTTCCTCTGAGACCTCTCGGATGGTCATGGACCAAATAATGTCACGGTCGGTAAGTTGTTGTTGTTGTTGTTAATCTTATCTTCGTAAACACAAACATTTTCGTTTTTGTTTCATTTTCAACTTTTGTTTTAACTTCTTGTCTTGTCTTGTCTTTATCTTCATTTGTAACACTTGAGATGGAACATATGTTTTTGGTTTTTTTGTCATTCTTGAAGCTCTTCTGGTGGCTTCGCTTTTCCGTGTATTTCAGAAGTTGATTTGTGTTCAAGCTGTGTTTGTCTTGTTCTGTTTCATTCAATTGATGCTTGTTGCCTTGTTTGTTATGGTTTCCATTTCTGAAAAAAAAAATGTATTTTGTGAGCCAATCCTTCTCAGCTTCCTTAAGATTTCAGCTTTCCATTTCTGGGTCATTTTCTTTGCAACATAATCATTTTCATTTTCATTTCTCTCTCTCTCTGAAAAACTCCTTCTTTTATTATTCTTAACGAGTTTTGGTGACCACAATGAATGACCCTTTTTACTGTCATAAGCAAAGCAATTGAAGCAAATTACTGTTTTGACTTGCTTAGCAGGAGGTATCTTCTCCACGCACCTCAGGAAGACTCTCTCACAACAGTGGCCCTCTCAATGGCTCCTTAACGGATAGCCCCCCAGTTTCCCTCCTGAAATTGATGATTTGAAGGTATTCCTCTCTCTCTCTCTCTCTCTCATAGGATGCCAGAATCTGACATCATCCTAAATAGACAAAACATCCGTGCTATTTTTCTTTAACTTTTTGCGTACAAAGCACGAATACTGATCTCACTACACACTTGGAACCAACCATCATGTTGTTTCAGCTTTCTCTGTAACAAAATGAAAAAAATTTAATGACACCCGGATAAGAGTAACCTGTTTTTGTCTTTGCAATTATACTAGTTTTACTAGGCCTATAACCAATTATGTTATTTAGATAACTAGTTTAAGCATTTGAATCCTATAACACCCTGTTTATGATACTCCTAATATACTTGTAACTCAACTTGTACTCATGCCTAGTTCTTCATTTCTAATACTTCTCAATTTTTATTTTATGCAATTCCATGTTAATTGAGATTCTAGATACTCAATCAATGCCAAACACCATGTAGAATTGCATAAAAACTTGATTTAATGGAGGATTACACATTTGTGCTGTGGCACAAAACTTGGAGTGCCATGGCCTCAGCTTCTCTACCCCACAATTCTTGCACAGCTGCAACTAGAGTGTCGCGACATGCACTCCCTTGGGTCTATATGAATAGTGCCAAATTCTAGTTTTCTAGCATTGCACCAGGAACTTCATCCTTTTGAACCCAAATCGAAATATCAATCATTTTACACTAACTCATCACTACTCAACTCAATCAAGCTTCAACTATACTATTCTCAACAAAACTGAACTGACATGTTAAGCAAGAAAACTTCACTGTTGAAACGTTCTTACAAGGATGAAGTGTACTCTATATTTGAGGTTACCAAATAACTAATAAAAAAATTGGATGAGAAATGTAAGATGCACCCTAAGATGGAAAGTCACTCAATTAGTGTAAGCATTGGTATTTATCAATCCCAGAGCACTTCAACAGGCAGTGTTATATTAAATATAACAAAATTTAACCAGTTAAAAATACGTGTCATATGTATGTATCATATATGCCATACTTAATCATGATATGTGACCCAATAAGAGTGAAGTCCACCTTTTGTCATTGACATGTAATTTACCAAACACTATTTTGTCCTAACTTGGATCCACCTTTGTTTTAGTTAGCAAAGAAAAATTAATGTTAAAAATTGTCTTCCTCTGAAATTGAGTTTTCAATATTGTAACTCAAGTGCTCAGTTCATTTGCAACTGAGTGCACAACTGCACCAAACCCGTTAAGAATCACATTAGCATCATCGCTGGTCTGCTCTTTAAAGGCATAAAGAATACCATTAATCAGAAAATCTTTTAATCAGGCATCTATATCAGATGCTCCCAAGTTAGTGACTACCTTCTCAATAGTTTTCATAACCATTCGTGGAAATGTTCACTCTCATCTATATATGCCATACTTAATCATGATATGTGACCCAATAGGAGTGAAGTCCACCTTTTGTCATTGACATGTAATTTACCAAACACTATTTTGTCCTAACTTGGATCCACCTTTGTTTTAGTTAGCAAAGAAAATTAATGTTAAAAAATTGTCTTCCTCTGAAATTGAGTTTTCAATATTGTAACTCAAGTGTTCAGTTCATTTCCAACTGAGTGCACAACTGCACCAAACCCGTTAAGAATCACATTAGCATCATCGCTAGTCTGCTCTTGAAAGGCATAAAGAATACCATTAATCAGAAGATCTTTTAATCAGGCATCTATATCATATGCTCCCAAGTTAGTGATCACCTTCTCAATAGTTTTCATAACCATTCGCGGAAAGGTTCACTCTCATCTTTAAGATCCTCAATAATTCTCCCGACAATATCGGCAATGCCAACTTTGTTTGCCTTCTCTACAGTAGTCTCCACAAGTTGCTTATAATTTCTTCGATCCAAAGTCATCCTCCTAACCCAGACGTTCTGAAAAAATAAGGGAGAATATCATTTCTAATATAATGACTATGCACACCCTCAAGTAATTACACACTGCTTCACCACATTCAGAACAATTTTCTTTATTTCTTCCTCAGGCGACTGAAATTCACGAATCAAAATAATCATAACTTCCTTAGCATAGTAAGTAGCATATAGGGCTTCCATCAACGGAATTGTAAAACCAATTGCCTTTAAGAAATGCTCTTGTCTCCTATCCCAGTACATTTAGGACTATCTAAATATGACATAAATTTTGGATGTTGAAAATAAAAGTCACGAATTTCTAGCGAATTATGTGTTAAGAATATTGGTTTGATTTAATTTTCCATGATTGTGCTTTAACATATGCTTAAAGTTTTATTTTCTTATTCGAGTAAAAGTTTAATTAAAACCTTAGTTTCCCGTTTGAGATTCTATATTAATGAGTACGCATACCTTTTCAAGGTACTGCTCATTGTATTGAATCTTGAATTGTCTAAGTGGGACAGTTTGGTAAGAAATTTTGTCTTCGCTTGGTTAATAGTTTTTCTTTAAATCTCATATGTTATATTTGTTAAAATTTTGGTCTGCAATATTTCTTTTTGTTCTCTGGGTGTATACTTAAATGCAGTAGATCTCACTGCGTTCAAGTCATGCACTTGGAGACCAATGGGAAATGCTGTCGAAATTTTGTCAAGTATAAAATATGAGATTTAAGGAATAACTATTAACCAAGTATTGAAAATGTTTCTTATTGAATGGGATAGGGCCATACCATGTTAAAAAGGAGATGGGGATATAAGGATTGTGTTAAAGTGCTAAATCAATTTCAGCAATGATGAGACCCGATAGAAGTTGGATGTCGCGAAGAATTGATCCTACTGGCTATGTAAGTGAAGAATTCAAGGATGGAGTTAATGATTTCATTAGGGTTGCTCAAAGAGACCTGACAGTTATTGATGCATTAAATCGTATCCTTTGTCCATGTGCTAGATGTAAGAATCGTGCTTGGAGGGAGGTATTTGGGGTAGAACAGCATCTGTATAAGTACAGATTTGTAGATGGTTATGTAAATTGGATCATTTATGGTGAAGACGGATGGGGGGATAGCAGCTCAACATCCATTGTCCATGATGATGAAGTGCAGCCTAGGAATCCATACGTGGATATGGTTATGGATGCCGCAGGTGATAGGTTAAATCCAGAAGCTCAAGATTTAGAAGAGGATCCAAATCCGTCAGCTGCGAAGTTTTATGATTTGCTTAGAGACGCTGACAAACCTTTATGGGATGGTTGCCACAAGCACACGAAATTGTCAGCTGTAACTCAACTTTTGAACTTGAAGTCAGAGTTTAACATGAGTGAGAGTTGTTATGATAGAATGATTGTCATAATTAAGAGCATGCTTCCAGGCACGAAAGGTTACCTAAAAACTTCTACAAATCAAAGAGAATGGTTCGTGAGTTGGGATTAGGATATGAGAAGATAGATGCGTGTCTTAATCAGTGCATGTTGTATTATAAAGAATACAGTGACAAGAGACTCTACTCAGTTTGCTTAGTATGTGGACACCCACGATTCAAACCGAAGGCGGGACGTTCATCAAATGAGAAGGATGTGCCGCATTCAGTGTTGCGATATTTTCCCATTATGCCAAGACTCCAACGTCTGTTTATGTCCAAAAACACTGCACAATATATGGCTTGGCATGCGGATAGAGTGCGTCAAGATGAAACAGTGATCAGGCATCCAGCTGATGCTGAAGCTTGGAAACGATTTGATGATACCTATTCTACATTTGCACTAGACGCTCAAAATATTAGGCTTGGCCTGTGTACAGACGATTTTAATCCATTCAGCAGTTCAGCTACACCATATTCATGTTGGCCTGTTTTTGTCACATCGTACAATCTACCTCCAAGTATGTGTATGAGAAGGGAATATATATTCCTCACTCTTGTAATTCCTGGACCAAAGTCACCAGGTAAAAGTTTAGATGTTTATCTTAGACCTCTGATTGACGATCTAAAGATATTGTGGGCTGATGGGGTGCAAACTTATGATGCCTGGAAGAAGCAAAATTTTGATATGAAAGCGGCTTTGTTGTGGACAATAAGTGACTTTCCAGCCTATGGAATGCTGTCTGGGTGGAGCACTCATGGAAAACTTTCTTGTCCACTTTGTATGAATCACAGTAAGTCATTTGTGTTGAAGCACGGTAGGAAATGTTGTTGGTTTGATTGTCATCGCCAATTTTTGCCTTTTGATCATCCATTTCGCCGTGATCGAAACTCTTTTAAGAGATCAACAGTTGAAAAATCCAATCCACTGCAACGGTTGAGTGGGATAGATGTCTTGAATAGAGTGACTCAACTTAAGGAAGTCATTTTCGGTTTGGATTCAGGTAAACAAAAACAAGATAGCTTTGGTATACACCACAATTAGGTAAAGAAGAGCATATTCTGGGAATTGCCTTATTGGTCCACTAATCTAATACGATATAATTTAGATTTTATGCATGTCGAGAAGAACGTGTTTGACAATATCTTCAACACTATCATGGACATAAAGGGCAAGACAAAAGACAATGCAAATGCAAGAGAAGATTTGAAGATGGTATGCAAACGTCCTACCTTGGAGCTAATAGTTGAGAATGGCAAATGTAAAAAACCAAAGGCGAAATATGTCTTGGATGCCAATCAAAGAAGGATGGTGTGTGAGTGGATAAAACAGTTGAAATTTCCTGATGGGTATGCGTCGAATATCGCACGTTGCATCAATGTAGACGGCGGGAAGATATATGGAATGAAAAGTCACGATTGTCATGTTTTTATGCAAAGATTAATTCCTCTGGCATTTCGTGATATCTTGCTAAAACCTATATGGGGACCGTTAACAGAATTAAGCTTGTTCTTTAAAGAAGTTTGTGCAACTGAAATTCGTGCTTTCACCATGGAGGATGCAGAGCTTTATATCATTGAAACAATTTACAAGTTAGAGAAGATTTTTCCTCCAGCATTCTTTGACGTGATGGAACATCTAGTCGTGCATCTCCCTTATGAAGCTAAGGTTGGAGGCCCAGTGCATTACAGGTGGATGTACCCCTTTGAGAGGTGTATACTGTACTTGAAAAGAAAGGTCCAAAATAAGGCGAAAGTTGAAGGATCTATTTTTGTGAAGCGTATATTTTAGAAGAAATTTCCAATTTTGCTTCCATGTATTTTGATCCCCACCTACAGACCAGATGCACTCAAGTTCCTCGGAATGACGACGGTGGGAAATATACAATTAATGAACGATTGTCTATTTTTAAACATCCATGTCGTCCTGTCGGGAGAGGTCGAAATAGATTCCTGACAGATGTGGAACTTCAGATTGCTGAGACATATGTGCTTGTAAATTGTGGAGAAGTAGAACCTTATCTCCAGTAAGTTTACTCTCTATCTAATGAATTTGTTACTAATGTGCTTAATTTATAGTTCCATATTAATTAATGTATTGATTAGACAATTCAAAGATTCGTTAAGGGAAACAGATCCCAATATCACTGATGATCAAATATTGGAAGCTCGAGATAAGGACTTTAGTAGGTGGCTAAAACATCTAGTGAGTCCTTTTATCCATAATTGTGATCTACCATATTAAATTCAATGTTCATTATGCTAGATGTTATAAAATTTCTACCGTCTATGTAATGATACAGGTTAATATAGGCCAAGTCGAGGATCAAATGATACGAGAGATAAGTTATGGTCCATCCAAGTCCGTGACTTCTTACTGTGGCTTAATAGTTAATGGGTACAGATTCCATACTAAGGTGTACGGACAAAATAAAGCTACTATAAATAGTGGCGTATGTGTTAGAGGTAGTATATATGGTGAGAATGACTTTGACTATTACAGCATCGTTGAAGATATATTGGAATTATCATATGTAGGAAATTAGAACAGAGTATTTCTGATCAAATGTCATTGGTTTGACCCGATAAATGGAGTCAATATTGATAAGAGATATGGGTTGGTTGACATCAAGCATAAATCAAGACTTCACTCAAATGAGCCATTCATCTTAGCCAAACAAGCACAATAAGTGTACTATACAAGATATCCACAAAGCGGGAATAAAGCTAATGGTGAATGGTGGGCAGCTTGCAAGGTCAAAGCAAAACTCTTCGTGGCTGAGATATTGAATGACGAAGGTGATGAATTGAATAACCTAACTGCTACTGATTATTACCAAGATGATGGATCCCTTGGAACACACAATCCTGTCATAGATGATGAAGCAGTCTCCTTGTTTGATGCACATGCCCAAATGGAAGAAGTAAACATACGTGATATACATTATCCAACGGACGTTCTATTTGATGATGAGTTCATTGATGATAATAAAAATAATGAAATTAATGAATTCTCAGATGAAGATGACGAATCTTTTGCTTCAGACTCAAGTAGTTAAAATTGAAGCTTGTTCAATAAATTTCGTTCATGGTATTTACACTGAAATATCATTATTCTCCAACGTCTGTTTTTATTGACATATAGTTTCTTAACTCATGTTTCATTATGTTTCCTTATGCAGATATTCATCATGACCATTCGAGGTAGAGGTCTTTGGACGCAATGTGGGAGAGGTCGTAATGTTTCATCTCGCCCATGATTCTCCACCACTACAAAGATTCTCACCTCTCCGTATATATACCAGTAGGATGTTTCATTTTAATTATTGTTAACTCGTGGTTTATATAAATGTACTATACATGTATTTTGTTGTTTATGTATAATTATGTTAGGTGTAACTTCAGCTATTGGCCCATCGACCAGTGCAGGCCTACCAGCGTCTAGTCCATTGACCATTGGAGGCGCATCAGCTACTGTCCCACCCTTTATTGACCTAACGATTTCTATGCCACCTCTTGTTGACCCACCCACTAGCGGCCCGAATGTGGTGCCTTCATGTGGAGAATCCAACGTAGAAACAGATAACAGGGAACTTATATATGTGGCGCCTGTCCCTAAATCGTAAGTAATGGTGATATCTTACCTTTTATTATATATATTTACTTTTAGATTACCAACATTACCTTCTTGTACTTATAGGAGGAGGTTTCTCCCGTCGAGGGTGACACGTGACATTATATACAATGTCATGACACGGATACCTGTTCTGGCTAGTACTTGGCGAGGTTATCCAGCTGAGATGAAGGAAATACTATTTACCGACTTTATAATAAGTAAATGTGTTTATAGAATTATATATTATACGCTTATTGAAAAATTAATATACATACATATCATTTGTGTAGGCTAAGCATCGGTTCACATCTGATGCTGATCGCGGCATGGCGAGAACTGTTTGGGAACGGACTATCTTGGACCGTTATCCAGACCATTTGAACAAAGCACGAGATAAGGCCTTTGAGAAGGCAAATTCAGACAACTTGGCTGATGTTAAGGGCATGGGCCCAGAGGAATGAGGACGGAAGTGTGGGATGGCCTGGTCGACATTTGGCTGACAGATAAATGGATGACAATGTCTGCAGCTGCCCGGAAAAATAGGGCAGCCATGCCTGATGCCTTGAAGCATACTGGCGGGTCGATAAGTTTTGGTGAACACAAGAGTAAGACGGTAATATAACTTCCTCATTTAAAGTTTTAATGATAAGCATTTGTGCATTAACATGTTGTAATTACTTAAGTTATTTGTCTATCTTGAGTATGACATAGTATTTTAGAGGGATTGCTTTACTTTTGATATGTGTTTATTATATAATATTCTTCCATATGGGATTACAGGAGGCAGAGTTAAAGCATCCGGTTTCTTACAGAGATCTGTATGCAAAAGTTCATAAAAAGAAAGACGAAAACTATGTTTCTGAGCGCTCGAGGAATTTCATTGTAGGTGTCTTGTTCTTATTCAAAAGTCATATATATTTTAGTTTATTTTTTTTGTTAATATTTTTCTTGTTTTGTTATTTTCAGGAGTCATATGACACTGCAATGACAAAAAAATATGGAGAAAACTCTTCCTCTCACCCTATGATTGACCCGGATGTCTGGTTGGATGCGGCGGGTCCCAACAAGAAGGGACGTGTGCATGGCATAGGTAACAGCTTGCACATTGGTAATAACACTATACAAGCTTCAGCATCCTCAGTTACAGGTCCTTCCTGCTCTACACCATTGACATAGGACATATCTGAAGCTGTAAATACAGTAGTGGCAGCAGCGATGGCTTCGTTTGTCCAGAGTTAACTTGTCCCTATGTTGGCGCCCTTCTAATCATTCCTATCTACAATCGGATCAACAAATGTTGCTCCACAACCACCATCGCAAGGTTTAGGCAGGGAGGGTCGAGAGGAAGAAGAGGAAGAGGAAGACGACGACTTAGACTGATTACCATTTTTCTTATTGTTTACTTTGTATAACTTTCAACTATATTGATTGATTATTTGTATAATAATTTTTCACTATATTATTACATTATTTGTACAAGTTTTTTTTTATAGCGCTTACAATTATTTGATTGTTTGGTGTTGGATTTACATTTGCTTCGTTTTCTTGTGGTTTGAAATGCAGGTTTTGGGAAAGTAATAATATATATAGGTTATTAAAAAAAACCTAATTATCGAGGGATTAGCGATGGATTAGCGATATAATAGCGACAAATATAATTAGCGAGAGAATAGTGAGGTATTAGTGAGGGAAATATACCACTATGGTATATAATATTAGAAAGGGATTAGCGAGGGTTTGGCGAGGGAAATTAGCGAGGGAATAGCGAGGACTAGAGAGGGAATAGCGAGGGAACAGAGATGGAAATTTACGAATATGGTATATCAGTTTAGAGAGAGAGTAGCGAGGGAAATTAGCGAGGTAACAGCGAGGAAATAGAGAGGGAAATTTTAGAGAGGGAATAGCAAGGCAATAGCGAGGGAACTTCCCTCGCAGAATAGCGACGGAATAATGTAGTACATTACCGAGGGATTAGAGAGTAGTTAGCGAGGGAAATGATTTATCTTGAGACGGATTAGAGAGGGAATTCATTCCCTCGCTAATTAACGACAAAAAAAAAGCGACTAACTCATCCCTCGCTAATCCCTCTCTAATCCTTCGCTAATTTAATTAGTGAGGGATTAGAGAGGGATTAGCGAGGGAAATTTCCCTCTCTAATTTCCTGGTTTCTTGTAGTGTTTGTGCCTCTTGATGACTGCTGCGTTCTGTCCAAGTGTATAAGAGTGTGTAAAGAATGTCAAAGAGTTTGAAGTGTCTTTGATGCATAATTTTTAGTTTCAAACAAGTCTACAAACTTGATGCGGGATTAATTGTCGCATTGCAAACCCAAGTGCAGATTGTTTCAAGTAATAAATTTCTCGGGAGTCCGAGGTCGATCCACAGGGAATTGTTGAAGATTAATTAAGGTGAAGTAAATATTTTGTTACTACAGTAAAGATGATAAATAAAATTGTTCACAAGTAAAAAGGAATTGCTTGGGTTAGGAGATCCACTCTTGGTAAATAAATTAAGGACAAGATTAATTCTTTTATAACTCAATTAGAATTCACACATAATGGAGGTTCTAATTGGAAAATACAATGTTCAAAGTTCATTAAAAATTATATACGTAATTATATTATGATTCCTTTAATCATCTATTAACACCACCACTCATAAATGGGATCAAGCATTCATTGTGTCAAAATCTTGTCTACAACAAATCAAGATCTCCACTTTATAAAGAGAGTTTCTAGTACCACCACTTGTAAATGGGTTAAAGCATTCATTGTGCTAATCTCTTCTCTACAACAAATCAAGAACTCCACTTTACAAGGATGGTTTCTAAATTATTGGAAACAAAATATAATACGTATAATGACCACTTAAAAATATATCATTTAAGCACAAGAGAGAAATTAATCTAACCTTATTTCATTACCAAGAGCTTCACTCTTTCACCCAAGCAAAATGAAACTTTTACTCATAGATAAGAAGAAAGAAAGAGAGAAGAAGAAGAAGAAGAACATGACTTCAATTTAGAACAAAGGAAAATTACTACAAGAAAACCTAGTAACAAACTAGCATCATTTTAGTACCTAACACCTAACTCACTCAATGATATACCAAGGCCCCCTTTTATAGAAGATTAGAGACACAAAATGACAAGGGGGTGAGTCATTAGTGGGAGGATGAGTGGAAAATGCCAAATGACTTTTGGTGAGTAGAAAACTATGGAGATTCCTTGTCTCCGAAATCATGTAGCTCTGAAGTCATTGCATTCGTCATTTTTAAACCAAGTGGTTTTCATAAAAATTGTAGGCCTGGATCTTAGCTTTCAAATGGCTTTAGTTTGAGTCCAATATCATTTCTATAACTCCATATACATCACTGCACACTACTCAGGCCCAGTCATAGCTCCTCTATTCTGACTTCCAAGCCCAATATCACCTTCAAAGAGTCTGATTCTGGAAAAGTGTTCAACATGAAAGTTGTAGATATGGCTCTTAACTATTCAGAATCCAAATTTCAGCCCATTTGACAACCTCTAGCTAGAAAATTGTGATGAATAGTACACATAGATTAAGCTGTCAGGAAAAGTACTCTGGTTCTTGCTTCAACCCCAATTTGAGTTATCTACTCGTGTGATTGGGCCTTTGAGGTCTTCATTAAATTTATATAAATCTCTCTTATATTTCAAATAACACTAGAATCACCTCCAAAGACTACCTATATCCCAAGATATAGCCCAAATACAGAAAAAACATAAGACGTAAATTATGCTGAAAAATTCAATTAAGTCCAATTTGAGTCCAAACTTACAAAACATAATCAAAATCAATTAATTAAGTACATGGAGAGTGTAAATGACTAAAAATGAAGGCTTATTAATGTATCAAATATGTGATCATCAAATTTCTCCACACTTAGCTTTTTGCACTCTGGGCAAAACACAAGACCAAAACTAAAAAAAAAAAAAAATGAAACAGACTCAAAAGTTAAACACTCTAAAAGACTTAATTTCTAATAATATTTAAAAATGAAGAGCAACCAATCATTCAAGTAATCAAAACATTTATGAGGTAATATATCTTCACATCTCAAATCAACAAGTAAGGATATTTCAATTGAAAAGTATGAGTCAAGAATAATAGATTTTCACAAGATTCACTCTCAATCCTTCAAGTGTTTAAAAGGTAGGTATTTCATTCAATTCAACTCATGAAAATTGCACTACCATAAGCTTGCTTATCTTCTACTTCTCCACTACTCAGAACACATGCACAAACAAATCATGAGGATTTTATTTAAGGTTGTAATAGGGTCAAGGTAAAGGAAGAGGTAATATGGATATGACAAGTTAAATACCAGAGAATAAAAGAGCATGAGAGCTGAGTTCAATTAACAAGCATGAAAGTTCATCCCAACTCCACTTAATACAAATTTCCTTTACATATTCTTTTCTTTTCCTTTATTACCTTGTTGACCCTCTTCTTTTTACATTTTTTTATTGATTTTTTTGTTGATTTTTTTTTTTTTACAAAAAGAACATCATATATATATTTTTTAACCATTCTTCACACACACCCCCACACTTGTTCAAGAACTCATCGAATGACAAAACTAATGTTCTCTTATTCCCTAAGGTCAAGTAAGAACATGATTTTTCATTTAAGGCACATAATGAGTTCGAAACAAAGAATAGTCAAATAAGCTCAAAGGGGTTAAGTAAGGGGAAATAGGTCATTTCTAATGCTTTATGTTAGCAGGAATCAGAGAATTTTCAAGAAGTCATAAGAGTGCTTGATATCATATTGAGACAACATGCTGCTAAACAAGGCTGGCTATTTGATTAAAGTAGCTATTTCAAGAAAAATGCTTCAATCATATTTATGTATGCATATGAAAATGTAGTCTCAAAAAGAATCAAAGCAAGTTCTAAAGTAACAATTCCATGAGTGAAATTCACACAAGAAAGAAAAGAATGGTACAAATGTTCAATTCATTCATCAATAGGCTCAAAATCTCATAAGGCATAATTCTATCATTCTCAGTCCACCAATTCAACATCCATAACCAAGCATGTGAATTTTAAGAAATAAGACAATTTACTCAATCATGCAAATTTTCTTGAATTTAAATTGCTACTTCCACACAAACTAGTTACTACCCCAACTAAGATGCGTCTCAAGAGTAAAATTTACTCCTTACTCTGCCATCCTTAATTGGTTTAGTAAATTACTGACAAACATATAAACACAATAAACATATTAATACACACACTTCCTAAAAAAAAATTTGGTTTTTCTTTTTACACAACTATCCTTCCCCCCAACCAAATCACAACATTGTCCTCAATGTTAACAATTAAATTCAGACTGAAGAAATAATCATCAATATACATCAAAAAAATTATTGCGACAAAATTAAACAAAGTAATGGGGAGAAGTCATATACCCGAAATGCTTAGATGAGAAGAGAATAACTACATCTTGATAAAGGTTAGCAATGACAAAAAAAAATGAAATAAAATGAAATAAACAAGCATGCAAACATTTTTTTTTTTTGGGTTCTTTTGTTTTATAATTTTTTTTTGTTGGCCGACACTATTTACATCCCCATACAAAGGCTCCGAAATTTGGGAGGCACTTAAGCCGACTAAATAAAAATAGGAAATACTAAAAACTTACCTCAGCTTTGGTAGACAGGATCGTCTACCAAAGTCTCTGCTACATCTGGATCCTTCAACTCAAGTTATAGTTTCAACTGCTGACCATTTACCTTCTTCCAAATTAATTTTATAAGAACAGACCAAAGGATAAACACCTTTTTTATCAGTAATGCTCCAACCTTTCTTAAGAAACTCCTTAAACTTTGGTTGTCATGCCTGAGTGTCATGATCTTGAGTTTAATCAAAAATAGTAGAAATAACAACTACATCAGAGGGATTACTGATAGAATCAAACTTATAATTGACAAGAAAATTCTCAAGGGGATCAAAATCATAGGTTGTAGAAACTCCCCTATCCATGATTGAGTCAATCATGTATGTCTGGTGGCCCTCGTCATCATTTTCTGGCTTAACAAGACTTTTTGTCACCTCAGGTTCCTTGGGTAGCTCAGCATCACTACTATCTTGATTCTTTTCCACATCCTCTAGCTCATTCACACTCAAGGAGTTCATCACTTTGGACACTTAGCTCTTTATCTCCTTACTTTCTTCAACAACCTTTCCATTCCTAAGGGTTATCACTGACTTGACTTAATCTATTTGTTGATTTTCTGAATTACCATAATTTAGACTGTATTGACCCTTGAGATTTAGTTGAGGTTGAGAAGGAAATTTTTCTTTCTTGTGAATGGTGAGTGCAGAAGAAAGTTTAGTAAGAGTGTCTTTTATGTCAATTATGATTTGAGTGTTTTGATTAAAAATGGCATCTTGCTTTTCCATGAATGCATGCAATGTTTCTTCAAGGTTATTCTTGTATTGTGGGACAAAAAGTGCATATCCTTCAAAATTTTGAGAGCCCTGTTGTGCATGAGGAGGTGGTGGTTGCATAAATTGTGCGTGATTGTTGGTCCTCCAACTGAAGTTCAGGTGATTTTCCCATCCCAGATTGTATGTATCTAAAAAAGAAGAAGTGAATGGCTTTTTAAAATTATTCATTGCATTTACTTGCTCATGCACAACTTCTTTAAAAATAGGAATTTTTGGACATTTATTTGTTGAGTGTCCCAATTCATCACAAATGCTACAAATTTCTTCATTTTGCACAAATTTAATTTCTTTCACTTTTCCTAATTTCATAACTTTAATCTTTCTAGCCAAACTGACAAACCTTGCATTTAGATCTTCTTCTTGACTAAGGTGATATTTTCCTTTACTAGCATTTGCAAGGTTAGATCTAATTGAATTTTCAGAAGGATTAGTATCATGCCAAGATTGAGAATCTTCAGCCAAATGGTCTAAATAGTCTAAAGCTTCTTTAGGTTCTTTATCAAGAAAATCATCATTGCACATTGTTTCCACAAATTGTTTAGTTTCGGGTGTTAACCCTTCATAAAAGAAGCTTATAGTGTACCATTTTTCAAAACCATGATGTGGGCAAGAATTCAACAAATCTTTAAAACATTCCCAACTTTGAAAATATGCTTTATTTGAATTTTGAGAAAAATTTTGGATTTGTCTTTTCAAAGCATTGGTTTTGTGTGTTGGAAAAAAATTCTTTAAAAACTCTCCTTGCATTTCTTGCCATGTGCCAATTGATATTGATTTCAAAGTGTTAAGCCAAGCTTTTGCTTTATCTTTTAAAGAAAAAGGAAACAATTTAAGTTTAACAACCTCTTCAGTGCAAGTTTGATCATCAAAAGCGGTACATACTTCCTCAAATTCTTTTACATGTAAATATGAGCTTTCAGATTCTAAACCATGGAAATTAAGAAGTAAAGAAATCATACATGACTTGAATCTAAAATTGTTGGCATTGAGTGGAAAGATAAAACATGATGGACTGGAATTTCGAGATGGTTGCAAATACTCACGCATGGTTCGCAACGGTTGATTTTCATGTTCATCATGCACACTTTCATTTTCAGCCATTGTGTCAATTGTGTGTGATTGTGATTCAAATAAATTAATATGTAAAGTACTAGGATTAACTTTAACCAAATGACCATAATTTAAATCACGATACCAATTAAGCATAAATAAGTAACTTAAAATAGAAAAGAAAATGTACAAGCTAGCAATATAAATTGTCCATTAAATATTAACAAATGTGTGGTATAAACTAACCACCAAATAAGTTAATAAGCAAAAAAATTAAAAAGTTAGTATGCAAAAAAAAATTAAAATGTTAGAAGCAAGTAAAGTAAAATGTTAGAAGCATGTAAAGTAAAAAGTTAGATAGTGATAAAGTAAGGAGTTAGATAATTAGTAAAAGAGTTAATAAGTCAAGAAACAAAAAAAAAAGACAGAAAATAAATGACAAAAAAAATAACAAAAAATAAACGATAGAAGATAAATACGAGAAAATAAAGTACAGAAAATAATATACAGAAAATAAAGTGCAAAAAGTAAATTTAAAATATGAAAACCAGAGAATCAACAAAGCTAATTTTTTGCTCCAGTAAGAGAGAAGAGAAGAAGAAAGATTATTTCATTAATGATTGCAGATTATAGATGGTTAAGGGAGAGGTTCCCCCACTAAGTTAGTACATAAAATAAAAGGGAGAGTTTCCCCCCACTAAGTTAGTATATACAGAAAATAAAAGGGAGAAGTTCCCCCACTAAGTTAGTATGTATAGAAAATAAAAGGGAGAGTTACTCACACTAAGTTAATATGTACAAAAAAAATAAAAGGGAGAGGTTCTCCCACTATTAATAAGTTAGCATGTACAAAAGAAAAAAAATTTAAAAGAGTAGAAAATATATACAAAATATTTACACCAGAAATTTGTTCTTCAAATCAAGTCCCCGGCAACGGCGCCAAAAACTTGATGCACAATTTTTAGTTTCAAACAAGTCTACAAACTTGATGCGGGATTAATTGTCACATTGCAAACCCAAGTGCAGGTTGTCTCAAGTAGTAAATTTCTCGGGAGTCCGAGGTCGATCCACAGGGAATTGTTGAAGATTAATTAAGGTGAAATAAATATTTTGTTACTACAGTAAAGATGATAAATAAAATTATTCACAAGTAAAAAGGAATTGCTTGGGTTAGGAGATCCACTCTTGGTAAATAAATTAAGGACAAGATTAATTTTTCTATAACTCAATTAGAATCCACACATAATGGAAGTTCCAATTGAAAAATAAAACGTTCAAAGTTCATTAAAAATTATATACGTAATTATATTATGATTCCTTTAATCATCTATTAACAGCACCACTCATAAATGGGATCAAGCATTCATTGTGCCAAAATATTGTCTACAACAAATCAAGATCTCCACTTTATAAGGAGAGTTTCTAGCACCACCACTTGTAAATGAGTTAAAGCATTCATTGTGCTAATCTCTTGTCTATAACAAATCAAGAACTCCACTTTACAAGGATGGTTTCTAAATTATTGGAAATAAAATATAATACGTATAATGACCACTTGAAAATATATCATTTAAGCACAAGAGAGAAATTAATCTAACCTTATTTCATTACCAAGAGCTTCACTCTTTCACCTAAGCAAAATGAAACTCAGTTACTCATAGATAAGAAGAAAGAAAGAGAGAAGAAGAAGAAGAAGAACATGACTTCAATTTAGAATAAAGGAAAATTACTACAAGAAAACCTAGTAACAAACTAACATCATTTTGGTACCTAACACTTAACTCACTCAATGATATGCCAAGGCCCCCTTTTATAGAAGATTAGAGATACAAAATGACAAGGGGGTGAGTCATTAATGGGTGGATGAGTTGAAAATGAGTGGAAAATGCCAAATGAGTTTTGGTGAGTAGAAAATTATGAAGATTCCTTGTCTCCGAAATCATGCAGCTCTGAAATCATTGCATTCGTTATTTATGAACCAAGTGGTCTTCATGAAAGTTGTAGGCCTAGATCTTAGCTTTCAAATGGCTTTAGTTTGAATCCAATATCATTCCTATAACTCCCTATACGTTCAAATCACTGCACACTGCTCAGGCCCAGTCACAGCTCCTCTGTTCTGACTTCCAAGCCCAATATCACCTTCAAGGAGTCCGATTCTGGAAAAGTGTTCAACATGAAAGTTGTAGATATGGCTCTTAACTATTCAGAATCAAAATTTCAGCTCATTTGACAACCTCTAGCCCGAAAACTGTGACGAACAGTACACGTAGGTTAAGCTATCAGGAAAAGCACTCTGGTTCTTGCTTCAACCCCAATTTGAGTTATCTACTCGTGTGATTGGACCTTTAAGGTCTCATGAAAGTTATACAACTCTATCTTATCTTTCAAATCCCACTAGAATCACCTCCAAAGACCACCTACATCCCAAGATATAGCCCAAATACAGAAACAACGTAAGACGTAAATTATGCTGAAAAATTCAATTAAGTCCAATTTGAGTCCAAACTTACAAAACATAATCAAAATCAATCAATTAAGTACATGAAGAGTGTAAATGACTAAAAATAAAGGCTTATTAATGTATCAAATATGTGATCATCAGTCTTCAATTTGGCAAAACTTTCTTAATTATAAGAAATTCACGTTGCTGTTACGCGTTTAGTTCTCAGACGCTCATCTTTCAGCGCTTAGGCGCTGGCCCACTAAAGTCATGGTGCAGCATACGCAATCAGCGCTCAAGCGCTCCTTGTCCAGCGCTCAGGCGCTGGCCCACTAAAACAGGAATCCTTCAGCGCACGTTGCGCGCTCAAGCGGTGAGGGCCCAGTGCTCAAGTGCTGGGCTTTTGAATTATTTTTCTTATTCTTTTCTGCTCCTCAGATGTCCAGTCTTTTTCTATATGTAATTACCTACAAAAAATACATAAAAACACGTAATAAGAACACAATTAAAATAATAAAAACATAATAAAATTTGATAACAAAATTAAATCAAAAAGATTAAAAGAGGATGAAAACCCAAGATTTTGAACCGTAAAAATATGAATTTTTACAGGTTCATCAATCATCATATTACATTTCATAAGCATCAACATTGATCATTTCACAAGCATCAATACATAACTGCATATTTCGATGTTATTTATCATGTAATTGTATTGAGATTGTTCTTGTATATATTATGCTTCTGAGAATTTTTGAATTCTCACCCCTTTGTGTGTATGTAAATTTATAGGTCAAAATCGAAATCTTTCCAAGGAGATGAAGTGAAGACAGTGGCTTCGAGTAGAATAGTAATTTCGATTAATGTATTAGTTATTTATATTTGGTGTTTTTGTAGAAAATCGAAAATGTGTTTTGTAAAGAATCGAAATTATCAATTATGTAATTATGTTGTATTAATTGAATGATGTTTACTTTGATTACTTTCTTTTCGAGGCTCTATTTTTTACGCTATTCAAATTTATAATTTTGATACATATAGTTATTACAAAGCTTTTATGAAGTTTAAAAGTTAGAAGTAATGATTCTAATCCTGTTTACTATGTATATTTCGAATATACTGTAGTAACTTGAATTAGGACATTACATTATGGTATCAAAGTAATTCATCCTGTTGAGTCAGAGTATGGATTGACTATACTTTAGGCATAATTCAAAATTCTTATTTTATGTTGTGTATTTTTTTGTCTCAAAATGAGATGTAAGAATAGAATTGCATGACAGCCTTAGGAATGGATGTTAATTGTTATTAACACACTGTTACATGATATTGAGACTAATCAACTCAATATGTATTGTTCTGTGTGTATAAAAAATTATGGCACCTCCAAGGCATACCCAAAGGAATAGGGAATCTACCAACAAAAATGTAACAGATATGATGAGAGTTTTCGACAAATGGCAGATGCAGTGAGGGCACAAACTGATATCACCAACAGAGTGCTTGAAAGAATGGAAGCACATCCACCTCCACAAAGTTGAAGATGCAACGGCTGTGAGAAACCAACAATTCCATGACCTTTCTGAATTCAGAAAAGTAGATCATCCATCCTTCAAAGGAGAATATGATCCAGTAAAGGCTAAAGAATGTTTAAAAAAATTAGAGAATATTTTTGCGGTGATGGATTGCACAGAGGACCAGAAGATTTCTTTTGCTACCTATATATTAAAGGGAGAAGCAGAGTATTGGTGGATTGGTGTTTGGAGATTAATGGAAGTGGCAGGAACTCAGGTTACAAGGGAAGCGTTTCGATCAACCTTTTTGGATAAATAATTCCCAAAGAATTTGCAAGAAGATAAAGAAATCGATTTTCTGAAGCTCGAGCAAGGAGAATATGTTAGTGGGGCAATATGAAGCCAAATTCGAAGAACTATCGAAGTTCTCCTCTTACTTTCGATATAATCTAGATGAGAACTGGAAATGTGTTAAGTTTGAAGCTCGTCTTTGAGATGACATTAAAAGGACATTAAAGCCTTTCAAAATTAAGTATTTTCCTTCTTTGATAAATAATGTAAGATTATAGAATCTAGTAACTCTAAATTTTAATTAGAGTAGAGGTCACAGAATTTCCTAAAAAGGAAGAGGTCAGATGATAAGGTTAAAGAGGATGTTGAGAAGCCCAAGTTTCCATTGGATAAAGGAAAAAATATTCAAGATCAAACTAGGGGACCACAATGTGTAAAATGTGGGAATTATCATCGTACTAGAGCTTGCAGATTAGATAAAATAGAATGTTACACTTGTGGTAGGATAGGACATTATGCTAGGAATTGTCCTCAGGGAATGGGAGAAAAATCCTAATTCCAGACCCATAGCCACGAGAGAGTTTATATCTTGAGAGGTAAAGAGATAATCTAGTCTCCTGATTCAGAACAAGGTGAGTACATAACCTAGGATCAATTTCTTAAAGAATGCATATAAATGAGTGATAGGATTTTTTTGTGAATCTTAATTGTTTGAAAAGTAGGAAATGGAATAAGGATTGATGAACTATGTTTGTGTGATTTTGTTTCCTTGAGAAATAGTTGTACTTGTTTTAATAATTGGATTGCACAACAAAAATTTTGATAGCTAATTAGTTATAGTTATTTAGAAGTTAGATTCTAGTATGATATGAGAATTTCTTGGAATTTTTCATATCAGGTAACCAAATTTTGAGGACAAAATTTTAAAAAGGAGAAGAGAAATGTAACATCCTCCCTAACCTATTAAAATTAGTTTATGGTTATAGATTCATAGTAGTATTAGTATGAGTTAGTTGGCCATTTTTGACTAACACAGGGGACTAAAATGTCTAAAGAGGTATAAATTACCCCAAAGTCAAACAAACTTATCCCCTTAAATCATTCTTTCCACTGTCTTTGACCTTAAGACATAAATATCCCACTTTTTCTTATTTCATATGGCTATTAGCAACAGAATAAGAGATAAGAAAGAAAGAAAAGAGAGAGAAACAAAGTACGTGAAAGAAAGAAAAGAAAGAGAAACAAAGTACGTGAAACAAAGAAAGGAAGAAAGAAAGAGAAAGTAGAAAAAAGAAAGAAAGAAGAGGAAGTAAGAATCAAAGGAAGAATCAGAAAAGAGAATTGAACACCATCATAGGAAGTTGAGGTAGGGGGTTATTGTGTTTGTTGCTATGCTATATCCTTTTTTGCTAGTTGAAAGCTGGCAAGGAATGGACAACATAAAATTTTCATGATACTCGAAGAAAAATCATGATTGTGTATTGATATATATATATATATATAGGCTCAACAGTAGTATAAATATGCATTTAAAAATAGGAAGAAGAGATAGATCAGAAATCAGGATCAAAATACTTTATTTATAATTTCAAAATACTTACAGAGTACGTGATACAAAATTACAAGTCTTGAACAAAAGCTGAATTCCAAAGGTTTACAGAGGAAACAGAATACAAGAGTTTTGATACAAAGTGTTTACAGAAATTTTTCCAACTAAAATTTTTCGATGCCTTTCTCTGAAGAAGCTTCAGCTTTTATAGAGAAAAGACTTCGAATATGCACACATCAGGAACCTTCATGGGAAGCTTCGTGCTTTGCGCTAGATGACAAGTGAGGAGCCTTCACGGGAAGCTTCATCCTTAGCTAGGGGACAAATGAGGAACCTTCACGGGAAGCTTCATACTGAGTTAGATGACAAGCAAGGAATCTTCTCAGGAAGCTGCATGCTTGACAAGACAACAAACTAGGAAACTTCATAATTAGACAAATGAGGTAAACGACAAATAAGGAGCCTTCGTAGGAATCTTGACGAATAGCTAGACGACGAATAATGAACCTTCATAGGAAATTTCCTGCTCAGCTAAGTAACAAATAAGTAACCTTCGTGGGGACTTTCTTAGGAATCTTAGGAAATTTCCTGCTTGGCTAAACAACAAATCAGGAAGCTTCATAATATGACAAATAAGGAACCTTCATGAAAAATTTCATAAATTACTGTGTAGGCCTTTACAAGTTGGAAAGGTCAACACCATAACAGTCATCTTCATTACTATTACCAAGAAGGTCGTTGTTTTCACTTCCTTCACTGGGAGGAGACGAACCAAAGGTGGACATGGTTGTCTTAATTTTGCTTAGCAATTCTTGTTCTGAGGATGAAGAGGCCAGTTCTTGAAGAAGCTTGTTCTTAAGTTCTTCAAATTGTGATGGCTTCTTATGATTCTTCTTAACCAAAGAAGGATTAGCAAGGAACCATTGATTAACCGCTTCAATACTTACTAATTTCATGTTGAACTGAGGCCACCATTTAACACTAAATTCTCTGGCGACCCATTCTGGATGAGGAATCTGATACTTCTGATAGAAATTATAATCCCAAACATTAATCCAAGCAATTCCAAAAGCAGCATAAAAATGTAAAAGTCTGGAACCCTGAGGAAAATCAGTTTTTTGAGTAAACAAATTATAAGAATCCTTAGCAAGTTGAGGAAGAATATCAACACAAGGACCAAGTGGTACACATCCAATCGGCAAACCATGAGGGAAAGTTTTTATCCCTTTTTGGAACCAAAAGAACCAAGAGTGAGAATATGGCCCGAGGAGCATAAATCATACCAAGCTTGCTTGATAATCCCAAGTAAGTATAAGTTTGAGGATCAAATTTAATTGAAAATGATTTTGGAGTGTGAGGAGCTTGATTCCAATCTTTTGGACCTAAAACCTTAAGGATTTTTACTTTAGAAAAATCAATATAATCGGGGTTGGTATCACTATAATAATGATCTAAAGAGATTGATTCAAGATCAATAAGGATGAGTTCATAAAAAGTTCTGTTCTTTTTAAGTGACTCTTGAGGAACAAAATGAAAATCTGGGAAGCATGTTCTCAATAATTTCTCTCGGGGTCGAGTGAGGAGAAAAGAATCCTGGTTCAAGGGTGATTATAGGTTCAAAAATATTTTTCTTAACGTATTTGCATTCTTCTCGTGGTAGGAGAATTGGTGAGTAGCGGTGAAGATTGTTTTGGTCTCGAGGAGTTCTAGAAGGAGTACCAAGAATGGTTTGTGAGTAAGACAGAGGTGTAAACCTATTGGGTGAGGGAGATGAAGGTCGTCTGTTTGAATAGGATTAGGAACATGAACTAGGGTGGAAGACCCTTTTAAGGAGGTAGATGACCTTGTACTTATCTCAAGTGTTCTTATCTCGTAGAAATCTGCATGTACTTATCCGAGTAATTTTCTTAGCCTTTGATTTTGATGAGGAGCTAGCGGCCATTGTAGCCCCGCAAAAACTCTCTGGTTAGGAAATCGGGAAGATAATTATCTTTTCCTTTAATATGTTGAATATCAAAATCAAAACAAGATAACAATGCTTGCCATCCGGCAAAAATCTGTTTTGAAACCAAGTTCTTAACATCCTTTTGAATAATTGAAGGAGCAACTTTACAATCGCTTTTTAACAAAAACCTTTTATTAAATAAATCATCCTAAATTTTGTGATACTTAGCACTATAGATAAAACTTCTTTCTTAACAAGATACTATAGTGCATTGTGAGCCTTGCCAAACTCAGTGATATCTCGACGACTTGTTCATTGGATGACTCGGTAGTAATCGCTTTAACACTCCCCATACCCCAAATCGAGGCATCTGTTTCTACTATGAGAGAGGCTTGAGGATCCTAAGTCCTAAACAAGGAATATTTTTACTAAATTCTTAACTTGTTGAACAAAGATTAGTCATTTGATTATCCCAAGGAGGCGGGTCTTTTCTTAGCCTTTTAAATAAAGGAGCACAAATTATTCGTATATTAGGAATAAAGTCTCCACACATAGTTAACACATCCTAAAAATCTTTGAAGAGTATTCTTATCTTTAAGTTCGTTAGAGAACTTATCTTCAAATTCTATGGATCTTTCTATGGGAACAATAGTACCTTGATTAATTTCGAATCCTAGAAATCTAGTCTTAGTTTGGAATAGTTTCATTTTCTTAGCGAGAGATTACTAAACCATTTTCTTTAATAAGATTAAAGAAAGTTTCTAAATGATTAAAGTGTTGATCAATAGAGTTACTGAATACTAATACATCATCTAGATATACTATGGTGAACTTTGAGTAAGGATTCAAAATATTATTCATTATATTTTGAAATTAAAGAAGGGCATTTTTTAATCCTTGAGGCATTACATTCCATTCATAATGTCCAAAGGGTACTACAAAAGCAGCTTTGTACCTATCTTCTTCAAATTTACTTCTATTTGATAGTATCCAGATTTCATATCAAATTTTGAGAATATATTAGCTTTGATGAACTCTACTTACTAAATCTTTTTTATTAGGAATTGGATACCTTATCCATCTTAAAACCTTGTTTAAAGGTTTATAATTAATTACTAATCTGGGGGCACCTCTTTCTATTTCTGAAGCGTTCATAACATAAAATCCTGCACAACTCCAAGGGGACTTACTTGGTCTAATTAAATCCTTATCTAAATATTCTTGAATTTCTTTCTTACAATATTCTAAGTATTGTTGATTCATTTGAATAGGTCTTGCTTTAGTAGGAATATTAATTTCTTCAAATCCTTCTTCATATGGTAAAGTAACGGTGTACCTTTTTCGTTCTTTAAAAGCATTAGGGAATTCACTACATACTTCTTGTTCAAATTTCTGTTGAACATTTTTTATCTTATCTTGAACTTGGGGTTTATTTATTTGTTCTTGAATTCTTTTATATTGAACTTCTCTGCTTAACATGTTTATGTGCTTTGTTTTCCTTTCTATTAAGTTAATCTTAGAAATTAATGAATCTTGAACCATGTTTAATTCTTTAATTAAGGGCGGTTTTATAAACTCAAAACAAATTTCTTTTCCTAATACATTAGTAACTAATCCTTTTTCGTTTACTGAGAAGGGGTATAGTAAAGATAAAAAGGGAGTACCTAGAATTATTTGCTCAGAAATATTTTTTACTAATAAAAATGAGGTTTTATAACAAATTTTATTTTTACAAACCTTAGCATTATTTAGTTTATACTTAATTTGCATTTTATTTCCAGAAGCACTACTTAACGATTCTGTGGTCTTATCGTAATACTTAGTTGGGATTAATCCTTCTTGAACACAATTCATATCAGCTCCTGAGTCTATTAAGGCTATAAAATTAAATCGTTCATCCTTTATTACTAACTCTATCGGACAATGCCATTTATGAACAATTACTTGACTTAATAAATGAATATAAGGATCTTTTTCTGGGTCTTGACTGGTACTTGTATCTTGATTTTGTACTATTATTTGTGCTTGTAAATTTAGCATTTTGAATTCTAAATCAGTATCTTTTTCTTTAAGTAATTTAACTTCATTCTTTAAATTTTTTATTTCTTCTTTAAATCTTTTAGGGTAACTTCATTTCTTTGAGGTTTCTTAAATCTTTCTAATACTTCTTTCATATCTATTTTTTGCACTTCTTCTTTTTTCTTATCCTCGTATTCTAGAAATTCTTTTATTTGCTTGAATGAACTCTTGCTTAACGATGATTCTTCCATGTTTTCTATTATGCTTAATAATGATGATGCTTGATCTCTAGTAATTACATTAATAGTTTTTAAGCACGATGAACAATCACATAGTTCGGTCCTAAGCCTCGTACATTCTTTCTCACTATCGCTTTCTAATTCGGATGAAGATGAGTCTTTTAATTGATTAACCATTTCTTCTTCGAATCGTATTCTTCTTCGAAGATTCAGATTCATTAATTAATATATTTATTAAAGATTTCTTTAATTCTTCATCAATTTTTAGATTATTAATTTTTTGTTTTACTTTACAGATCTTTCTTATAATGTCCTACTCGACCACATTTATAACATACTATTTCGTTTTTAGACTTAGATGATCTGTACTTATTTTTCTTTGATGTTCTAGGTTTTGATGAACTTGCTTCTTCTCTATATTGCTTTTTATAGTAGCGTCTAGATTTTCTTGATTTATGGGGAACATACTTTTGAACTTTCTTTTGTTTGCTTGGAGCTTTGACTCCTTCTATTCCCCACTGGGAACAAAATGATCCTAATTCTTTTCTAGTGGTTTTTGCCTCATTCTTAAGCTTATGTTGAAGTTTAAGATCTAAACACACTTGCAATCCAGTTTCTATAATATAATTAGACAATTGACCAAACGTAAGTTGATCATAAGGAATTGTACCATCATTTTGATTCTGAATCATTACTTTAACTTTTTCTGCAAACAATTTAGGAAGACCAGCTATAAATCTTTCTTTCCAGTAATCAGCTGATGCATCACTTCTTAAATATAGCTTAGACAAAAACATATCCCTATACCATCTATAATCAGACATGGAGGGACAATATAGATTAACAATTTGGTCTCAATTCTTTCTTGAAATTTTAAGGGTTCTCCTATAAAATGCTTTGTTATTGTGTACAAAAGAGTTGTTACAGCATCTTCAAATACTTGTCCATTAGAATCAATTTTTGTTGAATTCATTATAAAATCTTTTTCTCCTTGGCTTAGCACATTATCCCACCATCCTTTAAGCTGGCCTGTAAATCCCATAACAATTAAGGAGGTGAAGTTCTATCAGTATTATTTTTCCCTTTAAATGCTGTTGCGGCCATAGTCATTTGTTGAACAGTGTCTAAAATTTGTTGTTCACCTAATCCGTCTATATTCCATTCATTAATTGATTCACCAGAAAAGGCTACAGAATCTTGAAAAGGTCTTTCTTCATACTGAACATCAGGATATGTGGGTCTTGGGTAATAATTTCTAGTTTTTGAGACAGGCATATCTTTCCTTAACTTATTAACTTGAAGATTTAAAAGTTCATTTTCCAATTCTTCAATTTTTTGTAAAGTATGTATCTTGGGTGTAGAACTCGTTCCTATGGTTAACTGTTCTAATTTTTTCTTAATTTCTTCAATAGAGTTGTCAGATTTTGAACCAAAGTGTATATTTTTTAAATCTGATTCTGGGACATTAATTACCTTATAAATGGGTCTATTAGGATCTAAATTTTTATTAACATTTTGAGCTGATGTATATTCTTTAGGTTTTTCACTTATTTGATTATCTATCCTTTCTAATGTTTTAGACATAGTATGGAGCATTTGATTAGAGTAATTAAGTTGTTGATGAACTTTATTAAAATCGCCCTTATCTATAGGTAAATTATGAGCTCTTGAAGCTATTGCCTTAAAAGGGGTGGCTTCAACTTCTAATCCTTCTTTTGTGGTTACCTTAATGGTTTCTAAGGAAGGAAATTCTGAAATTATTATCTTGTCTTTCTCTGTTTTCCACGAAGTTGATATTTTATTATTTACTAATATTTCTGGTATTTTTATAAAAGGATTTTGAATATTATTTTCTTTGCAATACTTTTCAAACCAGTCAAAGAAATATAAATTAATTTGTTGTTCCCTCAAATATGAGTAAAATTCTTCTCTAAACTTAGTGGTTTGTTTTTTACTAAAATTCTTAAAATACCAATCTCTTTTATCTTTATTATAAGGAGCTTCAAAATCATTACTTATCCATTTTTTATCTATTTCAAAGGGTTCTTCTTTAGTTAATACATTAATGACTTGGGATCTGGTGGGTGAATATTCTGGTGATTCTGATCTATGAGTTTGTTGGTAAATTGGTTGAGGAACATTAGGTTCAAAGTTTACACCAGCTTAGGTTTATATTAACATCGATCCATCTACTGAATGTCTTGAGGAAGTAGGAGCAAATTGAAGGGATGTTAATTATCGGATTTGTAGGAGTGTTTAGTCTAGAGTGAGAATTAGACCTAAGCATTCCTATTCTTATATTAGAACCATCTTGAACTATTGTTCTTATTCTAGTATTTCTTATCGGTTGAGGGGTATTACATCTGGAAACACCCAATCTTCAGAGGAATCCTAGACAAGATTTCTTCATGAGATAATCTTTTAGGAGTTAGTATTGATGATTTCTTAAGATTTGCTTCCATAATTACAGTTTCATGCTTTGGGGATTGTCTTAGTGCTTTAAAGTTTTGATCTTCATAAGAGACTTTATAATGAACTCTATACATAACATATATATGCTTAGTTCCTTCTTGAAAAATATTATCTAATATCTTAACATTTAATTCTAAAGCTTGCTTAGTCATATAATCATTTAATGGCATGGTATAATTAGGATAACAGTTAAAGAAAACAGGACCATCATGCAAATTAGATTCTAAAATAGCAATAATTTGATCATGAAGTTTTCTTAACCTTTTATCTCTTAACAAAATTAACACAGGATTATCAATTCCTAACCTATGTTGCCCTTTGGCGGCTACTTGAATTAACCCAATATGTATAAACTGATAATTATCCTTAACATGTTGATCAATAATATTATCTTTTAGTAAACTTATCGATTCACAAGGTTTTTCTAGAATATGAGTAGCTTCAACATATGGATCTGATCCTTAGGCTTGAATAAGGAAGTACTAGTTTTATAAATTTCTTTGGGAGGAACATAAGGTATTGCCCAATTTTGAAGGTTGTTTTCAATATTAGCAATTTCTAATTCATTTGCTTGAACCTGATCTTGATCTACTTCTAATCTAGAGGATGCAGATTTAAACTGTAAGGAACCTATGCTAGAAGCCTTCCCGCTACGGAAGGAGAGCTCGCTTAAGTTTCTGAATATCCTAGACATAATGAAGGAATTCTCTTACCGGGACCACCACTTGCATGTACGGGACCACCTAACCTTGCCTTCTCCCAGACTAACACAGGCTGACCAACGTACTGACCAAGGGTGACCAACGCTAAGTCCTTCTCCCTTCCTTAGGCTTCGGATACTCAGAACCTCTTACGAGGCTCTGATACCAGTAACGACAGGACCGACGGCATAGGCTCAACAGTAGTATAAATATGCATTTAAAAATAGAAAGAAGAGATAGATCAGAAATCAGGATCAAAATACTTTATTGATAATTTCAAAATACTTACAGAGTACGTGATACAAAATTACAAGTCTTGAACAAAAGCTGAATTCCAAAGGTTTACAGAGGAAACAGAATACAAGAGTTTTGATACAAAGTGTTTACAGAAATTTTTCCAACTAAAATTTTTCGATGCCTTTCTCTGAAGAAGCTTCAGCTTTTATAGAGAAAAGACTTCGAATATGCACACATCAGGAACCTTCATGGGAAGCTTCGTCTTTGTGCTAGATGACAAGTGAGGAGCCTTCACGGGAAGCTTCATCCTTAGCTAGGGACAAATGAGGAACCTTCACGGAAGCTTCATACTGAGTTAGATGACAAGCAAGGAATCTTCTCGGAAGCTGCATGCTTGACAAGACAACAAACTAGGAAACTTCATAATTAGACAAATGAGGTAAACGACAAATAAGGAGCCTTCGTAGGAATCTTGACGAATAGCTAGACGACGAATAATGAACCTTCATAGGAAATTTCCTGCTCAGCTAAGTAACAAATAAGTAACCTTCGTGGGGACTTTCTTAGGAATCTTAGGAAATTTCCTGCTTGGCTAAACAACAAATCAGGAAGCTTCATAATATGACAAATAAGGAACCTTCATGAAAAATTTCATAAATTACTGTGTAGGCCTTTACAAGTTGGAAAGGTCAACACCATAACAGTCATCTTCATTACTATTACCAAGAAGGTCGTTGTTTTCACTTCCTTCACTGGGAGGAGACGAACCAGAGGTGGACATGGTTGTCTTAATTTTGCTTAGCAATTCTTGTTCTGAGGATGAAGAGGCCGTTCTTGAAGAAGCTTGTTCTTAAGTTCTTCAAATTGTGATGGCTTCTTATGATTCTTCTTAACCAAAGAAGGATTAGCAAGGAACCATTGATTAACCGCTTCAATACTTACTAATTTCATGTTGAACTGAGGCCACCATTTAACACTAAATTCTCTGGCGACCCATTCTGGATGAGGAATCTGATACTTCTGATAGAAATTATAATCCCAAACATTAATCCAAGCAATTCCAAAAGTAGCATAAAAATGTAAAAGTCTGGAACCCTGAGGAAAATCAGTTTTTTGAGTAAACAAATTATAAGAATCCTTAGCAAGTTGAGGAAGAATATCAACACAAGGACCAGTGGTACACATCCAATCGGCAAACCATGAGGGAAAGTTTTTTATCCCTTTTTGGAACCAAAAGAACCAAGAGTGAGAATATGGCCCGAGGAGCATAAATCTGTACCAAGCTTGCTGATAATCCCAGTAAGTATAAGTTTGAGGATCAAATTTAATTGAAAATGATTTTGGAGTGTGAGGAGCTTGATTCCAATCTTTTGGACCTAAAACCTTAAGGATTTTTACTTTAGAAAAATCAATATAATCGGGGTTGGTATCACTATAATAATGATCTAAAGAGATTGATTCAGTATCAATGAGGATGAGTTCATAAAAAGTTCTGTTCTTTTTAAGTGACTCTTGAGGAACAAAATGAAAATCTGGGGAAGCATGTTCTCAATGATTTCTCGAGGGTCGAGTGAGGAGAAAAGAATCCCGGTTCAAGGGTGATTATAGGTTCAAAAATATTTTTCTTAACGTATTTGCATTCTTCTGTGGTAGGAGAATTGGTGAGTAGCGGTGAAGATTGTTTTGGTCTCTGAGGAGTTCTAGAAGGAGTACCAGTAATGGTTTGTGAGTAAGACAGAGGTGTAAACCTATTGGGTGAGGGAGATGAAGGTCGTACAGACTGAATAGGATTAGGAACATGAACTAGGGTGGAAGACCCTTTTAAGGAGGTAGATGACCTTGTACTTATCTCAAGTGTTCTTATCTGCAGAAAATGCATGTACTTATCCGAGTAATTTTCTTAGCCTTTGATTTTGATGAGGAGCTAGCGGCCATTGTAGCCCCGCAAAAACTCTCTGGTTAGGAAATCAGGAAGATAATTATCTTTTCCTTTAATATGTTGAATATCAAAATCAAAACAAGATAACAATGCTTGCCATCCGCAAAAATCATGTTTTGAAACCAAGTTCTTAACATCCTTTTGAATAATTGAAGGAGCAGCTTTACAATCGCTTTTTAACAAAACCTTTTATTAAATAAATCATCCTGAAATTTTGTGATACTTAGCACTATAGATAAAACTTCTTTCTTAACAGTACTATAATTCTGTTGAGCCGGTTGCCAAACTCCAGAGTGATATCTGACGACTTGTTCATTGGATGACTCAGGTAGTAACTGCTTTAACACTCCCCCATACCCCAAATCAGAGGCATCTGTTTCTACTATGAGAGAGGCTTGAGGATCCTAAGTCCTAAACAAGGAATATTTTTTACTAAATTCTTAACTTGTTGAACAAAGATTAGTCATTTGATTATCCCAAGGAGGCGGGTCTTTTCTTAGCCTTTTAAATAAAGGAGCACAAATTATTCGTATATTAGGAATAAAGTCTCGCCACATAGTTAACACATCCTAAACATCTTTGAAGAGTATTCTTATCTTTGAGTTCGTTAGAGAACTTATCTGCAAATTCTATGGATCTTTCTATGGGAACAATAGTACCTTGATTAATTTCGAATCCTAGAAATCTAGTCTTAGTTTGGAATAGTTTCATTTTCTTAGCGAGAGATTACTAAACCATTTTCTTTAATAAGATTAAAGAAAGTTTCTAAATGATTAAAGTGTTGATCAATAGAGTTACCGAATACTAATACATCATCTAGATATACTATGGTGAACTTTGAGTAAGGATTCAAAATATTATTCATTATATTTTGAAATTCTCAAGGGCATTTTTTAATCCTTGAGGCATTACATTCCATTCATAATGTCCAAAGGGTACTACAAAAGCGGAGTTTTGTACCTATCTTCTTCACTACTTCTATTTGATAGTATCCAGATTTCATATCAAATTTTGAGAATATATTAGCTGATGAACTCTACTTACTAAATCTTTTTATTAGGAATTGGATACCTTATCCATCTTAAAACCTTGTTTAAAGGTTTATAATTAATTACTAACTGGGGCACCTCTTTCTATTTCTGAAGCGTTCATAACATAAAATCCTCGCACAACTCCAAGGGGACTTACTTGGTCTAATTAAATCCTTATCTAAATATTCTTGAATTTCTTTCTTACAATATTCTAAGTATTGTTGATTCATTTGAATAGGTCTTGCTTTAGTAGGAATATTAATTTCTTCAAATCCTTCTTCATATGGTAAAGTAACTGTACCTTTTTCGTTCTTTAAAAGCATTAGGGAATTCACTACATACTTCTTGTTCAAATTTCATTGAACATTTTTTATCTTATCTTGAACTTGGGGTTTATTTATTTGTTCTTGAATTCTTTTATATTGAACTTCTCTCGCTTAACATGTTTATGTGCTTTGTTTTCCTTTCTATTAAGTTAATCTTAGAAATTAATGAATCTTGAACCATGTTTAATTCTTTAATTAAGAGCGGTTTTATAAACTCAAAACAAATTTCTTTTCCTAATACATTAGTAACTAATCCTTTTTCGTTTATTGAGAAGGGGTATAGTAAAGATAAAAAGGGAGTACCTAGAATTATTTGCTCGTAAATATTTTTTACTAATAAAAATGAGGTTTTATAACAAATTTTATTTTTACAAACCTTAGCATTATTTAGTTTATACTTAATTTGCATTTTATTTCCGAAGCACTACTTAACGATTACTGGTCTTATCGTAATACTTAGTTGGGATTAATCCTTCTTGAACACAATTCATATCAGCTCCTGAGTCTATTAAGGCTATAAAATTAAATCGTTCATCCTTTATTACTAACTCTATCGGACAATGCCATTTATGAACAATTACTTGACTTAATAAATGAATATAAGGATCTTTTTCTGGGTCTTGACTGGTACTTGTATCTTGATTTTGTACTATTATTTGTGCTTGTAAATTTAGCATTTTGAATTCTAAATCAGTATCTTTTTCTTTAAGTAATTTAACTTCATTCTTTAAATTTTTTATTTCTTGCTGTAAATCTTTTAGGGTAACTTCATTTCTTTGAGGTTTCTTAAATCTTTCTAATACTTCTTTCATATCTATTTTTTGCACTTCTTCTTTTTTCTTATCCTCGTATTCTAGAAATTCTTTTATTTGCTGAATGAACTCTTGCTTAACAGATGATTCTTCCATGTTTTCTATTATGCTTAATAATGATGATGCTTGATCTCTAGTAATTACATTAATAGTTTTTAAGCACGATGAACAATCACATAGTTCTGGTCCTAAGCCTGTACATTCTTTCTCACTATCGCTTTCTAATTCAGATGAAGATGAGTCTTTTAATTGATTAACCATTTCTTCTTCGGAATCAGTATTCTTCTTGAAGATTCAGATTCATTAATTAATATATTTATTAAAGATTTCTTTAATTCTTCATCAATTTTTAGATTATTAATTTTTTGTTTTACTTTACAGTCTTTCTTATAATGTCCTACTCGACCACATTTATAACATACTATTTCGTTTTTAGACTTAGATGATCTGTACTTATTTTTCTTTGATGTTCTAGGTTTTGATGAACTTGCTTCTTCTCTATATTGCTTTTTATAGTAGCGTCTAGATTTTCTTGATTTATGGGGAACATACTTTTGAACTTTCTTTTGTTTGCTTGGAGCTTTGACTCCTTCTATTCCCCACTGGGAACAAAATGATCCTAATTCTTTTCTAGTGGTTTTTGCCTCATTCTTAAGCTTATGTTGAAGTTTAAGATCTAAACACACTTGCAATCCAGTTTCTATAATATAATTAGACAATTGACCAAACGTAAGTTGATCATAAGGAATTGTACCATCATTTTGATTCTCGAATCATTACTTTAACTTTTTCTCAAACAATTTAGGAAGACCAAATTTATAAATCTTTCTTTCCAAAGAATGATGCATCACTTCTTAAATATAGCTTAGACAAAAACATATCCCTATACCATCTATAATCGGACATGGAGGGACAATATAGATTAACAATTTGGTCTGCAATTCTTTCTTTGAAATTTTAAGGGTTCTCCTATAAAATGCTTTGTTATTGTGTACAAAAGAGTTGTTACAAAGATCTTCAAATACTTGTCCATTAGAATCAATTTTTGTTGAATTCATTATAAAATCTTTTTCTCCTTGGCTTAGCACATTATCCCACCATCCTTTAAGTCATGGCTCGTAAATCCCATAACAATTAAGGAGGTCAAGTTCTATCGATTATTTTTCCCTTTAAAGGTCATTTTATGGCCATAGTCATTTGTTGAACAGTGTCTAAAATTTGTTGTTCACCTAATCCGTCTATATTCCATTCATTAATTGATTCACCGTAAAAGGCTACGAGAATCTTGAAAAGGTCTTTCTTCATACTGAACATCAGGATATGTGGGTCTTGGGTAATAATTTCTAGTTTTTGAGACAGGCATATCTTTCCTTAACTTATTAACTTGAAGATTTAAAAGTTCATTTTCCAATTCTTCAATTTTTTGTAAAGTATGTATCTTGGGTGTAGAACTGGTTCCTATGGTTAACTGTTCTAATTTTTTCTTAATTTCTTCAATAGAGTTGTCGATTTTTGAACCAAAGTGTATATTTTTTAAATCGATTCTGGGACATTAATTACCTTATAAATGGGTCTATTAGGATCTAAATTTTTATTAACATTTTGAGTGATGTATATTCTTTAGGTTTTTCACTTATTTGATTATCTATCCTTTCTAATGTTTTAGACATAGTATGGAGCATTTGATTAGAGTAATTAAGTTGTTGATGAACTTTATTAAAATCGCCTTATCTATAGGTAAATTATGAGCTCTTGAAGCTATTGCCTTAAAAGGGGTGGCTTCAACTTCTAATCCTTCTTTTGTGGTTACCTTAATGGTTTCTAAGGGAGGAAATTCTGAAATTATTATCTTGTCTTTCTCTGTTTTCCACGAAGTTGATATTTTATTATTTACTAATATTTCGGTATTTTTATAAAAGGATTTTGAATATTATTTTCTTTGCAATACTTTTCAAACCAGTCAAAGAAATATAAATTAATTTGTTGTTCCCTCAAATATGAGTAAAATTCTTCTCTAAACTTAGTGGTTTGTTTTTTACTAAAATTCTTAAAATACCAATATCTTTTATCTTTATTATAAGGAGCTTCAAAATCATTACTTATCCATTTTTTATCTATTTCAAAGGGTTCTTCTTTAGTTAATACATTAATGACTTGGGATCTGGTGGGTGAATATTCTGGTGATTCTGATCTATGAGTTTGTTGGTAAATTGGTTGAGGAACATTAGGTTCAAAGTTTACACCAGTTAGGTTTATATTAACAGCCGATCCATCTACTGAATGTCTTGAGGAAGTAGGAGCAGTTGAAGGGATGTTAATTATCGGATTTGTAGGAGTGTTTAGTCTAGAGTGAGAATTAGACCTAAGCATTCCTATTCTTATATTAGAACCATCTTGAACTATTGTTCTTATTCTAGTATTTCTTATCGGTTGAGGGGGTATTACATCTGGAAACACCCAATCTTCAGGAATCCTAGACAAGATTTCTTCATGAGATAATCTTTTAGGAGTTAGTATTGATGATTTCTTAAGATTTGCTTCCATAATTACAGTTTCATGCTTTGGGGATTGTCTTAGTGCTTTAAAGTTTTGATCTTCATAAGAGACTTTATAATGAACTCTATACATAACAGACATATGCTTAGTTCCTTCTTGAAAAATATTATCTAATATCTTAACATTTAATTCTAAAGCTTGCTTAGTCATATAATCATTTAATGGCATGGTATAATTAGGATAACAGTTAAAGAAAACAGACCATCATGCAAATTAGATTCTAAAATAGCAAGAATTTGATCATGAAGTTTTCTTAACCTTTTATCTCTTAACAAAATTAACACAGGATTATCAATTCCTAACCTATGTTGCCCTTTGGCGGCTACTTGAATTAACCCAATATGTATAAACTGATAATTATCCTTAACATGTTGATCAATAATATTATCTTTTAGTAAACTTATCGATTCACAAGGTTTTTCTAGAATATGAGTAGCTTCGAACATATGGATCTGATCCTTAGGCTTGAATAAGGAAGTACTAGTTTTATAAATTTCTTTGGGAGGAACATAAGGTATTGCCCAATTTTGAAGGTTGTTTTCAATATTAGCAATTTCTAATTCATTTGCTTGAACCTGATCTTGATCTACTTCTAATCTAGAGGATGCAGATTTAAACTGTGAGGAACCTATGCTAGAAGCCTTCCCGCTACGGAAGGAGAGCTCGCTTAAGTTTCGAATATCCTAGACATAATGAAGGAATTCTCTTACGGGACCACCACTTGCATGTACGGGACCACCTAACCTTGCCTTCTCCTAAGCACTAACACAGTGACCAACGTACCGACCAAGGCCAAGGTCGACCAACGCTAAGTCCTTCTCCCTTCCTTAGGCTTCGGATACTCAGAACCTCTTACGAGGCTCTGATACCAGTAATATATTCGATGAATATTTGATTCTGTGTATTGATTTGTTCGATTGATGAGATTTGAGTATACATGTGTTTGAACATGCATAATCATGAATACATCCACAAGAATTTGATGATTTTCCAGAGTTTTACATGATTTATGGATATAAAAGTGATGTTCTGATGCACCAGAAGACATTTCAATAGTATTCTGTTTGTATAGGTCAAGAGGCTACTTGAATAGAACATTACAGAATATTTTAGTTTTGGTGTCAGCTATTCAAACTGCATGATTTTGATGTTAAACTGAGTATATTAAGTGAGACATTCGAATGACATGACTTTCGAGCATGATCGAATAAACTAGGTGAGTTATTCGATCGACATAATGCAGAAGGGAATTGTTAGAGCTAATCAAGTAGACTTTGTGTCCTATTTGATTGGTAAGATTTCGATGTTAATCAAAAGATTATTATAGTTATTTGAACGGATATTTTCAATGATAATCAAATAAGCTAAGAGAGCTATTCGAGAAGGCAATCCATGAATGGTATGTTTTTGGAGGCTGCTCGAATAAACTATAAGAGCTATTCGAAGAGCATATTTTCAAAGTTAAACAAATATTAAGAGCATTTGGAGGGTACGTTTTTCAATTACAGTGGAAAAGGAAATGAACTTTTTTTTAAAAAAAATGAGGAATTGCCTTTCAATGTTGGTTGAAGGCTAAAGTTGCATACGGACACTTGGTCAAAGGCTAAGGTTGTGTAAAGTATGAGGAACTCTTTCGATGTTGGTCGAAGGCTAAAGTTGCGTACTGGTACTTGGTCGAAGGCTAAAGTTGCGTACGAGCACTTTGTCGAAAGTCATGACATTCCATAAGTATGTCGAAGTAGCGGACGGGCACTTCGACAAAGGCCATGATATTTCATGAGCATTAACATAATACATTTCATAATCATCATCATAACACATTTCATAAATATTATCATATTACATTTCATAAGTATCAACATTGATCATTTCACAAGCATCAATTTATAACTGCATATTTCGATGTTATTTATCATCTAATTGTA
The DNA here is from genome assembly GCA_029884595.1 of Ormosia semicastrata. Classification (NCBI taxonomy): domain Eukaryota; kingdom Viridiplantae; phylum Streptophyta; class Magnoliopsida; order Fabales; family Fabaceae; genus Ormosia; species Ormosia semicastrata. The sequence goes on along the minus strand of JAQQTO010000035.1, from coordinate 109,953 downwards.
TTGAGATTGTTGCTGTATGTATTATGCTACTGAAAATTTTCAAATTCTCACCCCTTTGTGTTATGTAAATTTACATATCGAAATCATAATTCTTCTAAGGAAATGAAGTGAATACTATGGCTTGGAGTAGCATAGTAATTTCGACTAATGTATTAATTATTTATATTTGGTGTTTTTGTAGAAAATAGAAAATATGTTCTGTAAATAATCAAAATTGTCTATTATGTAATTATGTTGTATTAATTGAATGATGTTTACTTGGAATACTTTCTTTTTGAAGCTTTATTTTCGATGCTATTCAAATTTATAATTTTGATACATAAAATTATTACAAAGTTTGTATGAAGTTTAAAAGTTAGAAATAACGAATCTATTCCTGTTTATTATGTATATTTCGAATATATTATAATAACACGAATTAAGACGTTACACTTTATAACATATTGATCTTATCAACTAATTAACAATGCCAAACTCAATACCACCATTGAGTTTTTGCTTAGTAACTTCTTTAATTTTCTTAGTTTCATAAATAAAGTGACTAAAAATGGAAGCAAAAGGAACCAGACAGTTGACATATTACTATAAACCGATACAAGTCTTCGAGACCAGTGCATCCATTTGCATTCATGTAACACTTAACATACATACAACGATATTATACTTAAATAGTTTTTATATAGGCATCCTCGTACCCATGTCTTATTGTTGTTACTACTATGGTTAGGAGGAGCTAGGTATTCTTTCTGGACATTGAATTTCATGGTAACCTCAGGGGTAATATCCACCGTGGCCTCCACCTTCGCCACTCCCACCACCAGCACCATATCCTCCTCCATGTGCGCCACCAGCACCATAGCCTCCGCCACCACCACCACCAGAGCCACCTCCTCCACCACCACCAACTGCTCCACCCCCATATCCTCCACCTGCTCCTCCACCACTACCATATCCACCCCCATGTGCTCCACCAGCACCGCCTCCACCGCCCCCACCACTTCCACTTCCACCTCCGTATCCTCCACCATGTTCTCCACCATATCCCCCACCAGCTCCACCTCCTTCCCCACCTCCATATCCACCACCAGTACCCCTGCACCACCACCTCCGCCTCCTCCACTGCCACCTCCGCCACCACCCGCATAACCACCTCCATGTGCTCCACCTCCACCATAGCCTTCCCCACCTCCTTTACCAGCTCCTCCCCCATATCCACCACCCTCAGCACCACCACCACCACCTCCTCCGCTTCCTCCACCACCACCATGGCCTCCACCAGCAGCACCATATCCTCCACCTGCACCTTCACCTCCACCAGCTCCTCCTCCATAGCCACCTATACCATGCTCTCCTGCGCCTCCATATCCTCCACCTCCACCTCCACCTGCACCTCTACCACCACCATAACCTCCACCGACAGCAACTTCACCATGGACAACACCACCAACGCCGTGGTCTAAACCAAAGGTGAGGAGTGTTCTGGCGGCAGAGCATATGCCTAAACCCAATAACACAAAGAAAACAATAATGAGAACTTTAGAAGTTGCCATGGGAAAGTGTTGAAATCCCACACTGAGGTTTTAGGATTCATGAGAAGGTGGGTATATATAGGAATGGTACTAGGCCATTGGAGGAGTCCTAAAGTGCGTATTGTGCAGAGAGTGGTTCGGCACATGAAGAGAAGTGAATTCCAATTGTCCCCACAAGGTGGTCCGATACAAGTACATACTCACACTATTAGACCCACTAGTGTGCTTTTGCTGTCACCCATTAGCTTCATCTTATTCTCATTGTGCTAAGCAAGAACTTGTTATAACCTAATTTCCTCTATCTGATAAAGCACTTATTTCATATTTTGATGGATTTCCGACTCATTCGTATATTATGTTCACACTTAGTGCCATTGGCCTGTACGTAGCTAATAAGAAATAGCATATTTTAGCATGTTATAATCAACTTGTTTATGTTCTGTATTTATACTTTTTTCGCGGTTGGTTTTGATGCATACTTTAAGCTTTAAATTTTTTTTTTGTTTTTTCTTTTGATTCCACCAGTAGTAGTCAAAGAGAGAAATTTGACATATTAATTTAAACAAATTTGAAGGGACTCTAGTATCATTTAGATAATAATTTTAAATAAGAATGCACCCATGGCAAATTCGTATTCTAATTTAGGACATCAGAACTTGTCTCCTCCTTCACCTCCAGACTGCGTAAGTTTTCAATGTTAAAAGGAAGACGAATATATCTAGTTAGCAGCTGAATGGATAGCAAGACTACTTGAAAAAAGTGGATGTGCCCGGTTCTATATGGGTCTCTGCAACACCGCTTCCCCTATGAGACTTGGAATGACTTTAGCTATGAAGGGCTTAATTTCTCGTTTTCTGTAGCTTTTTTTGTTGTTATAATATGGTAGCACTGAAGTTTGAATATCTCATATAAATTATCTAAACCCCTCACTACTTACCAATCCTAATAGTTTATTAGCTTCTATTTAGAGACTGTTTGCCTCATTTGTGTTGCCCTTTCTTTTGTTTGTTTTATGTTCTAGAGAAGGAAGAAAAAAAAAAACGAAAGAAGGAAAAGGCCAGTATTTGTGGCCTCTAGTTAAGTTCCATTTGATTAGAAATACTTGTATGATTTTGGAAATTATGTGGCTTCCAGCCAAGCATTAATTAAAGAAATATTTTAATTGCTAAGGAGTACGAAATTTCATTTTCTGTTGATTTTCAACCATTGTAATGCACTAATAACGATTATGAACAACGAAATTTTGAGCAAAAGAGATGTAAAAAATTAAATAACAAGCGCACACACAAAAATTATTGAATTCATATTAATCTTTTAAGAAGAAAGCCTTATATATATATAGAGAGAGAGAGAGACAGAGAGAGGAATACGAGAAGGTGCTAGCTAGTATTAAGTATCCTTTTTACACACACATTAACGCACGTTACATCTAAGAAGGGAGAGGTTGAAATTTGTTCATATGTTACAAATGGGTAAAGGTCATATATATATATGAGATATATATATATATATATAAGCAGGAGATATTACTCTTATACAAAAGGAAAATAAGAAAATGTTCGTCCAACATTATTTTTTCATATACTACTTTACATTTTACTTGTTTTAGTAAAAAAGAAAAAAAAAATTGTACCGAGAAGTCTATTTTTTTTATTATTCATAAAAAAATAATACAAAAATAGTATAATAAAAGTATTGTGTGAAAATTAAGATTCTATACAAAAAGTTATTATACTGTAAGTCTATAAAACTTACTCCAAGAGATTTCTCCACTATTTTTTTTTTTTTGGTAGCGGTGTCCCTTAAGTATTGTTTGGTTAAGGAGAAAATAAGAAGAAAGAAAACAGGGGAGGAGAAAATGGATGAATTCTACCAACTTCTCTCATTTGGATGAGAAGAGAAAACAGGCAGTAAAGAAAAAAATGGCTGTGGACCCCACCTAAAAGTTTTCTTCGCATCTGAGCCAAGAAAATGGGGAAAGAAGAAGCTGGCATTGGAAAATTACAAATCAGCCCATAATCTTTTCATCTATCAAGAAGAGCAGCCAATAATTGAGAAAAGACCACATCGTAGATGGGAGACAAGCGAAGAAATCGAACAAAATATCGGTGAGAACACGTTGGTGCCTGGTTGAAAGATGCAGAAGCGGTGAGCAGTGATTGTTAAATCATCCTAAAAAATGTTGGATAGATGGGTTTACATTAAGATAAGAAAAACACTCAATACCAAAAGATTTCTTCACAACATCAGTAGGGGAAGAATGAGAGGATGGTCAGGGAATAGGAGTGAAGTCTGTGAATGGTAAAGGCCAAGGGGTTGGTGGGTTTTGGGGTAGGGGAAGGGGACATTGGAACTTGGGGATGGGAAAAGGGCAAATCAAATGGGAGGGGGCGGCGGTGGGATGTGGGGGCGTGAGAAGGGAATAATTGAAATAGTTTTTTATATATTAAAATATTTAAATAAATTTATATGAAAAATTAATTTAAATTATATTTTAAATTTTAATGTTAATAATTTAAAACTTATTCATATTATTCGTAAAATTATTTTGTGTAATTTATAAAAAAATCTGTTTAGAGAATAAAATAAAATTAACATAAGTTTGTATCTAAATAATAAGGACATGTATATAATTTTGCATAAATACAATTTTTTTCTTCTTATTTTTTAATTCAATTCTCATTTTTCTTCTTCTTACTTTCTCACCATGCAGACATATTAAAAAGAAAACTCACTATTCTTTTCATTTTCTTTTTTTCATTTTCTTTTCTTTCCATTTTCTCTCTGACCCAAACAAAGGCTTACCAATTAATAATCAATATTTAACTATATATCACATTTATTTAAAATATAAAATATGCCATGTTATTTTTATATTTATATTTTAATTAAAAAATTATAATTAAATATTAACTACTAATTACTTAGGATAATGATACTTTCATATCCTTTGTAGTGCCCTAAGTAATATATATATATAAATTAAATTATAGGTTTGAATTTTACTTATGTCATTTTCTTTGAATCAAACTAGAAAAAATATTTTTATGAATCTTTTAGGTTTAGCATGAATAGTTTATCTTTAATCAAATTGAAGAAATAAAGTATTTGATATGTATGTAAGTTGGTCGGACAACACAATCACAGTAAAATAAATAAATAAATTACAAGTAGCTTGAGAAAAAATGTTACCGGAATAATCTTTTTTTAAAAACAAAATAAATAAAATAAAACCAAAAGGGGGCAGAATGAGTAATGAGTAGGTAGGTGCACAAGGTCGTGTAGGCCTCCAAGGTCTCAAGTGTTTGGATCGATGACCCTTGCTTTAGTTTGAAGGCTCCTTAGTTCCTTGCCCTATCACCCATATTAACAATGGAGCAGCAGCTTCAAGCTCATGAAATTAAGAGTGCGTAGTGGATGATCACATGCAAAATGGTAGGGTGTGGGACCCATCCATCTTGTTCTGCTTGTCTAGTGGATTGACCTTTTTTGCTTCACGCCTGACTGTGAAGCGCATAATTCTTTGATTCTAACAGCAAAAAATATATACATCTCACTACATTGATTTCTGACGTCCGAGACATTATTAGCAGAGATGGTTTACTTTGTAACAAGAACAAGAACAAGAACAAGCAAAAGCACAAGAGAAATGCCTTATATTTCATTCTTTGATTTTGATAACTTTCAACTTATAAACTGAAACTTAATTATCATATGTAATGTTTTTGATAGATTTTATTCAGACATTTACAATTGCTGGATATTGCATTTTGATCCTTTCCTTTATAATATACTACTTTTAGTATATGATATGGTATTTTTGGAACAAATTTTGGTCAATTGATATCATGTTCTTCTCTACACAATTTTGATGATACACTCCTCACATCAATCTAGTGCATTTAAGAAGATAATTTCTCCTAAATGTTGACTTAAATTTTAAACCTGAGTATCTAGACTGAAGTGGACTTCCAAGCATCTCCGTATATACCAAGAAGATCAACCAGAGTAATCCTCTCTTTGATTTTTTTTTAAATTTTACAATAAAGTTTGAGAAGAGAAGAGACTACCACTCCAAGATATATAAATGGGATACTAAATTACTCAAAATTTGACCTTTTCATTGTATATATAATCTTTCTGGTATTTCAAAAAGTTATTATATCAAGCAAGACATTTATGTAAATCTCCACCCAGTGCAACTAAATGTTGTCTAGAGTGGCATTTTTAACTCAATAATGGCATGCATACATGATTGCATATTTTATAGTTCAAAGCGACATATGAAAGTTATTAAAAATGTAAAAATTTAATTTAATAATAATATGCAGCTTTTTCAGATAAAAAAATAATATGCAGCTTTTCACACAATCACTAAATAAGAAAGCATTGCATTTTTTGTACAAGAAAGCATTAAATTGTTATAATAACCATTTTTTCCACAAGTACGTAGTAGAAGATTTTAACAATTTTCAATCAATATGATTCAGTGATGGTATAACATTCTTTAAAATGAAATCAATAATTAAAACTTAAAAAATCATATTAAAAATACTAAAAAAAAATTTAAACCATAGTATTAATTAGTGATATTGACTTCCTTCTTTTTTTTTTAGCATAAAAAGAGGAAGCAAGGATGAACAGAGAAAAACACTTAAGCACTCGATCCTCACCACCTAGGCGCCTAACGAGAAAAACAAAAATTGAAGTTTCTGCCAGTGGCAAGCTTAAGCATTGGGAAGACACCACTTAGGTGGTGGCATATTGTTTGATCTAACACTTATAATGATTATTTGCCTGCAGTCATATTCATATAAGAATTTTATTATAAATAAAATTCCAAATCAATAGAACAAGAACCTTTCGCATCTCTTTGAGTATTTCTCTCTGCCTTCTATCTTCTCAAATATCGTTTAAGATAATTCTTAAGAGTGGGGTTTTCAGAATTGCTGGTTGTAACATTCCCTTCTGGCTAAAATATTTAAAATGTCTAATGATATTCCTAATATATATTGATATTTATTTATTTCTAGCTACTGCACCGTTAGCAGTGAATTTGCCTTTATATATGCCTTGAATTTGTTTCTGCATGCCAATGAGAGTTGTCTGTGCATGTTAGGGGAATAGATATTTCTCTTAATATGGTCCAGAAAGCTAGTGGCCTAGGGTAAATACAGAGATACTAACAAAGAAAGTACAAATGTTTGGCACTTGAGTTATATGCCTGATGTGTGTAAGAAGGTGTGCAGATAAGTATAGAGTGTAACAATTTGTTAGGAAAATAAAATAAGAATGCAGGAAGGTTATTAGAAGACAAAAACTTATTTAGGACTTAATATAAGTAACTTACTCCTTGTAGAACAAGCAACCTAATCACGAAACTAAACTTTCTGAAGTAAGTAACTAGTAGTTACATGCATGTATAATGAGTAATGGAATGGAATAATTAAGAAATGATGTATATGTAGAAACTAGCTCAAAATTAGGACAGCCATCCCACTTATTTAAAATTTGATTAAAACGAAATTCCTAGGCAATGATTATTCCTTAGGCACCAAATAGTCCAAACGTAGACAAAACAACAACTAAACATGCCAAACAGAGGCAGAACAACAAGTCAGCAACCAAACAGAGGATATCCCAAGCCAAATAGAGAGTTATCACCAAGAAAGAAAGAAGAAAGGAAATCCAAAGATCCAAAGAGGATGCTCATCGGAAAACCTTAAAACCACAAGAGAAACACCATTAGAACTGTCTCGAATCACCCTCAGTCAAGACAAAATTGAGAAATAGGCCTAGAACAGAAAACATAGTCCATAACAAAACTCGTCGGAGGATCTCACCGGAGCTCCGATTCAATGAACACCACCTTCTTCCGGTCACTGGCCCTAGTCGCACCTTACAGGGTCACTGTTGACCCTTGCACAATGGGTGCATGAAATAAACAGTAAAGAACCCAACGTCAGAAAAACATGGGAAGGCACGAACCGCCGCAGCCAACCACCACTAACCTCGTCGGTCGTCTCGTAGGCATCGTCTTGCCACGTCTGGCCGCGAATCGCCGACGACCGCTCTTGGGTCGCCTAGGAAACAAAACTACGAGCACCCTTGGCTGCGCAATGATAGTAATACGATTTCAAACAGGGATATATGTATATTTTTCTTCTTCATAATAGTTTAATACTGATCAACAAAAATAAAGCAAAAAATTTGAGAGAAACAAACAGGGGAGAATATACAAAAGAGTTCCATAGAACTCAACACAACAGAAAAGGCAAACCTTTTAGGGTGGATAGTACCTCTCTGATACCATGTTGAAGAATTATAAGATTAGGGTTAGCGAGAAGGAAAAGAGACAAAGACAACTATAAACTGATAATGTTATTGATATGATAATCTGATACAAAAACATAACCTACTATCCTATATATACTAATACTTAGGTCAAATACTAACATTACTAGTACGAGTTCAAGCCTACTAACATAAGACTAATAACATAATAAGTAACAATCATAATATTCTCTATCAGTGTGAAGTTGAGGGAGAAGGAAAAGTTATAGAGGAACTCGAGGCCTTCATTTCAAGCTATCAAGCATGGCAAACACCATTTCCTTGAGCAAACTATAGAGAGAAGATTGAGGTAAGAGGGTGAACCTTAGCTTTTTTCTTTTCCCTTAAACCTTTTGATCATGGCTGTCCATTTCTTGAAACTTAAAGAGTGTAAATTGGACTAAAAGTATGAGAAATTTGTGTATAGGGTACTTGAACACAAATCCAACGTGGGCAGCTAGATCATCTATTTGAATGTGTTCGTCATCCATAGATCCCCTGGGTCCAATGTCAGCACAGCTACCAGAAAGAACATTCAGGGTAAACTTGGTAGCAGGAGTCCCTAAAATAGAATCTTTAATTATCTCAGTGCAACTCACAGCCTAATAAACACTTGAGACATCAATCAGCAGATCACCACAAAAACAACAATCCACTCAGAAAAAAGAGGGTAAAACAAAAACATAAACGAACAGAACAGAAACTTGACCACTAAGCCCCTGTTTTACTAAGAAGGCTTATCATTATGAAGCAATTGGAATTTGGCATTTACTAATATCATGGCCAGCTTATTACCAAAAAAATATCATGGCCAGCTATATCAAATGATTTCTTCGGTCTCTTAGTATATACGATGGACCCAAAGATAAAGGTAAATAAATAAATAAATAAATAAATAAAAATTATAAAAACACCCAAATCCAAATTCTAGTTGCAGCATACAGGTTCTGAAATCCCCAGCAACCAGGAGCATTTGATCTTCCCAAATTTACCAAGCAAAAGAAGGAACACATCAAACTCATAAAACTCAATTCAGATTTGAAAATTAACCAAGCTAAATTCACAGATAAATCCATACTGATTGATAAAGGAAAAAAAAAAGTCCGATTGATTCAAGCCCCAAAAGAATGCTGTCAAAATAATCTTATCTACCAGGTAATGTTGTCAAAACGAAACTTTCGGGACTGCACATTTAACTGCGACAACAAAAGAGGAGGGTGCAGAAGGGGAGATTAAGAGGATATAAACTACAACTAAATACCAGCCACATGCTCGTAAAGATAATCCCAAAAATCCAAAATCAGACACATACATTTCTGTTGGTTGTCTGTGCTAGTGGGCGTGTATGAGAGAGAGAGTAATTATAAAATGTTAACCCAAATCAATAATAAAATTGATAAACAACAGGGCCATCTAGAAGACCATGACATTTAAGAAAATTTTTCAATTTTCTTTACTCCTGTTGTCAGTAGATAAAGGGAAACCAATGCTAAAAATAGCCCCGATAAAGCCAAAAAAAAAGTATCAGCTAGCACAATGAACGATGATGTCAGAATTCACAATATTAACAATTAATAAGTAATTTGCAATGCGGTATGCAGGAAACATGAGAATGGAATACAGCCCAGAACTACTTTAAGAGTTATAAGGGATAAAAATCACCTTTCTTTATTTTTGGTTTCTTTTCTTATTTTTTTTATTGAAATTTTGTTAAATAAAAAAAATATAATTAAATTTACAACATTTAATAAAATTTAAGTAAAAAAATAAAATAATAAGACTAGGTGATCATCAGTTAAGATACTCACATGATATGATACTGAACTAGGAAGCACTTCATGTTTTTGTTGGGAAGGAGAAGGGACTTCAAGGTCATTGTCAATACTTGTTAGTATCGGTATCATTGGCTTAAGTAAAATAAATTAAATTATACTACAGAAACACTGTTATTTGTATTGCACTTCATCATCACTCTTGGACACCATCTCATTCTTTGGAAAGTCTGACTTCCTAACCATACAGAATGATGGGCCTATCTGACAAAACTTACAGTTTCAATGTTATCACCCTGCAATCTCTCAACAAATTTATGCTAGACTCACTATAATTTAGCATATAATTTAATGAGTATCTAATCACCTATCTTTGTGACCTCTGGCATTAGAATCCTGTATTCCAAGCTACAAATAAGAATTAAAAGAAACTCCCTGAACTCTTTTATGGGTCTCACGAAGGAATTTTATTTCAAATTAATTAATGATATGCTAAAAATTTTAAATTTATTTAATTTTAAATTATGATATATATAAAATATAATGTATAAGAGATTAGATTATAGAATCACTTAGAAAGGATAAATATGAGTTGACGGTCATCTTTCGATCTTTAAAGATAAATCGTGAACAGTACATGTGTACAGAGAAGAGAAACTATCATCATTTCTTATATGCGCCAAAAACCTTATGACCTCAATGAGGTAACTACAATACACATAAGATAAGAATAAGGACATCTCATTGTGTTTACAATATGAGTTAACCTACTCATCATAGAAAATTCATATACAAGACCCACAAATCCAAAACAACATTATCTACATTGGTTTAAGTATTTATAAGAGTCCAATAACAAAATTGATTACAAATAAGCTAAACTAATAGATGCTCAATAACATTTAACATTCAATTAATTTGAGTTTTAGAAAATTGGTGGCTATGTTAGTCCACACATATTAAAAAATATATTAATCTCCCACTTGGACAACAAAGACACTTAGTTTAAACAAAAATAACTATTCAGATTAACGTGGCCACAAGAATGTCAACTATGAGGAAGCACTTCCAACCATCGGTCCAAAATGAAATTACAAGCATCTCAACAATGCAGAAAATCATACTCGATAGGAGTATTGATATCATATATGCAAGACACTTATAACTCGGTGACCTAACAAAATGTGGTATGCGGGTCAAAGGGAAAGCACAACAAAATTGCATGTCAAAAGTGTAATCAATGTGCAATTCTCAACAACATGACCCCGGCATCTACCAAGAATGCCTACTGAGATTCAACAAAATATCTCAAAGAAAATATCATAGTATAACAAAATGAGATAGAGTACTAAAATCTCCAACAAAATGTCATATCATCACAAAAGCGTGCACAACAACAACATATGGTAACAACGGTTTTAATGAGTCTTGAGATAATATAATAATTATAATTATAATGTACATTCTCCTACTAATCTAACATATCAAAACAAGACGACAATAACAACCCTATTAGAGTCTAAAAGTTCCAAAATACTCTAATGATATCATCATTATTAGTGAGACTATCAATTCTGTGTTAAAGTACTCAATCTGAGTTTGAAACTCACGATCTCTCTTCAATGACACAAATACCAAAATAGAGAGAAATACAATATTGCAGAGTTATTCAAATTGTGGTCATATATAACAACATAAACAATATTAAGTCAAATGTATACAAAATTTATCAACTACAGAGTCTCACAAAATTACTTCATTATCAACTACAAACTTTGCATTCATAATTGAGAAGATAACAGGTGTCCATATGATACTTTACAACAAGTCAACTTCTCTTTGTCATTGCAAACATAAAACCACAAAGAATTTTCACAAATAAAGTAATCTATACTTCACAAAATCATAATGACCACTTAAAAGACTTGACAACATACGAGTGAGTTTAAAATCCCAAATGTCTTACACATATTATGGGATCACTTGCAAGTTTTTCAAAACCCAAGTGTCACAATGACAAAAAAAATAATAAACACATGCGCACTTGAGCATAGCATTAGATTACCAACAACAGAAGCACATGAGACTTATACTTAACCACTATTGAGGACATAATCAAAAGTCAGTCTCCAACTCCCACTATAGTAAACATTAATGCGCAATAAGAACACAATATGTGCCTTGTGAGATAATCCGTCAATATATTATGATTTAAAAAGGTCTTTAAGGCTTAGATATAATGACATTACCAAGTTTTTCACATCATAGAAACAATTTAATTGAGAATATTGTCTTCCATTTAATAATAATTACAATATTGGCCATCAATATACAACTAGCACAAAACACATTAATAACAAATTTGCTGTCACTTACTTATGGCAATGCTCATTGATGTAAACAACATCAAAATCAATATTAAACAATAATACCTAATAGCCCGTATCAAGTCAATTTAACTTGAACTTATGCATTTTAATTGCCTTTAATATTAGGCTTCAAACATAGCAGGCTTCAAAAAATTTACAACAAGTATTTCAAAAGAACAACAGTTACAAAATCATTTTCTTCTTATAAGAAATGAAGAGCTTCAATTCATATTGATCGTCAGGTAATTTATAAAATTAAAATATAAATACATAAGAATTAAATATACACATTCTTTTACGTCAGTTCAAAAAAAAGGAAATTTCTCAAAATGAATGTCATAAGTACAATATGTTTAACTCAATGTATTCATCATAAATTTTGTATCATTGACAAAAGAAGTTTTTTTATTTATTTTAAAGTTGAACTAATCAACACAATAATTTGGGCTAAAAATAAAATAAAATAAATCCTCACAAAATGATTAAACCATAATTGGAAGAACGCTTTCTTCACAACAATAATCGAATAATTTTAATCCCAAGATTTTTCTTGAGAAAATTAACAAAATTAAAAAATTCTTTTAAGGATTTTGACATTTAAATAATATAAAAAGAAATATTCAAAGTTATCTTTTTAATATACTAAGCGAAAATAATTATCACTATCATATCGACAAAATAATACTTCCCAAATTGCTATGACAATATTTATAACAAAATAAGTTCAACATGCTAGTGATTTCATACAACACAAACAATGGTACAAAATAGAAAAATTACTTTTAGACCTTTACAAGTTAATTATGCTTTCAACATGTCTTATTAAGACTAAAGCATATCAACTCAACATGACAACTATATGGAGTTCACTATATTACAACATACTTTAAGAGACTCAACAATGTCCTCAATAGATTCCAACAAGTAACAACAAAGTGATGACAAATAAAAAAATTAGAGAAAATCATGCATTAAAATAGTTATTATACTTAAGCAACTATAATTATATTGATTTTCCCTTGTTCAATTAGCTGGGTAATTAATTGAACTAGAGTCATTGCAAAATTGCAATCTCGCCTAAGGGTCCTGGATTACAATATATAAGTTTCTCCCACTTGATAAAGTAAAATAGTTGAACCAATATTTTCATAGTTTATGCACAAGCAATATTTTTCAGTATTTTCAAAATAAAAAATTAAATTATTTTCTTTATCACACAAATGATTATGCCAAATAATGTCACACTGAAGGGTATTTCTATTACTTACACAACCCAACATTAATTGCAATCTATTCAACATTATTAATTTTTTTATTTGACAAAATTATATGTCCAAATAACAAAATTAGATTGCTACAGAATGACCAATTACCTCATTTATCAATTTTCACAAAACAATACAAATATTCAAGATTGCTTAATTCAATTCGATAAAACACTTGACAATGAGTGACATTATATATATGTCATAACAATTTGAACTGTTATGTCATTATAATCTCGCCTAAGGGTCCTAGATTACAATGAACAAGTAAACTCCCACAAACCATTAAATATTATGTCCCTAAAGCTAGTATTGAGAAGATACTAAAAACTCTAAGGGCACAATTATTTAATACATTCAACAAAACATCAAAAATCATATTTGTTCTGGACCGTGATCCGGGATCCCGCTCCATGGGATCAACCCGGCATGCACACTACCAGACTCCTCCTAGCTGGCGTAGAGGAAGACTCACGACGTATTCCGGACCACGGCCCTTAAGCGGGGTTAGTATATGACATCCTGACTGATAGATTCGCGCAGAGGATGAATCCCTAAATATCCGTAACTGCTAATCATCAACTTACGATATTATAGGATTTATAGATATCTTTAATAGTTAGATACTTTTCATATCTTAATCCCAGATTTACAGGGACGTATCCAATAATAATGGGAAGGCGATCCTCATCAGGATACTAATCCTAAATTACCTGCATTCAGTAAGGATCCTATTAGGATTCTGTATATGCTCTATAAATACAGGGTTAAGTCATCTTAGTAAGGTAACCTTTGAACCCAATATCTAAAACCTTCTTGTGCACTGCCTGACTTGAGCGTTGGAGTCCCTTTGCAGGTACCCACCCTCCTGTGCAATACGCTCAGCTGCTGTTCAAGGAGGAAACCATCGTGTACGTGCCTAATTCAGGTACCCTCTGAATCCATTTCAGAACATTGGCGCCGTCTGTGGGGAACCATAAAATTCTAATCCCACCCAATCATGGTGAATACGAGGCAAAACTCGAGAAGAGACGCTGCTCAAGCCTCTGTCAACCAGAGACAAGATCTTGACATGTAGCGTCCACCACCACCACTGCCTCAACTTGTGGCTCAAACCTCCACTGTGAGAAATCAGGCACCCAAATCAGGAAGCCGACGTGATGGGCACTCTACCTCTTTTTCTGAGGAGTCTCCTAACCCATCACGCAGGATTTCTGTCAGGAAAAGACTTGAGTTCCCAGCCCAGAGAGGTGATCAGAGCCTTCAAGAGTGCAGGATTCCAGTACACGAACGTTTGGGAATCCCAAACAACGAGTTCGACGATCGTGCATCCCGCTCTGAACGTACACATCAATCTCGGGGTTCCCAACGCCAATTTCAAGATATGTTGCAGTAACATATGGACTTGCTCAATGACCAATTCAGGAGGCTGGAAGACATGCAGTGCGCCATGCATGAAAACCAACCGAAACTGCGTCGCCGTGATAGACGGACCGACGTGGAAAATAACAAAAGGAGGGCCCACGACGATGAGGGAATTCCCAATACTGGGGACAATAACCGGAATCGCAGAACTATGGAACGACCTTTCTCCGATCAACTCATGGAGTTCCGGGTTCCGAGGAATTTCAAGTTTCCTCCAAACCTGAAAATTTACAACGGAACCACGGACCCCCAGGAACACATAAATGCCTATGAGCAGTCCCTATGTTTCTATGGCGGATCCATGGAATTATTGTGTCGAGCCTTCCCTCTCTCCCTCAAAAAGGGGGCCCTCAAATGGTTTACCAGCCAACCACGGGGGACCATCGTGGATTGGTCGGACCTCAAACAGCGTTTTCTGCTGCAGTACACCACGAGCAAGGAACAACCCAAATCTATCGAATCCCTGGCTAAGATCCGCCAAGGAAAGGACGAGAGCCTCCGGGATTACGTTAGGCGCTTTATGGCTGCCTGCACCAATGTAAAAAATTTTGAAGACAGAATAGCCTTGCATTATGCCAGGAGCGGTCTCCAGATAGGCTTCGAATTCTTCAAGTCCCTGGCAAAAAAGAAACCGGACAATCTGACTGACTCCTAGAAACGATCCGAGAAGTATATCTACTTGGAGGAGGCAACAGAAGACCACAGGAGATGGGACAAAGGTAAACCTTCTCACCAAAAGCCAAACCAAAATTCCTCAAGGTCACGACCCCCAAAGGGTAGCCCACCACGGAGAAACTATTCTGACTACACTCCTTTGAACACGCCATGAGAAACAATCTTGAGGGAGGTGATGAACACGGAGTTTCAGAATGTCCGAAGACCGCCCCCTATCAAGAAACACAAGCAGAAGGATCACTCCAAACATTACACATGGCATAAGGCCTACGGTCACGATACAGAAGATTGCTATCAGTTGCGCAATGCCATTGAATTTTTTATCAAGGCCGGACGCTTGCAGCAGTATATCCTTCGTGTACAAAACAACGAAGGGGACAATAGATGCAAAGACAGCAAACATACCCTACATCGAAGTCCGTCCCCTCCGCGCAGAAGAAGGACTAGAAGTCCTAGGAGAAGATCCCAAACTCTGCCTCGACGAGATAACAGCGATCGACAGGGTCGGGCCAGGAACACTCCCCCCGTTGATAACGACGACCACCACACCGAGTCTAACAGGACAATCCATACCATTGCAGGTGGCTTTGCTGGAGGGGGATTCTCCAATGGAGCTCGAAAGAAAGCCCTTAGAATGGCAGTTTTTAGCGTGGTCCACTCAAAACTAAGAACACAAACGGAGAATAGAAAGACGCCTCTTATCACCTTCTCAGACGAAGACTACGGCAGAATAATCCCGGATCACGATGACCCACTCGTCATCTCCGGGGTGATTTCCAATGCTGAAGTCCGCCGAATTTTCGTTGATCAAGGGAGTTCAGCCGATATTATGTTCCTAGATCTCTATCAGAAGTTGGAGCTCCCGCAATCCAACTTGCCTCCCCACGTAGGAGAGTTGATGGGTTTCACTGGTGAGAAGATCACCCTGGTCGGGTATTACGAAACCCACCTGACCCTCGGATCATCTACACTATTCAGGACTGTCAAGGTAAAATTCCTGGTTGTGGACTCCCCTCGGCTTATAACATTATCCTGGGCCGCCCTTCTCTCAACGCCCTCAGAGCGGTGGTATCCACCACCCACCTCGTGATGAAGTTCTTCAATAAGAACAATGACGTCGTCACTGTTAAAGGCGACCAAGTTGCAGCCAGAAAATGCTATAATGAGAGCTTGAAGATTTGTAAAGTGTCCCGGAGGTCGAGCCCCGTCGTATCCACCCCGGCTATCGACCAGGTTAACATTCTAATGACAGAATTGGACGTCAGAGAAGAAATTCGGGGTACTCGCCCGCAGCCCGAAGGTGAACTGGAGTTTCTTCAGCTTGGGACTAACCCAGAACAGGTCACCAAGATCGGAGCTCGTCTAGGTGAAAAAGAAAAATAACAACTGTCGGAACTCCTGTTGAGAAACAAGGACCTCTTTGCTTGGACTTCCTCCGACATGCCCAGACTCGACCCCAGCTTTATTTGCCACCGATTGTCAATTAAAGAGGGTACCAGGCCGGTCGCACAAAAGAAGAGGAAGGTCGAACCCGAGAGGTAGCAAGTCATCAAAGACCAAGTTAAAGAACTGCTAAATGGCAACTTCATCAGAGAAATTTCTTATACCACATGGCTTTCCAACATAGTTCTGGTGAAAAAGTCCAACGAAAAATGGAAGATGTGCGTAGACTATACCGACCTGAATAAAACCTGTCCCAAGGACCCATACCCACTCCCCAATGTGGACAAATTAGTGGATGGCTCCTCGGGGTTCAGATGGCTCTCGTTCATGGACGCATATTCCGGGTACAACTAGATTCCCATGTATGCTGGGGATGAGGATAAAACTGCTTTCATTACTGATAGGGCGAGCTACTGCTATGAGGTCATGCCTTTCGGCCTAAAAAATGCAAGAGCCACCTACCAGAGGATGATGAATAAGGTTTTTGAAAACCAAGTGGGAAAGATGCTAGAAGTCTATATAGATGACATGATAGTAAAGACCCCACGCAGCGGATCGCACACGATGGACCTCGAGGAAGTATTTGCACAACTCCGAAAGGACAACATGAGGCTGAACCTAGAGAAGTGCGCTTTCGGGGTCTAGGCTGATAAATTTTTGGGGTTCATGCTAACTCATAGAGGAATCGAAGCCAATCCGGATAAATGTCAGGCCGTCCTCAACATGAGAAGCCCCCAGAACGTCAAAGAAGTACAACAGCTTACGGGACGCATAGCGGCCCTCATAAGATTCTTAGCTAAAGCCGCTCACAAGTCTCTCCCCCTGTTCAAATTGCTCAAGAAGGGGAAAAGTTTTGAATGGACCCAAGAGTGCGAGGACGCCTTCACATCATTAAAAAACCTCTTGTCCTCCCCTCCTATCTTGACGAGGCCAGACACCGGGGAGACACTCTACTTGTACCTATCTGTCCACGACGAGGTCGTAAGCTCAGTCTTAACCCAGGAAACCGACGAAGGACAGAAGCCTATCTACTTCGTAAGCAAGGTCCTTCAGGGCTCCGAGCTTCAATACCAAAAGGTTGAGAAAGTTACCTTTGCGCTCATTATCACCGCAAGAAGACTTCGACAATACTTCCAATGCCACCCAGTGGTGGTAAGAACAGACCAACCTATCCGACAGGTACTACACAAACCAGATCTGGCCAGGCGAATGATTGCATAGTCAATTGAACTCTCAGAGTTTGGAATCATATACGAACCACGACTTGCAATAAAAGCCCAAGCGTTGTCCGACTTCTTAGCGGAACTCACGACAGACAGCGGCGACCCTAAGAAAGCCTTCTGGATCATTTTTGCCAACGAGTCATCGAACCCCAAAGGGAGCGGGGCCGGAGTGATTTTGGAAAATTCGGAGGGTTTGACGTTGGAGCACTTCCTAAAGTTTGAATTCCCAACCTCAAACAATCAGGTCGAGTATGAGGCTTGCATCGCCAGCTTGCTAATGGCAAAGGATATGGAGGCAACGTGGATCATACTTTGCAGTGATTCCCAGCTAGTAACCTCTCAAATCCAAGGTGACTATCAAGCTAAAGAACCCCTCCTGTAGAAATACTTGAGCAAGGTCCAGGAAATTTTGAGAGGTTTTGAAGAGGTCAAGATAGAGCACATCCCAAGAGAACAGAATTCCAGAGCGTACCTTCTATCTAAACTGGCCAGCACGAAGAGCCCCGGCAACAACCGTTCTGTAATCCAAGAAACTCTCTCCCAACCCTCCATCACGGATCACAGCATATCCCAAGTGGAGGACTATCAGTCATCTTGGATCACCCCTATACTGGGTTATCTGCAGCATGAAAAGTTACCGTCGGACCCAAAAGAGGCTTCCAGATTGGTAAAGACAGCGGTCAGATACACCATTTACAACAGCCGCTTATAGCGACGTGGTTTTTCCTCCCCTCTTCTAAAGTTCTTAACCCCAAAAGAAGCAGAATACGCCCTAGCTGAAGTTCATGAAGGAAGCTGCGGTCACCACTTAGGAGCCAAAGCCCTAGCCCAAAAAGTATTAAGGACAGGATTCTATTGGCCGACAATGGAAGCTGACTCTCAAACACATGTTCAAGTTTGTGACAAGTGTCAGCGCCATGCAGATCATTTTCAAGCCCCTTCCGAAGAACTATTCACGACGTCAGTTCCTTAGCCCTTTTATAGGTGGGGTATAGACATTTTGGGTCCGTTCCCCCAAGCCCCAAAGCAGTTTAAATACTTGATGGTAGCAGTAGACTATTTTACTAAGTGGATCGAGGCCGAACCTCTGATCACTATCACCTCGGCGTGAACTCAGAAGTTTACTTGGCGCCATATTATCACTAGGTTTGGCATACCGGAATCTGTCGTCACAGATAATGGTACCCAGTTCAAAAACAAAGCTTTTGAAGAGCTACTAGCCAGATTGAAAGTAAAGCACCACTGCAGCTCCGTCGAGAACCCCAGGACAAATGGACAAGCCGAGGCCGCCAATAGAATCATCGTGCGAGGCTTAAAAAAGAAGGTTAGATGAAGTCGAAGGGAACTGGGTCGAGCAACTTGACCATGTTCTCTGGGCATACCGGACCACTCTCCATTCCACAACAGGAGAAGCCCCTTTCAAGTTGACCTATGGCTGCGAGGCCATGATCCCGGTGGACATAGGGGAGCCCAGCTGGCGCTACCAATAGTTCTCATCTGACAGCAACCCTGGTCTAATCAGAGAGGACCTGGACTTACTCAAAGAAAGAAGAAATGTAGCTCACATACGGGATGCCGCCCTCAAGCAGAAGACAGCGGCCAGGTACAACAAGAAAGTGGTCCCAAGGAAATTCCAACCCGGCGATCTAGTGCTCAGGAGAGCCGACATAGGAGGGAAAAATGCCTCCAAGGGAAACTAGCCCCTAACTGGGAAGGCCCCTATCGTGTCATCACTAGTACGGGTAAGGGAGCCTACACCCTGGAAACGTTATCCAGAACCCCAGTCAAGAATTACTGAAATACGGATAAACTAAGAAAATACTATAGCTAAATGCCCGTAGTGGCTTAGCCCTCTAGTAAAGTTATCTTTGATCCATTCTCGTTTTGAATAAATACACTATGTACGGACTTTCGTCCTCCCAATATCATCAATAAAGTAGTTATTCAGGTACCAAGGTTGATCCAACGCGCTGCTCTAACTGCTAAAATGTCAAATCGATAGGAGGCAGTACGGATTATATGTACACACTCCTTCTTTATACCTAAGCCAAAAAGGGGTCCCAAAATCTATATGATTATTAGGGTACCTACCTCGAGCAAGGTCAAATAATGTTGATGCCTTAGGTAAAAGGGTTTTCGCCTAAAACCCCCTAAGCCAGGGCGTTACTCTTACCTATATCTGCAATTCCAAACGCTTCCCATAGCAAGCACTATAATATGGATTAAGGTTTTACTTTGCCTAAGTCTAAAAGTTCTTGACGTTTGATTATTATAAACATTAGATTACAGACCAAGGCATTATTCCTACCTAAGTCAAGTGGAATGCCACTCACTCAGTGGTATGAGTGAAGGATCCCGGACCATGATTTTCTATGACAAATAATTTTCTAAGTCCATTAGAATGACTATAAAAATGGGCGTTAGACCCAAGTCAGACCATGAAAAACAAGAATGAATGGTTAAACAAAATAATTAATTATAAAACCCCAATCACGGGGCAATTATCCATACAAGTAACAAAACCCCACGCAGGGGGCAGAAAACAGGAAACAAAAAAAGCAGGCTTAAGCATCGGCCTCTTCTCCTTCCGGGATCTGAATAACCTCCGGATTGCCACCAGGAGCATTTGCGGCTAACTCCGCTGCGGCTACAAGCTGGCCATTATGAAAGATTTTATCCAGGGTCACACTCTCCAAGATAAGGGCGACCCCGGGATTGAAATGCTGGATTTGCGCCACGGCATTGTGGAACTGCTCTTCCCCGACCTTTTCAGCTACGTCGTCTACCTCCTCCACCTCCTTTTCAAGCTCTATCACCTCAGCCCTCAGTGCGCCAACGCTCCGGTCGGCTTCAAGATTCTCGGTCTTCCTGGCAGCCTCAGAGTCTACCAATGCCTTTTCCAGTTCAATAACCCTCCTTTCCAGTTCGACGGTCCTCGCCCTACTATCCTCGTTGGCTTTTAAGGACGTGGTCAACTTCTGGTTGATCTCTTCCTTTTCCTTCTTCAAAGTCTTCAACTCTTTCGACGCCTGCCGATCAGCATTCTCGATAGTCTCCTTGATGATACGGATCTCGGCCGCCGCTCAGAAAGCTTGCCTCTGAAGTGCAGCTAAGGTTTGGGCCATACTTTACTCGGTAATATGTTGACTCACCTCGCCACTCAGAAATCGCCCAGATATGAAGGGGCCGGGATCAGAGTGCCCCGTGATGATTGGCAAGAAGTCTGTCTTTTCCTTTTCGCCGCCCTTTGACGACCTTCCATCGTGCTCAGAAGGCCCTTCGACAGCCTGCCTTTTTCTCCCCTTAAAACTGTGGGTAGGGGATCCCGGCTGATCTTGTTCTCCGATGACAACATCCTGATTGGAGGAGGCCAGAACGGCTGCGGAGGAAGAAGCCGCGGTCTTCTTCCTCTTCCCTCGGTTCCTTGAAGAATGCAGGGTAACCATGGAAGACCCAGAAGTCATGTTGCTAACTGAAAGAAAACAGAAACAAGTACAGTCAGCACATCACGAAACATTGATATATGAAGACAGAGCAAACACCTAAGGATACTACGGGAAAAAATGCCCTAATTCCTACCTAATAAAGCGTAAAGAAGATCATCACCAGGGATACAAAGAATATCTCTAATATTGATGTTCCCATGCTTCTCGATATATTGAGTTATGAACCCGACAGTCCTAAGCTCCTCGGGGTCGAGATCTTCCTCCTCTTTTTCAATTAAGTCGATGGGCACGTCCCAGCACCTCTACGTCCAGTAAAGAGGAAATTCTGGTTCCCCGTCTAGTTTGAGGAAGAATGGTTGATATCCCTCCTTAGCCTTTACCTTGAAGAACGCAGTCTTAAACCCTTTGAAGCTTTCTTTGAAAACATCAAAGGACTTACGACCAAGCCGTGACCGAATGACAAGCTAACTTGTTTGCCTTGTCGTCCCCTGAGTGTTTATTCTTGTATAAAAATAAAAAAAGGTGTTCACAGAGCACTTAAGGCTCATTAACCGGCAAAACCTCTCGAACGAGATGATGTAGCCCCAACTATTAGGGTGGATCTGCGAAGGGGCCACATGGAGAGTATGGAGGACGGCCATTTGGAAGTCTGAAAACGGCATCCTAAGCCCCAACTTTAGGAAAAGTGGCTCATACAGGAACATGAAATGCGAACCAACTTCTCGACAGGAGCACACTCTCTCCCTCCAGTGCGGGTAGACAACTTCGAATTCGTCGTCACAAGCTTTGTTCACAGTTAACTCCAAGGTGAATAAGGATTCTCGGAGAACGGCCTCGCTTGAAAACTTGGACTGACGATCCCATACGTCGTCCACCACCCAGGGGCATACCAGCTCGGGACCCTGCCGAACTCGAACCAGCTCATCCTCTGCTGGGTCACGGACGTCGTGGAGTGGGGGCTGAACCTTAGCCTTTTTTCCTTTGGCTATGAAAATCCTGAGAACATCCAAAGAAGTCGGTAAGCAACTTTCAGAATCAATAGTTTCATAGATTCAGACACAGGGAGAGCGAAGTAATCCAAACCTCCCCAACCGACCTCCTGTCCCACCAGAAGCAAATCATTCAGGAGAATTCCTCCGCCGTGCTTGGTGCGGCGAAAGTGGTATTTCAGGGAGGCGACAGAATCTACCTAAATCACTAAGCTCTATCTGAAGGAAAGCAAAACTAGAAATACGAAGCTACTCTACTCTTTAACATACTAAAAGCACAAATAACGAGAAGTTTGAGAGAAAACCACTTACTATGTAAGAGCAGAATGCTTGAACAGTGAAAAAGTTGTGCCAGAACAATGAAGAAGCCGCGAGTGGTTGGAAAGCACCCAAAAGAAGCCAAAGCTTTCGCCGCACTGTCTTTTCAGTAAAATGGGGAAGACGAACCTTTGACTCATATTTATAAAGGTTTAAACGGTTAAGGGACATTTCTGTCCTCTCCGACGCAAGCTCAAAAGGTGCTCATCATGGCTCGCGGAGCTCTAGGCACGTCCCTCCGATGAAATCGCAACATGTGGCCCACACAGCTGTAATAGCAGTTGAAAGGACGGTTACACAGTAATCCAAAGCATCGTACGGATGTTAAATGAGAACCCGGGTTTGTACCGCGGATTCCAGCTTCGACTCACTGTTAACATCACGGACTACTGCTAACGCCGAGGTGTAATTATTGTGGCGATTATGCCGGGTTGGCATTGGACCTATCCCGACAACGTCTTTACGGGGTTATACCGGGATAAGCATTGGACTCATCCCGGTGGCGTTACCTCGGTGGAAAATATATATATATTGAAAATCCAGAACAAGTGCAAAGAAGGTAAAGCCTATCGAATTATCTTCTTTCCATACATCGTCGTACATCCTAAAAAGAGGAAAAAGAAGATATTGAGACATGGAATGTACAAAGATATCTCGGGAAAGGGGGCAAACATCTCCGGCTGCTTGAATCATACCCCGTCCACATTTCCAAACCTCGGTCTCTTGAAAATGTGGATTGGCTTTGAAGAACATTGGCAAACCGGGATCATAATCCCGGATAAAATACCAAAGTTCCTTACACTACTTCTCCGTGATCCACCTAAAGACCGAAATCTTCTTTCGTTTGTTGGAAGGGGTACGACCTCTCTAGCTGAAGAATCCTCCGCCCGCATCAGCCATTCAAAGTTGCCTCAAGTCACGGAGCAGCTACAGTGGCCTTTCTACCTCGGAACAGAGTGAAGCCACTCCGGAGTAGAAATCCTCTGCTCACTCATTCTTCTCCCACCTTCTCGATGGATAATGGCAGAAGCGGATACCCGCTGCTTCCTTGAAAGCAAGTCAAAGAAAGCAGACCACCCAGGTTACTCCAAGGGGGTCCTCACTTCCTTCGACCTGGCATCCTTGCATATCAAGTCGTTACTTTGAAGAAGACCGGCCAGGTGCTTTCAAATTGCCTGCCAAGAAGATGGAAAGAGGAACTGTGTACTCCGTCGGGTCCCTATGCAATAGTGGACGAAGGCATTGCCTTATCCTGGCAACACGTTGGATCAGACACTGCTGTGTACGCCAGGAGAGAAAGGCTTCTGCCTCTCTAAATGCATAGCAACCCAATCTTACGCCAAGAAAGAAAGGCCCTTGTTGAAAGGAAAAAAACGCTCGGGGAAGATCAAACCTCTTCGAGAACTTTGGAAAAAATAAAAGTATAATCTCTGCAGATGATGAAGCTCTCTTCACAAAATTGGGAAATGAAGAAAGAACTACACTCACTCCCTTGGGAGAAATCATCTCTGTTCGAGGATGAGAAAGAAGGGACTACAAGCTCATGGAGAAGTATTCTCTACTTATAGCATACATGAGGGATTCTGATTGGTCCAGTAAAAGGTGACCTGATCCCATGAAGTCGGCCAAAATAAATGCTTCTGATCTCCGGTTGGTCACAAAGATAAGGAGCAGTTGGAAAAATCTACGTGAAACTGACGTTTTCTTTAAAGAATCATTACTTCCCAATAAAGTCCAAGTATCAGTTTCCCATAGAATCGCAGACTGTTACCACCAGAGATCACGTTCGGGATTTACGTCGAATATGTCTCCAGTACTCATACTTGGGGGCTGTGATCTTTGCCCATAACTGAATAGGACGAGGGTGTCGGAAATAATCCAAAGTCTAACACCTGTCCGTCGAATTACCATGTTAGCTGTATGATGGTTGATCCGTTCTAAACATGACTCTGGTCTGTCTCATCCAAGAGCCAAGCTGGGGGCAACTGTTCTGGACCATGATCTGGGATCCCGCTCCATGGGATCAACCCGGCATGCACACTACCGGACTCCTCCTAGATGGCGTAGAGGAAGACTTACGACGTATTCTGGACCACGGATTACGGCCCTTAAGCGGGGTTAGTATATGACATCGTGACTGATAGATTCACGCAGAGGATGAATCCCTAAATATCCGTAACTGCTAATCATCAACTTACGATATTATAGGATTTATAGATATCTTTAATGGTTAGATACTTTCCATATCTTAATCCCAGATTTACAGGGACGTATCCAATAATAATGGGAAGGCGATCCTCATCAGGATACTAATCCTAAATTACCTGCATTCAGTAAGGATCCTATTAGGATTCTGTATACGCTCTATAAATATAAGGCTAAGTCATCTTAGTAAGGTAACCTTTGAACCCAATCTCTAAAACCTTCTTGTGCACTGCCTGACTTGAGCGTTGGAGTCCCTTTGCAGGTACTGATGAGGACTTCATGGGAGAAGCCCAAGCCCAGACCCAAGTCTAGAAAGAAGTCCAAGATCCAAAACATGGTCTAGGAGGGCCCATGACAAGAGCAAGAGCTAAAAGGGCCCAAGAAGAACTTAAAAAGATGGTGAACAACTTATTAGAGGCCCAACATCAGATTGAAGCCCAACATGTGGAGCCTAGGATTTACACATGCATAGCCCACTTGGAATGAAAGGAGAAGAGCCTCTATTTGGTGTATGACTGTGTTCAAAAAAATATATTTTATCCACAGTAGGAATAGAACCCAGGCACTTGAAGCTGAATATGTCTCCTTAACCACTGGAACATATCAGTGATGCTTATGCTAAGGGGTTTTGTTTTTATTTTTGTGAAGTCCTAAATAGGCAAAACTTCTAAACTGAATTGTACTAAAACATTTGGAGATCATTAGAGAAAGAGGAACACACATTTTGGGAATACACAAAACTGAGAGTTTTGCTCTGCTAGGGTTCTTCCTTGCATCATTTGATCTTATCAAGAATTAACCAATTCTTGTGGCGATCCTTCTTAGCTTATCAAACTAGGTTTGTGGTGCCATTCTTATCTTTTTCTTTTCATCAATTTCGTATCTAGTTCTTTCTTTCAATTTTACCATTTTCTCAATTTTTGTCTCAAATTTCTTGCACTCATATCTCAAGTTATACATACTATTTTTCGGTGATTCTTGAGTCTAATTCGTGATTCAGAAAGAGATCTTTCATCCATTTTGGAATCACGCAATTCTGATGTCTATAGCGTGAGATATGGATGCTTCCTAAAAATGGAGAAAATCAATTCCTTTCTTTCTTTATTCTTCCTTTCAATTTCATCTTCCAAATTCTGTTTGTTCTAGTCCTAATTAGGTCCAAATTCAAGAGGCTTAAGGAAAATCTCATCATTTGGTATCAAAGCTAATCATTAGGGCTAGTGTTTGGGTGTAATTTGGAGCCAAAAGAGAGCTGTTTGGGCTTATCGATCATATCTCATGTTTTACATATCCAATTTCGATGATTCTTGAGTCAAAATTGTGACCCAGAACGTGAACTTTCACCTCGATTTGGAATCACCCAAATCGGAGTTCTGTAGCGCAAGATACGGTGGTTGATTGGAGGTGCCAAATTAGGATTTGGAGGATCAATTTGGTGGCTGCAAAACCTGCCTATTTGGTAAAGTCAACATCTAATTTCTGATTGAGAGTATTGCTAAATTTCTGGAGAAAAAAAATTAAAGTGGAATTACTCTTAATTGTTTGGTAATTTTTCCTTATTTGGTTGCTACACCTTGTGTTTTAGAAGTCTACAGTATATATATATTAAAAAAAATTGGAGTATTTGGACCATAGAGGACTTAAATTCGTGATTCTAAGCTTCTTGCTAGTTTCATTGTTATTTGTGTGTCTTTGTGCTTCTAAGTTGTGTTAGTATCCATACATCGTAATCCTTTGTTGTTTTGTTACTTTGCTGTCCAAAAAAAAATCAAAAGTGTCTTGTTAATCCTATTTCTTGATAATCAATCATATTTCTGTCTTTCTTGAGTGTTAGTAGTAAAATTGTGCTTTGCTACTTGTGTTTTTTCTACAAATTCTGATCGCCTTGGAAAAGTGGTTCTTGAAATAGATTGGTTGGTTCAAGTAAGAACTTTAAGTAAGAGAAAGAGTGGAAAAAGGCAAGAGAGATACATTAGCTTAAAAGCCAAATTTGTGTGAAACACTTTGAGTGAAATAGTTTTGGAAAGGACTTCTTTACCTCAAATCTATCTATGGCTGAAAGAGGGGGACCTCCACCCCCTACTAGGGAGCATAGGTTGTTGTTAGATGCCTTAACTCATAGGATGAATGAGGTGTTGAGGGAGCATACGGAGGGAATTTATGAGAGGCTTGAAACTTTAGAAAACCAAAACCAGAATGGGGAGAATGACCAACATAGAGACAGGAGGAGACATGAGAGGCATGAAAGGAGAGAACATGAGGAAGAACAGAGGAGAAACCGAGAAGAGGTTGTGAAAGTTACCATACCACCATTTAAAGGAAAAAGTGATCCTGAAGCCTATATTGAGTGGGAGATGAAGGTAGAACAAATTTTCTCATGCCACAACCTAAATGAGGAGAGGAAGGTCAAGCTAGCTACCTTGGAATTCACTGACTATGCCTTAGTTTGGTGGGATCAATTCCAAAAGGAGAGGAGGAGGTATGGAGAGCCTATGTTAGAGAGTTGGGAGGAGTTAAAAAGAGTGTTGAGAAGGAGGTATGTTCCATCCCACTACCATAGAGAGCTTCTTAATAAACTCCAAAGAATGACCCAACGGAGTAAGAGTGTAGATGAGTTCTACAAAGACCTTGAAATAGCCATGATCCGAGCCAATGTAGAGGAGGAAAGGGAGGTTACCATGGCTAGATCCCTTAATGGGCTGAATGGAGATATAAGAGATATTGTTGAGCTTCAAAATTATGTAGAAATGGAGGACTTAGTTCATCATGCCATGAAAGTGGAACAACAACTAAAAAGAAAAAGTGTGAGAAAGAGTGTATCAAACTATGATAACTCTAGATGGAAGGATAGGTTCAAGAAGGAGGGTACCTCATCTTCTAGGATTCCCACCATAGCCCCAAACCCAACCCAAAATAAGGGCAAAGAAATGGCAAACAAGTCTCGGTCTAGAGACATAAAGTATTTCAAATGTTTGGGTAGGGGGCACATTGCATCTGAATGCCCAACCAAGAAGGTTATGGTGTTAAAAGATAATGGAGAAATCACTAGTGAGAGTTCCCAAACTAAATGCTCAAGTGAGGAAGAGAGAGAGGAAGAGGAGGAGATTCCTGAAGGAGATTTGTTCATTGTGAGGAGAATGTTAGGAGGATTAGCTAAAGAGGGCGAGGAAAGTCAAAGAGAAAATATTTTCCATACTAGATGTTTTATCCAAGGCAAACTGTGTTCCTTAATCATTGATGGAGGGAGTTACACCAATGTAGCAAGTACTAGGTTGGTGACAAAAATGAATTTGGAAACTAAACCCCATCCTAGACCATACAAGTTACAATGGTTGAGTGAGGAGGGAGAATTGATGGTGGATAAGCAAGTGGAGATTGAGTTTTCTATTGGAAAATATAAAGATAAAATTTTGTGTGATGTAGTTCCAATGGAAGCTAGTCATTTGCTTCTTGGGAGACCATGGCAGTTTGATAGTAAAGCTCACCATAATGGTCACACAAATAAATACACTTTCTACTATGAAAATCGCAAGGTTACATTGGTTCCATTGTCTCCAAAAGAGGTATGTGATGATCAAAATATCATGAGAGAAAAAAGAAAGCAAGAGAGAAAAGAAAGGAAAGAAAATGAAAATGAGAGCAAAAAGAAAGAGAGAAAGAATGCTTTGTTTGTGAAGAGTGGAGAGGTGAGGAGAGCTTTAATGGCAAGGAAGTCTATGTATATACTCTATAATAAGGAGATTACTGCATTTGATTCTGACCTTGAACTTCCTAGTGGAGTTAAATCTATTTTGCAAGAATTTTAAGATGTTTTTCTAGAAAGTATACCACCAGGACTTCCACCATTGAGAGGTATTGAACACCAAATTGATTTGGTGCCAGGGGCTGTGTTGCCTAATAGGCCAACATACAGGAGTAATCCTCAAGAGACCCAGGAAATTGAAAGGCAAGTTGCTGAATTAATGAGCAAAGGATGGGTTGAGGAGAGCTTGAGCCCTTGTGCTGTACCAGTTATATTGGTGCCAAAGAAAGATAGAAGTTGGAGGATGTGTTCTGACTGCAAGGCCGTCAACAACATCACCATCAAGTACAGGCATGCCATTCCCAGGTTAGATGATTTGTTGGATGAGTTGTATGGCTTTTGTTATTTCTCTAAAATTGATTTGAAAAGTGGATATAATCAAATTAGGATTAGAGAAGGTGATGAGTGGAAAACAACTTTTAAAACCAAGTATGGCTTGTATGAGTGGAAAGTAATGTCATTTGGATTGACAAATGCCCCTAGTACTTTCATGAGATTGATGAACTATGTTTTGAGAGAGTTTCTAGGGAAATTTGTGGTTGTTTATTTTGATGATATTCTTATATATAGTAAAAATTTGGATGAGCATTTGCATCATTTGCAATCTATTTTACACGTGCTTAGAAAAGAAAGATTGTATGCTAATTTGGAAAAGTGCACGTTTTGTAAGGACCATGTTGTGTTCTTAGGATTTGTGGTTAATTCTAGTGGAGTGCATGTAGATAAAAAGAAAATAAAAGTAATTCAAGAATGGCCAACTCCTAAGAGTGTGAGTGAGGTAAGAAGTTTCCATGGGCTTGCTAGTTTCTATAGGAGGTTTGTTAAAGATTTTAGTACCATTGCTGCACCTCTAAATGAACTAGTCAAGAAGCATGTGGGATTTAAATGGGGAGAAAAACAAGAGAAAGCATTTGCTGTCCTAAAGGAGAAATTAACACATGCGCCCATACTTGCTTTGCATAACTTTGCTAAATCCTTTGAGCTTGAATGTGATGCATCTGGGGTAGGCATAAGTGCTGTTTTAATGCAAGAGAGACATCCCATTGCCTATTTTAGTGAGAAAATAAATGGGGCTGCCCTTAACTACCCTACATATGATAAGGAATTGTATACTTTAGTTAGAGCTTTGCAAACTTGGCAATACTATCTTCTGCCTAAGGAGTTTATTATTCATAGTGATCATGAGTCCCTAAAGTATTTGAAAGGACAGGGAAAGTTGAACAAGAGACATGCCAAGTGGGTGGAGTTTCTTGAACAATTCCCCTATGTGATCAAGCACAAGAAAAGTAAGTGCAATGTGGTTGCTAATGCTTTGTCACGCAGGTATGCTTTAATGACTACTCTTGAAACTAAATTTCTTGGTTTTGAATACATTAAGGAATTGTATGAACATGATGCTGATTTTTCTTATATTTATCAAACATGTTCTCATACTGTATCTGATGGGTATTTCAAGCATGATGGTTACTTAATAAAGGACAAGAGACTTTGTGTGCCTAAAAGTTCAATTAGGGAATTGCTCGTTCAAGAGGCACATGAAGGGGGCTTAATGGGACACTTTGGGGTGTAAAAGACATATGACATCTTGCATGAGCATTTTTACTGGCCCCACATAAAGCATGATGTACATAAGTTATGTGATAAGTGTCTTGTTTGTAAAAAGGCTAAGTCTAGGGTCATGCCGCATGGATTGTATACTCCATTGCCTGTTCCTGAACACCCTTGGATTGATATTTCTATGGATTTTGTTCTAGGTTTGCCTCGGTCTAAGGGAGGGAAGGATTCTATTTTGGTGGTGGTTGACAGGTTCTCAAAGATGGCTCACTTCATACCATGCAAGAAGGTGGACGATGCATGTCATGTAGCTGATTTATTCTTCAAAGAGGTGGCAAGACTGCATGGTTTGCCTAAGAGTATTGTAAGTGATCGGGACTCTAAGTTCCTTAGTCATTTTTGGATGACCTTGTGGGGAAAGATAGGCACAAAACTATTATTTTTTACTACTTGCCATCCCCAAACTGATGGGCAAACAGAGGTTGTAAATAGGACTTTATCTGCTCTCCTTAGAGCTGTTCTAAAGAAAAATCTTAAGTCTTGGGAGGAATGTTTGCCACATGTTGAGTTTGCTTATAATAGGGTTATACATAGTACTACTCAATTTTCACCTTTTGAAATTGTATATGGTTTTAATCCTTTCACTCCTTTGGATTTATTGCCTTTACCTAACATTTCTCAATTGCAAGATAAGTCTGGGCAAGTTAAAGCTGATTATGTCAAGAAATTGCATGAGAATGTTAAGGCCCAAATTGAGAAGAAAATGGAAGGGTATGCCAACCATGCAAACAAAGGAAGGAAGAAGGTAACATTTGAACCAGGTGATTGGGTATGGGTACACTTCAGGAAGGAAAGATTTCCATCTCAAAGGAAGTCTAAGCTTATGCCAAGAGGAGATGGACCTTTTCAAGTATTGGCTAAGATCAATGACAATGCATATAAGATTGACTTGCTAGGTGAGTATGGTGTGAGTGCTACCTTTAATGTGGCTGATTTGTCCTTTTATGATGCAGGTGATGAATTAATAGATTTGAGGACAAATGCTTCTCAAGAATGAGGGAATGATGAGGACTTCATGGGAGAAGCCCAAGCCCAGACCTAAGTCCAGAAAGAAGTCCAAGATCCAATACATGGTCTAGGAGGGCCCATGACAAGAGCAAGAGCTAAAAGGGCCCAAGAAGAACTTAAAAAGATGGTGAACAACTTATTAGAGGCCCAACATCAGATTGAAGCCCAACATGTGGAGCCTAGGATTTACACATGCATAGCCCACTTAGAATGAAATGAGAAGAGTCTCTATTTGGTGTATGACTGTGTTCAAAAAAATATATTTTATCCACAGTAGGAATAGAACCCAGGCACTTGAAGTTAAATATGTCACCTTAACCACTGGAACATATCAGTGATGCTTATGCTAAGGGGTTTTGTTTTTATTTTTGTTAAGTCCTAAATGGGCAAAACCTCTAAACTGAATTGTACTAAAACATTTGGAGATCATTAGAGAAAGAGGAACACACATTTTGGGAATACACAAAACTGAGAGTTTTGCTCTGCTAGGGTTCTTCCTTGCATCATTTGATCTTATCAAGAATTAACCAATTCTTGTGGCAATCCTTCTTGGCTTATCAAACTAGGTTTGTGGCGCCATTCTTATCTTTTTCTTTTCATCAATTTCGTATCTAGTTCTTTCTTTCAATTTTGCCATTTTCTCAATTTTCGTCTCAAATTTCTCGCACTCATATCTCAAGTTATACGTACTGTTTTTCAGTGATTCTTGAGTCTAATTCGTGATTCAGAAAGAGATCTTTCATCTCGTTTTGGAATCACGCAATTCCGATGTCTATAGCGTGAGATATGGATACTTCCTAAAAACGGACAAAATCAATTCCTTTCTTTCTTTATTCTTCCTTTCAATTTCATCTTCCAAATTCTGTTTGTTCTAGTCCTAATTAGGTCCAAATTCAAGAGGCTTAAGGAAAACCTCATCAGGTGCCCACCCCCTTGTGCAATACGCTCAGCTGCTGTTCGAGGAGGAAATCACCGTGTACGTGCCTAATTCAGGTACCCTCTGAATCCATTTCAGAATAAGAAGTTTGAGAGAAAGCCACTTACTATGTAAGAGCAGAATGCTTGAACAGTGGAAAAGTTGTGCCAGAACAATGAAGAAGCCGCGAGTGGTTGGAAAGCACCCAAAAGAAGCCAAAGCTTTCGCCGCATGGTCTTTTCAGTAAAATGGGGAAGACGAACCTTTGACTCCTATTTATAAAGGTTTAAACGATTAAGGGACATTTCTGTCCTCTCCGACGCAAGTTCAAAAGGTGCTTATCATGGCTCACGGAGCTCTAGGTAAGTCCCTCCGATGAAATCGCAACACGTGGCCCACACAACTATAATAGCAGTTGAAAGGATGGTTACGCAGTAATCCAAAGCATCGGACGGATGTTAAATGAGAACCCAGGTTTGTACTGCGGATTCCAGCTTCGACTCACTGTTAACATCACAGACTACGTGCTAACGCCGAGGTGTAATTGTTGTGGCGATTATGCCGGGTTGGCATTGGACCTATCCCGGCAACGTCTTTACGGGGTTATACCAGAATAAGCGTTGGACTCATCCCGGCGGCGTTACCTCGGTGGAAAAAATATATATATAGAAAATCCAGAACAAGTGCAAAGAAGGTAAAGCCTATCGAATTATCTTCATTCCATACATCGTCATACATCCGAAAAAGAGGAAAAAGAAAATATTGAGACATGAAATGTACAAAGATATCCCGGGAAAGGGGGCAAACATCTCTGACTGCCTGAATCATACCACGTCCACATCTCCAAACCTCGGTCTCTTGAAAAAGTTGATTGGCTTTGAAGAACATTGGCAAACTGGGATCATAATCCCGGAGAAAATACCAAAGTTCCTTACACTGCTTCTCCGCGATCCACCTAAAGACCGAAATCTTCTTTCGCTTGTTGGAAGGGGTACGACCTCTCTAGCTGAAGAATCCTCCGCCAGCATCAGCCATTCAAAGTTGCCTCAAGTCACGGAGTAGCTACAGTGGCCTTTCCACCCCGGAATAGAGTGAAGCCACTCCGGAGTAGAAATCCTCCGCTCACTCGTTCTTCTCCCACCTTCTCGATGGATAACGGCAGAAGCGGATACCCACTGCTTCCTTGAAAGCAAGTCAAAGAAAGCAGACCACCCCAGGTTACTCCAAGAGGGTCCTCACTTCCTTCGACCCGGCATCCTTGCATATCCAGCCGTTACTACAAAGAAGACCGGCCAGGTGCTTTCAAATTGCCCGCTAAGAAGATGAAAAGAGGAACTGTGTACTCTGTCGTGTCCCTATGCAATAGTGGACGAAGACATTGTCTCATCTTGGCAACACGTTGGATCAGACACTGCCGTGTATGCCAGGAGAGAAAGGCTTCCGCCTTTCTAAATGCATAGCAACCCAATCTTACGCCAAGAAAGAAAGGCCCCTATCGAAAGGAAAAAACGCTCGGGGAAGATCAAACCTCTTCGAGAACTTTGGAAAAAATAAAAGTATAATCTCTGCAGATGATGAAGCTCTCTTCACAAAATTGGGAAATGAAGAAAGAACTACACTCACTCCCCTGGGAGAAATCATCTCTGTTCGAGGTTGAAAAAGAAGGGACTACAAGCTCACGGAGAAGTATTCTCTACTTATAGCATGCATGAGGGATTCTGATTGGTCTCGTAAAAGGTGACCTGATCCCATGAAGTCAGCCAAAATTAATGCTTCTGATCTCCGGTTGGTCACAAAGATAGGGAGCAGTTGGAAAAATCTGCGTGAAACTGACATTTTCTTTAAAGAATCATTACTTCCCAATAAAGTCCAAGTATCAGTTTCTCAGAGAATCGCAGACTGTTACCACTGATGCACAATTTTTAGTTTCAAACAAGTCTACAAACTTGATGCGGGATTAATTATTGCATTGCGAACCCAAGTGCAAGTTGTCTCAAGTAATAAATTTCTCGGGAGTCCGAGGTCAATCCACAGGGAATTGTTGAAGATTAATTAAGGTGAAGTAAATATTTTGTTACTATGGTAAAAATTATTTACTTGGGTTAAAAGATCCACTCTTGGTAAATAAAGTAAAGGTAAGATTAATTCCTTTTATAGCTCAATTAGAATCCTCACAACATGGAGGTTCCAATCTGAAAATACAACGTTAAAAGTCCATTTAAAATAATATACGTATTTATATTATGTTTCCGAAAAATATTACTACCACTTATAAATGGGTTAAAGCATTCATTGTGCCAATATTTTGTCTACAACAAATCAAGAACTCCACTTTATAAGGAGAGTTTCTAACACCACCACTTGTAAATGGGTTAAAGCATTCATTGTGCCAATCTCTTGTCTACAACAAATCAAGAACTCCACTTTACAAGGAGGGTTTCTAAATTAATTGGAAACAAAATACAATACGTATAATGACCACTTGAAAATATATCATTTAAGCACAGGAGAGAAATTAATCTAACCTTATTTCATTACCAAGAGTTTCACCCCTTCACCCAAGTAAAATGAAACTTAGTTACTCATAGATAAGAAGAAAGAAAGAGAGAAGAAGAAGAAGAAGAATATAACTTTAATTTAGAACAAAGAAAAATTACTACAAGAAAATCTAGTAACAAACTAACATCATTTTGGTACCTAACACCTAACACCCTCAATGATCAGCCAAAGCCTCCTTTTATAGAGGATTAGAGATACAAAATGACAAGGGGGCTGAGCCATTAGTGGGTGGATGAGTGGAAAATGAGTGGAAAATGAGTGGAAAATGCCAAATAACTTTTGGTGAGTGGAAAATTATGGAGATTTCTTGTCTCCGAAATCATGCAGCTCTGAGGTCATTGCATTCTTCATTTTTGAACCAAGTGGTCTTCATAAAAGTTGTAGGCCTGGATCGTAGATTTCAAACGGCTTTAGTTTGAGTCCAATATCATTTCTATAACTCCAGATACGTTCAAATTACTGCACACTGCCCAGGCCCAGTCACAGCTCCTCTGTTCTGACTTCCAAGCCCAATATCACCTTCAAGGAGTCTGATTCTAGAAAAGTGTTCAACATGAAAGTTGTAGATATGGGTCTTAGCTATTTAGCATCCAAATTTCAGCCCATTTGACATCCTTTAGCCCGAAAATTGTGATGAACAGTACACGTAGGTTAAGTTGTCAGGAAAAGCACTCTGGTTCTTACTTCAACCCCAATTTGAGTTATCTACTCGTGTGATTGGGCCTTTGAGGTCTTCATAAAAGTTATAGAGCTCTCTCTTATCTTTAAAATGCCATCAGATTCACCTCATTTGACCACCTACATCCCAAGATATAGCCCAAATACAGAAGTAACGTAAGACATAAATTATGCTGAAAAATTCAATTAAGTCCAATTTGAGTCCAAACTTACAAAACATAATCAAAATCAATCAATTAAGTACATGGAGAGTGTAAATGACTAAAAATGAAGGCTTATTAATGTATCAAATATGTGATCATCAAATTTCCCTACACTTAGTTTTTTGCACTCCTGGGCAAAACACAAGACCAAAACTAAAAAAAAAAAAAAACAAAACAGACTCAAAAGCTAAACACTCTAAAAGACTCAATTTCTAATAATATGTAAAAATGAAGAGCAATCAATCATTCAAGTAATCAAAACATTCATGAGGTAACATATCTTCACTTCTCAAATCAACAAGCAAGGATATTTCAATTGAAAAGCATGAGTCAAGAATGATAGATTTTCACAAGATTCACTCTCAATCCCTCAAGTGTTTAAAAGGTAAGTATTTCACTCAATTCAACTCATGAGAATTGTACTGCCATAAGCTTGCTTATCTTCTACTTCTCCACTACTCAAAACACATGCACACACAAATCATGAGGACTTTATTCAAGGTTGTAATGGGGTCAAGGTAAAGGAGGAGGTAATATGGATATGACAAGTTAAATACCAGAGAATAAAAGAGCATGAGAGCTGAGTTCAATTAACAAGCATGAAAGTTTATCCCAACTCCACCTAATACAAATTCTCTTTACATATTCTTTTCCTTTCCTTCATTACCTTGTTGACCCTCTTCTTTTTATATTTTTTTAATTGATATTTTTTTATGATTTTTTTTTTTAAAAAGAACATCATATATATATTTTTTTAACCATTCTGCACACACACCCCCACACTTGTTCAAGAACTCATCGAATGACAAAACTAATGTTCTCTTATTCCCTAAGGTCAAGTAAGAACATGGTTTTTCATTTAAGGCACATAATGAGTTCAAACAAAGAATAGTCAAATAAGCTCAAAGAGGTTAAGCAAGGGGAAATAGGTCATTTCTAATGCTTTATGTTGGCAAGAATCGAGAATTTCCAAGAAGTCATAAGAGTGCTTGATATCATATTAAGACAACATGCTGTAAACAAGGCTGGCTATTTGATTAAAGTAGCTATTTCAAGAAAAATGCCTCAATCATATTTATGTATGCATATGAAAATGTAATCTCAAAAAGAATCAAAGCAAGTTCTAGAGTAACAATTCCATGAGTGAAATTCACACAATAAAGAAAAGAATGGTATAAATGTTCAATCCATTCATCAATAGACTCAAAATCTCACAAGGCATAATTCTATCATTATCAATCCACCAATTCAACATTCATAACCAAGCATGTGAATTTTAAGAAAGAAGACAATTTACTCAATCATGCAAATTTCCCTGAATTTAAATTGCTACTTCCACACAAACTAGTTACTACCCAAATTACTCCTTACTCTGCCACTAATTTTTGATGCGTCTCAAGAGTAAATAATGTACTCTTTACTCTGCCATCCCTAATTACTTTTATTATTAATAAATTGATGACAAACACAACAAACATATTAACAAACACACTCCTATTTTTTTTTTAGTTTTTTTTAATATAAACACAATAAACATATTAACAAACACACTTCTTAATTTTTTTTTTTTGGGTTTTTTTTTACAACCATCCTTCCCCCTAACTAGATCACAACATTGTCCTCAATGTCAAAACATAGATAGGTAAAGGATAGAATATATTACCTGTTGCTGTAATTACTGAAAAGAAAAACCTCACACAAATTTAAACAGAAACAAAGTATAAAACTAAAGCTTGTAATTATTTAAATAGTTGGAGTGTCTTGGCTGGCTTTCTTTTCATTTTGCTTCCCTCACCACTTCCTTCATTGCTTCCTTCGGACCAATCTATCTGAGCTGTTACTGGATCAGGTTCATAAACAAAAGCTTCTAATTTATCAATCAACTCATCAACAGTGGAAGCAGAGATAAGGAGTCGTCTTGCAGAAGGTGTGACAAATTTCTGTTCCACAGCATGGTCAACAAAAGATAACAAATTATCAAAGAAATTATTAACATTCAACAAACCTACGGGTTTATGGTGGATGTTCAGTTGGGCCCAAGAGACAATTTGAAAAATTTCTTCCAAAGTACCAAAACCACCAGGTAAGGCAATGAATGCATCAGAGTTTTCAAGCATTGCCTTCATTCGTCCATGCATAGATGATACTTGAATTTTCAGTCCAATTGTCTTTCCAACGATGTTCCTTCGAGTTAAAGGTTCAGGAATGACACCTAAAACTTGACCACCTCTTATAAATGCAGAAAGTGATACAGCCCCCATTAACCCAAGGCAACCTCCCCCATATACTACACGAATGTTCCTCGCAGCAAGTGTTCTACTAACAGTGCTTGCTGCATTTACAAACTCTAAAATCTTCTCATAACTTGTCCCACAAAATACACAGATACTGAGAAATCTACGAACTGAAGAAGAAGCTCCCTCCATTTCTATACTCACTCTCTTTGAATGATTAAGAGTTGCAGAAAAGTAAAGAAAATAAAGTGTTTAAATAGGGAAGAGAATAGAAAAAGTAATAATAGTTCCTATACAGGTAGGTTGGCTGTGTCAAAAAAGTTTGAAAATTTAAAAATAATAATAATAATAATTTTTTTTGTTTTGTTTTTTTTTTTTTTTTTTTTGTTTTTTTTTACTTCAAGAAAACCATCAGGGTAAAGAAGTCTAGAAACCCCGAAGGATCCATCCAAAGGATCATCTGTCTAAAACTCAAATATAACAAAATCATACAAAGATAAAATAATAATAACAAATGATTACATACCTTTATGTACAGGTTTCATGGCAGATCTTTATACTGCGCGTCATGAGTGCAGTAATACCAAGACGGCTCAGCCAATCTAGGCATTCTTCTCCCTCCCGCTTGTGGGATATCCCAGCCTATGCATCGTCCCTCTAGTTAAAGAGAGAAAATCTGAATACGACGACCAGTGACCACAGCCAGTGAGAGGTCGCTGGAGAGCCCATGGCATTAAATCACAGGATCCAGCTCAGAGGCATTGTCACGCGAGAATGCAAACACGGGACGCTTCTTTCTGTCCATCAGCAAGCAGAGCCTTTGGTTAAAACCTGGGAATGCTTGCGCGGCTCTCTACAGAGCATGGCACACGAACCTTATTTACCAACCGGCGTGCAAAGGTCCACCCAAGTCAATGACGGGTCTGCCACTCCACGGGAAGGGGCTCCTAATCTAATTAAAGACCAAGTACAACCGAAGTTTCGCCCTTTCTTATTCTTTTTAATTTATTTCATTTTATTTCATTTTTTTTTTTTTTTTCTTTTTTTTTTTTTCTTTTTTTTTTTTTTTTTTTTTTTTGAAAATGTACAAGATAATATATACATGTTGTTGTGATTGTGGCTCACATCTTCCTCTAGTTTCACGTCCTAGAAAACGGCTTAAATGCCTTCTATGAGTCGAGGATAAGCTTCCCATCCAATTTTCTTATAAATTGGCAAACAGGGTCTTTTTGAGTCAGATTCCCTAGACTATAACGCTCTTGCTCGTCCCTGAAGAGATTCCACAAACTAAGAAGTTCACGCTGCACAATTCCACAAGAATGTGTCTCAAGAGTCAATAAGATATTATCTAATGACTCCTTACTCAGTCCATTCTTGATGAAGAATATTTTATCTTCTCTGTTTACAGAAACCATCCCCAAAGAGTGATATCGCGTGTTGCAATTTCATCGTGCACACTTGTAACAAACTTTCATTCTTTTTACTCTTCTCCTTTTTGAAAATTAACTTTTACCGAGACCAGGCATGTATGGGACAAATGAATCTGAAGATTCACTAGCTAAACGAACCTTTGCTTCGATTATCCAGCGTATATCTTCTGGGATGCCCTTATACATTAATAATCCCAGTCTTTCACACTTAGCTTCATAGACTTTTGTTAGAGCATTTAGAGGGAGAGAAGGAAAATGTTTTCTTAGATTTGAGAGAATGACATCCATTTTAAAAGGAGAAGAAATCAGTTATTATGGGAAACTGAAAAACAAACCGACTTGAGAGTCACGGAGTACCGTTATCCACCATTTAACTAGGAACACAAAGAACTGCAAAAAGAAAGAAACAACATTAAAATAAATTCTACTCATAACAAGGATTAGAAAGAGAAATGGATTCTACCTCAACAACTTGATGTTCCAGAAATGGTTTGAGTCTTTATCCATTGACCTTAAATACAATACCATTCCTAGGATTCTCAATATCTATGGCCCCATAAGAATACACATGTTTGACAATATAAGGACCAATCCACCTAGATCTCAATTTTCCAGGGAATAGATGAAGACGAGAATTATAAAGCAGAACTTTTTGACCAATTTCAAAAGTTTTT
Source organism: Ormosia semicastrata (assembly GCA_029884595.1). NCBI lineage: Eukaryota > Viridiplantae > Streptophyta > Magnoliopsida > Fabales > Fabaceae > Ormosia > Ormosia semicastrata. Next base: position 69,843 of record JAQQTO010000035.1, on the reverse strand, counting down.
CTCAAAATTGATTTGTCATGAAAAGCTTTTGTTCTAACTTTATAAATCTTTGAGTTTTCATATGCATCATTTCTTAATTCCTCAAGTTCATTCAATTGCAATTTGCGTAACTTGGAAGCATCATCAAGACTTAAGTTGAAAGCTTTAATGGCCCAAAATGCTTTATGCTCCAATTCTACAGGAAAATGACAAGGTTTTTCATAAATTAACCGATAGGGAGACATGCCTAAAGATATTTTAAAAGTAGTACGGTAAGCCCAAAATGCATCGTTTAGTCTTAAAGACCAATCTTTATGATTTGGGTTAACCATTTTTTCCAAAATTTGTTTAATCTCCCTATTTGCCAATTCAACTTATCCATTTGTCTGAGGATGATAAGGGATTGCAATTTTGTGAGTAATGCAATATTTCTTCATTAAGAATTCAAATGGTTTATTACAAAAATGTGTTCCCCCATCACTGATGATAGCTCGAGGAATTCCAAATCGACTCAAAACATTTTCTTTTAAAAATTTTAGAACAATTTTATGATCATTGTGCTGACATGGAATCGCCTCAATCTATTTTGAGACATAATCAACTACAACCAAAATGTACACAAATCCAAAAGATGATGGAAATGGACCCATGAAATCAATTTTCCAACAATCAAAAATTTCAATGACAAGGATAGGGTTCAAAGGTATCATATTTCTTTTAGAAATGGACCTTAATTTTTGACAACTTTCACAGCTTTTGCAAAAAGTATAACTGTCATTGAATAAAGTGGGCCAATAAAATCCACACTGCAAGATTTTCGCAGTTGTTTTCTTTGAAGAAAAATGACCTCCATATGCTTCTGAATGACAAAATTTAATGACACTACTTACCTTATTGTTGGGTACACATCTCCGAAAGATTTGATCAAGACAATATTTGAACAAATATGGGTCATCCCAAAAGAAATTTTTCACCTTAATCAAAAACTTTTTTCTGTCTTGGTGTGTCCACTGAGGTGACATCTTATCTCGTTACAAGAAAATTGACAATGTTAGCAAACCAAGGCATGGAATTGACAGAAAATAAAAATTCATCAGAAAAGAATCATTGATAGGTGTGCTATCAAAAGATGAGCTCTGTTGTCAGCCTTGATAAATGATCTGCAACAACATTTTTGGCTCCTTTCTTGTCTTTTATTGTGATGTTAAATTCTTGAAGCAACAAGATCCACCGTATCAACCTAGGTTTGGCATCCTGTTTAGACATTAAATATCTAACAAGTAAGATGATCAAGTGAAAACAACAAAGTGGAAGAACCAATTAAATAAGCTCAAAATTTGTCCAATGCAAAAATTACAAAGCAAGTAGTTCTTTTTCAGTAATGGTGTAATTTATTTGTGCACTATTCAAAGTTCGACTTGCGTAATAAATTACATGAGGCTTACCTTCCTTTCTTTGGCCTAAAACAGTACTAACAAAGAAAAATCACTAGCATCACACATCAACTCAAAAGGCAAAGACCAGTCAGGAGATTGCATGATAGGAGCAAAAGTTAAAAGACCAATTAATTTTTCAAAAGATCTCTGACAATCTTGAGTCCAATCAAATGGTGTATATTTTATTAGAAGATTACATAAAGGTCTAGATATGGCACTAAAGTCCTTTACGAACTTCTCTGACTGTTTTTGGGAAAGGCAAATGAGCAATTAATTCAACTTTGACTTTATCAACTTCAACTCCTTTAGAAGATATCACATGACCTAACACTATTCCTAAGGTAACTATGTAATGACATTTTTTCCAATTTAACACAAATCCTTTTTCTTCGCATCTTTTAAGAACTTTTTCCAAATTATCAAGATAATTTTCAAAAGAATTTCCAAAAACTGTCAGATCATCTATGAAAACCTCTAAATAATGCTCAATCATGTCACTAAAAATACTTAGTATGCATCTTTGAAAAGTTGCCGGAGCATTACAAAGACCAAAAGGCATTCTTCTACATGCAAAAGTGCCAAAGGGACAAGTAAAAGTGGTCTTTTCTTGATCCTCCAATGCAATTGGTATTTGATTATACCTTGAATAACCATCAAGAAAACAATGGTAGGGATGTCCTGCTACTCTTTCCAGAATCTGATCAAGAAATGGCAATGGAAAATGGTCTTTCCTAGTGGCTGCATTCAATTTTCTGAAATCAATACACATACGCCAACTAGATGAGACTCAGGTAGGTATTAATTCTCCTTTTTCATTTTCAACCACTGTTATTCCAGATTTCTTAGGCACAAATTGTGTAGGGCTTACCCATTGGCTATCAGAGATAGGATAGATAATTCCAACATCAAGTAATTTAAGAACTTCAGCTCTAACTACCTCTTTCATGTATGGATTTAATCTTCTTTGAGGTTGTTGAGATGTTTTAGCATTATCCTCTAAATGTATTCTATGTGTATAGATTAATGGATTAATGCCTTTTATATCCTTTAATGTCCATCCAATTGCACTTTTATGCCTTTTAAGTACTTCTATCAACTTACCTTCTTGTTCTTTGGTCAGGGATGAGGAAATTACCACTGGAGAGCTTTGTTCTTCTCCCAAAAATATGTACTTCAACCTATCAGGTAATGACTTCAGTTTCAGTGTGGGTACTTTTTTATGGGTATCATCATTCATGGATTTTAGCTCTTCGAATCTTGGCTTCCTTCCTTTGTATTCCATTTCCTGTTTGCAGTCAAGCAAAGAGCATATTTCAGAAACATCATCATCTAATTGTGTAGCTGAATCAAATGAATTAATTAAACAGATTTCTAATGGGTCAGAAGAACTCCTGATTTGAAGATGATCATCTATAATGGCCTTAATCCCTTCAATATCTTCCTTTTCATCATAAACTTCATGTAGTTGCTTGCACATGTTGAAAACATTAAGCTCCAGTGTCATATTTCTAAAAGTTAGCTTCACCACTCCATTTCTACAATTTATCAAAGCATTAGATGTTTCTAAAAATGGGCGACCCAAAATAACAGGAACTGACTTAGAACTATCAACCATAAGTTCAGTTTCCAAGACAATAAAATCCACAGGATATATGAATTCATCACCTTGTACCAACACATCTTTTACTATTCCTTTTGGAATTTTAATTGATCTATCAGCAAGTAGAAGAGTTACAGAAGTTGGTTTTAACTCACCAAGGTTGAGTTGCTGATAAACTGAATATGGAAGCAAATTAACACTAGCACCAAGATCAAGTAAAGCTCGTTCAATTTTATGTTCACCGATAATGCATGAAACTGTAGGACAACTAAGGTCTTTATATTTCAACTCATTATTGTTTTGAATAATGGAGCTTACCTGTTCAGTCAAAAATGGATTCTTTTTCACATTATGTTTCCTTTTAACAAGGCACAAGTCTTTCAAAAATTTGGCATAACAAGGAATCAGCTTGATAGCATCTAACAGAGGAATATTGACCTTCACTTGTTTAAAGATTTCAAAAATGTCACCATTATGATTCACTTTACTTGAATTGTTTAATGCTTGAGGAAATGGGGGTGAAGACGAGGGTTTGATCTCCTTTTGGCTAGGTGGCTTATCAACTCCTTCCTCATCTTTGGGAATTGACTTATCATCTTTCTCAAAAAGTTCAGGAATTTGTTTTTCAACAACCTTTCCACTCTTAAGAGTTATTACTGAGTTGACTTGATCTATTTTTTGACTTTCTGAACTACTCTCATTTAGGCTAAACTGACCCTTGGGATTTGGTTGAGGTTGAGAGGGAAACTTTCCTTTCTCATGAATGACAAGTGCAGAAGAAAGTTTAGCAAGAGTGTCTTTTATGTCAATCATGGCTTGAGTGTTTTGGTTATTGATGGCCTCTTGTTTTTCCATGAATGCATGCAATGTTCCTTCAAGGTTTTTCCTATATGGTAGGACATAGGGTGCATATCCTTGAGGATTTTGAGAATCTTGTTGTGCCTGAGGAGGTGATGGTTGCATGAATTGTGGCTGGTTGCTATTCCTCTAACTGAAGTTCGGGTGATTTCTCCATCCTGGATTGTATGTATCTGAAAAAGAAGAAGTGAATGGATTTTTAAAATTGTTCATTGCATTTACTTGCTCATGCACAACTTCTTTAAAAATAGGAAGTTTTGGACATTCATTTGTTGAGTGTCCCAATTCATCACAAATACCATAAATTTCTTCATTTTGCACAGATTTAATTGCTTTTACTTTCCTTGATTCCATAGCTTCAATCTTTCTAGCCAAACTAGCAAACCTTGCATTTAGATCTTCTTCTTGACTAAGATGATATTTTCCTTTACTAGCATTTGTAAGGTTAAATCTAATTGAATTTTCAGAAGGATTAGTACCATGCCAAGATTGAGAATTTTCAGCCAAATGGTCTAAATAGTCTAAAACTTCTTCAGGTTCTTTATCAAGAAATTCACCATTGCACATTGTTTCCACAAATTATTTAGTTTCGGGTGTCAACCCTTCATAAAAGAAGCTTATAGTGCGCTATTTTTCAAAACCATGATGTGGGTAAGAATTCAACAAATCTTTAAAACGTTCCCAACTTTGAAAATATGCTTCATTGGAATTTTGGAAAAAATTTTGGATTTGTCTTTTCAAAGCATTGGTTTTATGTGTTAGAAAAAATTTCTTCAAAAACTCACCTTGCATTTCTTGCCATGTGCCAATTGATCTTGGTTTCAAAGTGTTAAGCCAAGTTTTTGCTTTATCTTTCAAAGAAAAAGGAAATAATTTAAGCTTAACAACCTCTTCAGTGCAAGTTTGATCATGAAAAGCAAGACATACTTCCTCAAATTCTTTTAGATGTAAATATGGGCTTTCAGATTCTAAACCATGGAAATTAGGAAGTAAAGAAATCATACCTGGCTTGAATCTAAAATTGTTGGCATTGAGTGGAAAGATAAAACATGATGGACTAGAATTTCAAGATGGTTGCAAATACTCACGCATGGTTCATGCAACGGTTGATTTTCATGTTCATCATGCACATTTTCGTTTTCACCATTGTGCTTAATGTGTGTGATTGTATTCAAACAAATCAATATGTAAAGTACCTGGATTAACTCTAACCAAACGACCAAAATTTAAATCACGATACCAATTAAGCATAAACAAGTAACTTACAAAAGATAAAATAAAATGTACAAGCTAACAATATAAATCTTTCATTAAATATTAACAAAGGTGTGGTATAAACCAACCACCAAATAAGTTAAAAAGCATAAAAATTAAAAAGTTAGTATACGATAAATTAAAATGTTAGAAGCAGAAAAAAGTAAAAAGTTAGATAGCCGATAAAGTAAAAAGTTAGATAGTTAGTAAGAGAGTTAGTAAGTTAGTAAACAAAAAAAATGACAGAAAAATAAATAACAAAAAAAAAATGACGAAAAATAAATACAAAAAAAATAAAGTACGAAAAAAAAATAAAAGGGAGAGTTACCCCTACTAAGTTAATATGTACAAGAAAATAAAATGGAGAATTACCCCACTGTATGTAAATTAAAATACAGAAAATAAAGTTACAGAAAGTAAATTTAAAATATGAAAACGGAGAATCGGTAAGCCAATTTTTTGCTCCAAATGAGAGAGAGAGAAGAAGAAAGATTATTTCATTAATGATTAAAGATTATAGAGAAATTAGGGAGAGGTTCCCCCACAAGTTAGTATGCACATAAATTAAAAAGGGAGAGGTTCCCCCACTAGTTAGTATGTTAGTATATATACAAAATTTTTACACCAGAAATTCAGTCTTCAAATTAAGTTCCCCGGCAACGGCGCTAAAAACTTGATGCACAATTTTTAGTTTCAAACAAGTCTACAAACTTGATGCGGGATTAATTGTTGCATTGCGAACCCAAGTGCAAGTTGTCTCAAGTAATAAATTTCTCGGGAGTCCGAGGTTGATCCACAGGAAATTGTTGAAGATTAATTAAGGTGAAGTAAATATTTTGTTACTATGATAAAAATTATTTACTTGGGTTAAAAGATCCACTCTTGGTAAATAAAGTAAAGGTAAGATTAATTCCTTTTATAACTCAATTAGAATCCTCGCAACATGGAGGTTCCAATTGAAAAATACAACGTTAAAAGTTCATTTAAAATAATATACGTATTTATATTATGTTTCTGAAAAATATTACTACCACTTATAAATGGGTTAAAGCATTCATTGTGCCAATATTTTGTCTACAACAAATCAAGAACTCCACTTTATAAGGAGAGTTTCTAACACCACCACTTGTAAATGGGTTAAAGCATTCATTGTGCCAATCTCTTGTCTACAACAAATCAAGAACTCCACTTTACAAGGAGGGTTTCTAAATTAATTGAAAACAAAATACAATACGTATAATGACCACTTAAAAATATATCATTTAAGCACAAGAGAGAAATTAATCTAACCTTATTTCATTACCAAGAGCTTCACCCCTTCACCCAAGTAAAATGAAACTTAGTTACTCATAGATAAGAAAAAAGAAAGAGAGAAGAAGAAGAAGAAGAAGAAGAACATGACTTTAATTTAGAACAAAGAAAAATTACTACAAGAAAATCTAGTAACAAACTAACATCATTTTGGTACCTAACACCTAACACCCTCAATGATCTACCAAAGCCTCCTTTTATAGAGGATTAGAGATACAAAATGACAAGGGGGCTGAGTCATTAGTGGGTGGATGAGTGGAAAATGAGTGGAAAATGAGTGGAAAATGCCAAATGACTTTTGGTGAGTGAAAAATTATAGAGATTCCTTGTCTCTGAAATCATGCAGCTCTGAAGTCATTGCATTTGTCATTTTTGAACCAAGTGGTCTTCATGAAAGTTGTAGGCCTAGATCTTAGCTTTCAAATGACTTTAGTTTGAGTCCAATATCATTTCTATAACTCCAGATACGTTCAAATTACTGCACACTGCCCAGGCCCAATCACAGTTCCTCTGTTCTGACTTCCAAGCCCAATATCACCTTCAAGGAATCTGATTCTGGAAAAGTGTTCAACATAAAAGTTGTAGATATGGGTCTTAACTATTCAGCATCCACATTTTAGCCCATTTGATAACCTCTAACCCAAAAACTGTGATAAACAATACATGTAGGTTAAGCTATCAGAAAAAGCACTCTGGTTCTTGCTTCAACCCCAATTTGAGTTATCTATTCGTGTGATTGGGCCTTTGAGGTCTTCATAAAAGTTATAGAGCTCTCTCTTATCTTTAAAATGTCATCAGAGTCACCTCATTTGACCACCTACATCCCAAGATATAGCCCAAATACAGAAGCAACGTAAGACATAAATTATGCTAAAAAATTCAATTAAGTCCAATTTGAGTCCAAACTTACAAAATATAATCAAAATCAATCAATTAAGTACATGGAGAGTGTAAATGACTAAAAAAGAAGGCTTATTAATGTATCAAATATGTGATCATCAACCACTAGAGATCACGTTCAGGATTTACGTCGAATATATCTCCAGTACTCATACTTGGGGGCAGTGATCTTTGCCCATAACTGAATAGGACGAGGGTGTCGGTAATAACCCGGAGTCTAACACCTGTCTGTCGAATTACCATGTTAGCTGTGTGATGGTTGATCCGTTCTAAACTTGACTCTAGTCTGTCTCATCCAAGAGCCAAACTGGGGGTAACTGTTCTGGACCGTGATCCGGGATCCCGCTCCATGGGATTAACCCGGCATGCACACTACTGGACTCCTCCTAGCTGGCGTAGAGGAAGACTCACGATGTATTCCGGCCACGGATTATGGCCCTTAAGTGGGGTTAGTATATGACATCGTTACTGATAGATTCGCGCAGAGGATGAATCCCTAAATATCCGTAACTGCTAATCATCAACTTACGATATTATAGGATTTATAGATATCTTTAATGGTTAGATACTTTCCATATCTTAATCCCAGATTTACAGGGACGTATCCAATAATAATGGGAAGGCGATCCTCATCAGGATACTAATCCTAAATTACCTGTATTCAGTAAGGATCCTATTAGGATTCTGTATACGCTCTATAAATACAAGGCTAAGTCATCAGTAAGGTAACCTTTGAACCCAATCTCTAAAACCTTCTTGTGCACTGCCTGACTTGAGCGTTGGAGTCCCTTTGCAGGTACCCAATCCCCTGTGCAATACGCTCAACTGCTGTTCAAGGGGGAAACCACCGTATACGTGCCTATTTCAGGTACCCTCTGAATCCATTTCAGAACAATATTAATAAAGACAAACCGATATGGTAAGTGCATTATTAGCATAATTTTCAATGAAAACACAATAACATTATTAACAATATAACACTTTGTCGTAATTGGTCCCGCGAAGGTGAGCTCACAACTATACAAAATGTTCAAAATAATTATAAATATTCTGAATGGAACTCTTAGAGATAAGATCTCACCAGATTTACAAAACATATTACTAGTCTTACAATAGGTGAACATGTGACCATAAGAAACTACAATAATTAATGACAAAATTGCTCATAAAGTTCTAAATTTTTCATACCACATCAATTAAATAATTTCCATACTCTCATACGTAATTGCATACTCAAAAATAGGCATGAAAATGGAGAAGAAGACTTTAAGAACAAATTTCTTCACTTATGTAATTATACAATATGTCAATAACCATATAAGTTTTATAACTAACCTCAGATAGTGTGTTGCCCATCCTTGTGTGTAGAGCTAACAAAAGTGGATGCTAACTTAATAGGATTCAAATTACCAGAATTTTATATAACTTTTACAAATGACTCACAAAATAAACTTACGAGATATATAAAATTTAACCACAATAATGACTTAATATAAACTTGCCATTGCCTTAAATATTTATCAATAATCAAAATCATTTTAAACAATATTCTCATAATGGCCACATTGAAAGTAATTTATTTAAATTTGCAATGGCACAATATACAATAAAATTAATCATATACAATTGTACTTTAATTCTTGATAATATATATTAAATCACTTTAATATTGTCAATGCACAAACATCCAATACTAAAACAATTATATGCAGTACATGATACATTATCATGCTCTTATAACGAAAAAATTATTTTAAGAATAACTCTCAATATCAGATTGCATAATTTACGGAGTTCAACAAGCTCACCTAATAAAATTGGCTTCAACAATTAAAGAGGAGCAAAATATATATAAATAAATAAATTTTAATATAACCAAACTTATTTAAATAAGTCTTCCATAAAAAAAATTTCTCAACAGCAATAAAGGGCATACAATCAACATGAATTTCTTGGCATCAAAATAATATAGTTATCAATATCAATGCTCCTTATCATACAAAATAAATATCCAAAATTATCATTTTAATTACAATTCTCACTTGTCTATTATATGCAGTGGAAATAATCTCAATAATTACCAAGCATCATAAAAGATAATATTCAATACCAAAGTATCCATAGCTATGTGAGAATTAATAACAAAATTTTATTTCATGATTTTGATGAGATATCTCACCTCATCACGCGCTTAGGACATGAGAAGCTACTCATTTATTTATTTAGTTATTTATCCACGATTTAAATAATAGGTAGGAGCAAAATTATTCAAAAAATGAACTCTTAGATTTTAATTTGCACAATAGTTTATAAAAGGCCAGCAATTTCAACATATATATTGTAACGCCCCTTTTTGGGAGGGAACGTCACATTACAATTTATGATGCGGAAAACAAAAGTAATAAATTAAGACCCAGTTCATTATATAAGTATTTAAAACTTATTTGATTATATTTGTGTAAATAAAATGATGGATATATATATATATATATATATATATATATATATATATATATATATATATATATATATATATATTCATTAAATATATATTTTGTACACGATAACTTTGTTCATCAAGTAAGTATTCAAATGTACAAATACTTATAAGAGATTCATAAGTACGATATATATTTTTGTCTAATTGTAAGCGAAAAACATAAAGACTAATCCATACATCTATACAAGAGAAACATCATATATATATATATATATATATATGTTTAAATACAAACTGTGAGTCACTAAATACATCAAGACTAAAAAAAAAGTAGCCTAAGCTTTACAAGCCCCCAAAAATGATATACAGATTCCTAAAAAGAATATCAAGCCCCAAAAGACAGATAACCATCAGTGACTATCGACAGAATCAGCCCCTAAGGAGAGAAGTAAGGAACCATGTCAGGATCCTCCTCATGGTCTTCCTTATCGGAGGAAACCCTCATTAGAGCCACCAAATTATGGGTCGGGGCTTGGGCTGTGAAGAGGAATGAATCCTCCCGTGGAGTGTAATGACGATCACCCACATGTCCCTAATGGGCATGTAAAACTCTAAATGTAGCCTAACACTTCAGGTGTAGATGGGTGCATCATAACGCCCTCAAGCCAGCGATACTGTCACGTCCCCCATGTAGACACAATGATCTGAACTATAGTTAATGTGCCAGCAGTCTGGACCCCTAAGGAAAGCCAACCACACATAACCCAAAAATCCTCATTGACGTGCCGCTATGATCCAAAAGTAGGTGCTAGTTGAAGTTGGACCAAAAACCGGGGAACTCGGGAACTTCACCCCCTTCGTTGACGTCTTCGATGGAACATAAATATAGACAGAGTAGTAAAAAATACAGAAAAGAGGTAAGATATTCTACATCATTACCTATTATGGCAGTAAAGAAACAAAACGGCGCGAAGCGCCCACATAGCATTTCAAAAGTAATAGTAATAAGCATTAAATTGTAGCGATATACAATTAAGCAGTTCCAGGCAATTGTACAACAGTAATGCAATAATTTCAATTATAATAAAAATTACGTGCCAAAAAAATATGTCGACTCACTATGCACATGCATACGATATCAGAATCCTACTCCATGGAGCTAGACACAAACAATCGGAGAGAAAGATCAGGAGACATGTCTATAACTCTGCTACCGCGGCCAAAGTGCTATAACTCATCAGTTTATCCACGTGCACATTAAGGCATTGTACAAACATTCTACACTAGATCGCGATATAGGATAGTGTCTCGGTCCGGATCGTCGGTGCGTTTGCATCGGTCTGCCCCACAGACAAAAGAGCTACTAACTGTCCATTGCGAGGTACCCACACCCCGATGTCCCCAAGGTCAATAAGAGACCTACACTTGTCTATTCGCACCCGCAAATAGGTGTGATTCAACTCCTAGGCAACTTGGACTTAACAATAGTCCACCAGACTTTCACGATGCATGATAACTCAATGTATATTCATGTATATCCAATAATGATATACTTCTCTTATAAAATCTTTCTCAATGCATGTTTCAATCATGCTCATCATAGATGGTCAAATTCATAAATCAATCACATATAAATCCAATAAAATCATAAAGTCATTTACCCGATTTGTTGGGACGAATAGTCTTTTTCACAATTTAATAAATGCTAATCATTCAATTCAAGATTTAAGGTTTGTATTTAAGTTATCAAGGTTAGAGAGCTCTAATTCCATCATTTTCAAGCTAAAATCTTCAAATTTGGGGCTTGATAATCGATTACATAGACTTGGTAATTGATTACAAGCCTAACAGAAGCCCTATAATCGATTACAAGCTAGATGTAATCGATGACATCTTGCCCAGAAGCCTTGTAATCGATTACAAGTTCACTATAATCAATTACAAGTTGTCTAGAAGCCTTGTAATCGATTACATGATCCATGTAATCGATTACAAGCTGCCCAGAAACACATTTCGTAGTTCCAGAAGCTTAGTAATCGATTACATGAACCATGTAATTGATTACAAAGTGAAAATTTACAGAAAATAGAATCTCTAAACCATATTAATCCAAACTAAATCATCAAACCTCAACTACAACATCATAATCATATCATACAAGCACTTATGGCTCAACCAAATCACCAATCTATCAATATACATCAAAATCATGCCATCCAAACTATCAAAACACAACAAAATCATTCAAACAAATGGGTACCCCACAAATGGGTTCCACCCCATCAACACAACAATAGGTTCCTCACCACCAAAATGGGTTGAAGAGAATAATCTTTCTCTTACCTTAAGAGACAACAAGGAAAGTGAGCTCCTTCCAAGCTTTTCGTCCACCACCCACAAGAAGAATCTAAGATGATCAACTCCCCAAGTTAACCACTAAAACTTGAAGAGAGGAGTCTTTGGTCACAATGGTGACCAAAGGCCACGAAAATGAGGAGAAAAAGAGAGAAAAGTTGGGAGATTTACCTCAAAGTTTCAAGCTTTGGAGCTGGGCTGCAAAGGACGAAAATGGAAGAGTCAAGAGGAGTCCCACAAAGAAGAAAGCTTGGAGATGATGAGGGGAAACAATGGTCTAAGTTGGCTTGAGTAAGGAAGCTTGAAGGCTTAACAATGGTGTGTGTGTGTGTAGGAGAAGAGAGAAAAAGAGAGGGACGTGCGTGAGGGAAAGAAGAAAATGAGAGAATGAAATGTGATTTTTCCTTCCCTCAGCCGTGCAACACAATAGAGAGGAGAGAGAGAGAGGAGTGGTTAGGAGGAAACTTCCTAGAAGTTTCCCTTGAAGCTTCCTTGATAGGCTTCCTTGAGAAGCTTCGCACACTTCTCGATAGAGTGAAGTGTGAGGTCACTTAGATGATATCATAAAAGCAACTAGATAGAAATAATCTACTAGAGCTATTACTCAGTGGACAAAATGTACAGTTAGTAGAAATAATATTTTATTGTCTCTCAGATAATTAAATATTCTGTGATTTCATTTATCAGATAAAATCTCATAAAACATAAACCTCGTAAACTGTGCTCAGCCTCAGGTTTAGTAAGATCTCCCGTCGACGTTTCCATAGTTCAAAGTTTACCAGCTTCAGGAAAAACATTTCGCTTTCCTGGCTCCGCTCAGTGCGCAAGCAAAACAAGGAATATACTAAAATATTCAATGTTTCCAGCAAAATCCACAAAATTTCTCAAAATTTCACAAATATTATAAAATAATTATTTATGATGAAACAAATAATTTTTGGGGTGTTACATATATAACATTATACACCTAAAACAATCCAAAAAAAAATTATTTTGGTAATTATTTAAACAAACTCTCACCAATTTAAATTGTACAACAATCTAAAGAGTACAATAATTTCAATATAGCATAAAACAACCCAAAAAAATTATTTGAACACTCAAAGAATATCACATGTGAGAGTATGAAAATTATAAGGTGTCCAATTTTACACAAAAAATTTTCAAAAGGTGGGTTTCGAGACTATCCAATTTTATATGTATAATTCGAGTCGAAGAAAAAATAGTTGTGACCCATTTTTCCAACACCACGCAGCAGCCATATGGAACTTTGAAGCCATTTAAGATTCGTCAAAATTACTAAAATTAATTATTGCACATATGGAGCACATTCCAAAATCAGAATTAGGAATAATAATAATAATAATAATGCCTAAGGAAAACCAAAATCATAAATGATGTTCTTGTATGGTTGAAAAAAATTGCATAAAAATACACGTAAATTACACATTAAAAATTTGTCAAAACTTCAAACAACGAGAATTGAAATCAATTTTGGGTTTCGATTAATTTTTTAAAAATAAATTATGTTTTTGAATTGACCGAAATTCTCATTCTCAACAAGAAGTAATTTACAACCATAATTAGGATTAAATTGGCTTTGATACAAATTGAAGGAATTTTGTTTCAAACTAATTAATGACATGTCAAAATTCATAAATTCATTTAACCCCAAATTATGGCATGTATAAAATATAATGTATAAGAGATCGGGTTATAGAATCACCTGAAAATGATAAATATGAGCCCGACCATGCTTTTCTGTTTGGATAGCAAAATTTGAATTGAAATATAGAATTTTAATTTCAATTCCAATTCTTTCAGAATTAGAATTGGTTCAGAATCTTAAATTCTATGTTTGGGGTTATCAAAGAATTAAGATAAGAAATTGTAATTCTAAATTCAATTATAATTTTATTATTTAAATGTATGATCTAAAATATTAAAAAATTATTCACAAAATTAAAATTAATAAAAATAATCATACAATAATATTTTGTAATATAATAGTCATTTTTTTTCATAAAGAAATTTTTCTTGAATTTTTTAGAAAAAAAATAAATAGTTATTATAATAATTTTTATATAAATATAAAAATAATTTTCTATATAAATATAGAATCTCAATAAATATGATTCTTCATAAATAAATGTAGAGAGAGAGAGTTTAATTTTTAAGCTATGAAATTGGTAATTCTTAAGGTATAGGTTAACAATTGAGAAATGTTTAACTTAATTATTTTTCAATTTCATGGAATTGGTTTATGAATTATAATTCTAATTCTATATGGTATTCCAAACATAAAAATTAGAATTAATAGGTCCAATTCCAATTCCAAGCTCTAATTCTATACTCAATTCTAGGAGCCAAACGAATACTAGTTCAGAGTTTTAAATTCTATGTTTGGAGTTGTCAAAGAATTAAGATAAGAAATTATAATTTTAACTTTAATTATAATTTTATTGTTCAAAAGTATGATCTAAAACATTTAAAATTATTTACAAAATTAAAATTAATAATAATATTCATACAATTATATTTTTATAAAAAATATAATTGTATGAATATAAATATAGTCTTTTAGAATATAATTTAATAGTCTTTTTTTCATAAAGAAATTTTTTCACGAATTTTTTTAGAAAAAAATAAATAGCTATTATAATAATTTTTATACAAATATATAAATATAGAATATCAATAAATATAATTATTCATAAATAAATGTGAAGAGAGAAAGAATTTAATTTTTAAGTTATGTAATTAGTAATTCTTAAAGTATAGATTAAGAATTGAGAAAGACTTAACTTAAAGGAAAATCGCGAACGGTACGTGTGTGTAGAAGAGAGAAACTATCATCATTCCCTATATGCATAAAAAACCTTTATGGCCTCAATGAGACAATCACAATACATATAGGATGAGAATATGAGCCTCTCCTTGTGTTTATAATATGAGTTAACCTACCCATCATTGAAAACTCATACACAAGGCCCACAAATCCAAAACATTATCCACATGGGTTTAAGTACTTATAAGAGCCTAATAACAAAATTGATCACAAATGGGCTAAATCAATAGATGCTCAACAACATTTGATATTCAATTAATCTGAATTTTAGAAAATTGGTGACTATTTTAGTCCACATATATTAAAAAATCTATCATCTCATTCTTGAAGAACGGTTCTTCTTGAGCTCAAGTTGCAACTACTACCCCAGGACACTTGGAAGGAAGCACGGACGGGACACGGATACGACACGACACGGACACGGCGACACGACACATTTCAGAAAATATAAGACACGACACGGCTAGCACACGTTATATAATAAAACATAAAATAAATATGTTATAATTATGAAAAGACATATTCTTAACATAAAAACCCAAATCCTTAACATAAAGTAAAAAAAAAAAATGGCTTCCAAATCTGTAAATGAAAAAAACTACTAATTTATATGAATAGTATCAATCTCTTCTCCTCCATGTCCATCATCTGCAAATAATACGGCTTTCAAATCTGACTCATCCAATGATAAATTTGCAACTTCAAGAAGACCAGGACCATTATCACATGGTTCAAATGCATCTCCACTAATATCCCACATCTTAGTTTCTCCAACCTTATATGCTTCACTTCTCCTAGACAAGAGTCGAAGATTAGTATGTACATATACTAAATCTTCTGCTCTTGTTGGATTCATCTTGTTTCTCCTTACAGAATGAATAAAGGAATATGTACTCCAATTTCTCTCACAATATGATGAAGAACAAGGTTGCACAAGAAGCTTTAAAGCTAGTTTTTGAAGTAAAGGTGCAGAAGCTCCATGGTTCACCCACCAAGATTTAGGATCTAACTCCCACTTATCTTGAACCAAATCAAAACTAGAAAATACATTTGTAGTTGATGAGAATCTAGAAAACTCAATAGCAACTTTCTTTCTATCATCGGAATTAGGAAAATATCTCTTAATACACTTGTTCCTTTCCGCAGAAATTTCATCATCTTGATAAGGAGGTTTTCTAATTGGAGCCCCTTGAAGCCACTGATTACTATAGTACCTACAAGCAAAGCAATAGTTAATAATATGTTACATTGTTATAAATTTTAATAATAAATCATTAAAGTGTAAACTTACTTTGGGTTAAAGAATGTGCCATGCAATGGAGTGAGGTGTTATTCTTAGTCCACCTATCAATGAGAATATCATAAACCACTTCATAGAATGTTGATGGCGCATCTCCCCTCTTTCCTTCATGTTGATAAATTGCTACTTTCACTTTTTCTATCATTGTATCCCACATTTCATATACCAAATGAAGAGTAGGAACATCTTTGTCACAGAATTGAAGCATGTCATATATTGGATCTGTAAAAGAAATGATGTACTCAATTTTATCCCACTACAAATCATCTAAAATAAAAGCCTTTGTTGTTGCAGCCTTTCCCACATCATCTTCTCTATAGGAGTTCCACTCAGGACTAATGACCATTTCTTGCAAAGCATGCTTTATGAGTTTGAACCGTTTCAACATCACTACAACTGATGCAAATCGTGTATCAGCAATGGCAAGTAACTTTAATGGCACAAACACATTGAAGATGGCTAATCTCATAGAGTGGTTCATAATAAAATTTCTGATAAATGAAACATCATCAGCAATTTGGGTGATCCAATGACACTCAGCATATGTAACCTCATTCTTTTCAGTATTTTTAGCAGCACATATATTCTTTAGCGCGAGATTCAAAGTATGTACCACACAAGGAGTCCAAAATATATGAGGAATGTCAGCTTCAATCAACATCCCCGCAGCTTTACAAACAGCAGCATTGTCAGTTATGATTTGCACTACATTTTCAGCCCCCACTTCATTGATTACATCTCTAATCAAGCCAGCCATATAATGTTTATTTTTAATCTCCTCAGAGGCATTAATAGCCTTCAAGAAAATAGGACCGCCTTCACTTGCAGCCATAAAATTTATCAAAGGTCTTCTTTGTGCATCAGTCCACCCATCAGCAACAATGCTAACACCTTTTGAAGCCCACAAACCTTTAATGGGTTGAAGCAATTTCTCAACATTTGCTTTCTCTTGTTGTAAGAGGGTTGTTCTCAAAGCATTATAACCGGGAGGAAAAAAACCAGACAATGAATGGCTAGCAACAAAAGCAAAAGAACTCATATAATAAGGGTTTCTTGCAAGATGAAATGGTAAGCCTTCAGAATAAAACATCCTAGCAATTCCAGCAGTAAGTTGAGCTCTCTCTTCATTGTTGAATGTTGCTTTCAAAGGAACTATTTTTCTTCTTTTCCCTATCAAACCTTTAGGGGCTGAGGAGGCATTTTGACTTTCTGTAGGCAATGGAACATGAGGTGGTTTTGATGCCTTCTCAGCTTCTTCATCAATCTTTTTCAATTCTGCCAAATAATCAACATTCACCTTCACACAACTAGCAACCCCATTATCAGGGATTCTAAGCAAATGAGCTCTAACTCTAGAGTATGAACCACGAATAACTTTAGAATAAAAATTACAAGACCAACTCTTGTTTCCACCACCTGCAATTGAACTATTTTCTATACTCTTAACATATGCCCAAAGAGGATTTTTTTGATCAATAATTTCAGTAGTTGCAAATCTACTAGTGATAGTAGAACTAGAGCTAGAGCTTGCACCAACTGATGTAGTCATTGTCCTATCAAAGATTAAAATTATCAACACAAAAAATTAAACATATAAACATTTATACATTATAAAATGGATTTAAGAATTAAATTTTAAGATATAAACACTCACATAATTAAATATTATTATCTTATTCTAGGCTATAGGCCCGCAGCTTCAAGATCACAGTTTTGAAGATAACAATGAGTCAATGACTATTAATTAGAAGTATAAGTACTACACTGACACAAGAAAAAGTATCCAAAAAAATTATAAAAAACTAAAACAATAAACCACAAAAAGAGAAAATTAAAATAGTTTTAATTTTTTTTTTCAATTTTTACCTTTTCAATAAAATATTATTATAACATAATGAACAGAAAGTGCTACAGTTACAGTCTCACTCACCATAAAAGTTACACTTTATGATAAAAAAAAGTTCAGATACAGTGGAATATTTTATTATACAATATACAAATACAATAGAAGAATTTCTCACTCACCGTAAAGTTACACTTTGTGATAGAAAAAGTTCAAATACAGTGGAATATTTTATTATACAATATACAAATACAATAGAAGAACTTCTTCTTTTAAAAGCTTATGCAATTATTAGCCTTCCTCGTCGTGCAGATACAGTGTTGGTCTAGTCTAGGCTGTCTAGCAGACAGATACAGTGGAGCGTTGTTGCATTGGTGATTGGAAAAAGAAAACTATCGCCGTGAAAGCTGCGTCGCTGCTCGCCTGCGTGAGGAAGAAGACTTTGTTGTGATGCTAGCCACTGGGAGAGAAGAAAGATGAAGGAGGCAGTGGTGTTTCAGTGGAGGATGAAGGAGAGCTACAGGAAGTCAGGAACTTTAAACCTGGCCTTTTAGAGGTGGGTCGTGTTAGTTGGCCATTGTTGGTCGAGTCCAATCTGTGTTAGGCCATGTCTGGCTGTGTCGGAGTGCTCAGAAAATGGGAAAATGGGACCAAACACAGTACGGACACGTGTCCGACCGTGTCGTCGGCGTTCCAGTGTCGGAAACGTGTCCGACACCGGTACGACAAGCATTTTGCCGTGTCCGTGCTTCCTTGCTTGGAATTCTCCTAAACAAACTCAAACATTTTTCATTGTCATGCGCTGGTAAGGCTAAGTATCTCTGGGGCAGTATCTCTAACACTTGTACTTATTTAACAAACTACAATCTGCAATTAAGACAAGAGCACAAAAGAGAACACGATATTTATGGTCTTTGGTTTAACAGAAGAACAAAAGAGATCTATGGGCTAGTAGAGATGGACAACTCTCTAGTCTCAAAGTTAGAGCTGCATGAAACAAAGCAAAGAGGAAGAACCAATTCTGGTCTCAATTCTTAATTTTCTGGTCAAAGTTAAGAATTGAAAGCATGGGTCTCCATCGTAGAGTCACTCAACGGCCAAGGAATCTGTTTATTGACAATCCAGAGGAAAGCAAAGTGGGTTGTGACTGTTTGCTTCCCTATTATTTTCATGTTTTTTTCTGCAAAATGAAAAAATAGAATAAAATACAAATGTGTGCCATTGCTTGCCAGCCATCAACGGAATTATGATCTTTACAGTGTTGTCTTAACTGATTTTAAATATCTAACAATAGGCACATTTAGTTGATACACAAGCCATATCTTATGACATTCTCTAAAAAAGATAGTCTCCAATACATATCTAACTTCTGTTTATCTTACTATACTACAAACTACGTTGCCAAATAATATCAAGCCTATGTATATATAATGTATATGCACAAGTACCAAATTGTATATGCAGTTAGTTATGCACATCAAACAAATTCAGACTGCTATACGGAAGGAAAATGCATGAGGGAGAATGACAGCAAGAATCATCAATTAACACAATATTTGAGTTTAAGCATAAATGTTCAACTTGTTCTGATCCATTATTAACAGTCAAGCTAAAGTAGCCAACTATTCTGTCAATGTAAGGGCGGGGAGAGGGGAGTAATCAACAAAGACTGATTATTTGAAGACCCAATGAAAATCAGAAATTGAAAAATAAAAAGGAAAAACAGAATTCACTATATTGAACCTTCGTGTTCAACTTCTAGGATTCAAACCCATAAGATGATAAACTCTATACCTTGCTCAATGGGTGCTTATGAGCCTGTTGTGTTAGATTTGATGCTGGCAGCTTCAATGTTGGTGTGGAGTAATCTAGAGCCATGAAGAAGGAGAATGAAGGTGAATAATCGAGAACCAATGCCTCAGCTGCCACCCGCACCAGCCACCACTCAGACTTATGCAACCAACCATTCACCCTGTTAAGAGTCTCACATCGTCAACCTTAATCTTCTGGGTGCGATTTATATATCTATTGAGTCACTCTATTTAATGTCAATTGATTTTAAGTTAGAATATCACTTAGTATCAAAGTTAAGATCTCACAAATTCTCTTCAGACATATGTGGAGGAGAATCTTAAGAGTCTTCTTAAGATGCTTACTTTAAGGTTAAGGTAGTGAGCATCGATGCTTTCGCTGTCATCCGCCATCGACATGGCCATGCCCTGAACACATTCACCCCTCATTGTTTTCCTTGGCTATTCCTCCATTGTTGACATCACCATGACTATGCTGTCCTCCATCACACAAATGGATTATGGTGCTTAACCTCCGTTGTGCAACCCATTCTCCACCACCTTTTTCCACCATGTTATCCATGGCTAAAACCTTCTCATTTTGGGCTCAGGGATGTAACATAAGAAAACATGATGACTTCATTGCAGATAGCTTCCAAATAATTTGGTTTTTGACTTTGTAGTTTTCAATTTTTTTTTTCTTAACTGGTTCTCCAAGTTCTAAATGATATATCTCAACCCTTCAATTTAAAACTATTTTATTAATAGCTTGAGACACTTGGAGGATCCATGCTCGCTAAATTGAAGTGAGCATGGAAGAAAAAGTCGAAGTCCAGAGACTATGAAGAAGGGGGAAGAGAAAGAGAAGTAGAGAGGAAAACAATAAGAAAGAAAAAGATGAAGACTGAAAAGTAATTTCATAACAACTCATCATATACCAACACGTGAAAATGAACAAGAAACTCAACAGTGAAAAGTAATTTCATAACAACTTATCACATACCGACACCTTTTTTCACCACGTTATCCATGACTAAAACCCTCTCACTTTGGGCCCAGGGGTGTAACACAAGAAAACAGGATTACTTCATTATAGATAGCTTTCAAATAATTTAGTTTTTGACTTTGTAGTTTTCAATTTTTTCTCTTAACCAGTTCTCCAAGTTCTAAATGATACATCTCAACTCTTCAATTTAAAATTATTTTATTAATGAATTGAGATAATTGAAGCATCCATGCTCACTAAATTGAAGTGAGCATTGAAGAAAAAGCTGAAGTCCAAAGACTATGAAGAAGGGGGAAGAGAAAGAGAAGTAGAGAGGAAAATAATAAGAAAGAAAAAGATAAAGACCGAAAAGTAATTTCATATAAACTCATACAGACACGTGGAAATGAACGAAGAAACTCATCAGTGGAAAACATTTTCTGTAAATATATCGTGTATTAATTTGGACTGGGCTTTCTGAAGACCAGAAAAGTGTAATTGAGCTTTAGCCCATTTCAAGCTTTTTATTTATGACTTCGTTCTTCCTCAGAAGTCACATGTATTGCCTGTTTCTTGGAAGTAGCAGTATATGCCTTTAAGGAGCAAGACAAGATACTGAAATAATTGTAGGCCCAATAACAATGATATGGTCCTATCTTATAATTTTTTCCTATTTTTGGGTCTTAGTAGGTGTTGGATTTTGGGCATGGTGGAGATTTGGGCTAAGGCTAAATACTCAGCTTAAGTTATCTTTCGTTTATGAACCTTTTCTTTTCATTTCTTTATTATTATTTTTTTTTTACGTGTACGTTTATGAATAGTTGAACTTTCCTATGTCCAATTTTAAGTTTCATTTTCATTGGGTTGAGTTATCTAGCACATTGGAAGAACGATCGGTCAGTTAACTGCAATTTTCCGACGGGTACAGTTTTGGCAAGGATGCATTCCATTCATTGATGAATTGCAAATGTGTGACCTAAGTTTGTGCTTGGCAATATACGTGAATGTTTCGGTAATTAGGCTAATCATTCAAGAATTAGAAACTGTCATAAAAAAAACGTGTACAAATTCGTTTTCCTTCACCACCCAACCACTCATTCTTTTGCAAGGCAACAATGAATAAAGGTTAGGCTTAGGCACCCTTCATGTCTCCATTAGTATCCTCATCTTTCAATTATTACGAAGTCAAATACTAGTAATTGCACATGATCAACGCAAAGCCCACCAAAACGAGAATGGCTCCAATTGTTATTATTACTACTAGTGGATTGAGAGGCACATTTTTAATTTATAACCACATATTTCTTTGTAATCACTCATTAAATTATAAGAAGAGTAAGGTAAAAAACATATTATAGTAGTGGAAAGTGGTATGGAGTAATTATTTTATAGTAGTGCAAAGAGAGGTGGGATAATTACTTAAGTTTATGTTTACCATTTTATCCATATTATTAAATTGTTAGAATTGTGTATTAGTGACATCAAATGACAAAAAAGGAAGTAAAAACTGAGATTAAAGAAAACAATCCTTTTTTTCTATTAGTATAGATATTATTATATACTATTTTGTTACATATTGCTATTATACTTAATTTGTTATGTCTCCATACTCTTGCTAATGCTGGGGATATTTCATTTGCTCGGCTTCCTCCACGAAAATGACTGATAATTAAAAGTGCAATATTTTTGTTATTATCTATGTCCGTCCCTGTCCTTCATTAGTTTATTTTACAAGCTATTTGGAAGAGACAAAGGATATCTGGAAAGGGCACAAGGTCTCCACAGATACTATTGGGTTTGGCCATTGGCCTTCTTGGGCATGTCAATGTTGTTAAGAATATTGAGTTATTTTGTTTTATTATTTATTAAGGGTAGAATAGTATTTTCCTTTCCCTGTTTACCCTATATATAGTTTCTTTGTATTTAGGTTAAATTGACTTTTGCATTTCAACAATCAATGAAACCCTTGTTTCTTCTTCACAAATGTTCTTGTATTTTTCTTTGAATTCTTTATCATGGTATCAGAGAAAGCCATGGGACGAGGCTTAATCTCAAACACACTTTGGGATCCAACTCCTCGGTGAGTTGGTCAGGGGTCTGCAGGGGCGTACGCCCTTATCGAGCCCCGAGAAAATTTTTCAGACAACATTCGTTCCACGACCGTACAATTTCGAGAGGTATTCGCTCAACTTTTTTGGTATTTCGGTATTCGCTTTCAGATTCTTGTAATCCGGTATTTCGTTTTCTTTTGACTTTCTTGGTTTTTGATTATGGCTACTTGAAAGAGACGATTAACTTCGATCTGTGAGTGTGAGATTGGATGGAAAGAATTATTCGTATTGGAGTTATGTGATGAGAAACTTTCTTAGGGTAAAAAGTGTGGGGATATGTTAGTGGAACTTTTGAAAAACCTAAGAATACGGTTGAGGGGTATCTTTGCTTTGATAGATACACAAACAATGCAAAAATTATTACTTGGATTAACAATTCTTTGAGCATTCTATAGGTACAAATTAAGTATGAACAAAGGAGGTTTGGATCATTTGCAAATGTTATTCACTCAATCAAATTTTGCAAAGCGGTATCAACGAGAATGATATACGAGCTCTTCAAGAAGAATATGAGTATTCGGGAGTTTTATTCTGCTATAACGATCTTTGGGATCAATTGGCTCTTCTGAGAATCGGCGGGTAAAGGCATGTGGTGCTTATATTGCTCGTAGAGAACAAAGAAACGATTGGTACAATTTTTAATGGCACTTCATAGTGATTTTGAAGGACTTAGAGGTTCAATTTTGCATCGTTCTCCCCTTCCTTCTGTTGACTCAGTTGTCAGTAAGTTATTGGTTGAAGAAATATGTCTTAAGTCTTATTTTGAAAGGGGAATTCTTTCTACTTCTAATCCCTCTGTGTTAGCGGTATCCTCTAAGCCACCCTCCAATAATCGAATAAGTCTTATACGAGGGTTGCCATTGACGAGTGCGGTTTAGAAAGCGAGAAAGGCCATTGGAAGGCTCGGTGTCTAAGTTGAGACAACATAACCAATCGCAACAAAGACTCTCTCGAAGCTTCGAAGCACAGTAACCAAATCACAATCTAATGCTTATAGACCACCTCGGGGTTACGATACAAAGCGCGGTTGCTTCATCGGTCCTTTCACCGATCCTAGTACTCTGGTGAGCAATTTCGAGTTTCTCTCCTTCTGAACATGCTATGTCTGCTTCTTCTTCCATGGGTCGGTTGCCTCATAGTTCTTTAGGTATGTCTCATTAGTATGGGTCTTGGATTACGGTGCTTCACATCATATGTCTCCGAATTCTTCACATTTTGCTTCGTGTCTCCTTCGTTTCTATTACTGTTATGACTACTCGATGGCACTCCTATGCCTTTAGCAGTGTTGGTTACTGTTGTTACACCTAACTTGTCTCTCCCTAATGTTTATCATATTCCTAAACTCAAATTAAATCTTGCTTCAAATTACGGTAATTTAGTCACTTTTTCCTTTTCTTCTTGTTATGTGCGGGATCTGCACTCTCGAGCGATTGGGACATGTAGGGAGGGGGACTATATATTTTGGATGAGTTAAAAGTGCCGATTCTTCTTCTTTGCTAATAGTGTTGATTTATCTTCTTTTCATTTGAGTCATTCTTCTTCTAGTTTTTACTTATGACATTCTCGTCTAGGTCATGTTTCATCTTCTTGTTTGAGATTTTTGGCATCCACAGGGGCTTTAGGAAATTTACAAACTTGTGATATTTCTGATTGTAGTGGATGTAAACTGGCAAAATTTTCACTTTACCTTTTAATCAAGTATTTCTGTTTCTTCTTCTTTGATTTGATTCATTCGATGTATGGGGACCTTCTCCCATTGCCACAAAAGAAGGGTCTCAATATTATGTTTCTTTTATTGATGATTATACTCGTTATTGTTGGGTTTATTTAATGAAACACCATTCTGAATTCTTTGAGATATATACAGACTTTTCGGGCTCTTGTCAAAACTCAACATTCTACTGTTATCAAATGTTTTAGGTGTGATTTGGGTGGGGAATACACCTCTAATAAATTTTGTGAGTTGCTTGCCTTAGATGGAACTATTCACCAAACTTCATGTACAGATACTCCTGAGCAAAATGGTGTTGCTGAAAGAAAACATAGGCACATTGTTGAAACTGCTCGTTCTCTCTTCATGCATTCATTCTAGTGTGTTTTGGGGTGAAGTCGTTGTTCTTCTTCTTCTTGTAAGTTTGATTAATACAATTCCATCTTCTCATATTTTCGGGTTTGTCTCCTTTTGAAAAGTTGTATGGGTATGCTCTGATTATTCTTTCTTTAGAGTTTTTGGTTGTACTTGTTTCGTTCTTCGTCCTCATGTGGAACGCAAAAGTTGTCCTCTCAATCTGCTATTTGTGTCTTTCTTGGTTATGGTAAAGGTAAAAAGGGGTATCGTTGTTTTGATCCAATAACTCAGAAACTTTATGTGTCTCGTCATGTTGTTTTTCTTGAGCATATACCTTTCTTTTCTATTCCACCCACTACTCATAGTTTGACTAGATCTGACCTTATTCGTATAGATCCTTTTTCTGAGGATTCTGATAGTCTGTCATCTCAGGTTCCTAGTACTTCAAATACCGCTTCTGCAGGTACTGACACTTTACTTTCCGGCACATCTGAAGCTTCCTCTTCTCCTATGGTCCCTCAAGCTCCGTCTGAGATTGTGGATCCACCCGTACGTCAATCCATATGCATTCGTAAGTCCACAAAGTTACCAGATTTTGCTTATTCTTGTTATTCTTCATCTTTTTCTTCCTTTTTAGCTTCTATTCATTGTCTCTCTGAGCCCTCTTCCTATAAAGAGGCTATTCTTGATCCTCTTTGGCAGCAAGCTATGGATGAGGAACTTTCTGCTTTGCAAAAGACAGGTACTTGGGACTTGGTTCCTCTACCTCCTGGTAAGACTGTTGTTGGTTGTCGTTGGGTATATAAAATCAAGACTAATTCTGATGGATCTATTGCGCGATACAAAGCCAGGTGGTTGCAAAAGGGTATTCTCAACAGTATGGTATGGATTATGAGGAGACATTTGCTCCTGTTGCAAAAATGACTACTATTCGTACTCTTATTGCAGTAGCTTCGGTTCGTCAGTGGCATATTTTTCAACTTGATGTTAAAAATGCCTTCTTGAATGGAGATCTTCAAGAAGAAATTTATATGGCACCCCCTCCTGGTGTTTTACATGATTCTGGGTATGTCTGCAAGCTCAAGAAAGCATTATATGGTCTCAAACAAGCACCTCGTGCTTGGTTTGAAAATTTTCTGTTGTGATCTCTTCCCTTGGATTTGCTTCAAGTAGTCATGATTCGCTCTTTTTGTTAAGTGTACTTGATGCGGTCGTATCATTTTGTCTTTATATGTTGATGACCTGATTATCACTGGTGACGATATTGATGGTAATTCAGTTTTGAAAACAGAGTTAGCTAGACAGTTTGAAATGAAGGATTTGGGTTCTCTACGATATTTCTTGGGTATTGAGGTAGCCTACTCACCCAGAGGTTATCTTCTTTCTCAATCGAAATATGTTGCAGATATTCTTGAGCGAGCTAGACTTACTGATAATAAAGTTTGTAGACACTCCCATTGAAGTTAATGCAAAGTTTTCTTCTTCGATGGTTTACCTTTGTCGATCCTACTTTATATCGTACTATTGTTGGGAGCTTGGTATACCTTACTATTACTCGTCCGGATATTGCATATCTTTGTTCATGTTGTTAGTCGGTTTGTTGCTTCTCCTACTACGAGTTCATTGGGCAGTTTGTACTTCGTATTTTGCGATACCTTCGAGGTACGATCTTTCATAGTCTTTTATTTCCATCAACCTCTTCCTTAGAGCTGCGTGCATACTATGATCTTGATCATGGCGGTGATCCCACAGATCGCAAGTCTGTTACTGGTTTCTGTATATTTTTGGGTGATTCTCTTATTTCTTGGAAGAGCAAGAAACAATCTATTGTTTCTCAATCTTCAACTGAAGCAAAATATCGTGCTATGGCATCTACTACTAAAGAGATTGTTTGGTTACGTTGGTTACTTGCAGATATGGGAGTTTCTCTTTCTGATCCCACTCCTATGTATTGTGACAACCGGAGTTCTATTCAGATTGCTCACAACTCAGTTTTTCATGAACGAACTAAGCACATTGAGATCGATTGTCACCTTACTCGTCATCATCTCAAGCATGGAACCATTACCTTGCCCTTTGTTTCTTCTTCTTTGCAGATTGCGATTTCTTTACCAAGTCGCATTCCATCTCTCGTTTCGTTTTATGGTTGGCAAACTCTCGATGCTTGTAGTAGCTTGCATCGTGAGTTTGAGGGGGAGATGTTAAGAATATTGAGTTATTTTGTTTTATTATTTATTAAGGGTAGAATAGTATTTTCCTTTCCCTGTTTACCCTATATATAGTTTCTTTGTATTTAGGTTAAATTGACTTTTGCATTTCAACAATCAATGAAACCCTTGTTTCTTCTTCACAAATGTTCTTGTATTTTTCTTTGAATTCTTTATCAAATGTGTCCTGTTTTTCTCAGTTAAGAAGGCTACTCACGGGGCTTCAGGTCTGAATTATCAATTCATCCACTATCTTTTTCCTTTGGATTTTAGCTCAAGTTGATAATGTTCAACGCCATAGGTCTAGGTTTGAATCTTAGTCTCACAATATTTATTTCTGCCCCAGCAAAATTAAAAGAAACAAGAATTTAGATAAAATAATACCGACGAAATATTTCTGCCTCACTAAAGAAGTGTTTTGTTTTCTGTTGATATATTTTTACTTATAATTATAAAAATATTATTTTATTTTTACTTTATTTATTGTTTTCTAAATTTTGTGAAAGAAAGTGAAAACAAGAAAAAAATTATTTTCATTATTTCTTTCATAAAAGTTTAAAAATAGAAATTAAAATAAAAATTAAATTAAATTTTTGTAATTATAAATGAAAACATATCAACAAAAAATAAAAACAAAAAACAAATCAAATGCCCTCATATTTTCTATTTTTTGAATGTGAATAAGGGAGAATTACAGTTAGGTACAACAATTAATGAATTTTTATTGATAAAATATCTTGACTTTTTTTCTTTTCTACATTGAAAACTTGCTTTCTGTGTTTATTTTAGTAGATTTATTTATCTTTCCCAACCTTTTGAATTATAATATATATTCTGTTTGGTTATCTCTAATTCTAAATGCACTTTTTTTTAATTCCTAAACTATTCACATACCTCTTTGCGTGTGAAATTAATCTCTTCATTACGGTTACGCTTAGGGGTGCACGCGGGTCGGATTTAGGAGAGAAAAAAATCCAAAACAATCATGTAAAGTCAGGTCGGGTCGGGTCGAGAAAAAAATTTGAGTAACCCGAACCGAACAGGTTGGTTCAGGTTAGATAATCGGGTTGGTCGGGTTGGTCAGGTTGGTCGGGTCACCAGATCGGGTTGTAAGAAAAAATAAAAAAAATAAAATATAGATAAAATGACGTCGTTTTATTGGGTCGTCGGGTCGTCGGGTCAGGTTGTCGGGTTGGTTGACCAAACCCATTACCCGAACCGATATTCAACGGGTTCACGAAATTTGACCCGACCCGACCCGATTACCCGAACCAACCCGGATATATGTGATCGGGTTGGGTCGGGTCGGTCGGGTTGGCGGGTCAACGGGTTAGGTTGTGCACCCCTAGTTAGGCTCTCCACATAAATGATGTTTTTGGCGTTTAAATCTTTGTCATTTTTTTTAAAAGCACAATTCACTTACTACTACACTCAACTCCTTACGGGTAAATGCACATTTGTTATAATAAAACCATGCAAGTTATTACCAAAGTAACACACATATAAATACGAGATATGAATATGACACAATACAGATATGTTGATACAACAAAAATTTAAAAAATAATTAAAAGATATATAGACGAAAAGTATTTAAAAATATCAAAGTATCTGATACGATACATATTGATACTGATATAACAACTATTTTAAAGTATCAATACTACATAAGTTATTACCTTTATGTATATATTTATATTAATATATGTCACTTAAGGCAAACCTTTTTTTTTCAAGAAAAAATGGTTTAAGTATATCATACTTAGTTTTTAGGCAGTTAGTGCCCATATTTTTTTTTTCCCTCAAGGCATAGTACTTATTAAACATTTCATTAACTCGTAGTTTTACTAAAATTTTAAATATTTATTATAAAATTAATATTTAATTAATGCTTAATAATTCACCTAGATACTTGTTTGATAAGTTACCATAGAAATTTTCATAATTTTTGTGTCAAAATGAGAAATTATTATATGCTCTTGGAACATAATAAATTCATACTTCAAAATAGATATTTACCATTGATTTGGGTTAATGACTTAAAATTTATGTAACTTTGTTTAAAATCGTGGATATTCTTTTTAAAGTTTGTATTTATTATGCTCTATGAACATACAGTAATTTCTCTGTCAAAATTAGTATTTATACCGCATTAATTGCACCAAATTAATTACAAGCACATGAGTAATTGGCTTATTTCTTTTATTTCTCATAACATACCACTCTCATAAAGATCTCAAAGTGAAATACATTTATAGGAATGCCATTGCGGTTATTAGAGTTTAACAGGCTACAGGGTCATTGGCCTACTGAGTAGTTTTATTTTAAAATATTAAAACATCTCATTTTTCTTCTTAAAGGTTAAATTACTATTTAAGTCTTTATAGTTTATATAAGTCCTTATAGTTTAATTTTTTTTAATAGGATTGCTATACTTCTAAAAAAATTTAATTAGGTTTCTACTGACTAACGGTCATTAACCTTTGTTAAACTATAGACACTAAAAACACAAATAAACTATAGGGACCTATTCAATTGTGATGTCCATCAAATAAGTTTCTATAGTTTATCTTAGTTCTCAAATTGGTCCCTATAGTTTGGCAAAGGTTAATAGAATTTTAACGGCCATTAACGAGTATGAACTTATTCAAAAAATTCTAAAAGTATTGGGACCAAATTAAAAACTTTTAAACCATAAGGACCTGTTGAAAAATTTAGTGAAATTATAGGGACCTACAGAGTAATTTAACCTTTTCTAAATATAAATAAAAATTTTGACAAATAGTTAGTGATAACTCCAAGAATTGGAATTCTTTAGGCCTTATTTTGTACATATTTGTTGTTCAGTAGTGGATATTGATGTGTACCTAAAATAGACACATTTTGGTAGTTTTCTTCTTGCGCAGTAGCAGTGAAGCGTGTTAAAACGAGGGGGTTGGTACCTACAATGAGACTTCAACTCTCAAGTCAGGCTATGCACAAGTAGGTTATACTGTAAGTAATAAGTTACCTGTAGAAAATGTTTGAGCTTGGTATATATAGAGTGCAATTAGGGTTTAATCTCCCTTGATTGTAGCAGAAAATCCCTATAAAATCATAACATTTATATTACAATTATGAGCAGTTTGAGGAGGTTATGTGCACTATAATTTCATAAGATCATGATTGGCAGTTATGGATATTTTGAGATTTATCCTCTGCGCAAATCTCGTGATCTAATGCACTTGCCCAATATCGCAGTCCGATATACGTGGTACCGAGGTCTTGACAGTGTCTAGTGCTTGGTTAGGATGTCCATGCTGGACTCTAGTGGTATGCGTGTCAAGTTGGTCTACTAGATGATGTCCGGATCACGGTCTAGAGCAGTTGTCCCCCCAACTTGGCACTTAGATGGGACAACTAAGTGTTAAGGTATCTGATGTTAGCCATGTTAACCATTACCCAAGAGGGGGGTGAATTGGGTAATTACAAATTTTAATACAACTTTGATAAATTATGCATTTTGAATAACTCAATTAATAAATGCAGCGAAATAAGTCTAATAAATGTACAACTATTGAGGATTACTCAAATACAACTTGGCATATATGATGAACTAAGTGAATAAGCTAGATATCAAGTTGTAACAATCAAAACATCAAGATATGCAATAGATAAATATATTTCACCAAATATTGAATTTAAAGAGTGTAGGAAAGAGAGAATCAAACTCAAGAATTTATCCTGATTCAGCCACCAACCACTTGTGGCCTACATCCAGTCCCCAAGCTTAACTTGAGATTTTCTTCACTATCTCCTAGACTTCACGGGTGCTAGGAAAACCTTTGTACAAACAAGAGCACTCCTTACACCTTGGGATACCTCACCCTTGTGCTAGAGCCTCCAATTCTTCAAGCTTCACAGGTGCTTGATGACCTTTACAATCAAGAGCACTCACAACACCTTTGGGATACCTCACCCTTTGTGTTTGAGTCTTACTACAAGGGATACCTCACCCTTTTCTCTCTTGAGGGATACCTCACCCTCTTACAATAATTTTAAGGTGAATAGAAAGAATAGAAACTCTCACAAGAGTGGATATACAACTTGAAGAAGTATGAATGATAGAAAACTCTCTCAAGAGTGGATAATACAAGTTGAAGCTCAATGGGTATAAATGATTCACACTTTAAAGCTCAAAATATAATTTTGATGATTCAAGGATCAATTCTAGTGTTCAAGAGTTTCTCTAAGTGTAAATGCTTCAAATATCACTTATATAGAGAGCCCAAATGATAAAATAGTTGTTGGTAATGTTTAATAATGATTTTCTATGAAAACTAGCCGTTTATAGCCATTAGAAACGTTCCTGGGCACTGGGTAATCGATTACAAGCTTCATGTAATTAATTACAAGCTTTCTGGGTACTTTGTAATTGATTACACACTTTATGTAATCAATTACACGACTTCTGTCAACGTTGTAATCGATTACATGACTTGTGTAATCGATTACACAATTTCTGGTTTTCAAAACCGACTTTAAAAGGTCATAACTTTTTCATTTCTTATCCAATTTAAGCAAATGACCTGGAAAGATATTTGAGTCTATTTTCATATGAAAGAAGTTTCAGAACAAAACTCAAAGTATTTTGAAAGATATGATTAAAATAGTAACCAAAGGTTAGATTTTCAAAACTCAAACTTTAATTGGTCATAACTTTTTCGTTTCTTATCCGTTTAAAGGAAATGACTAGTCATTGGAAAGATCTTTGAGTCTATTTTCAAATGAGATAAGCTTCAAAGTAAAACTCAAAGTATTTTAAAAGTTATGATCAAAAGAGTAACTATATGGCAGTTTTGCAAAATACAAACTTGACTATTTTTCATAGATTTGAAATACCACCAAGACTAGCTTTCCAAAAACATTTTGTTGGGCATTTAAGCATTTTAGAAATACTTGTAAAGATGTTTAAAACTTGTTTGAGCTTAATGTGATTCCTTTTTACTTTTACACAAGATCTAAGTCCTATAAGCTAAGCTTGAAGAGTCTTGGGACTTGATCTTTGCACTTCCATTCCTTTCTTGTTTGTTATCATCAAAACTATTACTTTAGTCAATGCCAATTACATTCTCCCCCTTTTTGATGATAACAAACATTCATTTGAGAAAAGAGTTAGTTCAAATAAACTGGAATTCACAAAAGGTGTATTAGAGACTTACTCCCCCTCTATTTTTCAAGAGGTGATTCGATCAGAGATTGCATAGCTTCCCCTTAATTTTAGAATTCCAAGATCATTGAATTTGTACCTTATTATTTACCTTTTCTCAAAGACTCATAAACTTTTTCCCCTTTTTTCATGATCAAAAAGATATACAAGATATAGATTTTGACAAAGAGAGAAGTGATAGAGCAAAACCATTGCTAAATAATGAATATTCAATAAGGAATTCAACTAAATCAGCATTATATAACTAGAATATCCATTGAAAAAATATCCATTTCAAAATAATGCAGTAAAAGTTAGATTATGCAGCAAAAAAGTCACATTATGCAGCAAGATAATGGTATTATGTAGAAAAATATGTCTTTATACAGCAAAACAGCAAAAAGTATGAATTGTGCAATAAAATGACCAATTTATGCATTGAAAGTTAGATTATGTAGCAAAAATGTCACATTATGCAGCAAATTTAATGGCATTATGCAGACAAATATGACTTTTTCAAATATAACATGATATTCAAATTAAAACATAAATAAGAATAAGAAATTGATATCATAAAAAATGTACTATTTGAGTTTTTGTAGGTGACTCCAACTTCTATGCCTCAAGGCCCCTTGAGAATGTTGTGGTTCTCCATGTCTTTCTTTTTATGTTTTTCATCACTTTTGGAGAACTTGGACTATTTTAAGTTTTCCCAACCTCAAGTAGCACGGTTGTTTTTCACTTCATTTGCATGCTTGAGCTAATGGTCACCCTACAACACAATTCAAAGAAATTTCTTTAGTATCCACCAATTTTGGATCCATAGGGGTTAGTCATTGATTATTAATCTATTATGCTCTCATAAATATCAATTTTTCCATAGTATGTAAATTGAGCATAATATATTTAAATAATCAATTACCATTAAGCACATAGCCAATAGCATGCTTACTTTCATGATATATAGACAATTCAAAACATAGCAAGCATACCTAGGTATTGTAGAGCCTCATGTACTAAGATATATAACAAATTAATGAGCTATGGTACAATAAGAATAAACATAATCATGTGTTAAACAAAATATTTAGATTTTACCAAGAGCACATGATTCTATTAATCACTTAAGGTCTACAAGGAATATACCTCAAATTTATTGACTTTACAAGTGAATGTTCATGAGAGATAGAAACTTTTGATACCTTAGTTTTGGTGATCAAGGAAACTCTTTTCCTTACCCATTGCTTCTCTTTTGGTGTTTTGAACTTTGTAAGTTCTACATTTTGTACTTGAGAAACTTTGGTTGAAGTCATCTTCCTTCTTTGATCAAAACTTCTACCAATGGGCTTTGGAAGTATTTCCCTTGATGATTCTTTTTTCCTTTGACCAATTAGCCCATCCTTTTGAGAAGTTTTCTACATAATTAAAACACTAGGAGGACTTTTTGGTACCCACTTCATCTTGGGTCCTTGAATGTTAGTACTAGGACATTTAAGGTCTTTAGGAACCCATACCATATTATTTCTCATATAAGAATTTCTTCTATAATTGCACAAATGAGAAATATATCCTAGATGACCACAAAAATTGCAAACAAGTGAATTCAATGATGGCTTAGTCCTTTGAAGATCATTTTTGAAAAACTTGAGCCTTTGGTTGTTATTACATTCTAAACTATTTTTGCCATAAGCCTTGCTTGAATTTTCATGTGAAATAACATTAATTTTATTCTCATTAACAAGCATAGAATGTAAGCAATTAAAATTATTAGCCTTGGCAAATTTAAAAGATAAGTTCTCAACTTGATTTTCTAAATCAATGCATTTTTCACAAGAAGTTGAGGTTTCACATTTCAAAGGCATTTCCTCATCAAGAAAAGCATATTCATTTTTCAAGTTTTCAATTTCATTTTCAATGGAGGAAATGCTTTCCAAACAAGATAAATTTTTATTTTCTAAATTCAACAAACTATCATATAATTCATCATATACACATTGTAGCTCATCATAGGAAGGACCATAATCAAGATAGGCATTATTTACCTCAAGGTTCTTTGGAGTCAAGTGGGAGGTTGTCACAATTTCTTGCACTAATGACTCTTCAAGGGAATCACCATCTTCCTCATTATTGTGCATCAAAGCTTCAAGAGTATATACCAATTGGTTTTGCTTTGCCACCTCTTCAAATTGAGCATCATTTTGAGGACATTTTTCACAACAAGATTCCTCCAATGGTTTTTGCTCTTCTTGCTCTCTATGTACAACTTTATACAAAAAATCATTGTTAGTAAGATAGATATCATCAAGAGTATCTCATATATCTTTAGCACTAGAGCAACTCTTAATTTTAGCATAAGCATCATCATTTAAACCACTTCTCAATATTTGCATTCCTCTAATGTTTAATAAAAAGCATTTCTTATCATAGTTATTCTAAGTTTGTTTTGATTTGCATATAAATTCATCAAGCATAATATCCCACAAATCAAGATCAATAAATTGCATATAAATTTTTATTCTAGCTTTCCAATAAATGAAATTCACACCATCAAAGAATAGTGGTTTATTAATTTCAAAACAATTCATTTTGAAAAGCTTTCAATGGTTGCCAAACAAACAAGGATCTTTAACTCTAAGCGGTTAAGCTTTCACCAGAGCACGAAGCTCTGATACCACTTGTTAGCCATGACAATCATTACCTAAGAGGGGGTGAATTGGGTAATTACAAATTTTAATACAACTTTGACAAATTATGCATTTTGAATAACTCAATTAATAAATGCAGCGGAATAAGTCTAATAAATGTACAACTATTGAGGATTACTCAAATACAACTTGGGATATATGATGAACTAAGTGAATAAGCTAGATATCAAGTTGTAACAATCAAAATATCAAGATATGCAATAGATAAATATATTTCACCAAATATTGAATTTAAAGAGTGTAGGGAAGAAAGAATCAAACTCAAGAATTTATCCTAGTTCAGCCACCAACCACTTGTGGCCTACATCCAGTCCCCAAGCTTAACTTGAGATTTTCTTCACTATCTCCTAAACTTCACGGGTGCTAGGAAAACCTTTGTACAAATAAGAGCACTCCTCACACCTTGGGATACCTCACCCTTGTACTAGAGCCTCCAATTCTTCAAGCTTCACAGGTGCTTGATGACCTTTACAATCAAGAGCACTCACAACACCTTTGGGATACCTCACCCTTTGTGTTTGAGTCTCACTACAAGGGATACCTCACCCTTTTCTCTCTTGAGGGATACCTCACCCTTTTCTCTCTTGAGGGATACCTCACCCTCTTACAATAATTTCAAGGTGAATAGAAAGAATAAAAACTCTCACAAGAGTGGATATACAACTTGAAGAACAAAGTATGAATGATAGAAAACTCTCTCAAGAGTGGATAATACAAGTTGAAGCTCAATGGGTATAAAGGATTTACACTTTAAAGCTCAAAATATAATTTTGATGATTCAAGGATCAATTCTAGTGTTCAAGAGTTTCTCTAAGTGTAAATGCTTCAAATATCACTTATATAGAGAGCCCAAATGATAAAATAGCTGTTGGTAGTGTTTAATAATGATTTTCTATGAAAACTAGCCGTTTATAGCCATTAGAAACATTCCTGGGAACTTGGTAATCGATTACAAGCTTCATGTAATTGATTACAAGCTTTCTGGGCACTTTGTAATCGATTACACACTTTATGTAATCGATTACACGGCTTCTGTCAACGTTGTAATCGATTACATGACTTGTGTAATCGATTACATCATTTCTGGTTTTCAAAACTGACTGTAAAAGCTCATAACTTCTTCATTTCTTATCCAATTTAAGAAAATGACCACTCATTGGAAATATCTTTGAGTCTATTTTCATATGAAAGAAGTTTCAGAACAAAACTCAAAGTGTTTTGAAAGATATGATCAAAATAGTAACCAAAGGTTAGATTTTCAAAACTCAAACTTTAATTGGTCATAATTTTTTCGTTTCTTATCCGTTTAAAGGAAATGACCAGTCATTGGAAAGATCTTTGAGTCTATTTTAAAATGAGATAAGCTTCAATTAAAACTCAAAGAATTTTAAAAGTTATGATCAAAAGAGTAACTATATATCAGTTTTGCAAAACACAAACTTGACTATTTTTCATAGATTTGAAATACCACCAAGACTAGCTTTTTAAAAACATTTTGTTGGGCATTTAAGCATTTTAGAAATACTTGTAAAGATGTTTAAAACTTGTTTGAGCTTAGTGTGATTCCTTTTTACCTTTACACAAGATTTAAGTCCTATAAGCTAAGCTTGAAGAGTCTTGGGACTTGATCTTTGCACTTCCATTCCTTTCTTGTTTGTTATCATTAAAACCATTGCTTTAGTCAATATCAATTACATCTGATGGGTGTTAAATACACCCATCTTTTGAGTTTATTTATTAGGATTTTTAATTTATTTTTATTTAATTTTTGTTTATTTTTAATTTTTAATTTATTTTTAAATAATTATCTCTTCACCTATGATTATTTGAATTTTTAAAATAAATCATCAGATTTTGTGCAAAAATAAAAAATTCCTAAAGATAAATATTTGAAGGATTTGAATATTTTGAGATAAGAATTCTACTATTTATTTATGATATTGAGTGAATTCTAGGCCCATTGAATTAAATGTATTTTTATCGTGTTTTGAAGGAATTTAAGGAAGGATCAAGTTAGATTCTTAATTGGAGTACAAACAATCTCTATTTGAAGACTAAGTATCTCTACGTTTAATACAAGGATCTCATGGAGTTTCTTAATTTGAGTGGGATATTTATTTCTTAATTTATATGGATTCAACAAAAAGAAATAGGAAACAAGATATTTGGTCAAAGATTAATTAAGGAAAGTATCTCTGTTAAACCTGTCTCAGTAAATTTAGGATAACTTTCTCTATAAATATGCAATTTACCTAATTCCGGTGGCATTTGAAAGTTAAGAAAGAGATCTACAAATCACATGTTGACAACTTTCTATAATTAAGCTGCCATTAATATTGAAGATTAGATAAAGATTCTCAAAAAGATTTAATTTGGATTCTCGCACTCTCCTGACCATGTTTTAGTAATTAGATCATATCTTGGGCTACAAATATCAGATCGAGACGCTGTTTGTGACATTAAAAAGATAATAAAAAATTCTAAAACTTCTCTGTTGAGATCGAGGGAAAATTTGACCATCTGAAGGGTGAAAAAAGTCATAAAAGTTAGATACGAAAAAACTATTAGCTTTTCTATAAAAAAGGGGAAAACAAGTTTAGCAGAGTAGCTCTATTAGGTTCAGATCATCCAACAAAAATTTGGAGAGAGAGACGACAGACTTTAGAGAGATAATTCAGAAGAGAGAATTGTCACAAATCTTTTGAAGACAACATTCTTGAAGGCTTGAAGATCACAATCACCGTAAAAGGGGTTTTGATTTCTCTTTCTCTCTAGTTTTCCCCCTTTTTGGGTTTTTCTTTCTATGGATGATTTGTATTGTGATATGAGTTTGTTATTGAATATGAGTCCCATAGCTAGGGCTATGGGGGATCTTGTTTTCCTTATTAATTGGGTTTGATTTCAAATTTGATTAAGGTAATTTCTTTTGGGTCTATTATATTATTTGAATTCTTGTCATAACTTAGTCACTTTTGGCATGTTTTAATTTATTGTTTGACCGGTGACCATCCGCATCCAATAAGTGAACCTATATAATAAACTTAAGATTAGATTGATGAATGACCAAATATCAATTTATTCTATCAATTAAATTGACGATATGTTAATTTATCTCTTGAATTGGGGCTTATGCATTCCTAATTAATTCAACTAAATGACCAAATAGGTGAATAATTTAGTAATAGAATATTATTTATCCATGACCATTAGGATTCAATAGTAATTTACACTTTCGATTATCTGAGTAACTAAGGGTTTGATGAATTTAGTAATTGCTTATTATTCCTCGTGAGATCGACAATTGGGACTCAAGTTCTATATTACTTTGTGATAGAGTACACTTGTTCTTAGTGTATTTTACGTGTACCAAGTTTTTGGCGCCGATGCCTAGGAATAAATTTGGTAATATTAGAAGCGAAAAACTCTAGTTAATTTAAACGCACTTTTATTTTTTTTTCTTATTTTATTTTTATTTTTATTTTTATTTTTATTTATTTGTCACTTCATCTCTTTGCTTATATTTCTTGTTTATGCTTACTCGTTCTCAATCTCCTAATCTGACATTTGATCCAGAAATTGAAAAAATAAAAAGTAATCTCTTACTAAAGTTGTGACTGAAGAAATTATATCAAGGATGGAAAGATCAATAGTTGAGGGGAATCGTGAAGAACAAACTACCCCAGCAGAGTGGACTATGCTCGAATATTCTATGCCCACACCTGGAGGATACGAATGGAGCATTACATGACCAGTCGTGGCCACTAACTTTGAGATCAAACCAGCATTGATCTTTATGATTCAAACTTCTGTTTAGTTTAGTGGATTGCCTTCGGATGATCCAAATCAGCATCTACTATGTTCTTACAGTTGTGTGACACTATAAAGTATAATGGGGTCACAGAAGATACAATCCGATTACGACTCTTTCCTTTCTCTCTTAGGGACAGGGTGAGTCAGTGGTGAACATCACTACTAAGGGGTTCCAGCACCATATAGGATCAATTAACACAATAGTTTCTAGCTAAGTATTTCTCTCTCTCTAAATCTTCTAAATTAATGAATGACATTTCTTCTTTTGTGCAATTTGACATGGATACTCTCTATGAAGCTTAGGAACATTTTCAAGAGCTAATAAAGAGATGTCCACATCACGAATTACCCTTATAATAGCAGGTATAGAATTTTTACAATAGTTTGCTGCCTGCCAACTATTCACTTATTGATGCTACTACGGGAGGTAAATATGAAGGAAAATACTGACTGAAATCCATGGATTGATTGAAGAAATGACGCTTAACAGTTATCAATGGAAAAATGAGCGCCAGGTGACTAAGAAACAAGTCAGTGTGCATGCTGTTGACTTCTCTACTGACATTTTGAGTCAATTGGAAGCACTGATCAAAAAGGTTAAGACTTTGATGGTGACAAATAGTGCAGTCTCTCCAATCATATGTGAAGCATGTGGTGTACAGGGACATAACAGTTCAAATTACAAGGTTGGTAGTCCCTTTGCCCCTGATTCTGAAAGAGCAAACTTTGTTGGTAATTCCAATAGGCAGCAGTACAATCCATATTCGAATATGTACAATCCCGATTGGAGGGACTACCCCAATTTCAAATGGGCAAATCAACAGAACCATCAGCGAGCTCCACAACTGTAACGTCCCGAGATTGCCTGCGGGATCGATGAATGTCCCACAAACCAACACGGGTCTTTTTAGCTTGCTTTGTCCTCACTCACACGCATCCTAGGAAACTTTCTAGGATGTCACCCATTCCACAAGTGCTCCAAGTCAAGCACGCTTAACTATGGAGTACTTATGTTCTTGACTCCCGAAAAGAAGATGCATCTTGTTGATATGAGTGGTGCTAATCAATTCCTTTAAGCCATCTTCAACTATTCAGTCCCATACCTGCACAATCTCTGGATCTCTCTCATTCCGGTGTGTATTCAGTTCATTCATGTGTTCCTCCACCTAGAAGCCTTCTAGGAGCCGCTCCTTGTTCGTACTTTCATCTTTTGCATCGGTGACCATTCCCCGCCCTCGTTGGCCCAGGGTGTCACATGCCCACCAGCTTCCGCATGGTTCGTCCTCGAACCACACCTGTACTGGGAGAGGTCTCGCTCTGATACCATTTGTAACGTCCCAAGACTGCCTACAAGATCGATGAGTGTCCCACAAACTAATACGGGTCTTTTCAGCGTGCTTTGTCCTCACTCACATGCATGCTAGGAAACTTCCCAGAAGGTCACCCATCCCACAAGTGCTCCAAGTCAAGCATGCTTAACTATGGAGTACTTATGTTCTTGGCTCCTGAAAAGAATATGCATCTTGTTGATATGAGTGGTGCTAATCAATTCCTTTAAGTCATCCTCAACTATGCTGTCCCATACCTGCACAGTCTCTGGATCCCTTTCATTCTGGTGTGTATTCAGTTCATTCATGTGTCCCTCCGCCTAGAAGCCTGCCAGGAGCCACTCCTTGTTCGTGCTTTCATCTTTTGCACCAGCGACCACTCCCCGCCTTCGTCGGCCCCGGGTGTCACATAGACTAATGTAACACCGCCCGAAGGGTATTACATTTCAGACTAACTCCTTTTAATTCTTTACCCAAGTCATAAAATATTCGATATTATTTTACTACGGGTCTCAAAATTACTTTTTTATGGATAACATAAACTTACCGAATTTTAGAAATTCAAGACATAAAACTGAATATTATACTTTACATATAAACAAAGTTTACCACTACTATACGTACATTATACTTATATACCCAAAAACATAAATGTCTAACCTAACCAACCTAGACTGACCCAAATTCACAACATCTAAAGAAAAGAGTCCTCCTCAGAAGACAAATTCCTTAGCTGGGAATGTCTCGACGAATAGAAATCCGAGCATAAGATATCTCGGAGTCCTCCCTAGGAGTATAGTGAAGATCATTCTATAACTCCCTGATAGGTAAAACAAACTCTACATATGCAATAGTAAAAGAAGAAATAGTGACTCCATGTCGGGTCCTACTTACAGATAGAGTAATGTCACCACAATACTCTATATGTTTTGTGTTCCAATGGACACACCAAGTATTAGCGCCTTTAAGAAACTATAGTCTAAAGAAACCTAGCCGATCCATCCTTGTCGCCATCACAATCTTCACAGATGTAAGCATAAAACAGAAATAGATAGAACAATACAATAAAAAGGTGAGATCCCATTCATCAATACCATCATGGCAGCAAAAAACAATAATGACAATAATGTCATTCATATAAAGCAATATCACAGAATAATAGATATAATCATATTATCAACCAATAGATAATTTAACAATATATATATATATATATATATATATATATATATATATATATATATATATATATATATATATATATATATATATATATATATCACACATATGCATACTGATCATAACACAAAATAAGTATATAGACCATGCTTATGCACAATGAATTAACCCCTTTTTATGCATAATGCACCCATTTCCTACTCCAAGGAGCAAAACACAATTTTCAGAGAGAATGATGCAAAAGATATGTCTGTACATTGGTCGCCTCAGACCAAGTGCTATAATTTTTCAATGTGTACATCAGGCATTATACGAGAAATTCTACGCCGGATCGAGAATAGGAATAGTGTTGTGTCGAGATCGTTTATACGTTTGCCTCGGTCACCATGGTACAGTAGCGTTTTCTAACTGACCATATGTGGAATTCAGCGTCTCGATGCCTCCAAGATCCATTATAGACCATCACTATGCAATTCACACCCGCACAAGGTGTAATTCAAATCCTAAGCAACAATAGCCTTAACAGACACCGTTTAACAAATAATGTATGATCAATGACTTAATACACAATATAGGCCATTATTGGCCATAAACACTTAGTGATATATCCGGGTCCATTATATTGGCCTGACAGCAAAACTTGCTATTCTTCTCAATCGTGTAGCATTTTTATCGT
Organism: Ormosia semicastrata; assembly: GCA_029884595.1. Taxonomy (NCBI): domain Eukaryota; kingdom Viridiplantae; phylum Streptophyta; class Magnoliopsida; order Fabales; family Fabaceae; genus Ormosia; species Ormosia semicastrata. Next base: position 27,672 of record JAQQTO010000035.1, on the reverse strand, counting down.
GTTTTCACAATCGCAAAAAACTTTTGTTACGTTTTCAAATCACATAATAGTTTTTCAATGTTTTCTCAATCGCATAGGGATTTTAAAATGTTTTCTTAATCGCGTAGCTAAAAATCATCATTTTTAAATTGCATAAGAGTTTTTCTACGCATTTTCAATAGCGTAAAATATTTTCTCAATATTCTAAACTCAAATTAAAACTTTTCTCATTCAATATAAAAATTGGACTTTAATTCCATTATTTCCTTAATAAATCACTTTTAAATGATATTTCTAACATTTTTATACTAAACCTCCTCTAAATAACATTTCTCAACGTTTTTCACAAAAAATTAAATCATTTAAATTAATTTAAGATATCTCAAAATCTTTGTTCTTTATTCTTGATAAAACTTTCTAAAATAAAATATTTTAAACTCCAAACTATCATTTAAAAATTATTTTCTTGCTAAAACTCCTCTAAATAATATTTCTTAATATTCTTTCCAAAACTTACGTTTATTTTAATTAAATAAAACTTTTTCCATCTTTCTTATTAAAAATTCTCTTAAATAAAATATTTTAAATTTCAAACTTAATTCCCAATCCTATTTTCCACTATATTGGCGAAAATCACATTTTAATTAGTGATAAAAATATATCCATTTTCATTTTTATTTTAGAAATTCTTAATTAAATTTCTTAACATTAAACCACTAAATTCACAATTTATAAATCATTTTCATCTTTCTAACTAAAACTCTATTAAATAATATACTTCAAATCTCCAAATTACTTCTTAGTCCTGATTTTACTATATTAGCCAAAAATCACTTTTTAATTAGTAATAAAAATATATTCATTTCTATTTTTATTTTGTAATCCCTTAATTAGCTTTATTATCACTAATCTGCTAGGTTAACATTAAATAAAACATTTTGCATTGGATTACCCATTTGTGGGCATAGAGGCTGTGAGCCTCATGGTCTTTGGAATCAAAAATTGTTTCCTCTCAATTACAATTTCTAGCATACAATACAACATAAAGCATCAAAATCCTACTTAAACAAGTTCATGCATAATATCAAAGCAATAAAATCACATAAGCAAAATAAATACAAATCACACAAACACACACACATATGGTGAATAAATCCTCGCATGGATTTATCACCATCATACAATTTCATTCCTCACCACCATAATTGGTTGATGAGGTTAATCTCTCTCTTACCTTGGATGTAGCCTCCCAGCTCCTTGTGTGAACCTTTCTATTAACTTTATTCACCAAGTGATTCTTAAAAATCAAAGCAAACACAAACATATTAATATCCAAGGCTAGAGTAAGACAACCATAGATCAAATATGGTCTTAGAATTTTCAAGAATCAAATAAGAAATGAAAAACCATGATCTTCACCTTAGAACCCTAGAACTTGAATCCAAAAATCAAGCTTGAAGATGACGGAATCAAACCTTGATCACAACTCCAAAGTTGCTTGGAATGGTGTTTAGGACTAAGTGGTGTGATTAGATAGAATTATGAATGATGGATAGGTGTTTTGGGTGAAGGGGCCGTGAGCTAAGAGAGAAGAGTGTGACAATTTTGACCATTTTCAACCATTCTCAACCATTGATTTAATCAATGGTAGATATCCTAAGCTTGCTCATTAAGCTTGCCTTTACAACCATTGATTAGATCAATGGTGAACATCCAAAGTTTCCTTACTAAGTTTGCTATCACAACCATTGATTAGATCAAAGGTTGATATGCAAAGCTTCTCCTCCAAGTCTTGCCATCCAATGGTTCAAACCAAAGTCAAGCCCTCTTTGTTGACTTTAACTAGCTTCACCATTAAGCTTTCTTCCTATTGGTTAGCTTCACAAGTAAGCTTCCTTTCTATTGGTTCTTCATAAAGTCGTCATAACCATCGTATTTGACCAAACTAGATATTTTTCCAGTAGCTATTATCCAGTGGACAAAGGCTACTGCTATTTATTGTCTAGTGGATAATAACATTATCCAATGGATAATTAAAGTGTAACAAAACTCAGATAAAGAAAATTTTCGTCAACTGTTCTCGGTTTCGGGTTTAGTAAGTTCCCTCGGCCCTGCATTAATAGTCCAAAACTTTGTGGTCAAGGAAAAACTTTTATATTTCGGGTCCGACCCAAACACACATACAGTTTAAATAATATTAAAAATTATAAAACTTATAAAACTCATATATATTCAGAAAAAATAAAATTCAGGCACACAGTTTAAAATAATATTAAAATAATCAAAATAATTTAAAAATTCTCAAAAATTCACAAAAACTCATAAATATCAAGAAAAACGAAAAATTGGGGTGTTACAACTCCCCCCTCTTATAAAAAGTTCGTCCTCAAAATTTCTCTTACATTTTTAAAACAAATGTGGATATTACTCATTCATTTGTCAGAATCACTCTTCTGTCGAGTCTGAGTTATCCGCATCTTTTCTTGAATCATCTTTACTTTCTCCGCCATTTGTTGTATAAGCCCAGGTCCTAACGCGAAACTTTCCCCATCTTGATACCAACACAAAAGTGTTTTGCATCGTCGTCTATACAACGTCTTGTAGGGTACCATCCCTATGCTTGAGTAGTAACTGTTATTGTAGGTGAATTTTATCAGAGATGAGAATTCATCCTAACCTCCTAATTGTTTTAAAATATAAACTCTTAACAAATCTTCTAGCGACTGAATTCTACTCTCCGATTAGCCATCATAGCAGATATACTAAGCACTTTTCTACTCCAGGCATCTGCCATGACATTCGCCTTTCCGGAAAGATACTGAAGTTAAAAATCGTAGTCTTTCAAGAATTCTAACTATCATCTCTGTCTCATATTCAACTCCTTCTGATCGAACAGGTACTTCAGGCTCATATGATCATTGTAGGTATTGTAAGTTGGCCCACAAAGAAAATGTCTCCAGATCTTCAACGCAAAAATGGCTACCGCAAATTATAAATCATGAATAGGATAATTCTGCTAATGCAGTTTCAACTACCTTGAGGCATACGCCACAACCTTTATATTTTGCATCAACACACAACCTAAACCCAAAAGTTAAACTTCTTTTAACCAGAATTCGTACTTGGACTGATTAACGTATAACTTCTTCTCCTTTAGAATTTGAAGAATCACACTAAGATATTCAGTATGTTCCTCCGGACTTCGAGAATAGATCAGAATGTCGTCAACGAGGACAATGACAAATATTTCTAAATAGAGATGAAAGATCCCATTCATGTAATTCATGAATATCGCAGGAGCATTCGTTTCCCTAAACGGCATTACTAAATACTCGTAGTGTCCATAATGTGTCCGAATAACTATCTTGGAATATCTTCTACTTTCACGCGAATCTGATGATAACCAGAATACAAATCAATCTTGGAGAAAAATAGCGGCTCCCTTCATTTGGTCTTCTAGTTCCCATGTTGTATCTCCCATCACATCGTTCCAGATTACCTTCACTAAAGCAATTTCTCTGAGTTGTTTCACTCGCCTATCCTTAATCTTAATAGGAAATGTCTTATAGATCAAGTTCTCTTTTTAATCGTACTGTATCTGGTGCTATGACGTGAGTTGAATTAGGAATATATTTTCTCAATTGAAATATATGAAAGAAATTATAAAGATTAGAAAGAAAAGTGATAAAGCTATTTGGTAGGTTATCAGACTTATCCAACAAAGAATTTGATATGGTCCAATAAATTTACGAGCGAACTTTCTGGATTCAAATCCAAAAATCTCAATCTCAGGGATCACTAAAGTTTTATTGAAACATTATAACAAGATATAGTTAGAAAGTAACTAATCCATCCCTAAGATTTTGTCTATTTGTGAAAGAAATAGACAAATCAAATCAACAGAAAAGTTCCAATCTCGAATAATAATAGGATAGTTTTAAACAGGCTTGAGTAGTAATAGCAAATTTAGAAGTAGCAATATTCAAGTCAAAAGGAAATAAAAACACAGATAAACCCAAATGGTTCACACAGTCACAGGAAATAAAAGAATGAGTTGCCTCGCGAGTTATACAGTATAGTTAAAGGATTTCTTGCTATTGCACAATCTCCCTCGATAAGATCTTCAGATTGGGAGACTTCTGCTCCACTCAATGTATAGACTCTTCCTCCTGCTTGAGGTCTTGTCACACATACGTTACTCATGAAAGGTTCCATCTTCGGTTGTGTACAGTCTCTATAAAAGTGTCTGGGCTTCCCGCATCTGAAACAGATAGTCCCTTTGATCGTACACTCCTTTGTCAAGTGAGCTTTTCCATACTTCCAAAATTTTGATGCCGATGCTATAGTCTGACCAAAACTGTTGTCACTAGCACTTCCCTCATTTGTTCGTTGTTGCTGTTGATTCCCTAATGACCGTAAATACAATTTTCACTGGAATCGATTGACCTTATATTTCCTCCCCTTTTGGAACCTAGTTGATCCAATGTTACGAAGTCTTGTACTTTGAGATTGATTCAACTCTAACAGATTTTGAGCCTCGGCTATCGCTTCCTGCTACTGAACAGCCCTCTGATTTTGTTGTACAATCACGTCAGCCATCTTTTGCATTGCTATCGCAGCTACAACCATATCATCATTGTCACATCTCGCATCCACCTTTGTTCGTTTACCATGAGCCACATGCGTATGTCTACCATGAGCCATCTCCTTTCTTCAACGTCGAACTAACCCCAATGCACCGAAAACTAAATATAACTATTTCAAACAAGGTTGTCTCCTTTCAGAAACCAAACAATACATCTTTGTGTTCGGTGTCAGAGAAACACACAGCATAAACAAGACAAACCTACCCACAAACCTGAAAGACTCTAAACTTGGGCTCTGATACCAACTAATGTAACACCCCCCGAAGGGCATTACATTTCAGACCAACTCCTTTTAATTCTTTACCCAAATTATAAAATATTCAATATTATTTTAATACGGGTCTCAAAAGTACTTTTTCGCGGATAACATAAACTTACCAAATTTTAGAAACTCAAGACATAAAATTGAATATTATACTTTACATATAAACAAAGTTTACTACAACCATACGTACATTATACTTACATACCCAAAAACATAAACGTCTAACCTAACTAACCTAGACTGGCCCAAATTCATAACATCTAAAGAAAAGAGTCCTCCTTAGAAAACAAATTCCCTAGCTGGGAATGTCTCGACGGATAGAAATCCGAGCAAAAGATATCTCGGAGTCCTCCCTAGGAGTATAGTGAAGATCATTCTACAACTCCCTGATAGGTAAAACAAAGTCTACATATGCAACAGTAAAAGAAGAAGTAGTGACTCCATGTCGGGTCCTACTTACAGATAGAGTAATGTCACCATAATACTCTATATGCTTTGTGTCCCAATGGACACACTAAACATTAGCGCCTTTAAGAAACTATAGTCTAAAGAAACCTAGTCGATCCCTCCTTGTCGCCATCGCAGTCTTCACAGACATAAGCATAAAATAGAAACAGACAGAATAATACAATAAAGAGGTGAGATCTCATTCATCAATACCATCATGGCAGCAAAGAACAATAATGACAATAATGTCATTCATACAAAGTAATATCACAGAATAACAGATATAATCATGTTATCAACCAATAGATAATTTAACAATATAGATATCACACATATGCATACTGATCATAACACAAAATAAGTATACAGACCATGCTTATGCACAATGAATTAACCCCTTTTATGCCCAATGCACTCATTTCCTACTCCATGGAGCTAAATACAATTTCGGAGAGAATGATCCGCAAGATATATCTGTACATTGGCCGCCTCAGACCAAGTGCTATAATTTTTCAATGTGTACATCAGGCATTATACGAGACATTCTACGCTGGATCGGGAATAGGAATAATGTTGTGTCGAGATCGTCGGTACGTTTGCATCGGTCACCACGGTACAGTAGCGCTTTCTAACTGACCATATGTGGAATTCCACATCCCAATGCCTCCAAGATCCATTATAGACCATCACTATGCAATTCGCACCCGTACAAAGTATAGTTCAACTCCTAGGCAACAGTAGACTTAACAGACACTGTTTGACAAATAATGCACGATCAATGACTTAATACACAATATAGGCCACTATTGGCCATAAACATATAGTGATATATCCGGGTCCATTATATTAGCCCGACAGCAAAACTTGCTATTTCTCTCAATCATGTAACGTTTTTATCGCATTTTCACAATCTTAAAAAACTTCTGTTACGTTTTCAAATCGCGTAACAGTTTTTCAACATTTTGTCAATCGCGTAGGGATTTAAAAATGTTTTCTTAATCGCGTAGCTAAAAATCATCATTTTTAAATCGCGTAAGAGTTTTTCTACGTATTTTCAATCGCGTAAAATATTTTCTCAATATTCTAAACTCAAATTAAAACTTTTCTCATTCAATATAAAAATTAGACTTTAATTCCATTATTTCCTTAATAAATCATCTTTAAATATTATTTCTAACATTTTTATACTAAACCTCCTCTAAATAACATTTCTCAACGTTTTTCACAAAAACTTAAATCATTTAAATTAATTTAAAATATCTCAAAATCTTTGTTCTTTACTCTTAATAAAACTTTCTTAAATAAGATATTTTAAACTCCAAACTATCATTTAAAAATTATTTTCTTGCTAAAACTCCTCTAAATAATACTTCTTAATATTCTTTCCAAAAATTACGTTTATTTTAATTAAATAAAACCTTTTCTATCTTCCTTATTAAAAATTATCTTAAATAAAATACTTTAAATTTCAAACTTAATTCTCAATCCTATTTTCCACTATATTGACCGAAAATCACATTTTAATTAGTTATAAAAATATATCCATTTTCATTTTTATTTTAGAAATCCTTAATTAAATTTCTTAACATTAAGCCACTAAATTCACAATTTATAAATCATTTTCATTTTTCCAACTAAAACTCTATTAAATAAAATAATTCAAATCTCCAAATTACTTCTTAGTCCTGATTTCACTATATTAGCCAAAAATCACTTTTTAATTAGTAATAAAAATATATTCATTTCCATTTTTATTTTGTAATCCTTTAATTAGCTTTCTTATCACTAATCCTCTAGGCTAACATTAAATAAAATATTTTGCATTGGATTACCCATTTGTGGGCATAGAGGCTGTGAGCCTCATGATCTTTGGAACCAAAAATTGTTTTCTCTCAATTACAATTTATAGCATACAATACAACATAAAGCATCAAAATCCTACTTAAAAAAGTTCATGCATAATATTAAAACAATAAAATCACAAAATCATAATATCAAAGCAATAAAATCACAAAATCAAAATAAATACAAATTACACAAACACACACAAATATGGTGAATAAATCCTCACATGGATTCATCACCATCATACAATTTCGTTCCTCACCACCATAATTGGTTGATGAGGTTAATCTCCCTCTTACCTTGGATGTAGCCTCCTAGCTCCTTGTGTGATCCTTTCTATCAACTTTCTTCACCAAATGATTCTTAAAAATCAAAGCAAACACAAACATATTAATATCCAAGGTTAGAGTAAGACAACCATAGATTAAATATGGTCTTAGAATTTTCAAGAATCAAATAAGATATGAAAAACCATGATCTTCACCTTTGAATCCTAGAACTTGAATCCAAAAATCAAGCTTGAAGGTAATGGAATCAAGCCTTGATCACAACTTCAAAGTTGCTTAGAATGGTGTTTAGGACTAAGTGGTGTGATTAGATGGAAGTATGAGTGATGGATAGGTGCTTTGGGTAAAGGGGCCGTGAGCTAAGAGAGAAAATAAGAGAAAAATATGTTAAGGTTTTTGAGAGAAAGATGATAGCTTTTCTTGAATGCAATAGAAAATGAAGACTTATCTACTTTAGGAGCTAAATGGTCGTGAGATGGAGAGAGAAGAGTGTGACAATTTTGACCATTTTCAACTATTCTCAACCATTGATTTAATCAAGGGTAGATATCTTAAGCTTCCTCATTAAGCTTGCCTTGACAACCATTGATTAGATCAATGGTGAACATCCAAAGTTTCCTTACTAAGTTTGCTATCACAACCATTGATTAGATCAAGGGTTTATATGCAAAGCTTCTCCTCCAAGTCTTGCCATCCAATGGTTCAAACCAAAGTCAAGCCCTCTTTGTTGACTTCAACTAGCTTCACCATTAAACTTTCTTCCTATTTGTTAGCTTAACAAGTAAGCTTCCTTTCTATTGATTCTTCATAAAGTCGCCATAACCACCATATTTGACTAAGCTAGATATTTTTTCAGTAGCTATTATCCAGTGGACAAAGGCTACTACTATTTATCGTCCAATGGATAATAACATTACCCAATGGACAATTAAAGTGTAAAAAAACTCAGATAAAGAAAATTTCTATCAACTGTTTTCGGTTTTGGGTTTAGTAAGTTCCCCTAATCCCGCATTAACAGTCCAAAACTTTCTGATTCAAGAAAAATTTTTATTTTTCCGGGCTCGCCTCCAAACACACATATAGTCCAAAATAATATTAAAATAATCAAAATTTCTGAAAATTCACAAAAATTCACATAAATCACAAAAATTATAAAACTCATATATATTAAAAAATGAAATTCTTGCATACAGTTCAAAATAATATTAAAATAATCAAAATAATTTAAAAATTCTCAAACATTCACAAAAACTCACAAATATTATAAAACTCATAAATATCAAGAAAAATAAAAAATTGGGGTGTTACCACCTCCAATTTTCCAAGTACTTGAAAAGAAGCAAAGTTTTAAAAACTTTATAATGAAGTACATGCAAAATTGAGAGGCCTAATAGTTTCTGAGGCTACCAAATTAGAATATATTTGTTTATCAATTCACCAAAATCTTGTAGTATGCGGTGTAACTGGGTCAAGCTCTTAGATAATTCTAATTAATCAATTATATTAGGAAATTAGTAACAGGGGGTTTGGTTACAAGAGTAATTAAAAGACAGTAATTTAAAGACAATAATTAAAAGACAATAATTAAAGAACATTAATTAAAAGACAAAAGTTGAAAGATAGTAATTAAAAGGCAGTAAATAAAAGACAATAATTAAAAGGTAGAAATAAAAGAAAGTAATCAAAGGACAATAATCAAAATGCTGTAAAATGCTGTAAACAAAATGTGGAAAAATAACTAATCCAAGGGAATCAACAACTCTTGAGTTTAATCCATTCTTGACCACTATGAACTCATTCACAGGCTAACCAGATTCTTGGTATGCTCTACTAGATAAGCATCTAGCATTTGGTTAATCAACGTTAGATGAAGTTAGTATCTATCTAATCCTAAATCAATCTAATACTTAGTATTCAATCAAGTTAAACAATTCATCAAAAACCTTTGGTGCATTGCCTAATCTCATCTGAAACCCTCATCCAAGCATGAATTCTTTACTAGGTAAGCACCTAGGATTTGGTCAATCAACAAAAAATGGATTAAGCATCCATTTGACCCTAAATCAACCTCATACCAAAATTCATGCTAGCTAGACAATACATCAAACACCTTGATGCATTACCTAGTTTTTTTTGCAAACACATGATAGTTAAGCAACTATCACATGAACACCAAAACTAAGTTAAGCACTCAGTCAAGATGAAAGAAAATCAAGAGAATGAGGAGAGAAATTTAATTAACAACAAGAATGTAAATATTTAGCACAAGGTCTCAAAATTAAACATTAAGAGTGTTTCAATCTCTATGATTGATTACAAAGCTTTAGCTCTCCACGAATAGAGAGCATAAACAGAAAAATAAATTGCAGAAGAGTAAAGAGCAGAAATGTAAAAAAGAAGGAGGAAGAGAGGAGAAGAGAGGGAGAAGGAGCAAGAGAGAAAGTGAGAAGTGAAGTCTGAATAGAGTGGTCTCGGTTTTGGGCTTTCTCTCCCACATAACATATCCTAAAAGTGAAATTACAAGTTTTTCCCTAGCTCAAACTCTTCATCTTCCGATGAGCTTTAATTGGATAACTAATTTGTAAGATTTAGACACCTAATGAAAGGGTTATGTCCAAATTTAACAGCTCCTGAATCCCGTCATCTTCATTCAGATGTTAAAAATCATATAAAAAATTCACTGTTTGGATAAGTGGTCTTCATAAAAGTTTATAGGTTTTGTCTCAGCTTTCTAATGCCATGAGTTTCATCTCATTATGACTCTTACAGCTCAAGATACAACCCAATCTTTGCACACTGCTCAAGTTCCAGTGACAACACATCTGTTTGGACTTCCAGGACTAATATGACTCACTAGGCATCTGATTCAACCCTGGAGCTCTGCATCAAAGTTGTAGAGCTTCCTGTTATCTTTCCTACAAGGTAAAGTTCATAATTTTTAAATGTCTATAATTCAAGTTATACCCAAAATACAGAAATACTGTAAAATTGTCACAATGCTGAAAAATACAACTAAACCCAATTTGAACCCAAACTTATAAATGGTGGCCAAAACTAATCAATTAAGCACAAGAGAGGTCTAAAATGATAAATATAAGGGTTAACTAATATATAAAAATAATGTTTATCAAATTCGTCCATACTTAACCTTTTGCACTCTCGGGCAAAAGTAGAAATTCACTACTTGGGAACAAAGGAAAACAACAAAAACTTGAAAGTTAAAAAATCAAGAAAAACTCACTTTCCAATGATGTTCAAGAATATAAAAGGAGAGCAACCAAAATTTCAAGGAATTAAAACATTCATGAAGTAACATTTCTTTACATCACAAATCAACAAGCATAGATCAAGAATGATAGAGCCTCATAATATTTACTCTCAATCTCTCAAGTGTTTGGAAGGTAAGTGTTTCACTCAATTCAACACATGAAAATATGTACTATCATAAGTTTGCTTATCTTCTACTTCTCCACTACTCAAAACATATGCACACAAAAATCAAGATGACTTTATTCAAGGTTGTAATGGGGTCAAGGTAAAAGGGGAGAGTAATATAGATATGACAAGTTGAAGACCAAAGAGAATAAAAGAGCATTAGGGTTGAGTCCATATAACTAGCATGATAGTTTATCCCTAACTCTATGTAATGCAAATTCCCTTTACATTTTTTCTTTTTTTTTTCTTTTGCCTTATTGAGTCCATAATATGTAATGTGTAACACCCTGAAAAATACGATAGACTTGTATATGGTTATGGAAATAGATTAATACCTGTTTATCATGCCTGTTAAGTTTTGTGACTGTCTGAGCATGTTTAGTCACTTTGTTGTAATATTATGTGTAAAATATAGTTGTTATTTGCTCCGGAAGTGACTTAATGCATAAATGCTCAATCCATTCATTAAAATGCTCAGAGTCTCACAATGTATGTTTCTATCAAACTTAATCTACCTATTCAATTTCATTACCAAGCTAGTTATTCTCAAGATGAAAGATAATTTATTCACTTATGTTACCTCAATTTATGCATGCTCACAACTTTCACAAACTCAAAGCTTCATTGGAAAGCAATTAAAAACACATTTTGTTATGAATATTTTTTTTCTTTTAAAAAATAAAAAAACAATTTTTGGAACAGAATTTAAAATAATAAAATTGTTTAAAACAGAAAAAAATAGAAACAGAATGTAAAATAGAAATAGTAAATAGAAATAGTAAACAGAAATAAATAGAAAATAGAAAATAACAATAGTAAACATAAAAATAGTAAACAACAAATAACAAAACAATAACAAGAAATTAACATAACCAAAATAGTAAAAACAACAAAAATAATAAAAAGAGTTGATTTAAAATAGCAAACAACAGAAAAATAAAATGCTAAAATTCCTCCCCCACATGTAAATTTTACATTGTTCTCAATGTAAAGCTAAAAAATCATTAACAAATCATCAATATCATCAACAAATACGAGACAAGCAAAATAAAAGAGAGGGGAAAGAAACAACTTTATCAATTGTAGATGGCCATTTGCAAGTGGAGCTTCTCCATTATGTTCTCTTGTGCGCTCTCATAGAATGACTTAAGGAGATGTCCATTGACCTTGAAAGTTATGTGAGTTGCCTCATTTGTGACCTCCATCGCACCATAAGGAAACACCTTAGTAACCATGAAAAGGCCTAGCCACCTAGAACTGAGGTGGGAATTGTAGAGGAGAACTTTTTGCCCAACTACAAATTCCATCCTTGCAATATTCTTATCATGGAAAGCCTTGGTATTCTTCTTGTAGATTTTGGAGCTCTCATAGGTCTCTAAGTGAATTTCTTCCAATTCTTCTAATTACAATTTCCTTTCCACTCCTGCTTGGTCAAGGTCAATGTTGCAACTTTTCTCCACCCAAAATGCTCTATGTTCTATCTTCACTGGTAGGTGGCATACCTTCCCAAAGACAATTAAGTAGGGGGACATCCCTAGTGGTGTCTTGTAGGCTATCTGGTAAACCCAAAGAGCATCCTCAAGCCGCTTGCTCCAATACTTCCGATTAGGCTTGACAATTTTTTGAAGAATTGCTTGATCTCTCTATTTGATACCTCAGCTTGCCCATTCGTTTGGGGGTGATAAGGTGTAGAGACCTTATGCATGACTCCATACTTCTTCAACAAAATGTCCATATTTCGATTGTAGAAGTGTGACCCTTGATCATTGATGATAGCCCTCAAAATGCCAAATCTACAAAAAATGTTTAATCTAACAAAATCCACAACAACTTTTGAATCATCAGTCCAAGTGGCTTTTGCCTCTACCTATTTAGAAATATAATCAACAGCAAGCAAAATGTAAACAAAACTAAATGAGATAGGAAAAGGACCCATAAAATCAATACCCCTAACATCAAATATTATACAAAATAACAAAGGTTGTTGGGGCATCTCATTCCTACGAGAGATATTTCCCGTTCGTTGGCATTGTTCACAAGATTTACAAAACACATATGTATCATGAAAAAAGGTTATCTAATACAATCCAGATTCCAATACTTTTCTAGCAGTACATTGGTGCCCAAAATGCCCACCACATGAAAATATATGGCAAAAGCTAAGAAGAAAATAGAATTCATGATCAGGCACACATCTTCTGATCACTTGGTCACTACAAAATTTTCACAAATATGGATCATCCCACGCATAATACTTTGACTCACTCTTTAATTTTTCAATTTGTGCTCTAGTAAAATATGTAGGCAAGACACTAGCAACCAAGAAATTTACCATATCAGCAAACCATGGAGTGTTACCTTGTAGTTGTAAATGCTACTCATCAAGGAAGGTGTCTTGGATGGGAAAGGGGTCAACAACTTGCTCAATTTAGCTCAAATGGTCAGCTACCAAGTTCTCAACTCCACTCTTGTCATATATCTCAATGTCAAACTCTTGAAGCAGTAGCATCCATTGAATCAATCTTGGCTTGGCCTCAGGTTTCTTTAGGAGAAACTTCAAAGCTGCATGATCAGAAAATACCATAACTTTAGAATCAAGAAAATATGATCTAAATTTATCTAATGCAAAAACAATAGATAAAAGCTTTTTTTTTTTCTATAGTGGTGTAATTTGCTTGAGTAGCATCCAAAGTCCTCGAAGCATAGTAGATTATGTAAGGTACTTTGCCCACTCTTTTTGCTAAGACAGCTCCCACTGCATAGTTTGAAGCATCACACATTAGCTCGAAGGGGAGTGTCCAATTAGGTGACTGGATAATGGGGGTGGTGGTAAGAACTTGCTTCAAATGGTTGAAGGTTTCCTTGCATTTTTAATCAAAGTCAAACTCCACATTCTTTTGCAGGAGGTAGGACAGCAAAAAGGCTATTTTGCTAAAGTCTCTAATGAAACGTCGGTAGAAACCTGCATGATCAAGAAAAAAATGAATCTCTTACATGCATGTGGGGTAAGATAAATAAGAAATCATATATATTTTAGTAGGATCTACTTCAATGCCCTTGCTAGATACTACATGGCCTAAAACTATACCTTGTTCTACCATAAAATGACATTTTTCAAAATTTAGAACAAGGTTAGTTTCAATGCACCAATGTAATACCTTAGCCAAACTAGCCAAACATGAATCAAAGGAAGAACCATAACAATAAAATCATCCATGAATACCTCCATGCACTCTTCTAAAAGATCAGAAAATATGCTTGCCATGCACTGTTGAAAGGTGCCACGGGCATTACAGAGGCCGAAGGGCATCTGCCTATCCACAAAAGTGCTGAAGGGACATGTGAAAGTGGTCTTCTCTTAATCTTCTAGTGCAATATGAATTTAAAAATATCCGGTGTGGCCATCCAGAAAGCTTCTGTAACATCTGATCAATGAAGAGCTGGGGGTAATGATCCTTTCAAGTGGCATGGTTGAGCTCTTTATAATCAGCAGACTCTCCAACTATTTTGCACCCTAGTAGGAATTAGCTCATTATTCTGATTTGCCACTACCGTCACCCCGAATTTCTTTGGAACAACTTTCACCGGGCTTACCCATTTACTTTTGGAGATGGGATAAATGATGTCAGCTTGTAACAACTTCATCACCTCCTTCTTCACCACATCCAAAATCAATATGTTTAGTCTTCTTTAGGGTTGCCTTACTGGTTTAGCTCCCCCCTCAAGTAGTATTCGATGCATGCACGTAGAGGGACTAATACCAGGAATGTACACAAGTATCCATCCAATTGCTTTCTTGTGCTCCCTTAGAATTCACAGCAATTTCTCTTCTTATTCATCATCGAGGCCCTTTGCTACAATCATTGGCAGCTTTTCACCACCCTCCAAATTTGCATATTTAAGGTGTGCAGGTAAAGGCTTCAACTCCAATTCGGGTGGCTGCACTATGGAGGGAAGCAATTTGGTGGTGGGAACTAGTTTAGTAGACTGAATTTATGCACAAATAGCAGCTATTGAATAATCTGTAAAGTTAGATTCATCATTTCCCAAATATATAGAAATTTCAAAACACACATCACACTTGACAACACCATCACAATTAGCACATGAACATACTAATTCAGAATCATCAAAACCATCCAAATCAGGGAACTCAACACATAACTCATCATAATTTTCCTCAACTAATTCATCAAGCAAGTCTATATGGAAAAAAAATGCTCTTCCATGGGATGCTTCATTCCATCCAAAATGTTGAACTACATTATTATATCTCCAAACTTCATGGAAAGAGTTCCAGCATGCACATCTATTTTTATCCTTGCAGTCTTGAGTAATGACCTCCCTAAAATGATTGGAGCCTTGTTGGATGATGACCCCCCTCCATATCCAAAATGTAAAAATCAACAGGAAAAATTAACTCATCCACTCTCACCAAAACATCCTTTATCAAGCCTGCTGGGTATGCATTGCTCATATTTTCCAATTGAATCACAACATCAGTTGCTCGCAAAGGTCCAAGTCCAAGAGAATTGAAAACAGACATGGGAATCATATTAATTGAAGCGCCAAGATCCAGCATTGCATTCTCAAACTTACAATTGCCTATAATGCATGGAATTATAAATGTGCCTGGATCCTTGCATTTTTTAGGAAATGGCTGAATGAGGGCTGAAACATTCTGCCCTATACTAACTCTTTCATTGCCATTCAATCTCCTCTTGTGCGTGCACAGCTCCTTCAGAAACTTGGCATACCACAGAATTTGCTTAATTACATCCAACAATGGAATATTTACTTCTACTTTCCTGAAGGTCTCCAGTAGTTCTCTATCTTTTTCTACTTCATCCATTTTCTTGGATTAGAGTGCTCTTTATGGAAATGGAAGAGGCACTTAATCAGACTTCTTCTTTCTCACTCCAACTTTTGGTTGCTTGTCCACCTTAGTTTCAGGTTGTGCAGAATTTGATTTTTCTACAAACTGTTGCTTGCTTGTTGGTTGAGGGTCTTCTACCATCTTGCCACTTCTCAATATAATGGCTTTGACATTTCTTTTTGGGTTTGGAACTATTTGGGCGAGAAGTTGGTCAGAGCCTTGTGCCTTCAATTGACTCAGTGAAGAAGCCAACTCTCCAATTTAAGTTTCCAAATTCTGAATGGTGGCTCCTGTCTCTGCTAGAATTGGATGTTGTTGGTAGCTATTTGCTTCACTAAGTCCTCCAATGTGGGCTTAGATTGAGCAGGACCTTATTACTGCATAGGTGGCTGCGGTATCTGTTGTCTAACAGGTTGTTGGAATTGTTGTGGCCTAACTAGCGGCTGGTATTGCTGTTGTGGTGCTGCTCTACTGCATTGCCATATCTAAAATTTAGATGATCCCACCATCTAGGATCGTAAGTGCTAGAGTAGGGATCATATCTGGGCTGCTGGTGTTGTTGGTACTAAGGTTTACCAGGGAAGATGCCTACTGCAGCATAAGCCTGTGGTGTGAATTATCTTCTTGGAGTATGGGGCAGGCATCTATGGGATGGGTTGGACAAGCACAAATTCCACACAGTTTGGTAGGCCCTTGCACAGGTGTTTGTTGCCCCATTGCCAATTACCTCACCAATGAAGTCAACTCATCAAGTCTATTCTCCATTCTTTGCTGGTCAGCATGAGACACATAAACTGCATTCACTCCCCTAGTGGGAGTAATCATCCTAGTACCAAACTAATGGGAGTTAACATCCATGTTTGCAATCAAATCTCTGGCAACAGTTAGGGTTTTATCAACTAATGCACCTCCACTAACGGCATTAATCATACTTTTGCTCATGGGGAACAATCCCTCATAGAAATACTGAATCAATAGTTGGTCACTGATTTGATGGTGCGCACAACTTGCACATAATTTCTTGAACCTCTCCCAATACTCATGCAGAGTATCTCCAGAATTTTTCCTTATCCAACATATGTCTTTTCTGATGGTAGGAGCTCTGGATGTAGGGAAGAACTTTTCTAGGAATAGCCTCTTCATATCATTCCAGCTCGTCACAGTACCAGGTGGAAGATAATATAGTTAATTCTTGGCTACATCAGCCAAGGAGAAAGGGAAGGCTAGCAGCTTGATGTGATCCTCATGGATTCCTTGTGGTTTCATGGTGGAACATACCACATGAAACTCCTTCGGATGCTTATGAGGATTTTCACCTGCAAGACCATAGAACTTTGGCAACAAGTGTATTAAACCAGATTTGAGTTCAAAATTAATATTTAGATGAGGATATTGAATGCAAAAAGGCTGATAATTGATCCTATGGGCTGCTAGTTCTTTAAGGGTTCTATTATGTACATTATCGCCCATGTTTGCATTATTTCTAGTTTCAGTTTCAGTGATTGTGTTATCAGCCATGGTTCCAAGATTGCTTACAATTTCAAGTTCAATTTCAACTTCAATATTACCTTCAGTCTCAGAAACTATCCTCTCACTAAGCCTACGATCCTTATCAAGTGCATGCAAAGCTCCCTCAATGTTAGGATCAATATTCAGTAAATGACTACTAGAAGACCTAAACACACATCATGCAAATTTAGGCAGAAAGACAAACAAAATAAGTTATGCACAATGGAGAATGCTATACTAATTAGTTACAAAATGACTACAATTACCCTATCTAAACAACTTAAAAAATTGTAGGACTTGTACAAGGTGAAAACTACACAAAAATAGAATTAAAAAATGTAATAAAAATATTAAAAAAATTAAAAAAATGGTCTAAACGATGGAATTTGGGAAAACTAAGGGTGACCTCATAATAAATTGTGAGCCTTGTTTATTAGGCCATTTCCCTTCAATTGACCAAGTTTTAGCTTATTTTGGGCACATTTGTCCGTACAAAATTAAGAAAAATCACCCAAAATCACCCGTTTTCACCTGAAAATCACCAAAACACAGCAACAAAGGGGTTGGTGAAGGATTAGTAGTCAAATATACTCCTAATAAGATTGATCAAAATCAGAATGATCCCTGACAATGGCGCCAAAATTTGATAGCTGTCGAGGCTACCAAATTAGAAGATATTTGTTTACCAATTCACCAAAAACTTGTAGTATGCAGTGTAACTGGGTCGAGCCCTTAGATCATTCCAATTAATCAATTATATTAGGAAATTAGTAACAGAGGGGTTTAGTTGCAGGAGTAATTAAAAGACAATAATTAAAAGATAGTAATTAAAGGACATTAATTAAAAACAGAAGTTGAAAGACAATAATTAAAAGATAGTAAATAAAAGACAATAATTAAAAGACGTTAAATAAAAGAAAGTAATCAAAGGATAATAATCATAATACTGTAAATGCTATAAACAGAATGAGGAAAAATAATCAATTCAAAGGAATCAACAACTCGAGTTGAATTCATCATTGACCACTATGGACTTATTCACAGGCTAACCACACTTCAAGAAAAATGCATTTTTGCGGCGGATTTTCAACCACCAACTTTTTCGGTGATACATTCACCGTAATTTTTTTTAATAAAAAAGAGGTTTGATCATCCACAAAATTATTAAATTGAATAAAAATTTATTTTAAAGTTAAAAAAAAATAAATAAAAAATTTGTTGTGAAAAAATCCATTGAAAATCTTACCAATTTTTTTTTTAAAGAAAAGTGGTAGATCTGAAATAGCTAGCTCATTAATCAGCCTTTACCTTACCAAATAGCTAGCGACCCTTATCGCACCATTTCTTTCCTCTGCCACCAAAGACTCATTCACCCTTATTGCACCGCATCGCCACTGCTGTTGTGTCGTCGCCCATTATTGCATCGCGTCGCGCCTCCATTACACCACATCGCACCTCCACCACTCTACATCGCGCCTCCACCGCACTGCATTGCTCCTCCACCGTACCGCATTGCATCTCCATTGCACCGCATAGTGCCTACACTACATTATAGCATAGCACCGCATCACGCTGTTTCCCTCACTGTCTCTCCATTTTGCTTCAATATCTCTCTGCTGGGCTAGTTTGTGATTTTCATTTGCTTGTTTTACAGAGTTTTGTTCTTTCTTCTATGATGCAATTGATTAATGCTTGTTGTTGTTGTTGTTGTTGTATATCTCTTTTCTCTTTTGGTTGATAGGTTGAATTTATTTGTGGTAGATTTTGTTTGTCTAGTGAATTTTACTTTATGGATTGTTGAATTTGATGAAGGATTTTGTAACTTTGAAGATGAAAGTATCTGTAGGTGATTGAGGGGTATAAAATTCAAATCTTTTTGTTTATTGATCTCTGTCATGATATGTTAAATGTTCTTTATGCTTGTAAAGGGAAACCAAAAATAAAAAAATTTGTGGTGGAAAAATCCGCCTTAACACCGCAACTCCGACAACGGAAGCCGGCGTATTGCCGAAGAGATTTATGGCAGCTTTGTGGCGGATAAAGTGGCCACAAATTTGAGGTAGAAATTAAATCTATCACAAATTGACAATTTGTGGCAGATTTTTGTCTGTTTGCGACGGATTCATCCTTCTCAAATTATGACTTTTCTTGTAGTGCCAGATTCTTGGTATGCTCTACTAGATAAGCATCTAGCATATGGTTAATTAACATTAGATGAAGTTAACATCCATCCAACCCTAAATCAACCTAATACTTAGCATTCAACCGAGTTAGACAATTCATCAAACACTTTTGGTGCATTGCCTAGTCTCATGTGAAATCCTCATCCAAGTATGAATTCCCTACTAGGTAAGCACCTAGGATTTGGTCAATCAATGAAAAATAGATTAAGCATCCATTTGACCCTAAATCAACCTCATACCAAAATTCATGCTAACTAGACAATACATCAAACACCTTTGATGTATTACCTAGTTTTTTTTCCAAACACATGATAGTTAAGCAACTATCACATGAACACCAAAACTGAGTTAAACATTCAGTCAAGATGAAACAAAGTCAAGAGAAGGAGGATAAAAATTTGATTAACAACAAGAATGTAAACATTCATCACAAGGTCTCAAAATTAAACATCAAGAGTGTTTCAATCCCTAGCATTGATTACAAAGCTTTAGCTCGCCATGAATGGAGAGCACAAATAGAAAAATAAATTGTAGAAAAGTAAAGAGCAGAAATGTAAAAGAGAAGGAGGAGGAGAGGAGAGGGAGAAGGAGAAAGAGAGAAAGTGAGAAGTGAAGTCTAAATAAAATGGTCTTAGTTTTGGGCTTTCTCTCCCACATGAAAGACCATAAAAGTGAAATTATAGGTTTGTCCCTAGCTTAGACTCTTCCTCTTCCAATTAAATTTAATTGGATACCTAATTTGTAAGATTTTGACACCTAATGAAGGAGTTATGGCCAAAACACGTTTAACAGCTCCTGGATTTCGTCATCTTGATTTAGACATTAAGAACCCTATCAAAATGTCATTATTTGGATAAGTAACCTTCATGAAAGTTTACGAGTTTTGTCTCAGCTTTTCCAATTCCACTGGTTTTAGCTCATTATGACTCCTACAACCTAAGATACGGCCCAATCTTTGCACACTACTCAGGTTCCAGTGAAAGCACCTCTGTTTTGACTTCCAGGCCTAATATGACCTATTAGACATCTGATTCAGCCTTGGAGCTCTTCATCAAAGTTGTAGAGCTTGCTCTTATATTTCCTAAAAGATAAAGTTTATAATTTTTAGATGTATATAAGTTAAGTTATACCCAAAATACAGAAATAGTGTAAAATTGTCACTCTGCTGAAAAATACAACTAAGCCCAATTTGAACCCAAACTTATAAATGGTGGCCAAAACCAATCAATTAGGCACAAGAGAGGTCTAAAATGCTGAATATGAGGGTTAACTAATATATAAAAAATGATGTTTATTAAGGCCCGAATGAAGAGCATGGATACTCAGATTAGCCAGTTGGCTACATTAATGTTAGAAAGGGCACTAGGGACATTGCCTAATACTACTGATCATAATATGAAGGAACAAGTCAACACAATTACCTTAAGAAGTGGCAAAGAGCTTGGGGAGCTCCCTAAGAATAAGGAGGAGCAAATGCAAGAGCATGGGGATGCTCTTAATGAGTTAGTCATTGTAGGAAAAACTAGAGGGAAAGAAAAGGCAAGTGAAGCACCATCCACGGTACATATAAGTGAGCCACAGAAGCCCTCTATCACATTCCTTCAAAGGCTCAAGAACACTGAGCAAGACAAACAATTTACTAAATTCTTGGAGATGTTCAAGAAATTTCAAATTAACATTCTATTTGTTGAAGCTATCTCTCAAATGTGTAACACCCTAATACTAATAACCTAGTATATCATGCGTACACTTGGATACACAGTATTAGCTATGCTACTTCTAACTTAATTAACATACTAATCCATACCATTTAAGCAAATAATAATGGAAAGCCTTGTGGAAAACTAAAAGTTATACATACATCCTTGTCTCAAAAGGGCACATTGTATATATACACTTTTCTATACAGACCTAATGCAATATAAATAAATACAAGCTTTATAACTGAGCATAAAAAAAATATCTTAATCTTCATACTTTTTCTTCTTGCCTTTGGGTGAACTTCCACCTGGATTTACATGGAAACAAACGGGGTGAGAAATCACATTTCTCAGTATAAGCATACCAAAACCAGCAGTCTAATCATTCGCAATGAATAAACCAAACTATTACACAAGAATATATGCCTCAACTCTATGCAATATTCAAAATGTAACTTTAACTAAAAGAAGCAATGATATCAAATAATTGCCTATACAATTATTTGAAACCATCAAGCAAGACAACTGCCCATACAACTGTCACCGAAGGCAAATGCAGCGCAAACACAACAAGCACACAAATTTCAATAAAAACAAGTATAAAATAATTACAAGATGAGATGATGTATGATTATGCTCAAAGAAAAGTGTATGATAATGCAAGTGCAATATCGTGATACTTGACTATTCCCCTAGGTAGGGAAGGAATATGCTATGATAACGTGCAACCTTTTATAGCCTACTATGTAGGAATGAAGTTTGTTACCACAACACGTATCCTCCTATAACCTACCCCATAGCCTACCATAGTCTACCATAAACTGGGTGGACCTACCCACCGAAAACTGAGTGGATGCCTCCATTTCCTCATCTCTAGGAGTAGCAAGTATATGTAAAAAGTGATGCACATGTGTGAAAATGCAGCGTTATGTCTAACTCTAACATAACCACCACATAACTCTATACTAAGTCCATCTTTGCATTACTAACTCTACCTCTTCTCTGTGAGAGCATTTCATGCACTACGACACTTAACCAATGCCAACTAGACTTAGTACACTTCTACCTTTGCATTACTAGCTCTACCTCCTCTCCTATCTATGAGAGCTTTCATCCACTATGAAATTCACCCTTGCCAACTAGGGTCTATGACACTCAACTCTTGCCATCTAGCTCCTTAACTCTTTAATAACCTCTCTTGTGATATCTATGCAACACTAGGCTGCTTAAGAAACTAACTCTTGGTTTATGGTAATCCATATCCAATGGATGCACAAGCTTAACTCACTTTCCCTTATATGCTTAATCATCTTTCTCTCTAGGAATTACCCTTACTAGTGTCTCAAGATACTCTACTAAGCATAAAAAGGGAGTCCCAACAAGTAAGATATCTCAAAACATTAAAAATCACATTTCTGGTGCCTGGGCGCTTAAGCGCCTTCTTCCTGAGCGCTTGAACGCTCCTAACGAAGCACTTGAGCGCTTAGTAGGCAGAGTATAGCTCTGCTTTGCTACATGACGTGCGCCTAAGTGCTATGCACTAAGCGCCTGAGTGCTCAATGCCCTGCATCATGCATCTCTCTGGTGCTTGAGCACCTGAGCGCTCTACATTGAGCGCTCCTCGCATAGCAGCAAATCTGTAGAATTTTGCAGATTGCTTCCACTATTCCATTGGAACTTGGTAGTGATCCAAACCATCAAAAACTATTTCTAGGTGAATTCTAACACACTAATAACCTCTAAAAATGTTGTAACTCTTTTACAACCTATTGGTTCACTTAATCTTGTGTTAATGATCAAAATCATATACACACTTTCTATTAACCTATACTCCATTTAATCATCTTTCTAACATTGTCTAATTACAAAATTCACTAATCTTGATACCAAATAGCTGAAATAACTAATTCTAACCGTAAAAACTGAGATTCTAACAAAGAAAATAGATTTTACTCTTTAAAAATCTATTTTCCCCACATAAAAGCTTAACCTCAACCATGAAATGGTTTAAGGAAAAAGATGAAATGGAAGGTCAATAACCCCTACCTCTTGTAGACAACTTGATTCTTGAAGCCTTGCTCTTGTTCTTGGATCTTTCTCTTTTGCTTTCTTTCTCTTTCTTTTCTTTCTTCCTTCGGCTTGCCCTTTCTCTATTTTCTCTTTTCTTTCTCTTTTGTTTCTGTTTCAACCGTGAATAGCAAAGTCTCACTTTGCTACTTAAGGCTAAAAACCAACTGGTACCTAAAAACCCGATCTGCTAAGAATACTTATATATCACCAAATCAAGTTTTCTAACTTCTAACAGATTTGAAATAAATCTTAAGATTCATTAAAATTCATGTTTCTCCACTTCTCTATTTTTTCATATCTACTGAGGGCCAATTCGACATTAAAAGCATGCCCAGTATGTCTAAAAATATCAAATTAACTCTGATTGTCCTGAAACTTTAACTACATAATACTTAACTCATTTGTGACCTAGAAATAAATTATCCACACTTGTTTCCCTTCAAATAACAGTTTATGCTATTTTCGCACTCTGTGTTGCAGCAAAGTGCTTAAACTAAACCAATTTGTTATAAAACTTCACTAATATGTCAAACAAGTATCAGACTACCTATGTAACCTCATACACGACTAACATGATTTTTGGGATGTTACAAAATGCCCAAGTATGCAAAGTTCTTGAAGGAAATACTTACAAAAAAATGCAAGCTTGAGGAATTTGAGACAATATGTCTAAATGAGGAGTGCTCTGCCATTCTCTTGAAGAAGTTACCACCAAAATTAAAAAATCCAGGGAGTTTCACTATTCCTTGCTCTATTGATAACTCTTATTTTGAGAAAGCATTATGTGATTTGGGTGCTGGTATTAATTTGATGTCTTTTCTCTGTGTTTAAGAAATTAGGCATGTAGGAACTCAAGCCCACTAACATTTCACTGTAGCTGGCCAATAGATCCATCATTTACCCTCATGGTGTATTGGAAGATGTTTTGGTGAAGGTGGACAAATTCATTTTTCCAGTTAACTTCATTGTGTTGGATATGGAGGAGGACTCAGAGATCACAATCATACTTGGGTGCCCATTCCTTGCTACTGGAAGAACCATGCTTGATGTTCATCAAGAGAAGTTAACCTTGCGATTAAATGATGAGGAAGTAGTTTTTAATGTTTTCAATTCTGAAAAAAAATCCTAGTTCCTTTGATTCATGTAATCGCATAGATGCTACTAATATTTTGGATAATGTTATGCTTTCATATCTGCAGGAATCTGTAATTGATGATATGTTAGAAAAGATTTTGCCCAAGGCTGCCACCAACTTTGAAAATTTCAAGCTCTGCAAGAAGAGGCCCAAGAAGCAGCATGATAACTGTATCAAGCAGCTTGAGTTTAAGATTGGGGATAAAATTCTTGTCTGTAACTCACATCTTTGTCTTCTTCTTGGTAAGTTTTGGCAAAAATGGTATGGACCATATGAGATTGTTCGAGTATTATCGTTTGGTGTGCTTGAGGTGAAGAAAGAAAGCCACAAGACATTCTTGATAAATGGCTAGAGAGTGAAGCATTATGAAGAATGAGTGGGGACTGAGCACCACTCCATCAGCATCACCTAAGCATGGAATCAGCCCATAGTCAAGCTAATGACTATAACTTAGCGCTTCACAAGAGGCAATCTGTGTTTCTATCCTTTCTTATAGCACTTTTAGTTTTTTGCAGTTATTTCTTTTTACTTTGTTTTTCCCTTATAAAAAAATAAAAAAATAAAAAAATTGTCTTGACCCTTTTTATTTTTCTTATATAGTTTTCAACAATGCGTCACTGCTCAACTAGACATATATTTGAGCTCATGGCTACACGCCTTCCCTAGGCTCTACCTCCCTCACCTCCTTTATGATTTTGTGCTTAATTTTCATGGATGTTTCGTTATCCTCTATTCTGTTATTTTTATTTTATTTTTCTACATTGAGGATAATGTTTATCTTAAGTTTAGGGAGGTACTCTTAATATTTTTGTGAAAATTTTTGTGAAATCAATTAACATTTGAGTATTACTGGTAATCAAGTAGGAATTGTATGTTAATTGCTTGAATTAATACTGAGCTGATAGAGATATGTTTTAAAGGGAAATTCATTGATCATGAACTGATATTATGCGAAGTAATCTTTTTCAATAAGTAAAGTAAAATTTAGCATTGAAAATTAATCATGTCTGCTTGCATTTGTTCTCTCTATTAACTTAGCGAAAAAGTGAGTTTTGAGCCTTAATGATTGGATTTTTCATAAACAAAATCCTATTTTTCTTCTGGAGTGAGATTTCTCATGATTGATGTGCGCTAGAACTTGCTTTGATATATTGTTGAGACTTTAATGGTTCACATACATACTTGAACATGATTAAGGAATTAGCCTTAATTCTTTCATGACTTCCAAAGTTGCATTGAGAAAATAATCCCTTAATTGCCCTATTTGAGCTTGAAATTGATTTCTTTGGATACCTAATTAAATAATCAGGTTGGTTTCATTGAACAATGGAGCAACTGATGTGTCAATTAAAAAGTCATTAAAGGTTGTTTTTGGCTTCAAGGGTAAAAAAAAATTGAAAAGGAAGAAGAAAGAAAAGGAATATTAGTGAAGAATAATGAGAATATTGGGTTGAAAGTAAGAATCTGTTATACCCTTGTGCTTATGTTCTATTTATCATCTTTTCAACCTGATTTTGTTTTATATCAATTTATCCATGAACATTCTTTACCCTTTTTTTAAATTTTTTTCCTACCTTTCATTGTTTCCCCTTGGCCCCATTACACCCAAAGGAAACCTTTTTTTATTCTAGTGTTGTATGTGAACTTGGAAGTGGAGATGAGATTAATAACCAAGCCAATGGTAATGCATTTGTTAAGAGAAACTAGAGTGATCTCTTTGTCCTTAAACACTTAAGTAATGGAAAGATGAGTGACCTCAATTGGTTGGTAAGGAGAAAAGATGCAAGTTAGACTCAAGCCTCTAATTGTTTTAAATGCTAAATGAATTTGCTAGATTGGATTTGATTGCTGAACTTGATTGAATTCTTTAATTGTGAAATTTTTCTTAATTAATGTTTCTAGATGCTGAGTTTAATCTTATTTTTTTATTCCTATTCTTTGCTGTAGAAATAAGTTTGCCCAATTGGTTTAATATGTTAAGTTTTGATGATGATAAATACAAGACAAAAAGAATGATGTTTATGCTACATAGATATGCTTAATAGATTATATTGGATCATGCATGATCATATACTCCATCTTGTTATATTTCATATAAGAATCATGCATATTATTTGCAATATCTTTTATAGAATATATCCAATAATGTGTCATATAAGTTGTATTGAATTAATATTGGATTTGGCTCTATTTAAATGAAAATATGCAAAGTGTTGTTTGTTGCATCCTATATAAAGCATATCTATTAGTAATTGATAAATGTTTTATTTGGATGTGCCTATGAAAGTCTTATATGCATTTTAGACAAACTAGAGTTATACATTTATGAATCATGCATATGAAGATATTGAATTATGAATTTGGACCAACTATGATTGTTTAAGTGAGCAATACTTTGTAGGATAGTCCAAGTACCAAAAGTGAGCATTGCAACAAGAAAGCAAAAGATCACAATTATGCTAAACTCAAGAAGAATGAGAATGATAAGATGTTCTAAGCATTTGCAAGATTTAAAGAGAAGAAATTTTTGGAAGTTTTGATTACATCAAGAAGCCTAAGAACTAGAATTGATATATTTTTCTTTTAGGCTTTCTCCTATGTAAAAATAGAGGTTTTACATGAAAAGAGCTCAAATATGTTCTTAAATTTTTACAAATGGTTTTTACATGCTAAAATGTCCAACAAACATGTTTTGAAAAACTAGTTATGGCGGTAGTTAAAAACTATGAAAAATAGTCAAGTTTGAGTTTTGAAAAGCTGACATTTGGTTACTCTTTTGATCATAACTTTCAAAATACTTTAATTTTTATTGTAAACTTATTTCATATAAAAATAAATTCAAAGATCTTTCTAATGAGTAGTGATTTGCTTAAAATAGATGAGAAATGAAGAAGTTATGAGTGTTTAAAGTCATTTTCCAAGCATCAGAATGTTGTAAACACATTTTTAATGAAATAGAAGCTATGTAATCAATTACATGAATCTTGTAATCGATTACACATCCATGTAATCGATTACCAGGAGTCTGAAATGTTTCCAACGGCTATGAATAGCTAGTTTTCATAAGAAATCATTTTTAAACACTACTAACTACTATTTTATCACTTGGGCTCTATATATAAGTGATGTTTGAAGCTTTTACAACTTTAGAACACTTGATTTGATCCTTGAATCATTAAAATCATATTTTAAGCTCTTTATTGAAAAATCCTTCTATTTCTTTGTTGTTCAAGTTGTATATGTACTCTTGTGAGATTTTCTAATCTTTTTTTTCATCTTAATATCATTATAAGAG